>JAUTXW010004371.1:117500-769853 GCA_030620095.1 Kuschelorhynchus macadamiae
CCACTGCCTGATTTAATGAGCCTTTCTATTGACTGTGACATAAGAAATCTCCAGTTTATATATAGGAGCGTACAATATTCTATTTGAAAAGACCAAAAGACATATTTTTTCCTGTAGTTTTAAAACTAAGCCACCGATAACGATGAACCAAAAACAAATTGTGGATGAAATGCAAAGTTGCACAACGGGAACAGTTTCTAAGAAATTCTATACATCACGCCAAACATATGAAAAAAAAACATGGTACATTGCTTCATCCTGGATTTGGGTAGTTAATCTAAAAGCTGATCTACAATCTTTAAAAAAATCATATAGATAATTCAACCGTTCAATTGTTCAGAAGTTCAGTTGGAACGTTTCGAGTGACCATCAGTTTATATATAAGTGGTATCTAAAAATTAAATACATAAATATATAAAGTACGATCCCTACATTGGCTACAGAATGGGATTGACCTAGGTAGTTTTAGTGCAGTCATTCAGTCAAAACCATTTTTCGTTAAATTTACTTTCTGTTGCCTTTACGGCACCTAATTAAAAAAGTTTTATTAGTTATAAAAATTGATGTTTATAATTACTCTAAGAGGTAAATAAAATCATATTATACCTTCCCATTGTAAAAAGGTCTTGAACCACGGTTTGTCTCCTGGGAGAAAATATCGTTCACTTCTCACTAGTTTGACAGTGCCCTTTTCTAATAAATCATATTCCTCAAATGTTCCCGGTGGAAACGGCTCCAGTTTCTTCTTGAATCCGTTGAGATCATTAGCAATGGCGGTCAGTCCTGAAAAGTTTAAATACTTTACATGGTTGTGTCAGGTCAACTGAACATACAGAGGTTCTTAAGACTATTGAAATGTTAAGACTAGGCTACAAACCACCTTCAAGATTTGAAGAAGAGAAAATCAATATGTTTAAGAAATGATCAAGTCAGTTCCTTTGTACGTCTATCGCTGGTTGGTCCAATATTCACAACGAGCCTATAATAAACGCAGCTTTGACAACGGAAGATGGAAGTAGTTTTCTTCTAGGAAGTGTATACTTTTTGTCATCCCCGCATGACTGAATACCTGGCAAATATGGCCATTGCTTTAATAAAGAAGCGTAAAAATAAATATACTGCTACAGTTACCAGTTTTATTACAGACAAAGCAGCAAATATGAAAAATGCACACAAAAAATGTGGAAGCACTGGATTGCCTCGTTTTTTCATTTTGGGGTTTTGGTCATATACTGAAAGTAAGTCAAATGCATAGTACAAAAAGAAAAAAGGAAAGAAGCTAATATTACCACAAGACGTTCAATAGAATACAGCTCTGACTGCTTGGAAATTTATATCAGTAAATGGCCAAAACTCTGACGTTGATCCAGTGATTTTTCAAAAAGTATCGAATATTCATATCAAACGAATGGCTAAAGATTTTTAAAGCGTCTTAAACCAATTTCTGTATCCTGTCACTGGATGGTATGGTTCAGCAAAATGTTGTCCCTTTGTTTAATGCAGTAGAGGCGTGGAAAAAACTTACGGCTGTTTATGATGTTTGATATCGAAAATGAGGACACAAATTTACAACAATATCAGCTCTTCAAAATAAGATATCACCAACCTTTAACATCTTTTCACTTTCTGGCATACTAACTGGATCCTATCAGAAATAAAAATAAATGACCTCTGTCAAGTAAATAAAAATGCTGCTTTGGATATTGCTGGTAAACATTTCCCAAATATAGGATTACTACCATTAATAATCAAACTAGAAGTCAAGTCAGATCTCTTTTCGAAAACCATGTTCTCTAGCGAAGTATTACAAAATGTGACCGCTCTCCAGATCTCAAGAAGCCATTCCAGAATCAATACATAATTTTTCCCATTATGTGTGACTATGCATCTGACTTAGGAAGAATGTTTTCCACATATGGTATGGATTTGGTCATTCTGATATTATAAATAGAGTTGACAATGAAAAAACCTCTAAATAAATATTTCTTTTTAAAAAATGTAATACTTAATTGTTCTGATTAAAAGCATACTTATTTGTGTATTTAATATTATGTAATGTTATATAGGCATTTAGCTTTTTTGAACTTTCAGTTAGTTTTAAATGTTATGCATATAAGAGTTTTATTGAAAGCATTTTCAAAACGTTATTTTCGTAAATACGGATTTAAACATATAAAGGGCAGTCTTTGTCGTCAAATTAAAAATAAAAACACGATCTTTTTATTAAAAATCGTTTGATTACAATCATGATTTTAATCAACGATTTTATTCACCCTGCTTGTATATAAGACTTATGTTTTTTTTAATAAAATTGAACCTATCTAGTATAGCAAGGCAATATGTTTTTATTTTTGCTTTTCAAAAAATTAAATTTTGCTATACGGAAGCGTATAAGGGCCACAATTTTTTTTATTTTTAAATTTTGACTTTGAAGTCGGAATTTAACAAAATTCTGAGTTTAAAGTCGAAATTTAACTAAATTCTTAGTTTAAAGTCAGAATTTAAATAATTCAAAGTTTAAAGTCACAATTTAACAAAATTCTGAGTTTAAAGTCGAAATTTAACTAAATTCTGAGTTTAAAGTCAGAAATTAATTAAATTCTGAGTTTAAAGTCGGAATTTAACTAAATTCTGAGTTTAAAGTCAGAATTTAACGAAATGTATTTTTGACATCTCCTGCCAAACCTGAAATTGGTGTCAGGAGATAGATAATAATTAAATCCATTTCGTTGCAAGTAAACTCGTTTGAGACTTCAAATGGTCAAAATTGACATTGTTCAGGCACCACTTTCTTTCGAAAACAGTTAAATTTAGGCATGAGAAAGGTAACTCAATAAGTGCTTGAATTTTTTAGAAAAATATAAAAATTTAATAAAATATAGGGCATTTCATTTAAAAAACGGATGGTGCCTCCGGTTTGAGGTAGAAGCAGTAACACCGCGCAATTTAAAATATTTTATAACGAGAGTATATTATGTTCATCTATGGCCAAAGTCAAATTCTCAAAACATCCTATTCGTTGGTTCTCCACTAATAGGACACTCAACTTGAATCACCCTGAAACAGAGGGGGAGATCTGTCAGTATGTTTCGCGAGACATCCTTACATCGTTGAAACATATTACCTTTTTTATTTTGTGAACCTTTTAATGTATATGTTTTCTTGTATTCATTTTGGTTTTTTTCAGCAATAGAAATAAATAAAAAGATATAAAATGAACTAATTAAACTTATGTTTAATTTGTCAGGGACTTATTTAACACTCAAAAATCAAAATAGAAAACTTTTATTTTGTACTCTCCCCCTTTTATCATTTTTTAACTATCTGTAGTTTGGTGGAACAATTCATAGCGCATTTGCCATTATTCAAACAAGAATATTGAACTTTTTGGTTCCAATCTGTTCTGCAATCGTACGGACTAAATTCTAAACTAAGAATTTTGTTAAATTCCGACTTTAAACTCAGAATTTTGTTAAATTCTGACTTTAAACTCAGAATTTTATTAAATTTTGACTTTAAACTCAGAATTTTGTTATATTCCGACTTTAAACTCAGAATTAAAAAATAAAAAAAATTGTAGCTTTTCTACGCTTCCGTATTGCTGAATAGTTTTTTAAGACTTTTAAAATTCAAAATCCACATTCAAAAATAATAACTATTAAAAAAGTTTGAAGAAGGGCCTAAAATATAAATCGATCTTAAAACCGCTGCGACTCCCACCAATCACACCACTTTACAGCGCGCGCCTATTTCAAATCTATATTTCAATTATTTGAGGTGGGAATTTGATGGTTTTAATGATGGTTATGAACCTGTGCTAATCTAATGCAAACGAGTCAGATCTACCAAACACTATAGGTTTTGTTAAAAAAATCATTTGATATAGGCTGGACCAATTCTAACTTACCCTAATTAATTACTAGCTTTGCTAAAAAAAACTAAATCACGCGCCTGAATGGAGAATCGAACAAACATGCGTTGCATCCAAAGCCGAGAATCATACCACTGAGCCAAGAAGCTCACACTGAACGTTCAACAAAACTTGTTTATATTCCGCGAAAATAAACGACCATATAAATAGGAAGCATATTGAACAATAGTGCAAAAAACCGCAATTTAATAAAAATTTACTACACGCTCTAAAATTTTAACTGCTAATATAATATAAAAAATTACCTTTCGCCTCTGAGCAAACACCTAAAATTCCATTTTCACTCACTATTCTAAATAACGGACGAACACCGTAGGGATCTCTACCTAGAAAAACTTTTCTTTTCGGAATGTCGACGATACAAAATGCAAAAACTCCATCTAAACTTCTAACGCATTTTTCAATTCCATATTTTTCGTAAAGGTGTAAGATGCACTCCACATCACTGAATGTTTCGTAGTTGAAATTGTGTTCAGATTTTAGCTAAAAATCATTCAATTTTTAACACACTTTGAAAACAAAATCTCCTTTTTGGGATATTTTAGGGCATATAAATGTGGTCAAGAGAAGAGTTAAAAAATGCTTTATGTCTCCGTTGTTCAGTGGCAAAATATAGATCGTTGTTACAAAAGTTAAACGGATTTATGTCGGGTGTGTCACCAAGTACCGTCCTTACGGATTTTGAAACTGGCGTGATAAGTGCTCTTGCCGAAGAATTTCCAGCATCAAAACTGCATGGTTGCTTCTATCGTTTTTTACAGTGCATCCTTACAAAAATTCAATTAAAGGGTCTAAGATACTAGTATGAAAACAACGCCGAATTTGCATTAAAAACGAAACTACTGCCAGTATTAGGGGAAATGTGCCCGTGATGTTTTGAATTTACCGCGCATAACAGACTACCTCCCTCTTGGTGGGGTTTACTGAAGGATAGTCAGTTGTTTACAAGCGTTCATAAACATACAAGTGATTTTTGTGAAAATAAAAAATATATTTTAAACTGGTAAGTATTGATATAACAAAGTAGCTTGGCATAATGTGAGGTAACTTTTTTTACGCCAAATTAGATTCTGCTTTTGCTATTGTAGTTTAAAGAAACTGTTGTGAGTCAGACCCAAGATTTTAAAAATAACATATGCAATGTTGCCAATGATGGACTACTTTCCTGTGTCCTATGACGGACCAAGGGTCCATCATTGGCAATGCGACTATTATAAATTTTTTAACAATAATTATTGTTTTTTTTAAAGATGGCCTTCAGGAAAAGACAACAGTGGGACGAGCATGACATGCAACGGGCTATGCAGAGCATACAAAACCAACCGTGATATGGGCTTCAAGCTGGCTGCAAGTACCTTCAATGTACCTAAAAACCACTTTACGAAGGCGACTGGCTAAGCAGGACAGTTCTAAGGGTTATTTGGGAGGACGAAGAGCAACTTTCTCAGCAGCCATTGAAGAGGAGACTATATGATTGATATTGAAACGCGATTTTTCGGACTAACTTCTAAAGATTTGCGGCGAATGGTTTTTGAAGTTGCCGAAAAAAATAAAATAAATCATGTTTTTAATCGCGAAAAGAAAATGGCAGGTTGGAAATGGGTTAGAAGATTCCTCAAGCGAAACCCACGCATATCTTTGAGAAGCCCAGAGAGTACATCATTAGGAAGGGCCCAGGCTTTTAACAAGCCTAACATTGAAGCCTATTCTAAGGCTGTATCTAAAATCATGGAGCAACACAAGTTTCTTCCCGAAAATGTATATAATATGGATGAGTCAGGTTTGACGCCGGTCCAAAAAAAGTGCCAAAAAGTCTACGCTGCAAAAGGTCGCAAGCAAGTTGGTGCACTTAGTAGTGCAGAGCGTAACTATAGTGTGTGCAATGAATGTTATAGGCACACACGTCCCACCTGCCTTTATTTACCCTCGTCAAAAGATGAACGACGAACTTATGAACGGTGCTCCTGCTGGAAGCATTGCTTTTGCACAAGAAAAATGGCTAAAGCATTTTGTGAGGTATTCAAAAGAGTCTATCGATAATAAGGTTCTTTTACTGCTTGATGGCCATAGTAGCCATAAAAGCCTTGAATCTTTGCAGTTTGCAAAACAAAATGGTGTAGTTGTGTTGTCCTGCACACTGCTCTCATCGCGTCCAGCCACTGGACGTGGGATTCTTCCGTCCACTCCATACATATTTTGACCAAAAGCCGGGAAAGGCAGTGACTCAATTTAAAATAGCAGGTCTACTCAATCAAGCCTATTTGAAAAGTACGATACCTGCAAATGCAATAAACTCGTTTAAAAAGACCGGCATTCATCCTTTTAATACTTACATTTTTGAAGAATGGGAGTTTGCACCAGCTTTATCAAAAGATGTCCAGATTCCCACGGTTTATGGCAATATCAGCGATGACCAACTAGACTTAGAGTGCCAAAATCAACCAAATACCTCTGTACCACCTCCTCAAGCTGTAGCCATTGGTGCTGATAAAAGAAAGGGAAGAAGACGTAGAAAGACTAATCATTTGAATTCGACACCAGAAATTCATGAACTTAAAGAAAAAATGGCCATTTAAAAGGAAACGAAGATAAAACAAAAACAACGTAGGGCAGCAAAAAGAAAACTTGTTGACAGTTTGGATGAAGATAAATCTATTAGTGTAAGAAAACAAAAACACAGAGCAGTAAAACAGCAACTTGCCATTGCAGATTACAGTGCAGATGAAAATGAATCTGCTTTAGAACAATATTTTGAAAGTGAAGACGATACAAGTTGCCTATACTACAATGAGTTATACTCTCATTCACGGGCCAGGGAAAAATGGATTCGTTGTCAGAATTGTCGATCTTGGTATCACAATGAGTGCGCCGATGTAAGCTACCGGTGCAAGACATTTATTTGTGAATTACGTATTTAATATGTTATTTACTTACTGTCGCTCTGTTCCATATAATGATATTTATGTTCCATATGTTACAAAATAATTTTGTCTAATAGAGTTTTTAAAAAAAGTATCAATTTATTTTGAAGGGGCCAAGATGGGCACATGTATGCCAATGATGGACCACCCGACAGTTTTTTAAAAAATGTCTATATTATCAATGAAAAAAATAATTAAAAACAAATTTAATTGACATTATAATCACTTTGGTATAAAGTAAAAGATTTTTCCAAAAAGAAAAAAATATCTACCAAATTGAAAGGGTCATGAAATTTCCTTAGGGGGTCCATCACGGGCACACTTCCCCTAGCATTTGTGTAAATTTAGTACAGCAGTGTGAAACCGTTTGTGAGGAGTATAAGTTACTCGACGATGCACATCCAATTGTGGATTACTTCGAGGATACTTGGATTGGACGCCGAGGTAGAGAAAAAAATAAATATATAGAAAGACGAAATAGAGTTTGATACGAAAGTTTCAGCAGATCATCCCAATATATGGAAGTTCGTAAAAGCCATACAACGTGAACAGAGTCTACATCAGCGCTTCAGATATGGAAATACGTAGGAGGCTCTGAGGACCTCCTGCTGGTAAAAAGCACCGTGATTGTGCTGAGAGAATAGCAGCCTTTGTAAGGGATTATGACGAAATAACTCTTTCCGATTATTTGTGTGGTATAGCCCACAACTTAACTTACTGAAGAGTAAAAGAAAAAAAATTTAAAAAAAATCAAAGAACGAAAAGAAAAATAAATTAATAAACCGAGATAAAGTGTAAGTCGAATTTTGTTATTATTGGGGAATTTTTCATTTGTTGAATTAGTTGTTAACAAATCTTCAGGGATTCTTTTGTCGGTGAACTGTTGCCAGGGAAATTTCCTAGACCCTTTTATCATAATTATAACCCATTTACTTGTATTTTTATCACAACGGACATTTAAAGCATATTTATCCTCCGTTGGATCGTCCTATACATAAAATAACAATTCTTACCTCCTTGCAGTTGTAAAGTTCACCGTTACAAAGTAACATTCTGTGGGGAAATTGGTGAAGTCTCATTGGTTGCATTCCATATGTACAATCAACGATTGTTAACCTGTGAAACCCAACGCAGCAATTCTAAAATTCAAATTATTCAATATTAAAAAATGATAAAATCAAATCAAGTAAGTTTTACTTATATAGCCAAATAACAAAAAAATGCGTTTCCGCAAAAAAAATACTACTTTACTGTACCGGGTGTCGAAATAAGAATGGTCTTCGGCCATAACTCGGTAACCGTTGATAACACAATTCTGGTGAAAAAATATTTGGAAGCTAATCGGCCATGAAAAATCACTGGAAATTATTTTCAAGTTCAAAAAACGGCTAAGGTTTATCGAAAATACAAGCATTGTATTCTTCAGGTAATTATGCAACATTTTGCTATTTATCTTTTTTTTTTGTTTTCAATAATAAAGTGGTGGGGGAAGGTCAGACTTTTTTTCTTTCAAACGTTTATATCTCTGTTTTGGATGAACCGATTACATTGAACTTGGTGTCAGAAAAAAACGCTTTTTTTGCTCTTCACGTAAAGCAATTAACTGTACAATAATTGTTCTGTTAGTGGTGACTAGATGGCGTTTTTTTCGTAATTCTTCAAATAATACGGATTTTCTCAATAAAATCGAATGGTATGATATGACTTTTTTTTTATAATTTAATTGAAGATTAGAAAAGGTATCGAATATTGAATTAAAAGAGATAAAATTAAGAAAGTTGATTATGGTCGCCCTAATCCGGAACGCCGAATTGAAAAACTAACCTCGCCAATTTGTAGAGGAGAAAAAGTGACAATGATGAAGTGAAGATTATTTTCATCTGTCAGAAATGATAGAAAAACCATAAAAGTTATTTTCTGTTTTTTTTTTAGTTTTTCTGAAATTGTAGATGAAAATAGTTTTCTGAAATGTCAGATGAGAATAGTTTTCACTTCATTTTGTCACTTTTTCTTCTCTACAAATTGGTGAGGTTAGTTTTTCAATCCGACGTTTCGTATTCGGGCGACCACCATGAACTTTTTAAATTTAAATACGGACCTGGGTTTTTTACTTCATTTTTCAATTCCTTTTATAACCTTCAATTAGATTGTAACCAAAAAGTCATACCATTCGGTTTTTTTTTTTGAGAAAATACGTATTATTTGAAAGATTATGAAAAACGCCATCTAGTGAATAGAATCATTACGATACAGTTAATAGTTTTACGTGAAGAGTAAAAAAACGCTTTTCTTCTGACACCAAATTCAATGTAATAGGTTCATCCAAAACAGAGATATAAACGTTTGAAAGAAATAAGTCTGACCTTTCCCTACGACTTTATTACTGATAACAGAAAAAAAAAAGATAAATAGCAAAAAGTTGCATAATAATTGCTTGAAGCATACATTGCTGTATTTTCGACAAACCTTAATAAGGAAAATTCAAGAGAAAATCGGCATTTCGATTTTTGAGTTGCTTTTAAGCTCCCTAGCGGCCATTTTTCGAACTTGAAAATAATTTCCAGCGATTGCTCTTGGTCGATTTATCTATAAGTATTTTTCCCCATAAACGTCTGATCAACAGTTACCGAGATATGGCCGGAGATCATTCTTAATTGGACACTCGGTATACATGCATACAGGATTTTTGATTATAAATGCACCCCCTTCATTAAGGTTCGTATTTCTACAGATACACAGTTGAATAGAAACGTTTCTTCAAATTATACGAATTTTTGACTAATGTAGTTTGCAAATAGATTTCATCAAATTGGTCTCTTCTTGCTAATTATAAATATACCAAGCTTGATATCTTTATCTTTAAAGACACCCGAGAGATTTGAGAAAAACCCTACCATAAAAGACAGTTTGTAAGAGCAGCCATGTCAAACATGCGGCCCAGTAAGCATTTTTCTGCGGGCCAAATCAGTTTTGAAAACAGCCAGATAATGCGGCCCGCGAACAAGTTGAAAACCGTTTTGGTATAATAAAATGTACAATTGTACATAGTGCCATCTATGTTTAGGAGGATAAACTACACATAATCAACCTATAACCTAACGCCAAACGTTATCTGGCTTGTTCCATGAAATTCTATCGGGCAAAAACACAGATGACGCTATCAGAACATTCTGGAAAAAATTCGAGAAATCGCAATCCATATATAAACCGTGTTCGATTGAGTTCAGTCGTTCAGTGTTTAGTCATTTATGAGTCAATTGCGATAGAGTTTCGAGTTGAGTTGCGAACTTATTGTTACAACACTTAACGCAGTACTTATTATAATTTATTTCGGACACAGTTTTAAACATGTCTCTTTCAAAACCAAGAGGAAGTAAGAGGAAACTTGTAGATGAGCATCGTATCTTTCAAGAAAAGTGGGAATTAGAGTTTTTTTGCCGTGAAGTGAAAGAAAAAATTATTTGTTTGATTTGTAATTGTACAGTCGGTGTCCAAAATTATATAATATAAAACGTCACTATGATATTCATAAAACTATGTTTGACAAGTATACGGTCATGGTCAGAAACGAAAAGTTAAAATAGTTAAAATCACAATTGAAAGAACAGCAGCTTATATTTACACGTCCAAAGCAAGAAAATGAATCTGTCCTTCAAGCGAGCTACGTACTGTCGGAGTTGATAGCTAAACACTCAAAACCATTTGTTGAAGGTGAATTTATAAGAGTGCCTCGTAAAGGCCGCAGAAATTGTAAGTTCCGGGAGCGTGAAGGCATTTCAAAATATATTCTTGTCCCGGAATACTGTCGCTGAAAGAGTAACTGAGTTGGCTGCCAATATAAGTAATCAGATAAAAACAAAATCAGACTCTTTCATTGCATTTCCTATTGCCTGTGACGACAGTACGGATGCATGCGTGTGGTGTGGCGCAACTTGCTGTTTTTCTGCGTTCGGTTGATACAGATACCAATGTGTATGAGAAATTACTGGCATTAGTACCATTGCATGATGACAATGGGAAGGATATTTTCAATACTGTTTACGGACTTCTGCAAAAGTAGAATTTAGATTTGTCAAAACTGTGTTCCGTTGCAACAGACGGACCTCCTTCAATGACTGAAGTAAAAAATGATTTCGTTAAAATATTACAGACAAAGATCAGAGAAACGGGCAGTGACAAACCAGATTTTCATCATATTCATTGTATAATCCACCAAGAAGTTTTATGCTCAAAAGTGATCAAATTGGAAAGTGTTTTAAAGTCAGTGAAAAAAATTATAAACTTCATAAGGTGATGAGGCCTTAATCAGCGACAGTTGTCTGCATTTTTACGTGATTTTGAAAGTGAGTACACGGGTTTACCATATTATGCAGAGGTGCGATGGCTTTCGTGTTCTATGGTACTCGACCGGTTTTGGAAACTCAAAGAAGAAATACGCGTTTTCATGGAAACAAAAGATGTCAGCTTATTATGCGATGTACTTTTTTACAAGATCTTTCATTTATGGTAGGTATCACAAAACACTTGTCGGACTTAAATACGAAATTGCAAGGACCACGTCAAGTCATTACAGATATGCATGATCATGTGAAAGCTTTCAAGTGTAAGATGATGTTGTGGGAAAAACAGTTAGCAGAGGATAATCTGTCACATTTTCTTACTTGTAAGGCATATCAGGAAAACACAAGTGTTCCAATATCGTACAAAATATATTCAGAGAAAATGAGAAGCCTTCTGGCAGAATTTGGAAAGCGTTTTCAGGATTTTAAGACCCAAGAAAACAACAATTTTTCCCCATTTATTGATCTTTTCACTATCGATATTGATAAAGTTCCCCCTCACTTGCAAATGGAAGTAATTTAGATTCAGTGTCAGACCCATTTAAAAAAAAATTGATAGTGTTGGTACGTTCGAATTTCATAACTACTTGCCTGTTCAATAACAAGAAATGAGAAAATTTGCCTGTAAAATCCTGTCAATGTTTGGAAGTACCTATAAGTGTGAACAATTATTTTCTTTGATGAAAGGAAACAAATTTCCCGCAAGATCGCGATTGACGGACGCATATTTGGACGCAGTTTTAAAAGTTATTTCCGCTGATAAATTCGCGCCACAAATAGACAACTTAATTAAAGACAAAAGATGTCAAATATCTGGCAAAAGAATTTAATGTTTGTAGTTTTTTGTAGTGTCCTTTTTATTGGAAATTTAATAAACAGACTTGTCCTATAATAGTACTTTTTCTCAAGATTTTCAGTAGTTTGTCTTCTTTAAGATAAGGTTTTGCGGCCCACCTAGTCGATGGTCTTCATGCTTTTGGCCCACCAGTGACTTTGAGTTTGACATGGCTGGTCTAGAAATTAATAAGAGGAAAACCCATAATATTTTATTGAACGTTCAAATGGACCTAAACGGCCCCCCACTGTTAAATCTTTATGGCTAAAATCTGCTAGGGTTAGGTGGGTAGACTCCTTTATTATTGTTAAAAAATCTAGTTTTAGTATCAGTCTTAAGTTGGTTTTTGAAAAAGAGTAGAAACAGCTGTCAAACGGAAATAAATTAGTGGAAATTACTAAACAAATATAGTTTGTTTATTTATTATACTAGTGATAATGAATTCCGATCAAGTAACGGCTAACTCGATAAATTACAAATCTGAAACGAATTGGTTTACCTCTTTCGTCAACGTCTGTACTTTTCCACTAGATTTTAATATTAATGATGTACAGATTGTTTCACAATTGTCGGCCTCTTGATTTTATTCCTTTATGGTTTAGCTAGAATGAAAATTCAAAAACTTTTTAGTTCTTTTTTACTTCGTATAACCAAGAACTACTTGTCCAATTTATCTCAAATTTTCCGAAAAAATCAAATATGACATAGGTAATTAGCTGGTAAAATGTTGATACAAATCCAAGATGGCGAAACAAAATTTGCGGCTTAATAAAATATTTAAAAATTCAGCCTGAAAATGCTACTTAATAGATTGATTTCATATTCTGTTCAAGAATTAATTGTGTTACAGAGATGAATTGTTACCATTTTGGTATGAATTGAAAATGGTAGAACAAAATGGAGGACAAATAAAATTTTTGTACTCGGGAAAAAAAATCCAAGTTTTATATATCTTCACGTTTTGGCGTCCCTAGATGACAACAAAATATGTATTCTCAATTCCGTTGGTATGTCTGTCTGTCTGCCAGGTTGTGGCATAGCTAAAAAGCTACTGACCCGATTAACTTCCAATTTTAGGGAAAAATTAAAAGTTATGTGGGGATGACCTGGTAATGTTTTGGTAAAAATCCAATATTTTGGAACAAAATGGCGGCTTAGTGAAAATGTTACAAAATGACTAAAAATCTGATTATCCTATTTACTTCAACTTTTGCACAAAAATCAAGTGTAACATTTTGTTATGAATTCAATATAGCAAAATAAAATGGCGGCCTAATAAATTAGGTATTTAAAAAATCAGACTGATAAATCTACTTATTAGATTAATTTCAATACAGAGATAAACTGGTAACATTGGGGTGAAAATTCAAGATATCGAATCAAAATGGCTCCATATAAATTGTCTAAAAAATAGACGTAAAAAACCTTATTTAACTGACTTTAAATTTTGCAAAAGAATTGAATGTGATTGACTTATTCAATTGTTTTAAATTGTGCCCAAAAATTAAGTAAGGCTGTAAAACTGGTAAAATATTGATACGGATCCAACATGGTGGAACAATATGACGCACAACAAAATTCTTTGAAAAGATATATAGATATGTGTTACTAAATGACCATGAGCGGAATTAAATTGGGTCACACTTTACTATACTCAATAAAAGGAAAGATTCACAACGAGGGAAGTTCCGGATAAAGGAAATTTACCGATTTTTTTTATAAAGTATTTCTAAATAAGTAGGCGCTTCAAAACCCGTATTGGTGCATGCGTTCTGATTCAACGGGGACACGAATAATTAAAGTGGTTAATTTAATTGTATCTGAAATACAATTGGTTATTGGTATAATTTCAATTGCCAAATCTTCTAACATACTTAAAAAGAATTTAAAAAAAATAGTTTTTCTGTTAATTTTTTTTATTTCACATTCAATTGTTTTTTGGTATAATACGATACTCCGGACTAAATAATAACCTAGGTTTTAGAATTTTTATTCCAGCTTAAGTACAACCCTTGGTACAATCTGTTCTAATTTTCTAGGTCCAATAAGAAAAAATATACCTAAAAACATTTCCGAACTTGAGACAGAGTGTTATATTGTTATAACAAGTTTCATAACAATAAAATATTTCAAATCTGAAGTAAGCTAGTTTTCGAAACGTTTTCGAAACATTTGCACTTCACTGACGTTACATTCTATTATTTCGCAACTTAAGTTGCCTCTGTATAAGTAAAGACCAGCTGATAAAAATTAGAATCTAGAACCCATAAAAACGAAAGGGTACTCCTTATATGGCAATTTACATAAAGAATCGAATGAATGCTAAAAACTTAACATTTAAGATTGTAATTCTATTTTTAAATATAGGTTTAATTAATTGCTAATTAGCATAAGTATATCCTGATAAAGATATTTATATCAAACTTAGTAAAATGTTTTACATCAAATGTTGTAAATGAAAATATTTAAAAACATGTTTAAATAATTTTTCTGCAGATATTAAATAATGTAGTGTTATTTTATTATATTTTGCTACTCGTATACAATGTTTATTATGAAAAATCAAAAATCAAACACAAAATTTCAGAAGCATGGTCATTTCGCATACCAGGCATAAATCTGTTAGTTCTTGGCTTTGTGAATATCTCTATTTATTTTGTTTTATTTTTATTACAAAATTGATTTAATATAAACTAAATTTTTATTAAATATAACAATTTTATTATAGATAAATTTTACTATTTGGTAAATATATATATATATATATATATATATATATATATATATATATATATATATATATATATATACAGTGTGTCTACTTAAGTTCTCTACATATGGGAAATTTTTTTTATTAGTAGTTTTACGGAAAAAAGTTACTCTTTATAAAAAGTTCTGCTTTTTGCCAAAATAATATTAAAATATTTAAACTTGAGATTGCATATACAGGGTGGTCAAAAATTCCAAAGAATCGAAATTGACTCAAGAGAAAAGTACCTTTAATTTTTATTTTATAGCAAAATATAATACAAAATCTTACTTAGTATAAAAAACATATCTAGCACTAGATTCGTTGCTTCCTATCTGAAATCACTTCTTAAGGAATTTAAAACTTTGGCTTCTTACTGGCAAGTCCAGTTTCTTACTTTTGTTCCTACCTACATACCAGTAAAATCTCCTTATTTATCGATTGTTGATAATGGCATTGTCACTGCCATTTTCAACCACAATATTGCATTAATTTATTGAAACATCAGTTTGATTATTATACTAAAAAGAAATGCTGCTGAAATTAAGCAAAGAAGATAAAATTGAAATAATTTTAATTGTCGGAGAAAATTATAAAACATTTCGAGAGGCTGCAGACATTTTTAACAACAGACACCCCAATAAAATTATACATTTCACAACACTGGGGAATATTCTAACTAAATTCTAGATCTAGCTGGCCAGAAAATATCAGAATACCTGTCGATTACTCGTCCATTAAAGATAAAATTTAAGTATTGTCTTACATCCCTTGCTCCGTGGCATGGTGCGCCATCCTGCTGGTACCATATTTGGAACCTCTCACTTATGTGTAGTTCATGAATAAAATCGTACAAGTAAGTATTTAGAAAATCCAAGTAGCGTTGACTATTTAAATTATGTCGAAAAAAAACTGGTTCAATTACTCTATCTTTATAAATTCCGCACCACACATTTGTTTTGAATGAATACTGATCACGGGTTTGTATAACAAAATTAGGATTAACGTCACTCCACCAACGGCAGTTTTGCGAACTTACAGACCCACTGGAAGTAAATGTTGCTTCATCGGTAAAAATAATGCGTCTAATGTCATCTTCTAGCTCCCCTTGTATCAGACAGCAAAACTCGAACCGTCACTCAAACTCTCCTGGTCTCAAGGTATGTATAAATTTTGGTTTGTAAGGTCGAAAACTGTTTTCTTTCAATATTTTTGAAACTGTATCTTTACCTACGTTATTTGGCAATGTTGCTGACCTTTTGGGTAGGGACTTTTTAAGGTCTTCTATCACAGAGAGCATTACTTGATTTGTAGTTTCGTCATTCGCAACCCTTGACCTCCGTTTCTTGTTAAAGTTATTTTCTACATCCCCAAAAGTCTTGAATTTAGTTAGAATATTCCCAACTGTTGTGAAATGTATAATTTTATCAGGGTGTCTGTTGTCAAAGATGTCTGCAGCTTCTCGAAATGTTTTATAATTTTCTTCGACAAATAAAATTATTTCAATTTTATCTTCTTTGCTTAATTTCATCGGCATTTCTTTTTACTATAATATTCAAACTGATGTTTCAATAAAGTAATACAATATTGTGGTTGACAATGGCAGTGACAATGCCATTATCAAGAATCGATAAATAAGGAAATTTTGCTGGTATGTAGGTAGGAACAGAAGTAAAAAACTGGCCAGTAAGAAGCCAAAGTTTTACATTCCTTAAAAAGTGATTTCAGATAGGAAGCAACGAATCTAGTGCTAGATATGTTTTTTTATTCTAAGTAAGATTTTGTATTACATTTTGCTATAAAATAAAAATTAAAAGTACTTTTCTCTCGAGTCAATTTCGATTTTTTGGAATTTTTGACCATCCTGTATATGCAACCTCAAGTTTGAATATTTTAATATTATTTTGGCAGAAAGTAGAACTTTTTATAAAGAGTAACTTTTTTCCGTAAAACTACTAATAAAAAAGTTTCCCATATGTAGAGAACTTAAGTAGACACACTGTATATATATATATATATATATATATATATATATATATATACACGAACCGTGCATTTACTTATCATCAAAATTAATTTAAATACTTATAATTATGAATGACGCAATAACTATATTTACTTAATCGAAATAATCCTTTCATTAGCTACCCTATAACCTGTTTTTTTATCTTTTAGAGCAGATTTTTTATTTTTAAATGTTTTCAGATTATTTGTCGCCTTTAGATTGACAAACAAAAATCTTTTTTGGCTTTTTCGCAACTGAATAAAAACATTTAACTTTAAATTAATTGAAGCAAATATTTAATAAAGTTAAATATTTTTATTCAGTTGCGAAAAAGCCAAAAAAGATTTTTGTTTGTCAATCTAAACGCAACAAATAATCTGAACACATTTAAAAATAACATTATAGATGGCTTCAAACTATCATTTTTTTCATATCTAGGTTACATGTCAAACAAACTGACAAATTTTAAAATAGGGCAGTCCAACAATCTGTCATGTCCTATGACAGCATAGGTTGACAACCTAGGGCTCATTTAAAAATTACACCTAATTGCGCAACTTAGCCAATGATAAAATAGTAAACTTTTGTTTTATTTTTTATAATTTCCAATTAGGCAGTCCAAAAAAACAGCTGCTTGTCCTACGACAGCTATTTGACCAATTTATTGTGGGACTTATCAAACCAATATTTAAGCCTCATTGGCTAAATCAGTTTGCTTGTCCTAC
Organism: Kuschelorhynchus macadamiae; assembly: GCA_030620095.1. Classification (NCBI taxonomy): domain Eukaryota; kingdom Metazoa; phylum Arthropoda; class Insecta; order Coleoptera; family Curculionidae; genus Kuschelorhynchus; species Kuschelorhynchus macadamiae. Next base: position 135,007 of record JAUTXW010004371.1, read on the forward strand.
GACAACCCAAAAATGACATGACAGTGACAGATCGTTGGAGTGCCTAATTTTGAAATCAATTCTTTTCTATTATTAAATGTTTCTCTCTTACGATCGGCGCACTGATGAGTCCCGATAGGATGAAAGTATTTGTACAACTACTATGTGTCTATAAAAACTTGAGGTAAATGATAAAATTTAATATGCTTGCTTAAATAATATTGTGTATATATGTATCGAAATATTCCGTAGACAAACTAGTCTACATGTTGGGATATGTAATTTTATTAAATATTTGCTTCAATTAATTTAAAGTTAAATATTTTTATTCAGTTGTGAAAAAGCCAAACACAGATTTTTTATATCCTGTAATAATCAAATCAAGTCCCAGATTTCAAAAATACATATATTACTAAGACAATTTTGTTATTTACATCCACTTGTTTGGTCTACTATTTTCTGAGATATACGGGTGTTTCATTTAAACTCCAAATGCTGAGTTCTCCGACAATAATTAACAGGGACTTGGTAAAAGAAGTTATTTACTTGGGTCAAATGTAATTATTTAGAGCTGGAAGGAAATCGAAGCTGTCATTAATCTAGACGTCTCAACGCCTAGAAAATGCACATAATTCCAGGTGCCTTAAAAGTTTAAGCTTAAAATCTACGTCTAAGACATTTACTAGAATAATGATTTTTTTCAGTGACTTGTTTTTGGACATTTTTTTTTATATTTTTTTTTACCATTAATTACTTGTCTTAAATCGTATCTTAATATGAATCAAAAGTATTTAAACATTTTTAAACAGATATCTACCGAAATTAAAAAAGAATCATTATTCTATTAAGGCTTAATGCAAAGATAAGATAAACTTGTAAAATGTTTCATTTTCTTACATAAAAAAGGATATCTCTTGGGTAAGTAGCTTTTTTAGCTATACCGCGACTAGCCAAATGGAAGGAATTGGGAATAAAATATTTTTTTAAAAAAGCTTTTATTTGTAAGCTATTTAACTGAAAAGTAAAAAATAATTAACTTACATAAACACAGAACTTATAAAAGTTTGGATATTTTCTTAAAAGCTGCACGCGTGAGACGCCATCACATTTGAAATAAAGCCTCAAGCTTTTAAGAAAATAGTCCAACTTTTAAAAGTTTGGTGTTTATGCAAGTTCAATTATTTTTTACTTTTCAGTTCAATGGTTCATAAATTAAAGCTTTTTTATATTTTTTTTGGATTTATTTTATTTTGTACTTTTTAGTATTATTTTTTACGCACCCTGTATAAGACCTCAAAAATGTCCGTTCTACAAAATGTTTATGCAATAACGTAACGTTATGTAAATTCAATAATTTGTCTACTAGGTATTTAAAAAAAATCTGATTTAGAGAAATCTCTGTGCATCTCACAAATGGCAATGAAGTTGACCATGGGTCAAATGAGTTTGTTCAAGCTTTTTTATTATTATTTTTTTTGACGACCACATACATCATACACCCTCTCCCTCGTAAGTTACAAGTCGTATCTCCTCCGACATTTTTACTTACTTTTAACTGCTTATCATACTCCACCCGCCACGCATCAGGTCCTCTGTGCTCGATTTTGTTAAACGCATGTTCACATACTGTGTGCAGATTCGTTTCGGATCCAAAAATAGCCCATATTCCACACATATTTCTTTCTTAACTTCTGAAAAAATAATTAGAATTTACATAAACGCAATATATTAAAAGTGAATGAAAGACATTTATTTTTAACGTCACTTTGAATATGACACGATCCAGTAAAACATTTCAGAGAAAAATCTATTTTACCACACCACACGTTTATTTCTAAAGATAGAACCTTGCGGTTTTCACGAACCTGAGAAATGAAGTAAACAAAATTTTTGCATTTTAGGTACCCCCCCCCGTATCTCGGTTATCCTTTAACTTAACGCAAAGAGAAAAATTGCTGCTTATGCAGTTTTTTACGCTGGATCCAGTGGCGTAGTCATATTTTTCATTTGAGTTGTTATTTTTTAGATATGACCCAAAGTTGTGTTTTTTTAAATGGGACACCCTGTATATTTGTCCAGAAATTGATTTGTCCTTTTAAAAGCTTCTCAAAAATATATAATAGTATGGGTCTATTTTAATAAACAACAACAAAAATCCTAATTTTTATAATTATCATCCCAAATTTTGCAGTAGGCCATGCAAAACAATGCTGCCTTTTATTTAAAGTCGTTAACAATATCTACATCCTAACAATAAATCAAAATAAATATGTAATAAAATCTATTTATCAAAATATGTATTGATAATTTCGCACCAAAAAAGTACCACCTACCTAGATTTATGTAACACAAGAACAAAACAGTAATAAATTATTATGTAACAAGCCTTTCAGCAAAAATCAACTGTCGTATAAGAACTACAGTTACCAAGGAAATCAAAAGAACTGTTAAAAATGATTTCCGTTTTGTTCTATGCGTGCTTCGCACAATTTTCGTATTCGTTTTAGTGAATTAAGCAAAATAACGGGATGATTTTGTAAATAGCGAAAATTTTCTCTTATTGCATTTCCTAAATCTTGGACATTATCATAGTGGTCTTTGTAAATTCTATTTTCCAGATCTCCACATAGAAAGAAATCTAAAATCGACAAATCTGAGGACCTAGGGGGCCATCTTATAGGTCCATTTGTTCCGATCCATTGATTGGTAAAATTATTGTCTAGAAATAATCTCGTCATTCCAGAATTGTGTGCAGGAGCACCGACCTGTTGAAAATAAATTTCGTTAATTTGCGCTAGAGGAACATCGTCAAGTAATTCAGGTATAGCTGCCTCTAAAATTTCTATATAGCGATTGGCTGTTAGATTTCCCTCAAATATATAAATTTTTTGTGTTCCTGATATGAAGCAGGACACATTTAGACCAAACCTGCCCTGCTGTCTTCTGGGAAATATTTGGTGTTGATTTTCCCGGGACCAGAATCTACTATTGTGGCTATTGAGTATACCAGAATTACTAAAATGTGCTTCGTCTGACCATATAACCTTCCTTTCAAAATCTCTAACCATATCGCATCTTTCTCGAAACCAATTGCAGAAGACTACCCGACGCTCTGCATCCCCTGGCTGTAAGTGCTGCACGAGCCTAAATTTGTATGGGTGGTATTTGTGCTTTTTTAGAATTTCTTGAACTCTAGTTTTTGGAATCTCTATGCTCTTTTCACTGGCCCTACAAGAGTTTGTAGAGTAAGCTTCTGCATTAGCCAAAACCGTAATTTCTTCACCTTCCCGATTTTCTTTATTATATGTTTTCGTACGAGGTTTGATAAATGATCCGTGATTAAGTAAATTCTTTTTTATCCGATAAAAAGTGGATATATTAAATTGCCTCCTTTTCTGGATATCTAAATAAAAATTAAGCAATAGTATTTCAACATACCTAAAAATTAACTATTTACCTGGTAAAATACATCTCAGAAGCTGCTTCAACATTTTCATTACTTAATATAAAACAAGCTAACATATCGTACTTTTCATAATGTTCGAAAGTTTGGTTTTCTTCCATAATAATACAAATATATTTTTACACAATAAATAAATACAAAAAACTAGGGCTATATTTTATATACGCGTACAAAATTAGGAAATGTCATTTGCTTCCAAGAAAACAAAAGAAAACGGCATCGTTTTGCATGGCCTACTGCAAAATTTGGGATGATAATTATAAAAATTAGGATTTTTGTTGTTTATTAAAATAGACCCATACTATTATATAATTTTGAGAAGCTTTTAAAAGGATAAATCAATTTCTGGACAAACATACAGGGTGTTCCATTTAAAAAACACAACTTTGGGTCATATCTAAAAAATAACAACTCAAATGAAAAATATGGATCCAGCGTAAAAAACTGCATAAGCAGCAATTTTTCCCTTTGCGTTAAGTTAAAGGATAACCGAGATACGAGGGGGGTCCCAAAATGCAAAATTTTCTATTTCGCCCTGTATCTCATAAACGAAGAAGGCTATGAAAATTTTGTTTACGGCTTCATGAGTTTCACAAAAAATTAGCTCAGGTTCGCGAAAACCGCAAGGTTCTATCTTTAAAAATAAGCGAGATACCCTGCTTTTGCAACCAAATCCGGACACCCTGTACATCAAATCAATGGTCTTATCAAACTGAGTTGAAGTAGGTAGTATATTACCTAACAAGTGTTCAGTGGTAATTCTCAAGGGTCGGTCAAATCCCCCCCCCAAACCAAACAAATTTCAAAAATAAATATATTATTTTGCACATATTTTGTACAATTTTGCACACAATTAACAAAATTTTGCATACCATCTAAGGAGAAACTAAAACAGTTTTTTAAACGAGGGGCAAACTTGACCGTTCCCCCTCCCTCATTTTTCAAAATATATAAATGTTGTTATGTCAATCGATTCATCTAATTTTGCACACTTATTTTTAAATTTTGCACACCCTCCTAGAGAAAGTTATGGGGTGTCGAAAATATGCATTTCCCCTCCGTCTGTCGCGAAATTGTAAAACTTTGATGATGCTCGATTCACCTAATAATTCATACATTTCTAGAGAAAGTTATCAGGCGTCGAAAATTTACATCTCCCCTCATCTAATTTTGCACACCTATTTTCGTATTTTGAACACTCTTCTGGAGAAAGTTATGGAGTATCTGTCACGAAATTAAAAATTTTTTATACTACTCGATTCACCTAATTTTGCACACTTATTTTCAAATTTTAAAACTGTTCTAGAGAAAGTTATGGGATGTCGAAAATTTGCCTGATCTGTTTTCTATGACTGGTATCTTTAAATTTTTAACATGTTTAGCCCTGTAATTGTTTTTTTATGTAGAATATAGATTTTTATCTAGAATATAGTTTTTTATCTAGACTACGGATTTTCAATTATTTGCATTAAAACAAAAATGCCCTGTTATTATCTACACCCATAAAAATGCATATTTGATTTTTCGTCAACCGGGGCGACTTGAAACATGCCAAAATCGGAACGTAGCCAATTATTATTTTGTGATTAGTGGTTCCATCTACCGGTTTAATTTATTCCTAGCAGCCAACGTTTCCTCTAGCCGAGTTTAATGGATAGTGGGTACCTAGCAGCGAATGTTTAGTGGCTGAATTTTATTTGATTTTAAAGGAAATGCAATAAAAGAATAAGGTAACATTTTTTTCTAAAAGGCTTCCTAGTTTATTTGTTATACAACCGTACAACGTGGCTAATCTTTTTTGTGAAATGTCGATTATTATTAACTTTATTAATTTGAGGTTAAGTTTCTGTATTCCGATCTTGGCAGACAGTGCTGGGCGTTCATATCGATTTTAAATTTTCTAGGATCGGCTAGAAATATGATAGATAGTATAAGTTCTACGATCGAGATAAAATATCGTACGATACATGTCCTGGGGTAACCGCATTTGCATTTGGCTCGTTTTGCAAATATCAGGTTCATGCGGTGAAGTCATGCAGACCGCACTTGTATCGTAATACACCCACTATTACATATGTACAAAATTGTGTAAAATTAGGTGAATCGAGTAGAAGTATTTTAATTTCAGACTAATACCTTCTATTCCATATAATGTTCGCAATATGGCCTCGAAATAATTTTATTTAATAAATATGCCCGCATGATCTTAATCTTTATAAATAAAACAAGAGATAAGGCTGCGACGTTTTGTCCACCTTTTAATGTTTTTTTTTATATTTTTTGTAGATCATAACCGTTTGACTATGATTTGATTATAAATCTCAACATTATCCTACATTTCATTTTTTTCGTACAGTTATCGTGAATCATGGGAAATTTTAAACTCGAAAAAAACGTGCCCTATTTCATTAATAGACAAAAAACCAAAAACGATACGAGGGTCCGTTTCGTACCGTTCGAGAGCCCAAGTGTGCTCTAAAAAGGTAAAAATGTACCAAATGTACGGCACGCGCGATATAACTCTCACTTTCGTCTCTAGTTACAACAAGTAGGCTTTGAAAAAAAAACTGAAATAAAAATAGCAGTCAGCCATGAGTAAAATAATTGAAGAAAGAACTCGCCAATATGAATGAATAGCGTACAAAACTGTTTAGTGAACTGTGAACAAAAATAAATTATTTAATTTTTGACATAATAGCATTGTTGTTATCGTGTAATAGTATTTGTAAATTCAGTTCTATAATTTGATTATAGATATCAGAAAATAGTAAAACTTTGATCCAATATGTCAATTTACACGTTAGAACATAAAATTGGCATAATCATGATTTCTAGCAAAGATAAGAAAAATTCAAGAGAAGCACTAAGACATTATATAGAAAGGTACCCTAATCGAAATCATCCTGCATCAAACTATTTCACTAGGCAACAGCGAGACCTTAAAAGAGGGCTAGATAGGTAAGATGTTGAGTAGACAATTATAATAAGTAAAGAGGCTGAAACTAACGTGTTAGTGTATGTTGAATTTGACCCAATATCGTCAGTTCGTCAAAGATAAATTTAAATCATTTAAATACGTAACCCACCATAGATTAATATTTTGTGTGTGAGTGGTTTTTGGAACATGAAGCTAAGTTCAATAGGAACAATTCCAGATACTGTTTAATTTATTCTTGGTGTGGTGGGGACAGAACTTGTAGGACCGATATTTTTTTATGAGCCCCTCAACGGAGAAAGATATTTGGAATTTCTAGAAAATCAGATACAGGACTATTTGGATAACCTGCCACTGAACGACAAGAATTGTTACAAATTTCTTACAGGAACATTTTGATGAACATTGGGTTGGTACTAATAGTCCAGTTAGATGGACAGCGAGGTCGCCGGACCTTACGTCGCTGGAGTTAAACATTTGGGGTTATTAATGTTAGAACTTCTTTTTTCCTAGTAATATAGGTATTGTTTTCTTTACTACAATTAAGAAAAAGTTACAAAAACCGTACCATGTGAGCATATTTATTAAAAAAAATTATTTCGATTGATTGTGAGACCATATTGCGAACGTTATATGGAACAGAAGGTATTAGTCTGAGATTAGTTGCATTAAAATGTAGGCTTTTCTATTTAGAATTTTCGAGAAAAGCTGGTTTAGAAAAAGTTTTTTTTTTTAAATATAAATCTTGACATTTTTGTTTAAACAAATGCGAGTACTTTACCAACTTATAACACAAAAATGAAACATCCTAATACTGACATTGTAAATACATTTTTTTGTCAGATACCGTTATTAGCACTGTAGTTGATGATGGTTCCTCGAAGACGAGATATCGGGTTTTAAATTCCATTATGTCATTTTATAAAGGAAAAAAAGTGACAATGTAAAAGTGTCATTTATTTTGCATTCCATTGGTAAATAACTTTAGGAAAAAATTCCGAATTTTCTTTTTTTCAGTTATTTCCGAAAATACTCGAATTTTTTAAGCGGAAATTAATTTGGCCCACAAATACGCAGCTCTATCGTAATTTAACCGACATAGCATCTCTTAGGATTTCTGAGATCCCCATGAATTTAGTCGAATTTGGAACAACCTGTTCAGGGTAGACAAATGAATTACTTCATTTAAAAGTGGCGCCCTTTATATTATTATTAGGTTAGGTGTATAGAATTAATGAGTATGGACCTGCAGTTTATTATTTTGGACTTATCGGCATTTATCCTTAAACAGCCACTGAGTCTCAAACTCAATTCATCAATAGCCTAAACGTTTAAGTATGAAAAATTGACGATAGGTAAAAAATAAAAGTTCTGTTTTTTTCCCAAAATTGGGTGCAATAGTACCTGAAAAGTGCATTTAAATAGGTATTAATATTGTTTCCCGATAATATAACAATTAAAATTAATGGCGTACCACTTTTTAAAAAAAAAATTAAAAAGAATATTTCCTTAAAAATATTTGTATATATGAAATACAAGATCTTTGCAATCCTAGGTATAACGTAAACATTTTTTATAGTAGCAAAAAATAATGAATTGAATTTCGAATAGGTATCGTTTGCCAACACCAAAAAAGGAAATAATTATTTATAGTACCAGGATAATAAGGTAACTTTTTAAATTTATTTTAGTTTTTAATATTTTTCTAGGGGAATTTCTTTCAAAATTGAATTTGCTAAAATTAAATCTAATAATAGACATCTATGCAATAATACTCTTTCTATAAATATATTTGGATTTAGTAGATAATTAAGCAAGATTAAACAAGTACTTACCTTATATTAAAAAAAAACAAAATAAATCAAATTTAATTCAGGTTAGGAGAAATAGGCACGAGGAACGAAAACCACCTAACGTCAACGTATGCAAACCCTACGGTAAATCGTACAGCTGTGATTCTGATGTAATACACCGGCCGCATGGCTGCATCGATTTGAGTTGCGACGTTGCCAGATCATGTACGAGAAAAATCTTAGAAAAAAGGAAGGAAAACGTTTAATTATATACCATATATAAAAATTACAGCAAACAGATTGTAAGACGTATGTTAAATTACGCAAATCGAGTCAAAAATTTCCCATTTCTGATATATAAAAATGTTACTCTACCTGTAAGAACCATGCAAGGTCCAAAAATAATTTTCAAGAAATTGTTTTCTTAAATAAACAAAATATTAAACACCAAATACAGCAACAAACATTAGAATACGCATAAATATTCCAAAAAAAATTATCACCGCTATCATTGCTATAATTTTATAATTTTTAGATTAAATATTAATTAAAAAAACATGAAAATTTTGAAATCGTATTTTTTTGGATTCCAGAATTCGGCACATTATCTTTAAATGTCAGAATCAGAAAACAAATTTATTAACTCAATAAATAACACGAATTTGTTCAAATGGTTTGTTTCCATCAAAACCGGATTACAATCCACGTCAGAGTAAAACTCATTTTGTGTAATCGTTAATAAGGGTTAAATTTCTTGTGAAATGGATACAATATTAAAAGAACTGCCAGATGTTTTGCGAGCTGCAAACGTGGCTGGTTTACGATGGCGGCTATTCAGGTGAAATAGGTGAAGTGCTACCTCACCAGGAAAAATAAACAAGCAAACATCTAACTATATGTATTATATATATATATATATATATATATATATATATATATATATATATATATATATATATATATATATATATATATATATCTTAAAATTTTAGTTTTTACGTTCATTTATTCACCTAATTCGTAAAAAATAAACCGTACCTCTCGAATAAATATTTTGTCTGACTGTTGGCGGCATGTCTTTTTAAAACTTTCAATCGAACTTTATTATAATAACTATAACAGTGGCGCAAACCGCTTCGACTTTGCTGGAGGTGCTATGTTTAGTTTACGATTTTCCTACTATGTTGCCATGACGAGTTCCCGATGACGTCGACCGCATGGAATAATAATGTTTTCCTCCTACCTGTATTGTAAGCAACCTATTTTGACACTGCTTTGACAGACGTAAGTGAAAGTTACTCAACAAAGTATTGGTTGCCCTTAACGACAGGATGTAAGTCAACTTACATCCCTTAGGAAATAATAATCTAAAATTGTTATAAGTAGCTTTAATTTTTCATATTACAAAAATCTGGACAAAAATCCGATGCTATTAATTGAAATGAATATTAATGGTACAATTATTACAATTATTCACATTATTAACAAAATTTGCAAACACGTTTTCTCGTTTCTTTTCGATGTGTATTACATTTTCTGACTCCACAGATCCTTCATTTCTAACCGATGTTTCTGTCACTGTTGAAGCACTGCAAGAGACTTCTGGCTGGGTCTTCTTGTATAAAATTTTATTCGTTACTTTCTTTTTATTATTGAGGCTCTCAGCTACGTAACTTTCCACAATAGTAGCGGATTTCCATCTACCATGTCGCTTGATAGCTAATACATTAACTCCAGTAATTTGCCGACGTCCTTCTAAAATAGTGTCCAGTATACATTTTGAAGTTCTCAAACTCTAGAAATTGTACTTTTAAATTATTTTGAAATGACAAACTTGAGTGACATTCCATTTTTGGAGTCAGGAATGGTCATATTTTCATTTCACAGAGTTCATTAGAACGGCACCCTCCAGCAACTCCCATTACCATTACGACCTTCATCAATAAGTATATATCATCGGGGGCTTCAGGCATGAACTTATTCACATCTTCCCTGTTAAACACACTTGACGTTATTGATAAAATAAAAACTGCTTATGTTGCTCTGACAACGGATCACAGCTGCCTTCATAATTTAATGAGAATGCTATCGAATGTAATGATAATGAAAATCCAAAAATATATCCAGCATTTCTGGTAAACATACAATACAGGGAGGGCGAAAAATGTTATATACTATATGGGATGTAAGAACATTAACCAGTCTCGAACTTTTTTGCCAGCCCTCGCTATTGCTCGGGCGCAAACTCGTCTTCGACTGGTAAATGTTACTTACATCCCTTATAGTATAAATAACTATAACCATCGCCATACAACGCTCCCGGTGAATTGCAGGCGCAGTACACTACACCTAGGTGTCGTTCAGTTTGCGGTGATTTCGCTACAACCGGTGAGTTCCTTTGCAGTTTGGTTGGCTGTTTTGAATGTATTTATTTATGGTGTTGTTACAACTTCAAATTCGAAGTTAATAAATGTGATTATTCAAGACTGGAATAAATTAAAAGACGTCTTTGAATTTATTACAAACTGTGACAAATCTGATAAAAAATCAGTCTACCTTGCGAAAGGATTTTTAGGTGAGATGAACGATTTTGACATTATTGTTTAATGACATTTTCTCTTCTCCACAAAATGCTGTCGTGAGGCACTCTGTAAAAAAATAATTGAACATTTTTTTAATACCATGTTTGATAAAGCAAATTCTATTACAGAAATAAATCATTACAAACGTAAGCTTGCTAAGCTTTCACCTGAAGAAATTAGTGCTTTTTTATGAAATATTGGACCATATTTTAATGGAAATGACACTAAAATTTCAAGACTGTAAAAAACTTACATTTTCATGTTTGGCAGGTTCTGCTAAATTTTCCGAATATAGTTTAAATTTTCCGACTGTCCCGTTTGAAAATTTGTTACAGTTATATGGGGAAATATTTTCAAAAAGTCAACGACTTAAAAATGAGCTTGGTCTTGCATATAAATTGTTTTCCCTTATTTTGACAATACCCATCCATTTTATTAGGATGTTATAAATAAATTTGCTGCTATGAGGGATAGAATAATTGATTTAGTATACAAAATTTAGGTAAGTCGTAAAAAAATATTCTACCTCCTCCACATATAAAAAAATTCTGGAAATAAAAATGTTGCGATATTTTCTTGCTTCATTTGCGCGAGCCGCCACTGCTGGTTTATAATTGCCACCGGTAAAATCCGAGGAGAAGTATGAATCGTTTTCCAAATGGTGTGAAGAACGATATTCGAAAAAAATAAAAGAGGTACATTTGGCATATTTTCTTAAGTTAAGTAAGGATTTTTAAACAAATACATTATGGTCAAAATATTCCATACTCAAAAATGATATCGAAATAAAAAGAGGTATCGATATAAGCCAATTTTATAACTAGGTCGCCTTTATAAAAAGACGAAGTGTGGGATTTGAGTAAAAAAAAAGCAATTTTACAAAAGAAGAAATAACGATATTTGAGCACCGGATGAAATATACCTTTTAATAAATATTTCTACTACTTCTGGGCTTGCCGGTACCTGCAGAAGAGAAGAACAAAATTATGCATAAATAGTATCAAAGATAGGGGGCAATTTGATTATCGTAAAAAATCAAGAATTAAAAAATATACTCCCAGATTTTTTTTCGTGATATCGGAAATAATGGGATATATTTACAGTTGTATGGAAAATACACAGCTTCAGGACCATCAGAGACACCAAAGCCCTAGTGAAGGAAAACCCTGGTGTTAGCACTCAAACAACTGAACTACCTACCTAGTGCTATAAATTAGTGTGCTTGGTAAGTTTTTAATGTTTATTAATTTTTAGAACATATTAAACTAATTTGGGGTTGTGTAGTAAAACTATACAAATTAATAATCTCAGAAATTATTATTATTTAGTTTCAATGACAGGTTGTTTCTACTATTTCTTCACGCGCCGATATTATGCTAACAAACCACTAACCTTTTTAGTAAAGAATTAGTTCATACATCCCAAAAAGATAAACAAAGTATATTAATTGAATATCTCAGACCTATGATTTTTTATGGTTCTTTGTTGAAGAAACACAGCTGATCATATTGATCACGTATTTTGCAAGCGAAAGTCATGTTGTCAAGAATTTTAAACTGTAATATCTCAAAAACCATTCAGAATTTAATGACGGTATACAAGAATTTCTTGTTTAAAGACATCTATACTACCTTACGACAAAATTTTTGTAGTCACCCTGTATACACATAAAAAGCTACTGTATTATTATCCGATATAAGATAAACTTAACAAAACCAAGTCAGTTTAGCAACGTCGCACACATCACAGTCCTAATAAAGTTTATTAGTTATCAGTAAAACCGCTAAATTGTGGAAAAATTGCATCAGATAATGGGCCTTTGCAATTCGGGTTGTACATTTTGATTTGCTGATTAAGCATAATTAATTCCAACAGATTTATCTTTTTTGAAAAAATATATTTCTAATCGAGGTTTGGCGAAAGTGTATATTTATTCGATTATGACTATGTCAACTGAAAAATACTGACAATACTCCACCGATAGATTTCATGGATGGTAAATTTTCGAAGAATTCTGCCTGACATCCAAATGTTTTCAAGCAATTAGTTCTATGTTTGCAAAGATTTTTCCAACTTCAAGCTTTAAAGCATGTAAACAAATGAGCGTATGATAATTATCTATTAGACTACATATCAAGAGGACATATATATATATATATATATATATATATATATATATATATATATTTAATTTTTTCATTCCGGATGTACATCCGTTCACTACTCTCGTTCTGAAAAGAACAGTTTTACTGACGTTCCGCCAAAATCACATTTGGCATTTTCGAAGCCATGTTTCTCGCGTCCGAATAGAGACTATGGGTGACTGCGACGCTTCCTTTTATGCCCCCCCACCCGGGGGTCATAAAAGCATAAAAGCGCAGGTATACCGAAGCCGCGTTGGTCGTTATTTGCGTTTTCCAGATAGTGCTGTTGTTGTTGAGCTAATTACGCCAGTGGCGGCTCGTCAGGGTAGGCCTCTGAGGCCGCGCCTCACCCCCAAAATAAAGGAAAAGAGAATTTTTTTATATAACTTTTTATCTATTACCAATTAGAAATATACTTTTTAACAGTTTTACAACATAATAACATTAAAAAAAAAATAAAATTTAATCCCATAATAAATATTTTAGAAAATAAATTCTGACCACATCAAAAAACCGACCGTGCAATCCGTGCAAACCCATTCCTAAAGAAAGTGCTCTCGACTGAGGCGAAATAATTTTAGCTTGGAAAGTTTCGACTTCTGACCTATTTATCAACGGCCGGTGCCGATGCCGGCGAGTCACCTGATTACGACAAAGCGGGATGGCGATTGCCGATGCACGCGTTTTCTATTGCATTCTTGAGGCGATAAATCTGTAGCTTGGATATGCTTTTATTGGTTATTTAAATCACATGACTAGCGAAATATTCCAACGGCTTCTTTTTACGTGGTGCGTGCGGCTGAGAAAGAAATAGGAAATAGATTGCGATAATCGCTGATTGAGGGCGTTCTGTCTTTTAAGGTGAATAAATACGCGTGAGTAAGTTTTTGTTTTGTTTTGATTTGGTAAGTTGGACCGTTCCATTTTTTGTATTTGCTTTTTGCTTTTGAAATGAATCCTATTCACGACATTATGCTTCATTAATTGAAACGCCTTTTTTAAGAAGAAGCGAAACTGAAAAGAAACATATTAGGTAGCCGTCCGACGCGCGACGCCGAAAATTTTAGCAATATTTAACGATAAGAGGCAAGGTAAAAAATATTCAAGAACTTTTCAAATATCTTGGTACGAAACTTATAGGTGGCTATGCGGAAGTATTTATAAAGAAAGCTTATATTGTTGGCCTTGTATTTTATTAGGTTGCGTCAAAAATAATTGGAGTTCAGGGGGCGGATATTCGGATTTAAAAAATTTTTCACGAGCAGTAAAATCGCATGAAAGTTCAAGAGAGCATATTAAAAATTCGGTAGCACTTACAAGACTGGAGCAAAATAGGGCGACTATTGCGGATGCACTACAAGAAAATGCAAGTCTTAATAAAATTGTTTATAATGAAAATGTTCGAAAAAACCGTTTATTATTAAATTATTTAATTGATGTTACTATTACTTTTGGGTAAACAGGACTTGGCATTCCGAGGTCATAATGAAACAACAGATTCTTTTAACCGTGGCAATTTTAAGGAAATATTTGCATGCTTAATAAAAAGAAATGCCGAACTTACTGAACATTGTGCTAAATTTAGTAATATTTTTACGGGACAATCTAAGACTATACAAAATGAACTAATTGGTTGCATACATGACTATATTCAAGAATATATAAAAAAGAAATCAATGACACCGATTGTTGTTTTTTTGGCGTAATTGCGGATGATAGTACTGATATAACAGAAAAATCACAGTGTTCGATAACAGTTAGGTATGTGACCAACGGATCTTTAAAAGAAAGATTTTTACGATTTTTTGACGTTAGCGATAATAGAACAGCAGAGACCAACGGATCTTTAAAAGAAAGATTTTTAGGATTTTTTGACGTTAGCGATAATAGAACAGCAGAGAGCCTTTTTCATTTAATACAAAACAGCTTAGAGCCTTATGACTTTAAAAATAAATTGGTCGCGCAGTGTTACGATGGGGCTAGTGTTATGGCAGGTGAAATAAATGGGCTTCAAACAAAAGTTAGATCTGTTGCTCCTTTAGCTATGTTTACTCATTGTTGCGCCCACAGATTAAATCTAGTTTTACAACAGGGAACAAAACTGATTACCCAAAGTCGTATATTTTTTGCCACTTTATTAGGAATACCAAATTATTTCCACCAATCACCAAAACGGTCTTTTGTGCTTAATCAGATAGTAGGTAAAAGAATTCCGCGAGCTGTAGAAACGCGATGGTATACACGGTCTAAAATTTTAAACTTAGTGGCTAATGAATGGGACAATTTAATTATAGTATTTGAAACTATTATTAATGACTTAAGTTCTGGAACAGAATCTATTAATGGTGCAAAAGGATTTCTAAAGCATTTTAATTATTTCGAATTTTGCCTTTTAACGCATATTTATAAACAAATTTTTAGTTGCACTGATGTACTGTTTCAAATATTACAGTTAAAGCATTTAGATATAAATTACTGCATTTCGCAAATAAACCTTGCCAAGCAACGAATTATTGAATTTAGAAACGAGGACCATTTCAAAGAACTTTTCAATATTGCTAAAAAAGCCACTATTCTGCCAACTAACACACGTCGAGGGCAATGTTCTAGCGACTTTGATATTTTTACTAAATATGAAATATTATATTTCGAAATAATAGATTGTATAATTCTTCAATTAGGGACGCGGTTTGAAAATTTAAATAATTTAAATTTCTTTGCTTTAGTCGATTGCACAAAATATTCGGAATATGTTAAATGCTTTCCAGACGACTTATTAAATGATTTATTAAAAAATTATCCAAACATTTTTGACAGAGATAGATTAAAGAATGAGTTTTCTGTATTGTATAGGGATGAACAATTTTCAAATTTAGATGTCGAAAAAAGTCTAGCTTTGTTATTTAAAGATTTTAAAGCAATTTTTGCGGAAGCATATAAGCTTTTTAATTTAGTTTTAACTATTCCCGCAACAAGTGTATCGGCCGAACGAAATTTTTCATGTCTTAAACGGATCAAAACCTACCTAAGAAACACAATGACACAAAAACGGCTTTCGGGTTTAGCAATGATGTCAATAGAGCAGGAATTACTGTCAGAACTTAGTGAAGACCAAAACTTTTACGACCAAATTATAGATAAATTTGCAACCTTAAAAGACAGACGTATAGATTTAATGTACAAAAAGTAGTTTTTTTATCTTATTTCATACAACTATTTATTTTAAGTTTTAATAAACTAAATTATGTTTTTATTATCGCAATCACCGCTATATTTTAGTGATAGGTGTACATATTTTACTTGTTTTGTTTACTTTTTATTTACTTTTTTTAGAGTTTATTTTTTTAGTTTTTAATGGTTTAGTAGGGCTATTGGCGATGACCTCCATTAAAAAAAAAAAAGGTCAACGCGTCGCAAAATAATACCTCAAGGGTGACGTGGAAATTTATTCACATTTAAACAAAATTAACCTCATGTAGCCTCACCCTTCAATATACTCACGAGCCGCCACTGAATTACGCTTGAGTTTTTGCAATTCTAGATTTGTCGATTATTGTCTTCCATACTGTTGGTAGTTTTAATGATTCATCCGTTTTATTCAAATCACCTTGTTTTTCAATTTCTATGGCTACTCGAATTACTCTGGTCTTATAATGTTCTATATTGGCAATCTCCCTAAACCCATCGAAATTTATTTTATGGCCGGTTTCCTGATGATGTCGGAATAAAGCTGAGGTTGTTTCTTCGTTTCTGATACTGAATTTATGCTCTTCCACTCTTGCTGATATTCGCCTATTAGTTTGCCCCACGTACATATTTTCGCAGTCCTGGCACGGATTATACAGCACTCCGTGGTTTTCCAGTTTGATTTTATGTTTTAGATTTCCAGTAGTTTACATATAGTTGTTTGTGGCTTGTGTATTGTTTGTATGTTGTGTTTCCTAAGAATTCTTCCGATTCTGTCTGTAAAATTACTTGTTGCTTTCCCGGTTTATAATTTTGGTTTTCGTTGTTCGGGAACCCTGTGCATTAAAGGGACGAATCATTAAAACTACCAACAGTATGGAAGACAATAATCGACAAATCTAAAATCGCAAAAACTCAAGCGCAGTTAGCGCAACAGCACCATCCGGAAAACGTAAATAAGGACCAACGGCCGCGCAGATATAACCTTCGGCCCCGGATGGAGGTATAAAAGGAAGCGTCGCAGTCACCAACATTTCAGTCTCTATTCGGACGCGAGAAAGAAAGCTTCAAAAATACCAAATGTGATTTTGGCGAAACGTCAGCAAAATTGTTCTTTTCAGAACGACAGTAGTGAACGGATGTACACTCGGAATGAAAACATATTGTATTTTTCCATCCGTGAAGGACTAAGAATCATATATATATATATATATATATATATATATATATATATATATATATATATATGAACTAATTTTAGGAAGAAAATTATTTATTGGAATTTGTCATTGGAACTGACTGGATGCAGATGCTTCCAAATTGATACACTGTGTGTAATTTTCACTCATATTTTGTACAATCCCTGGGCGACCACTATCATGTTCTTGTCCTATAATTTGATAGGCAACCGGTTTTGTTTTAAATGCAATCTTCTACATAGTCTTCAGCCACCTTGATCTTTAGGCTTAAAAGATCTGTAATAATGTCATCTAGTCGTCGCACAGTGGATCAAGCCTGTACAATCTTCGGACGTACTGGTGAAAACTGGATGATCAAAATTACAAAGACCATTGGCTTTAAATAGTACTACTATTTAAAGCCAATGGTAATGATTATTCTGTGCTTACACTAACCTGTAATCTTAAAAAAATGTATAAGCTCACCCACGAATCATATTCTTGATATATTGGCGGATCTGGTCTATAAATATTAACATTTTAGAAAAAGACGTACATTTGGTATATAACTTTATAAAATAATGATAGTAGGGATATTCGTTCTCAGTAACACATATTATATAGTTTACATTTTGTGTCATGACACACACACCACACTACACACCCTACTTCATTCTGTTCTTTATTATTCTTCATTTATTGACAGGCCTTCCAAGGGCGATGTCTTGGGGTGGGGGGCGCTAATGTAAAATCCTCTGTTAAGTCAAAAACTATAAACAGTTTTTCAATTTCCTTAGCATCGAGAGATAAATGCTTTTTCTTCACCGGAACATTAGAAGGAGTGCCATCAATGTTTAATGCTGTTTTATATGTAAAATATTTCGTAAAATAAAATCGCAATACAATTGAACACTTTCCGTCACAAATGAAAATTGTCATTCTATTTTTCAAAAATGTATTTAAAATACCTGCTACATAAACATATAGCAATAAAACGATGAAAACATTTATAATTTTCTTTTTATACCTGCAACAGAAGAAATTTTAGATTTTTTTATTCTTGAAATTATTACAGTCTGACCCTCTAAACTATTTTGTCTATTGTCAGGCTCTTATCCACACAATAGAATCAGCACAGGTAGTTTTATTGTAGTCATTGAGTCAGGCCCATTTTTCGAGAAATGTATTATACATTTTTTGACTCGTTTGCCGAATTTGTCCATATACTTCGTTTGGTTCTAGATCACGGAATTACTGTAAAATAACTGAACTATTTTAAAAGTATTTGAATTACTTCGCAAGTATTTCAATTACTTCTGCAATGTCTCTAGTAATTCAACTACTTTTAAGGTAATTAAACTACTTCGAAATTAACCTATAATTGAGTCGCCGTTATATCGTTAGGTTATTAATATTTAAATAAAAAAACTGGGGTCTGGACCCCCCCTCCGAAACCTTGAAAGTATTTTGGTATAGGCGTACTCTTCCTAATTTTCCTGCATTTTGAAATTCTTATTAAAATTATCAATATTTTTTATTAAAAGCAGTTTTTGAAAAAGTCAAGAGTTTTTGCGAAAATAAGGGTCTAATATCCACAATTTAATGTATTACCTTTTATTAAAATACCTGCAAACAAAAGTTTACCTGATAATAAATGCCAGAGTTTTGTTGATTATCAAAAAATGATGGTTTAACTGAAACATAAAGAATTGAAATTTTAGTCATACTGGGTTCTGGGGATAGAATGCCAAACCTGCAAGATGTTTGTAACATATTTAGTGACAAATCCAATAACTAACCGTAAGTAAAAAAAAATTTAACAAAAAATTTCTCGAAACTGGAAAGGTAAAAAATGCTGTACGTTCTTGCAGACCGGAAAGCACAATAATTCCAATGTCCATTTAGTTCCTGACAGTAGGCCAAAAAACTGTAGGAAAGCATTTAATACATTAAAAAGATTGCCGGCCTCCTCGATTCGTCTACATTCGATTTTTATTCGCTCCTTTAAATCGTCCAGGTCATTGGAGTTTTATACACCACATTTTTAAAATATCCCCACAAAAAGTAGTCGAGGGGTGTCAAATCCAGAGACCCTACGTCCAATACATTTAAAAAAAAACATTGTCTAAATATTCCCGAACATTCCGAGCAAAATGCCATATTTCGTCATTTAATGCACCATTACCTAAAAAATTAAGTTTAAATAATCAATACAATAGGTAAAGTAAGGAACTTAGGGTTATCCTGGACCTGGTTATTCGAGTGTGGCGGGGTGCTGTAGGTCCAAACTTTGTATTCATGGATGATAATGCTACCACACATACGACAAGAGCAGTCATCGAATATAAAGAAGTAGAAGAAATATCGAGTTTGGACTGGGCTCCGCGGTCGGCGGAATCTAGTCGAAAATACTTGGGATATATTGGGAAGGCGTGTAAGGAATAGAAATGAATTTTTTGCAGGTTTTCCCAAGCTTTATGAAGCCGCTGTGGAGGCATGGAATGCAATTTCACACCACTATATAAACAACCTAATTGAAAGCATGCCAAGAAAAAGTGAGCAATGCGTTAGAGCTGGTGGAGGGCCAACAGACTGTTAAGTTTTTGTGTGGCGTTATCGTTTTATGTTTTCTCATTTATTTTTTAATCTAGTTTGTCGCTTTGGTGTAGTTTCTTTTGTATGTTTGGTAATAAAAACTCATTTATATTAACTGTTTATTAGTGTGTTTTTAATGGGCAACATCTCTGAACATATTTGTAACTATGTCCTCAAATGTAAAATAAACCATTTGGACCTTATATATCACCTACCCTGTATTAAGACTGAGTGTCAAACCTGGCGATGGCATACAGTAGCTCTAAAATTAGCTTTACTTCTTTTTTACTTGATGTGTATACCAAGGCATAAAAAATAATAAAAATAAATAATCTTGTAAATAATTGAACTTGGAACTCAAGGAAATTAAAATTAGGAATACATCTCTTGGTATTTAAAAATGTTCAATGGCTAAGTATATTTTTAATTAACCATATTTCTAAGTTATAGTTTAAAGTGTATATATTTTTATTCACCCTGTATTAAAAATTATAAGTTTCAAACTTGGTGATGTGGTTCGTATCCGTAGCATATCAAGAAATAAAATCTGCATGCCTCGTCTTTTATTTACATGCAGACATAATTTTTAGTTTGCCCGGTACAATACAACAAAATTTCCAACTCCGCCTAGGGCTTCAGAAAGTAGAAGGACTGACGTATCAGGAAAAAAAATTGTTAAAATCGGTTGAATAATAACAAAAATATATGCATTTGAAATTAACGTTAAAAATCAGTGATGCATTATAAGTGTTGACTAGTCATAATTACTGTAAAGAAAAATCCTCATTGATCTATTTTTTATAAGAATTTAAAATATGAACAAATGTTATATATGAAGTATTGGTTTTACATTCAGTGATGAACAAAATAATAGAGCGTTACAGAAAAACTTCAGGAAATACATTGTCGATATTGGGTTTTTTTCATTTATTCTTCACTCGAACAAGCAATCCATCATCATAAGAGCAGTTTCGGTAGGTTTGTCGTGGTTCTTCGCCGAATCTGGACGGTGAGGAGATTTCCTTCGACGTGTCGAGCTGTCACGACTCACCATGTTTCTTAAGGGACTTAAAGGTCTATGACATTGAGGAGTTCTTTCTGTACCGACCGAGGGACTTCGGCTTCTTGTCATTTCCTCCATGTTCCTTTTCTGAATCTTTGCATTATATCTAAAAAAAGTATACGAATAAACTCAATATATAACTTTAGTTAAAAAACAACACACAGAAAAAGCAGTTTGCTGAAAAAAAAAATTGACATTTATTAACCAATGTAAATTTTTAACATGATATCTTTATATGTTTATTCAAGTCTAAAATTATACGCATTGCTTTGTTTTGTAATATTTGTAATCTGTTTTCTTCGTTATTGGCATTATATAAAATTGTTGAACAATACAGTTAATGAGGTAAAATTATTGCGTTATATCATCTTTTTCGAAAAATAGTTTAAATATTTAATAATTACACTGGCCGACAAGATTTGTCTAACACAGGCCAGCTCATTATTTTCACAATGGAAATACCCTCCCAATAATAAAACAAATATTCGGAAAGCCCTAATACGTAGCATTTTTCAATAGCCTAATTAGAAACTTGGAATAGAAAAATATTGGCAGGTAAACAATTTTATTATGGGGCGGATAAAATGGGTCCATTTTACAACAGAAAAATTACCTAGACTGGGTTGTCTACAACATTAGACATAAAATAAACGTTAAACATCACCCTTCTGTTGAGTTTCGAATTGAGTGGTTCTCTGTCTATCGATAAGCAAGTGTATGTGAAACGAGAATGTCGAGTCAAACGCGCCGAAGTTGCAAAATTTCTCCTGACAAATTTTGTTATATTGTTGTGATTTTCCGAAAATGTAAAAAAAAGCATACTTTAAATATTTTGATGTGTTAATTGGAGATCAAGATAAGCGTTGGGCTCCCCATGTGTGCTGTGTTAGTTGTCGTCATTGGTGCAGTGGATGAAGGGAAATAGAAAAAGTATGCCTTATTATTATTGTTATTTTTGCCTGACAAAGACTGAAGGTTATTCCAAAAAGGGAAAGCACAATATAGAATATCCAAATTTGCGATCTGCCATACGGCCTGTTCCTCATAATGCAAATTTGCCAGTGCCGATTGCGCCTTTAAATTGGCAAGCTATTGATTTGGGAGATAATGGAGATAACGCATCATCAGGCAGCTCAGAAGAACAGTGCACCGATCCCACTTTTAGCGCAGGTCCCAGTTCCGGCGAGCCACATTTGGTTGTTCAACGTGAATTAAATGATTTAGTACGTGACTTGGGGTTATCCAAGCAACAGTCATAACTTCCGGGTTCCCGTCTTAAGGAATAGAAACTATCGGCGAAAGAAACAAAAATTACGAATTTCAGAAAAAGAAATGCTATGTTTTCTGAATTGTGCTCCTGTACTGATATAGACAGTTTAATGCAGGAACTTGATATTGAACATTCTCCCCGTGAGTGACGCTTATTCATAGACTCATCTAAATATAGCTTAAAAGCTGTGTTATTGCATAATGGAAATTTAAAACCCTCTATACCAGTTGCCCATTCAGTTGCAATGAAAGAAAATTATGAAGAAACGCGCACGATTTTTGATAAAATAAACTACAATACGTATAAATGGCAGATATGTGGGGCCTTAAAAGTTATAGCGATTTTAGTGGGACTTCAGGGGGGATTTACAAAATATTGCTGTTTTCTTTGTTTATGGGACAGTCGTGCAATAAATTAGCATTATGTAACAAAAATTTGGCCAGAAAGAAGTGAATTTCAACCGGGATCTCAAAATGTTAAATTTATACCTCTTGTTGATCCCAAAAATGTCCTTTTGCCTCCTCTTCACATTAAACTTGGGCTGATGAAAAACTTTGTGAAGGCTTTGAATAAAGATGGTGATGGATTTAAATACCTAAGACAAGTTTTTCCCCAGTTAAGTGATGCCAAATTAAAATTGCTGGACGATGTCAATTTTATGGAAAAGCTTACCAGGCAGGAACTCAGAGCATGGAATTCATTTGTTAATGTAGTAAGAGGATTTTTAGGCGACAACATGGATGAAAATTATGAGCAATTAGTTAATGAACTCTTAGATGCCTATAAAGCGCTTGGTGACAGAATGTCATTAAAAATTCACTTCCTCCATTCCCATCTGTCATTTTTTCCTAATAAGAGAGAAGATAGGACACCTCATAAACGGAAAAAAATACAGTTCAATTAGTGTTTTAAGTTAATATTTTTCCCGTTTGCTTTTCTTTTAGATGGAGGGTATGTTTAATAGGCGAAAACTGTAAACATAGTCAATAAACAGGGTTAAGAATTTTCTGAAATTATTTTTTCTATAGATATTAAGTATCGTAACATTCGATACGGTTCTACAACTCTAACAAGAAAACCCTACGTGCTACAACTTTCTATTTTTCATTTTCGTATTTGGATAGGTCCATTCTATTAGATTATGCTATTCTGATTTGTGTTACAACAAAAAATTTTTTTTTATCGGCCAGTGTTATTTTTAAATAGTTTGTTTTTTTTGTGAAATTTTGAAAATTACTTTACCGAAATAAATGTCAAATAATTTTGAAAATTTAAATCAATTAAAATTCCCAAGTATTTAAAGCAAGTGATCGTTTCTAAATTTTAATTATCGATTAGACGATTATTAATATTACAATTATTAATTCCAAGTTACATATAGGTACTTGGTTTTTGAGACATTTAATTTACTCACTTTCAGCCAATTGCATAAAACTTATACTTCAAAATTTAACTTATTCGTAATGTTATTAATATCCATTCCGCTTAATTATATTAGAGTATCACCAGCAAATAAGTGAACTTTACAAGAATTTAAAATATTAAGCATATCATTTATATACAAATCAAATAATAAAGAAACCAGAATACTTCCTTGTGGAACACCAATGTGGTTAGAAACCTTTTGAGAAAATTTGTTATTCATTTAATCCAAATAATTTAGAAAATTAACCACATCAACTGCTCGTGCCGCAGTTTAATTAAGACGCAAGCAACAATATGTTGCCAGAAGCGTTTACCCGTTTAGAAATACAATACAAAAGTTAGGCTTATCTATAAACGAATTTAACCAGCCAACCAGCCGATCGGATGCAGTACAATTTGCAACGTACGTTGTGCGAGACCAACAGCATCGCATGTCGGCCTCAGGCGTTGTGCTTTGTAATAATCTCTAGATGGATCCCAACTATATGGAATACAATAGAAAGTTGGGATCCATTTAGGAGGTACTTTATTTTACGTTGGATGGATCATCTATTCAAACTAGTAACTTAACTCGAAATTCCTCTTTTTTCAATCTTGATTCTTACTTATTTCAAAGAATGTATAAAATGACAGGATGTAATAAATATTGTAAGAAAGCATAGCCTTTCCCCAATTTTTTCAATATTGTTATTAGGTAGGTATAGTCGAATGCGATCTTATCGTGCGGCGTCAACGTTATGAATCAAATCAGAAAACACAGTGAATACCAAAATGTTGTGTAATTCTTTTATCGAACTATTAAATCTCGATGGGCTATTTACAAATATACAGAGAGAAAGAAAATAGTTTTTTTTATTATATTACGCAATATTATTAAGATAGCCACTTAATATTATTTTATATATTAAATGCCGAGGGACTAAATAAGAAAATTCGCTAAATATGTATTTGGTTAAAATTTTTTGGTTGGCAAAAACAAAATGGCAAGCGCCTTAATGAAGTCGCAAGACGGTTCGAATCAGTGGAACAATCAAAATATGTTCTGTTTATACAGCCACTTAATAAAAGTGAGATTTTTATATATATATATATATATATATATATATATATATATATATATATATATATATATATATATATATATATATATATATATATATATATATATATATATATATATTTAGTCCTTCACTTGGCACAGCATTTCTTTCTCGCGTCTGAATAGAGACTGAAGTGTTGGTGACTACGACGCTTCCTTTTATACCCCCACTCGGGGCCGAAGGTTATATCTGCGCAGGCGTTGGTCGTTATTTATGTTTTCCGGATGGTGCTGTTGTTGTTGTGCTAATTGCGTTTGAGTTTTTGCGATTTTAGATTTGTCGATTATTGTATTCCATACTGTTGGTAGTTTTAATGATTCGTCCATTTTATTCAAATCACCTTGTTTTTCAATTTCTATGGCTTTTCGGATTATTCTGGTCTTATAATTTTCTATATTGGCAATCTCCCTACAGCCATCGAAATTTATTGTATGGCCGGTTTCCTGATGATGTAGGAATAAAGCTGAGGTTGTTTGTTTATTTATGCTCTTCTACTCTTGCTGATATTCGCCTGTTAGTTTGCCCCACGTACAACTTTTCACAGTCCTGGCACGGAATACTGTATACTCCGTGGTTTTCCAGTTTGATTTTATCTTTTGGGTTTCCAAGTAGTTTACCTATAGTTATTTGTGGCTTGTATATTGTTTGTATATATATATATACATATATATATATATATATATATATATATATATATATATATATATATATATATATATATATATATATATATATATATATATATATATATATAAATATATATCTAATAAAAAAAAATAAATTTAATATAAATCAACAAAAACAATGTAATTAAAACTTATAAAAGATGTTCAACTAAACCACCATTTTGCTGAAGGCACATTTCGAGTCTATCCATAAATTGATTTAAAAAATAAAACATATCTCTGAAATACGTTCTACTGACAATGATTTTAAGAGATATAAAACGACATTCGTCTAAACATTCACGTCATCTGATTCCAAGAAAATATTGCCACAACGGTGAGAGGTCAACAAAAAAATAAATGACAAGAAAAAAATCAAAAAACAAAAATCTAAAAATCAAAAAACGAAATATCTACAAACAGTAAAACGAAAACGTTACAAAGGCGGATAAAAGTCCTAAAAGAAGCAAAAACATATTTTTTACACATAACCATTAATATCTACCTATAGTTTCACTTTTCTCAAAGTCAGGTCTGAAATGTTGCGAAAACTGCTTATTATTCTCAACTTCATATCTTCCACTGTGGTTGGAACCTCTTTATAAACTTTTTCTTTAACATGTCCCCATAAAAAGAAATCTAGTGGCGTTAAATCGGGTGACCTCGCAGGCCACTTAACTGGTCCACCTCGCCCAATCCAATGCTCTCCTTTCCAATTATTGAGAAAATGTCTTACATGCCTATGGTAATGCGGGGGTGCTCCATCATGTTGGAACCATAAGGAATTTCTTAACATTAAAGGTAAGTCTTCGAGCAATACGGGCAACTCATTTCTCAAAAAATGTAAATAGACTTCTCCCGTTAAATGCTCTTCAAAGAAATATGGTCCTATAACATGAGAGCCAATTATACCTCCCCAAACATTAATTGACCATTTATTTTGATGGTCCACCTGACGAATCCAATGTGGATTTTCGGTTGAATAATAGTGCATATTATGTTTGTTAACCAAGCCGTTGCTTTTAAAAGTTGCTTCATCTGAAAACAGCACCCTATCTACAAAACCTGGATTATCCCAAATTGTATTTAAAAACCAAATTGAAAACTCTTGTCGTTGGACGTAATCGCGATCATACAGTTCTTGGTGTAATTCAATGTGGTAGGCATGATATTTATGTTGTTTCAGAATCCGTTTAATACTAGTGCGTTCAATATCAGTAGCTCTCTCAATTTCCCTGGTACTTGTGTGTGGATTTTCTTGCACTGTTAATAATACTGTCAAAGCATTATCTTCATTGGGAACTGGTTTATTAATTACTTTACGTTTCTTAAAAGCAACATTGCCTGTTTCTTGAAACCTCTCTAATAAACTTGCAAAAGCTTCAGGTCTTGGTTTTTTTTCGGCATCGGGATATCGTACCGCATAAACCCTGCTTGCTACTAAAGGGTTTTTTTGACACTCGCCCAACATAAAAGTCATGTTTATCAACTCTGGAGTACTCAAACTCATTGTTACTTAACAATTTCTCGACTTATCGTCAAAAAACAATGGTAATTGATGCCAATTCTCTTGACACTTTGCGGTTTTGACAAGAATGTCAATCTTTCTTTTCATTTATGATTATATCATGGCCTCCTTATATTATAGGTAGTCAATTTAAGCAACGTAAATAATACCGTTTCTGTTAGAATGAGTAAATTTTGGTTTCACGGTTAATTTACTAAAAAACTGTTGGTTAGAAAGATATCAAATAGGGTATTTTCTAAAAGCTGGCGATGTTATCTTTAATATGACAGTAAAATATATGGGGTGTTCCATTTAAAAAAATTCAATCCAAGGTAAATTTGCAAAACTTGACCACCCTGTATAACAGTGAATAATTTTGAACGACTTACAAGCGATTATTGTAATCCTAGATACAATACATTTTATAGAATATTTGGTTTTTCCATACCTGTTTCAATTGTTTTCAAAAAATGGCCGGAGTATAACCCTTTTTTCCACTTTAACCTCGTCCCATTCCCTTGGTATAAATTTTAGACCCAATAAACCTCATATCAAAATGATCGTAACGAATAGGAGAATCGATTAAAATAATAATATACCGGGTGTCCTATTTAAAAAAAACACAAGTTTGGTTCACCACGAACTTTTCAGACCACCCTGTATAATGGGTATAATTTCAAACACAACGTTCTTGACTATCAATCATATCCCAAAAATGTTTTTTCAAATTCCTCTCCGTTTGCCCACAATCGTCCACCCCATCTTGGTTGCACCACCCTGTATATATATATATATATATATATATATATATATATATATATATATATATATATATATATATATATAGAGCCTGTATTTTTCGTTAGTTCCAAGTTTATGGTAGAGGGATTTTTCCGATTTTTATATATCAAATTTTGTCTTATAATTTACTTATTTTAAACACACTTTAAAATTGGAAGAAGTATTCTATAATTATTTATTCATTGCCTACAAAATTACAAATGTACTAAAAAAGTAAGCAAAAAAATAGTGTCAAATCTAATAAAAAAATTTTTAAATTAAAATTCACTGGCTAATATGCAGGAGCTAGTGGCAAAAGCTCTGAGAGTCGGTATAAGGAATGAACAGAAACTTGTGCATAAAAAAACATAGTTTACTTCCGAAGAAGATTAAGAAATGTACACGAAAAAATCCAAAGGCAAAAGACTTAAGTTACAATGCAAAAATGGATATTCATAATGCAATTTATGATTTATACACGTCAAAGATTAATATAATCCTTCAGAAATATTTAATATTATAGACTAAAAAATATCATCATCACTTAAAAAGCCCTCATCTTCTGAGTCGTCCTCAAATGGCCATATTAATTTCTCCGTATGTTCCACAGATTTCTTCCAGTACTCCGGCATAATATAATTTAATGAATCTTGCCAAACAATTTGCACTTCATCTAACGTAAGACCATCGTTCACGTGTTTTTTCGTAATACGATTTTGCCCCAGCTCATATTAATTCTCTTGCGTTAAACTGGCAATGGTATGGCGGAAGTCGTAAAACCTCATGTCCATTTTCCCGTAATATTTCATCTACGGCATATATTGTTGGTTTTCTAATAGATTTTGCCATTAAAAAAAGTTCTAGTTTCAGCATATTGGGTAAGGGATTTTGTTTTTGTTCTATTAGCCAGTCATAAATATCACTTTTCTTCCAGGATGAAGTAGGTTGTTTATTTAAGATTCTTGAATGATAAGATGCATTGTCCAGAGTGATTAAAGATGGAGCATCTAAATTTGGAATCAATTGTTCTTTTAACCACTTTTCACACAGTTCACAGTTCATATTATCATAATAGTCTATACTTTTAGATGTTGAACAAAACAGTAAACTTGCACCTGAGAGAAATCCTGTTGAAGAACCTGCATGCAAAATGATGAACCGTTTTCCCGTCCGACATCCCTTTTTTCTCTGGACACTTTTTACAGACTCGTTCTGCCAAGACTTCGAACCACTTCCATTAGAAAATATCCAAGTCTCGTCTAAAAATACCACTTTTCTAAATTTTGAATTAACATTTTCCGTGTATTTCTTTAAAAACTGGATACGCTGACTTGCTATATGTGGCAACTCTTCTTCGGTAGTAAATTGTGCTTTTTTTTCATGCACAATTTTCTGCACAGTCCTTATATCGATCCCCAGAGCTTTTGCTACTGTCTCCTGGATATTGGCCGGTGAATTATCATTTTCGTAATATTTTATTAGATTTAATACCATTTTTTTCGCTTGTGTATGCAAAAAACCCGAAAATTGTTTTCTATTACTCATTTTGTCACTGAATTGTCAATCTGACTTAGAAGTGACATCGCTCAAAGATTTTTGCAGCTGCTGGTATTTATATGTTTATCCTCTTTTTCATATGAAAATATCATAGATCTATCTAATTCATCTTCCGGAGTTTATGCGGAGGATATGATTACACGTAATAAAAGAAAAACAAACTTAAAAAGTTGTTGATAAATCGTATGTCCCTCACGATAACACTGCTTTTGACTATAACAAATACCGATTTTTATTAAGAGTTTGTGGGCGTTTTGCAAAAAGAAAATCTTCAAGACCTTACTGCGAATTGAATGAAAAAACCAACGTCAAGTACTTGGAGTTTCCCTGAAATGATGGTAGTAATAATTCAAAATGTCAACATTTAATTATACTTACTTAGCAATTATTTGTTGCACGATTTTGATCTCTTTGTCATTCAAAGGAGAACTGTATTTGCCCGGATGTTGTTCCTTTATTTCCCTGAAAAACAGAAATTATATACTGTACCAGTATGTTTTATAGTACCTAATGCTACCTAAAGGCAAAAATACATTAAATTCCTTCGACGGAATTCTAATCTTTTGTTTTTATGTATTTTCATTCATATGAATGGACGAATCGAATGAACGAATCGAACCGAATAGTGAGTAGCGGACTTTATTAGGACTCAGATAAAAAAATATCTATAAAGTGTTATATATACTTAGAAAGATGTCAGCGAGGAATAATACAAGAGTATAAAATATACAGGTTGTCCCATTTAAAAAATAACAAGTTTGATTTGTATTCTTAAATCCGTACCTCCCACAAAAATCTACGCAACAAACACTATCAGAATCAGTTTTTACTTTCGGGAGTATTACAGGTTGAAAATTGAAAATTTTCAAAATCATCCTGTATCTCAAAAACGAAGGGATCTATGAAATTTTCGTTCACGGCATCTTTCGTTTCATCAAAAAGTAGCCCATTTCGCGAAAACCACAAGTCTCTATCTCTTCAAATAACCGAGATACCATATAATGGCAACGAAATCCAGATACCCTGTACAGCAAATTATTTACTACAAGCAAAATGTTTGCGTAAAGGAGTCCATACAGGGTTGTTCATAAGGAAATGTCAATACTTCAGGTACGTATTCTGGAACCAAAAATAAACATAAAAATCTATATAAAAATGTGTCCGCGAAGCCTTCTTTTCGAGATACATTCCTTTGTCATTTTTATGTCAAAAACAAGTACTAACTAACATTAACTCCAATATTTACATTATTATAGATTTTCTTTAAAAAATATAAAAATTAAATAAAACTTTAGCACCCTGTATCTCTAGAACGAAAGCCTTGCGGACACGTGTTTATATAGACTTTTATGTTTATTTTTGGGTTCTGAATACGTACCTGAGAAATTGACATTTCCTCATGAATC
This sequence comes from Kuschelorhynchus macadamiae, assembly GCA_030620095.1. NCBI lineage: Eukaryota > Metazoa > Arthropoda > Insecta > Coleoptera > Curculionidae > Kuschelorhynchus > Kuschelorhynchus macadamiae. The sequence goes on from JAUTXW010004371.1 coordinate 165,635, forward strand.
ACCCTCCTTATATACAAACAGATCTGCGAAAAGCACATCTTAATATCTTTTTTCGTTATGAAAATATTTACTATAAATCCACTAGAAAGTCTTCTATTAGTTTGCACGCATTTTTGATGAGCGGATTTGTAATGACAAGTTTTTCGTCACTTCTTTACTTAAGATATTTTTGACAGCTCTCAATTACCTTAATTTTTTTTCATATTTGATAATGATTTTCTTTAGTTTTTCCATATCCTTTGTAAGTCCCTCTACGAATTTCTGCATTTCCTCGATTTTCCTTTCTTCTAGCAACTTTTGTTCTAATTTAAAGTCATCAAGAACGGTATCAGGGACGTCTTCGTGATTGCTTCTGCTGGTAATTGCGTCTCGAAGCTTATTGTTTTCATCTTCCAAAATTGCAATCGTTGCCTAAAAAGTTAATTCGTTATCTTTTAAATTTAAATTTTCTACTGAAACAAGTTCAATTTAAAATTAGTACTTGGGAAACAGTCAAGACACTGATACTAGCGGACAAAATTCAAAATCAAAGTTCATACACACAGTAGACAAGTGTTACTAGCCCTCAAGATACAGGATGAAAAAAGTCTGTAACATTTTCAAAACAGTTGTTCCGGTAGATCTTTACCAATGCGTCATCATTCATATTCAAACCAATCAATTCAAAATTTCGTAGATTAAATAGCCAAAAAAAGTCCACGTTCATTATGGCCGTAGATGCAAATATAAATAATATTTATAAATTAAATTAGCATGATACTAATAACAGTCTTTACCAGCAACAAAAAATATAACAAAAGTAGCTTCCTAAATGAATGACTTGAAGATAAAACGGCACGAGACTTTATAAATACAAAAATACGAATAATATGAAATAGTAATAATGGCCAAACAAATTATTGACTTTTAAAGCTTTTACGTGAAAAACCTGCCTATGTTAACATCTTTGTCTAGCAAGTCCGTTTTGGTAATTTAATCTTTTACCATATTTCTCGTATTCGAAAAACAATATTTCATGTTTCATCCTTTTCTTTTATTCATGATTTGGGTAATACCAATCGATAAGAGGAATATGATGGTTATAACAACTGTACAGTTTAATTTTGCAGAAATGGATGAAATACATCAATTTGGATAGTACTTGATTTATTTGTGTAAATTTGAAAGAATGTAATGGATCATATCAAAAAAACAAGATTTATTGTATTGTGGCTGGAATAATAATAATAATAATAACAATAAAAATAATAACCTTCAGCTTATGTTCTCTCTCCATATTGAATGACCAAGATTCCTCACGACGGTCGATTAAATCTTTTAAATATTTTACTGTATTCACCAGATGTTCCATTTCTCCTCTGCAAAAAAAAAGATAATTTACACATGGTCATGGGGCCATTCCCAAATAAAAAGTTTTATATATAAAATATATTTGTTCCTAGGTGATTTGTTCTCAAGGACAGGGTGTTATTTTTTGCTTTTTAGACAACTCTTTGACATTGTGCATTAAATATGGCTGCGACCCGTCCACTTTTACTCCTAATATGCCAATGCTTATAGTCTAAAATTTTAAAGTTTTATTTTTATTTAGAAAAATGAAAAAGTTAAAGGAGTAACATTATTATTATTATTATTACCATTGTTAACAGTCAATTTTTTAACAAAAGTTGGGTTCCAAGCCCATCCCAGGTGTATGCATCAAAAGGAGTGGGCTGGTTTCTATTAGTTCTATGTGCTGTCCTGTAAGAATTTGTTAGTATGCAGTCCTATGATGCTCAGGTTCTGTTCTAGTGTTTTTGGAACTAGTCCAGTTGATGATACGATGATCGGTATCACATGAACTTTATTCAGTCGCCACATCTGCTGTATCTCGATGACCAGCTTCGCAAATTTGGCCTTTTTCTCTTGATATTTATCCAACACGTTGTTTTTGTTGGGTATAGCAGCATCTACCAAATAAGCTATCTTTGTTTCCTTATTTAACAGTACCACATATGTCGATTATTCGTCACCCATCTGTCGGTGACAACTGCCCGGTCGTAGTGCAGTTTGAAGGCATTATTTTCAAGCACTGAACTTAGTTGGTATTTATAACAGGGCACAAAGGTATTCAGGAGCATGTATTTATTGGCAAGCTTCTGATGTATGATTTTACACACCTGGTTATGTCGCCGGAGGTAGTCTGAATAGGCTCTGATCTCTCGCTACATTTTCGACGCTTATCGGATTCAATGGACCCGTCTTTGATGATGAATTTAGTGTAATTTCGTGGGTTAATAACTTGGTCCTGTATTGCCATCACAAATCCTTCTGTTTCTGGGAATAATTGTCCATCCTTCAGCCACCTGTTGGAGGCTTCCTTATCTATGTGTGGCTGATTCAAGTCATTGGGATCTCGGCCTTGCAGTGCCATTTGAGCCCACTGTTCTCGTTTGTCGGGATCTGAAAGTGACTTTAGGATGATGTTGCCACTTGCGAGATTAAGTGGAAAGTACGAGTTATCACTTGGGGTCACTATGCGGTGGAGGCTTGATGTTTGTGCCTTATTGGTGAAGAAATCTCTTAATTTTTCCAGCTCCGGAGTACGAATTGGTCAAGTCTACAAGGGATCTTCTACCTTCTCTTCGTGGTAAGATCATTCGGAGAGTTGATGACCTTGGGTGGTGTGACTTGTACTTGGTCATCATTAGGCGAGTAGTTCGTTGGAGTCCTCCTAGCTCCGTGTTACTCTATTTCAAGATTCCGAAACTGTAGGTCTACATGGGCACAGCATAGGTGTTAATTGCTGTAATGAGATTTCTGGCGTTCGGTTCTATGAGCCAGGAATGTAGTACACTGTCAAACGCCTTTTTATAATCTAAAAAAGCAGTGTGTATGTTGCGTTGTTTTTCTGTACCTGCTTAAGTACCACAGAGTAGATGATAAGTTGTTCTTTGCATCCTTGATGGTCTCGAATTTATCCCTTCTGTTCCTCGGCTAATACGCTATGACTGTCAATATGATGATAGATACGACTTGCAATGCATCCTGTTCAGTGGCGGCTCGGGGGTGAAAAAGTAAGTAAAGTTCAAATGAAGCAAGAAAATATCGCAATAATTTTTTTCCAGAATTTTTTTATATGTGGAGGGGGTAGAATATTTTTTACGACTTACCTAAATTGTATATACTAAATCAATTCTCCTATCCTTCATAGCAGCAAATTTATTTATAACATCCTCATAAAATGGATGAGTTGCCCTAATCTCCTCCAAAAACTCCTTTTGAATTAAAATTTTGCCAAGAGAAGTAAATCTTTCTTGAGATATTGTATCTCTAAAATAAGTTTTTACACATTTGAAGCAAGAAAAACTTCTTTCCACTGAAGCGTTTGTCGACGGTATCGTCAAAATAAGAGAAAACAATTTATATGCTTCGGTAAAAATATATTTATTTTTATTAATTTTTTTCACTTGCTCTTGCAGCTTGCAGCGATATATCCCAACTACTCTCATTGGCAAAAATAAGACCAAGCTCATTTTTAAGTGGTTGACTTTTCGGAAATATTTCCCCATATAACTGTAACAAATTTTCAAACGGGCCAGTTGGAAAATTGAAACTATATTCGGAAAATTTAGCAGAAACTGCCAAACATGAAAATGTAAATTTTTCACAGCCTTGAAATCTTAGCGTCATTTCCATTAAAATATGGTCCAATATTTCATAAAAAAGGGTTCTATACTTAGCCCTAATTTCTTCAGGTGAAAGCTTAACAAATTCACGTTTGTAATGATTTATTTCTGTAATACAATTTGCTTTATGAAACATGGTATTAAAAAAATGTTCATTTCTTTTTTTACAGAGCGCCTCACGAGAGCGTTTTATATTGGATATTCACAAATGAATGTCAAGCGTATAAATAGTATGTCCGTGATTGAGAAAATGTAATTAAACACTAATGCCAGAAACGTGAATTCAAAATCGTCCATCTCACCTAAAAATCCTTTCGCAAGATGGATTGATTTTTCATCAGATTTGTCACAGATTGTAATAAATTCAAAGACGTCTTTTAATTTATTCTGGTCTTGAACAATCACATTTACTAACTTCGAATTTGAAGTTGGAACAACACCATAAAAAAATATAACACAAAATAGTCAAGTTAACTGCAAAGGAACTCACCGGTTGTAGCGAAATCCGCGGAAATAAAAGTAAACAACCACCGCAAACTGAACGACACGTGGGTGTAGTGTACTGCGCCTGCAATTCACCGAGAGCGTTGTATGGCGCTGGGCTCGACGTCATCACGTACGCGTTGTCATGGCAATATAGTAGGAAAATCGCAAACTAAACATAGCACCTCCAGCAAAGTCAAAGCGGTTTGCGCCACTGTTATAGTTGTTATAACAAAGTTCGATTAAAAGTTTTAAAAAGACATGCCGCCAACGGTCAAGTAAAATATTTATTCGAGATGTACAGTTTATTTTTTACCAATTAGGTAAATGAAATGAATGTAAAAACTAAAATTTTAAGAGATATATAATAAATATTGCTTGCTTATTTTTATAATTTTATAAAATTTATTTATAAATTTGCTTGTTTATTTTTCGTGATGAAGTAGCACTTCACCTACTTCACCTGAATAGCCGCCACTGAATTCCTGTTAGGATGTTGTACATGGTGGGCAAACAGGTGATAGCGCTGTACTGGGCAGGGTCTTCTTTCCTATTGCTTTTGGGTAGCATAGTTGCAGTGCCCATCATAGTTGTAATGCCTAGCATTAGAAATACGGGGGTTGTCGCCGAATGATGCATTATTTTAGTAGAATGACGGGCCATAGCTTCATGGAGGACCTCAAATTTCTTTTTGGCTCTTTCTTTCTATACCAGAAATTGTGAATATAGTCAACTCCTGGCGACTTCCAGTGGCTCGTTCCCTTAATAAAGATGCTAATTTCCTCCTTGGTAATAGAGTCCATGTATCCATGTAGCATTTCGGTTATGCTCTTTTGGTTTTTCCCAGATGTTCGACCAATACTCGGTCAAATGCTCTTTGCTCGGCAGCTTCTTCTCAGTATTGGGTTGATCTTTGGTGGTATTGATAACCCCATAAAACTGTATTCGATTAGTGTTAAACAACCAGTTCTGTCGTTTCCTCTTTGAGCATTTGTTGTATCTCTACAGACGTTTCGCTTTAGCTGTTAGTTTTTTCTTTAGTGTATCTTGATACCCATTTAGTTTTTGTTGATGGTTGAGATCGGTGGGTTTTGTACCTATCTTCATAAATATTTTTTAATGCTCGTCTTAAGTCTACTCGAGAGGTGTCCAATCTTCCGAAATGCTGTGAGTCTTCCTAGTTCCAGTCTCAGATCGTCAATGGTCTTCTCAAGTCTTTTCTGCCATATGGGTTTTTGTTGGTCTTTAGCTTAGCCTGTTTTCTGGAGCTTAAAAGTCTTTGAGTTGGATCTAGGCCATTAAACTCAGCAACAGCTTTTTAGAGTTCGTTGTATACTGATATTTTTCCATTGTCATGGGACTTGTTGGCTTTGTCAATTATGTCTTGTCCTGTAGATTCGTCTTCGTCTATGTTTTCTTCATTTCGTACTTCCTCCTCGGGTTCCTCTGTTCTTCATTTTCAATCTTCAGGGTCGCGAGATGCCAAAAACACCTCTTTTTTCAATTCCCTCGGTCTGTCGGTTTGTTTCTCGGTCGAGAAAACTACTTACCCGCTCGACATCAAATTTTGGTCATAAATAAAGGGTCTTTTAGGGGCGATCTAGCAGCATTAGTAGGGGTTAAACCCTGATTTACCGATGAAATAATACTGGGCGGTTCGAACAAATCATAATAGTAAAGAGAATAATAATTATAACTTTAATATATTTTTGCTGTTTTAATATAGATACACTTTTTACCTCAAGTCGAAAGAGACCAAACTAGGGCTAGCCAGAAACGCAGTCCAATATTTAAAGCACAATTACATACAAATTATTGCATCAATTAAAAAAATACATTAAGCAGTCCGATATTTAAAGTACAACTACGTAGAAATTATAGGTTTCGTTTTAAAAAGACATTGCCTGTCTAGGATGCAACATAAGACCTTTGCGATACTATTCCAGTACTCTACCACTGAGCTAGCAGACCTCACACCAAATACTTAACAAACTTCGTTTATACTCCGATATTTTCAATAACGTCATCAATCCCCTTCTGGTAACATTTGATTAAAAAAAAACAATATGGAAAAACAAAATGACGGTTTAGTGAGAAAAATTACTTATCCAGTTTACCTTAAATTTTGCATAAACATAGGAAATAAACTGGTAATATTTTGATACACATCCAAGATTGCGATAGAAAATGGAGGCTTAATAAAATATTTAACAAATCAGCCTGAAAAAACTACTTATCATATTGATTTCAAATTTTCTTCAAGATTTAAATGTGATAAAGACATGAACTGATAAAATTATAGTAATAATTCAAGATGGTTGAACAAAATGAGGGCCAAATATTTTTGTAATCGTTAAATGTATCAACATAAAAAAAAACTATTTACTAGATTGACTTCAAATGTTGGTCAAAAATTAAGGGTCATGATAATATTTTTGTAAAAATCCAATATTGCAAAACAAAGTGGAATGTTAAAAAAATATTACCTAAAAAACAATTATCCAATTTACCTTAAAGTTTTAATGGTAACATTTTGTACGAATCTACTACTTATTAGTTTGATTTCAAATGTTGTTCAAGAATTAATAATGATATAGAGATAAACTGGTAAAATTTAGAGATTTTTTATATAAGTACTTACGGTGAAACAACGAACAACTCACTGTACTTCTGGATCATAATATCGATTTGTCTCCTTAACTCTTCGCTCTCTATACAAGAACTGCAAATCGTGCCTTCCCAAGTTTGCATTCCCTTTTCCCTTATCTCTATCATTTTTCTGCCTGCCGCCTCGTTATATTTCATATTGATGTAAGCTTCTTTCAGTCTCATAAATACTTCCTGGTTATCTTTGACGAATTGAAGTTTCTTTTCGAGCTTGGCAGTTCTTTTCTTTTCCAATAATAAGCTAGAATTAGAAGTGGAATTCAGTGCAGTAAAAAATATGAAACTATACTGGTATGATCTGAAAAGTAAATACAGTAAGAAAAGCTCAAGGTGGACGTAGGGTTGCCAAGTTTCCCGCTTAAGTGCCTATTTTCCCGTATCCCGCTCTGTGCTTGAGCGGGTCGCAACATGTCTCGCTTTTTAATGTAAATAATAAATATATTTAATTGCAATAAATTTAGAGTACATTTCAAAACGACTATCATTATGCCAATGAAAGTTCAATCCGTTTTCCGTTTTTAAAGTTCGCGTAGATATCTTTAGAAAATCTGGAGCAATTTATTTTGGATACTTCAGTGTGACGGTAACTTTCAAATACCGTGATAAACGGTGAAGTATAAGTTATGTATCTTGGCTATTTAAATATATTATAAATAAATCAGTGGTGGCTCGCGGGTGAAAAAGTAAGAGAAGTGCAAATGAAGCAAGAAAATATCGCAATAATTTTTTTCCAGAATTTTTTTATATGTGGAGGGGGTAGAATATGTTTTTACGACTTACCTAAATTTTTTGTATTAAATCAATTCTCCTATCCTTCATAGCAGCAAATTTATTTATAACATCCTCATAAAATGGATGAGTTGCACTAATCTCCTCCAGAAATTCCTTTTGAATAGAAATATTGCCAAGAGAAGTAAGTCTTTCTTGAGATATTGTATTTCTTAAATAAGTTTTTACACGTTTGAGGCAAGAAAAACTTCTTTCCACTGAAGCACTTGTCGACGATAATATCAAAATAAGGGAAAACACTTTATATGCTTTGGTTAAAATATCTTTATTTTCATTAATTTTTTTCACTTGCCCTTGCAGCGATATATTCCAATTACTCTCATTGGCAAAAATAAGACCAAGCTCATTTCTAAGTCGTTGACTTTTTGAAAATATTTCCCCATATAACTGTAACAAATTTTCAAATGGACCAGCCGGAAAATTTAAACTATGTTCGGAAAATTTAGCAGAATCTGCCAAACATAAAAATGTAATTTTTCAGAGTCTTGAAAGCATAGTGTCATTTCCATTAAAATATGGTCCAATATTTCATAAAAAAGGGTTCTATACTTAGCCCTAATTTATTCAGGTAAAAGCTTAGCAAGCTCACGTTTGTAATGATTTATTTCTGTAACAGAATTTGCTTTATCAAACATGGTATTAATAAAAATGTTTATTTCTTTTTTATATATGCAAAAATGTATGTCAACGATTTTTTTTGGAGAACGCGACTTGAACAATCACATTTACTAACTTCGAATTTGAAGACCAACGAGGTTCTGTAATTGTTGGTATATGCCTGTAATTGTTGGTATATGATGCAGATGTAAGAGCATACGTTCGTTTGGCTGAGTGATGAAAAAATGAGGGAATATCACCAAGGGTTGCAAAAAAATTCGATATTTAAAAATATTTTTAAACTTTACTGCATCAAACAAATACGCCTGCGGCGCTTTTTCTTTTTTTGAAGGCCATTTAGATGGCCAGACCTCACACTTGCGCCATCGTAACATTGCCCTATTAATTTATGTTTATAGTCAAATTGGTCCAAAATTTGATCCACTGGGAGGTTTGCCTAATATCAGTTGTGTCATCCACTTGCACAGAAAAAAACTGTGTGTTCATTATTTCATTTTTTACATGATCATTTAAATAATCAGAAATGCATTCAATTAAATTCAATTAATAATTAATTATTTCGTTTTGAATAGTTTTCGAGTCACCAGTAAAAACATTTTTAAATTTTTTGTGGTTTTTAGTTCTTGGGAACTTCTCGATATTAATAAACCTAAAAGCTTTTTAAAATTCCCCCTATTTATTGACTCGCTGCTCTTATCATTGCCGCGAAAGACTAACTCTTGTTTTGCAAGGTACAAAACTGCGTCAATTACCAAGCACATAAATAGTCGATTTAATCGGACGTTTTCGTTAAAATGTATTTTATATAGTTTAGCATTTTCTTTTAAAGTGTCAGCTATAGTGCTTTGATTTTTTACAAATGTTTTTAGCATAAATTCGCATTTTAAATGCTCCGCCGAGTCTTCATGTTTATGTAAAGACCTTCATATATTTAACATACCTGCAAATCATTCCTTATTCCACACTGAATATTTATTGGAAACTAGTAAACAAGGCCAGCAAAACAATTTATGTAATATTTGACTACTACATAACCATTTGTATGCCGAAAACCAGGATGACGATTAAAACTCTGATCTTGTTCCTTCCATCGATTAAATGTAGTTTCCAACAAAATGCAAAGCGCATCCGTGATCGGAAAAATAAACAACCACCTCAAACTGAACGACACGTGGTGTAGTGTACTGCATTAGCAATTCACCGAGAGCGTTGTATGGCGCTGGTTAACATTAATCTTCCATGCGGTCGACGTCATCACGTACGCGTTGTCATGACAACGTAGTAGGAAAATCGTGAACAAAATATAGCACCTCCAGCAAAGTCGAAGCGGTTTGTGCCACTGTTATAATTGTTATAATAAAGTTCGATTGAAAGTTCGGTCAAGTAAAATATTTATTCGAGATGTACAGTTTATTTTTTGTCAATTAATTAGGTGAATAAATGAATGTAAAAACTGAAATTTTAAGAGATATATAATAAATATAGTTAGATGTTTGCTTGTTTATTTTTCCTGGTGAAGTAGCACTTCACCTACTTCACCTGAATAGCCGCCACTGAAATAAATATGTTTTAAATTTCAGATTCGATTTTTTATTTATGTAGGTACCGGGTGTCTTTTTATCTTTGATATCATTTTAATGAGCTGTAACTTTTTTGTTTTTAAAGATATGATATCAAAAACAAACAAAAATAATTGTGCTAGATTTTTTCTGTTTTAAAAATAAAACAAAACACAAATGTTTTCTCAAGATATTAACCTAACTTATATTTTCTTAAATGGAAAGCCTTATATATATTTTCGGATATTTTAATTCTACATGAAATCTCAATTATATTTTGTAAAGTATACCCTATACCTATCTTCAACTTTTTGCGAGAAAATGGCATCAAAACATGCAACAACTAAACGATATTGTACCATTGTATTTATTATTGTTTGTTGTTTAAAATATATGTGTCATGATGAAACAAAATTGTTTACATTTTGACATATCCCTTTCAAATTATTTTTACACATTATACTTTTAGTCGTTGTAAAAATGATACGATTTAGTAATCAGGAAAGGAGTGATAAGCTTGCCATATACTTACTTAACCAAAAAAGACCAATCGCAGCGCAAAGAGAATATGCTAGACGTTATCCAGAGCGTCGAATCCCTTGAAAACAAATATTTAAAAGATTATTTAAAAAAATGCAAGAAAGAGGAAGCGTGTTAGATATAAAAAGCCCTAGACCTCGTTGAATTTTATAAAGAAACGGAAACCAACATACACTTTCGGGAAATACCGATCCCCGCAGTTCAGTTAAAAAAGTTTTGAAAAAAGCAAATATCAACCCTTAAATTTCGGAAACCCCAGAAACTTACCGACCAGTAGTGCCAGATAAGAGTTCTATTTTGTAGGGACTTCCTAAATAGATGTCGACAAAATCCTGATTTTTTAAAATACATTTCCTGATCTGATGAAAGTTCTTTTACAACCAAACATAATTGGGATCGTCAGAATATCCGACATTGGTCTACAAATAAGCCTCATATAATCCAAGAATTAAAAATTCAAGGATATCAGCCAATTAACGTTTAGATTGGTGTGATAGACGGAAATATATTAGGTTCCATATTTATTGATCTTTGATTTTATTGAAATTGACTGGGGAATATTATTTGCATTTGGTGCAAAATGAGATAGTACAACAGATTGATAATTTACCGGAGAACATCGGAGCTAGGATAATGATATGGCAGCAAGATGGTGCTCTGCCTCAAAGAGGAATTCGAGTTAAAAACTATCTTAATTTGGAATATCCAAATGGCTAGATTGGAAAGAAAAGAACAATTGCTTGGTCCTCAAACAGTCCGGACTTGACTGTAATGGACTTTTTTCTGCGATAAAGCTAAATAACTGAGACGAAGAATTATAAATACAATAAATGAGTTAAAAAAAAATGTACGAAAAACGTGTTGAGAAAATAGGATAATTTAATGTTTGTAAAAGTGGTTTTAAATAACGTGTTACTTTCTTAATCGTAAGTCTTTTGTTTTATTTTTAAAAAAGAAAAAAAACTTCGAGATCCTTAAAAATAGAAAAGTAAGAGATGATCGAAATCAAGGCCTGTAAATTAGAGTTTACTAGAGTTAGAATTAGAGTTTACTAAAAATACTAGCTGGCCCGGCAAGCCTTGTTCTACCTTTTCCGTTAGATGACGCGATGAGTTTCCAGTGGAATAATAAGAGTATGGGGCGCATTCACCACATTGTCCAGAAATGTTATTGAAGACAAACATATTGGTTTTATAGAAAAAATACGCAATAAAACAATATAAAAATAGTGTTGAAAGATCTCGGTAACCCACGATCATTTTAAAAAAAAATCATGAAAACTGCTTGGAGTACAGCTTTCTCACGAACTTGCTGAAAAAGCTGGCTTAGTGTTTTAAACATACAGATATCCACCCCAGTGGGTATCTATATTAAGAAAAATGTCCCGTTATTTTTTTTAATGTCCCGCCAAACGACGATCAGGACTTGGCAACCCTAGGTTGGCGTTCATTAATTTAAAGTAAATTTAATGAGACATAGTTTTTCATATCTCAAAAATCTTATCTCTTTTGGATTTTGTTGGTGTCTTTATTACCAAACGTATATATACAGGGTGTTTCTTAATTGAGTGTCAATATTTAAGGAGGTGATTTTTGGGTCCATTTTAAGAAGAAAACTTCATATAAACATATGTCCTAAACGGTGTAAATTTTGAGATACAGGGTGTTAAACTTTCAATAATTTCATAATTTTTCGATAAAATTTCGAATACCACTGTAGATATTGTAATGAAATTTGGTATAGAAGTACTATGCATCTAGTGGAATTTTTTGATGTAGAAAATTTTTTTTTATTTCCACCAGTGGCGTCCGTACGGAATCCGACCTGCATATTTTCCCAGACATTGATGGTACGTCACTGATTTTTTTTTTAATAAAAAAATTTTCGAAATTCCCATTCATTTTTGAGCAAGTTTGATCTCTTGGTAATTTTGAGTTGAACGCACGGTTTTCGTTTTAAAAAACAAAAATCGTTTCTCTGCAGAATTTTAACAATATCGCTAATATGACAACACCAATCGCCATGGCATGCAAGGAAATTTTTTTTTGACTGAAATTCAAGAAATCAAATTTGCTTATGAATAACTAATACCCAAAGATATCAAAATTATTATTTGAGCTTATAATTGTTTAACACGAAACTATAAAATACTATTAGTTCATCAATAAAGAAAGATTACTAATAATAATTATTATTGTAGTAGGCTTTGGCTGTCAGAATTAATACTTCTGACTTAACTTAAGTTGACAGTTCATCTTTCAGATTCAGTCGGGTTTAATTAATTTTATGTTCTAAATATCTGATATATCTGAGAAAAGAAATGGTTGAGTTTACCAATGAAGAGTTGGCAGACATGCATTACATGTATGGTTTGGCTGATGGCAATTCACCGGAAGCTAGGTGATTATATCAAGAGCGCTCTCCTGGTAGAGTCATACCAGATAGGCGAATATTTGCAAATGTGCATAGAAGGTTGACTGAAACAGGTATATTCAAGCTAAATAATCAATTAAAAGGGGCTCATGGGACTGTAAGAACTCCAGAAATTGAAGAGGCAGTATTAAATTCCATAGATGAAAATCCTGAACTGAATACTAGGAAAATTGGAATTAACCTAAATATTTCGCACATCCTAGTTTGGAGAATTCTACATGATTTTTTTTATACCCATATCACATTCAACGAGTGCAAGCCTTATTTCCACGAGATCTTCCTTTCCGAGTTAATTTTTGTGAATGGTTTTTGGAAACAATTGCGCGTAATCCCTTATTTGATCGCGAAATAATGTTCACAGATGAAGCGAACTTCTCCAGGAACGCTATCAGAAACTTCCACAATAATCATGTAAATGTAAATGTTTGGGCTGGCATTATCGAAAATCACCTAATTGGACCTTTTTTCCTCCCAGAAAGACTAAATGGCCATAATTATCGCCGGTTTCTTGAGAACGATTTGCCGATATTGTTAGAAGATATACCAATTCTGATTAGAAACAGAATGTGGTTCATGCACGATGGCGCGGAGTATTGAAGCCAGAGAATATTTTTTAACAACAGATGGGTAGTTCGTGGCGGACCCCAACCATGGCCCCCTAGGTTCCCAGACCTAAATAGTTTGGATTTTTTTCTATGGGGGCATTTTAAATCTTTAGTTTACCGTACCCCAGTAAACACTGTAAAGGAGCTGAAGGATCGTATAAGAGATTCTTGCGATATTATCAGAAACACCGAGGGTATTCTTCAAAGAGTTCACGACAACATGAGGAAAAGGGCTGAAACGTGTATTCTCCAAGGTGGTGGGCATTTTCAACAACTTATCTAATTTTTTCTTCTATTTTGTTTCACAAAGTGTGCTGTCAATTTGTTAAAACCTAATTATTTTTGTTGAAATTATTAATTATGTACCTAGTTGTATTAGTATAGTTTTGTAAATAACTTGTTATTGTTGAAGAATGTCATATTATTTTAATAAAATTTATAAAAAGTATTTATGAAGGAACAGACCTCTGAAAAATATTGACATGGTGGTCCTAGATTGGTGGCTGAAGACTACATACTATTATCTACAAATATCTCTCACTAAGATAAAGCGATTTCTGATTTTAATAAGAATGGACATAGTAATTACTTTCACGCCACTGATTTTTCTAAAATAAAGCATTTTTATTGATTCATTTGTTTGTTTTTGAAAACTTTTAGTATTTATTTTCGACAAGATTTGATTTCTAGAGTTTAATACAATAATATTCCTCTACATGCATGCTGATATCCGTCTTATGACCAGGATTGTTTGGACCATGCAGAGAAACGGTTTTTATTTTTTAAAACGAAAACCGTGCCTCCAACACAAAATTACCAAGGGATCAAACTTGCTCAAAAATGAACGGGAATTTCAAAAATAATTTTTATTTAAAAAAAAACAGTGGCGTACCATCAATGTCTGGGAAAATATGCAGGTCGGATTCCGTACGGACGCCACTGGTGGAAATTCAAAAATGATCTACATCAAAAAATTCCACTAGATGCATAATACCTCTATACCAAATTTCATTACAATATCTAGAGTGGTATTCGAGATATTATCGAAAAATTATGAAATTATTGAAAGTTTAACACCCTGTATTTCAAAATTTACACCGTTTAAGACATATGTTTATATGAAGATTTCTTCTTAAAATGGACCCAAAAATCACCTCCTTAAATATTGACACTCAATTTTAACAAAACGGATATATTTTTAACCGAAGAGGAGGTTATTAATTCGATCCTGTGTGTTTTTTTATGTATGTACGCCAATTATTTCGCTATAATTTGACCAACTTGTATGAAATATTGAAGATGTCAAGTGGTCCAACAGCAAGCATATTGAAAAGTATTAAAAATGGCGGAATGAGGCACTTTTCAACTGTTTTATCGATGTTTCGTTCTCTAATGCATTCACCATTTTGTCAGGAAGAAAAAATATGTATATTATACAGTGATGTTATATAATATGCAAGTTTGTTAAACTTTTAACATAAAACTCTTATAAATTGAACTAAGAAAGGATGAAATAAGAATGTTTATAAAAAAAATTAAACCGACTTTAAAAAAATGCACTAAAAAAATGAAAAATAATATTTTATTTCATCTGGAAAATTTAACTTGGTGAAGTCAGCGCCAACCTAATAAAAACAAGGCTATTAGAGATCAAAATAGTACAGGGTCATCCAGATAATTCTTTAAAATGAAATATCTCGGTTATTTTTGAAATTAGAAAAAAATGTTTCAAACAAAAGTTGTTTGAACCAATCTGTTTTTTGATAGGCTTATATTTCAAAATATACAGGATGTCTCAAAAAAGCAAGACAAGTACCAAATTACAAAAAAGAGAAGTGAAAACAATCGTGAAAAAGTCACCCTCCGAGATTTTTTCAGATCTTTACGTTTCAGAGTCCCTTATCCCTGTCTCTCTTTCTGTCGATCTGTCGGTGTGCTTGTTCGCGGTATAGCTATAATACCACTTACCCGATTGACTTCAAATTAAGGGTCATATAGGGATGACCTGGTAACATTTTGGTAATTTAGTGAAATATAAAAGAATGTACTAATAAAGTGCTTATCCAATTTATCTCAAATTTTCTACATAAATGAAGTTTTATAGAGGAATCAACTGGTAAAATTTTGATACGAATCCAAGATGGCGGAAGTAAATGACGATGAAATATTTAAAAATTCAGCCTGAAAAACTACTTATTAGATTAATTTCAAATTATGTGCAAGTCTAAGTGATATAGGATTGAGTAAAGTTGTGTTACGAATTCAAGATAGCGTAACAAAATTCACTATTCCTAATAAAAGAAAATATTCATACCGCGAGAAATTCCGGGTAAAGGGAATTAACCAAAATTTTTAAACATAATAAATATACGTTTTTTAATTCAAGATAGCGGAACAAAATGGTGACCAAATAAAAAAAAATCAACGTAAAAAATCTTCTTATCCAATTGATTTTAAATTTTGGAGAAAAAGCAAATACGATATAAGGATAAACTGGCACGAATGTGTGTGTGTCAAAGTAAAAACTACTCTTTTAGTGATTTTTTTTTTGATTATTTTAAATTATGTCCAAAAATGAAGTGTGGCCAGTAGAAACTGGTGCAATATTGGCAGGGATCCAATATGTTTGTACAAAATGGCGTCGATTAAAAATGTTTGAAAAGGCAGTATACTTACATTTCTTGATTTATGATCTAACTATTTTAAACTTAACCATACGCTGCCAGTGATTGAGCTGTACCGTTTTTTATGTTATGACTTTAATGATGATGCCTTCATGATCATGAAATGTCAAATATTAGTTGATTCTCTGTTTAAGAATTTTTTAGTCGAATATACATACACTTTTAACATTAGAACATTAGTTCTTTGAAAACGTACATTAAGAAACAGTATATTATATAATAGTATGCTCTAATTATCTATTCTGCGTGCACTTTTCACATCATTAAAGTAAACGTAGACATTTAGACTTCTAAACTATATTGATATTCTTAAATCTCGTTTATTTTTATTTCTATCCACCGTTCTAGCAGTCCACATTAAGAAAATGTGTAGAAAACTTTCATCAGCACTCAAAAATTACTTTAATGTGATTATTATACAAATTAAATCAAAAAAAATTTTTGATTTCAAACTTCTTTTAAACTATTCCCATAGTCATGCTTGTTGTACCATATTCATAATTAAAGAAATACCTATAAGTAGTGATACACGTAAAATTAATTTTAATTTTTTTCATAACAAAACTTGTAATTAATAAAAATGCGGATTAGGTTAGGTTAAGATTGGTTAGATTTGCTGGGCGGTAGCGCGCCAAACGAATATCAATTCTACATTAAAAGAAGGATGTTTTTGTGACAAAACCTGTCCCGTTAAGTTAGGTTAGCCCAGATTCATCAACAAAACCTTTATTAAAGCTATAATAATAACAATAAATGATAACATTACGATTGTGTTGTCCAAGGAATTTTCAATTAGTGATTTCATTTTCCTTAACAAATTAGTAAATCTAAGATCTGGTAACGTTGCTAAATTTTTCGTTCTAAGGCTGTTAAAGTGTGATTTTTAATTTATTTTTATTAGGTAAATTTTTGCATATTCAGAAATTTTAGTTTTCGAAATGTAATATTGCAAATGGGTACTTTCTGAAAAAAAAAATGCAAAAAAATTTTGTTTGCGTTTTCACGGCTGATGGTTTCTTTAAGGGGTATATAGGTTTAGTTTAAAATATTAATTTTATAAAAAAGAATTATTAATAGTTTTCCGCACTTCAAAATTAGTGTACCGATTTACGCAACGTTTCCGTGGCTGGCAAAATCGTTGCTAACTTGACACCTATTAAAAATCAGAATAGTTTACCGGACCCAAAATTTATAACCATTTAGTGCCTTACAAAGTTAAACCTATTTGTTATGATTTTTTTCGCGAAAAATTTGTTCTTCCGCAAACGTTTTTGCTAAAATGTGTTTATTTATATATATATATATATATATATATATATATATATATATATATATATATATATATATATATATATATATATATATATATATATATATATATATATATATATATATATATATATATATATATATATATATATATATATATATATATATATATATATATATATATATATATATATATATATATATATATATATATATATATATATATATATATATATATTTATATATTTGGCAAACCATAGCTTTACCGGTCATCCCAAAGAATCCATTTTCTACTATATACTAGTTCTTGCCGCGTTATATATTTTCTACTTACTTTTGATCAGCAGCAAGCAGAATTGTACCAGTACCACTGCGGCAACACTGAGCACGTCTAAACGTCAAAATCTACCGAATAAATGATGTAAACTTTGCCCTCGTGGACTTTTCGAAGCATATAACGTTATAGTCGCCTACCAAATATTTAAATTAGAGACTTTTTGTATGATAATATGGCAACATTTTTAATAATGAAGAATATAAAACATAATATAACTTTTTTTTTTTATATAAATTGATATTTATAAATAGGTCAGTGTCAAAAAATCACCAGAAATAAGGCTTTTTAAAAAAGTTTTCACCATATCACCAAATGGGTCGAAAAATCACCAAATCTGGTGAATTTTCACCAGACCTGGCAACATTGAACTTAACTGCATGTCATTTAATCAACCAGCAAGCGCTGTTGCCAAAGTAAATTTGTTATATTCTTTGATGTGAGAGTAATTTTTTTTATATAGATGGGTTGGTACAAATCAGTTGAAAAGAATTAGGTGGATTGGTACTGGGTTACAACAGGTTAGGCGCCGGATCGCGATAGCACGGAGGCACCATCATTAAAGCCAAAATATTTAGGGTCACTTTGACATTAAGTAGGCAACCAGTTTTACACATATTTTGTGCAAAGGGAAATTGGGTATTTACTTGGTTTTATTATCGTTAGTAATTTTAGTATTTTTTGGCTTATAATTAATAAAAATGCGGATTAGGTTAGGTTAGGATTGGTTAGGCTTGCTGTAAAGACCAACAAAATTCGGGGTCTATATTAAAACAAGGTTTTTTTTTAACAAAACCCATACTGTTATGTGGATATGTCCCGCTAACATTAGGTTAGCTCAGGTTCGTCGATAAAATCATCATTAAAGCCATAAAATCACATTGACGATTGACGAAAGCGATTTAGGTTATTGTGATTCATACCGGGTTAGGTTAGCACTAGGTCCGGTTTCGGTAAACTATGTTGACACTCTTAAATACCGTTTATTTTTGTTTCTTTTTGTTTTTATCCACCATTCTAGCAGTCCAAATTGAGAAAATGTGTGGAAAACTCTCATCAGCACTCAAAAATTGCTTTAAGATGTGATTATTATACAAATTAAAGGTAATTTTGATTTCAAATGTTTTTCCGACTGTTTTCATCGCCATGCTTGTTTTTAATTTAATTTGCGACGTTGCCATATTCATAATTAAAGAAATACCTAAGTTATGATACACGTAAAACTAATTTTTTTTTATAACAAAACTTATAATTAATAAAAATGCTTAATAATAAGAATAAATAATTACAATTCTGTTGTCCAAATAATTTTCAATTGGCATTTCCTTTAACAAATTGGTAAATTTTGTAATACTTAGGGTTGAAACAAAGGGTAGCAAAATGAAACTACATGTTCACCTTAACATTACCCAAAGTATATTTTCAATCTGTTTTAAAATGCAATCTAATTGCCTTATACGCTCGGGAAGGTGGTTGACCTGCTGACATAGCAAAACAGGTTATTGCGTGGTTGCCCATTATTGCAACAAGTTGAATTTGATACAATACATTTTATATAGGGTGTTTTCTCTATATATTACACCTCCCCGGGCAATTAAAAGAATTTCAATTTATTTTCAAAATTTGAAATTCGTAAATAAAATACAATTACTAGAGACAAATGTTACAATACACTATTTAAACCATTTTTTTTTTTTTTTTTTTTTTTTTAATATTATCTTATTTATCTAAATATATGAAAAGAAAAATAAAAACTCAGATATAAGAGAAGGAAAATAGCGTCATATAGTGAAAGTAGGAAAGAAAATAGATAGGTATTTTAGAAAAAGGTTATTAGAAAATACACGCAATAGTATAGTAATATGGAGCCCTTATTATTATAATTTAATTTTAATTAGCTATTATACAACTTAGTTCTATTTTTATGGACTAAAATATGTTTCTTATCTTTAATTATTTTTACATTTGGTGCAACATCTTCTACCACTAAATATGGCCCCAGGAAGCAAGGGCTGGTAATTTTATCACCAGTTTCGTTTTTGATTAAAACTCTATCGCCCTTTTTATACTGAATGGGGTTTACTTTTAAATCAAAATTTTCTTTTCTTTTAGATTTAGAAAGTATTAAGTTATTTCTTGCATCATTTTGAGCTGTTTGTAACCTATATTTTAATTCAATGGGGTAGTTATCAAAATTATAAATAGGATCAACTTCATTATTTAAATTATTTGGTAATTGGCATTTTTTCCCAAAAACTAGTTCAAAGGGAGAGTATTTGGTTTCCGTATGTACTGCAGTATTATAAGAAAAACACCAGTACGGAAGCCATGTGCTCCATGCAGAATCATGGTTTTGAGTTTGAATTCTCAAATAAGCACCTAGAACTTTGTGAGAGGCCTCTAAACTCCCGATACTCTCGTGATGATACGCCGTAGAATGAATCTGTTTTATACCTAACAAGTTACATGTTTCTGCCATAGTGTGAGAAATAAACTCGGTACCCCTATCTGAAGCAATTTCCTGAGGGCTACCATATCTTAAGATAAAGTTATCCACCAAAGATCTTGCCACAGATACGGAATCCTTGTTTTTAAGAGGGTAGGCCTCTACATATTTTGTTAACTCACACTGAAGTGTTAAAATATAAACAAATCCATTTACGTCTACCGGAAGTGGACCAACAATATCTAAATATATTTTTTTGAAAAGCTGTTTCAGCTGTAGTAGTTATTACCATTGGCTCTCTAGTATAATGATTCGAATGTTTTTGTCTTTGACACATGTCACACCTTTTTACAAAATTTCGAACATCACTATCCAGACCTGGCCAAAGATAATACTTTTTAATATTATTTGTCATTCTATTTATTCCAGCGTGACCACTGGTTGGTAGTAAATGAAAATCATTAAGGATTACTCTTTTTTCGTCTTTGTCCATTACTTTTTTAATACCTTTTACAACATTTATACGGGGGCCCCTCCAATTAGTATAATTTTTTATTTTACTACCAATAAATTTAATAAACTCTGTATTATCATTATTTTTATTAATAACTAATTCTTTAATTTCAGCCTTTTTACTTATTTCTACCAAATCTTTCACCATTTCGTCTCGCGCCAATGGTGATAAAGCTTTTTGGTCTAAGTATAGGGTAAAATGTAATGGAATATAATAAAAGTCTCCCACTTGTTGAGTGACATCTTTTGACAATTTTTTAATTTTTAAGGATGGTATTATAATTAATTCGGTACAGTTAGTGGGTTGCTTAAGAATTTCCACAATATTCGGGTGATCAAGCCAAATATTTTCAGTACTTTTCTTAATTAACTCGTCTTCCTGTCCGTCTCTACGTTTACTCTGTGCTCTGGTTAAAACTGCAATCATACCTTCATTCATATCTTTTAATTCGTTTGGGGACAAGATTATTCTCGATAAAGCATCGGCTGTAACATTATCTTTTCCTTTGATATATTCGATATAAAAGTCATATTCTTCTAGACACAAACGAAATTTTGTCAATTTGCTACCAGGGTCTTTTTGCGTAAAAAGATAAATTAATGGTTTGTGATCGGTTAAAATTTTGAAACGACGGCCATACAGATATGGTCGAAAATGCTTTACAGCCCAATAAATTGCTAAAAGTTCTTTATGTATAGTAGGGTAGTTAATTTCTGCTTTATTTAAACTACGACTAGTGAACGCCACTGGTTTATTATTTTTATTTGATAACACTGCTCATATAGCAAAAGCAGACGCATCTGTTTGCAAAATAAATTCATTTTCATTCGAAAAATCGGGATAATCTAACACCGGATGCTTAATCAGCGAATTTTTAAGACAATTAAAAGCTTTATCACATTCGTCCGTCCACTCAAACCTAGCGTATTTTTTACATAATTTATTTAGAGGAACTGTAATTTCTGAAAAATGTGGTATAAATTTTCGATAATAATTGGCAAAAGCCACGAAGCGTTTAACTTCATCTGCCTTTTTTGGAATAGGATAATCTTTTAAAGCTTTTATTTTATCAGGGTCAGGTGATATTCCTTCAGAACTTATTATATGACCCAGATACAGAATTTCTTT
Source organism: Kuschelorhynchus macadamiae (assembly GCA_030620095.1). Taxonomy (NCBI): domain Eukaryota; kingdom Metazoa; phylum Arthropoda; class Insecta; order Coleoptera; family Curculionidae; genus Kuschelorhynchus; species Kuschelorhynchus macadamiae. The sequence goes on from JAUTXW010004371.1 coordinate 187,372, forward strand.
TTTCAAAAAATCGCATTTAGCAGGATTTAATTTTAGGTTTACTTTTCGCAATCTAGAAAAAATATCTATTAGATTTTTATTGTGTTCATTAAGGTTTCTGCCAAATACTATAAGATCATCAAGATAAACAAAGCACTTTTCGTAATTTAAGCCCGCCATCGCTATGGTCATTAACCTTGAAAAGGCACTAGGGCTAATTTTTAACCCCATTGGTAACCTTCGCATTTGCCACTGACCGCGATCTGTAGTGAAAGCTGTGTATTTTCTGCTTTCTTCCTCTAATTCGACCTGATAATAGCCCTGGCTAAGATCTAGATGTGAAAAATAAAGTGCACCTGCTAGGGAGTCTAAAATATCGACTACACTCGCAATCGGAAATTTGATATCTAATATATATGGGTTCAAAAATCTGTAGTCCAATACTAACCTAGCTCTTCCCTCATTCGTATCGTTTTTCTTTGGTACAAGCAACAAAGGTGAAGACCACTCACTCTGCGCACTCTCAATTATTCCATCCTGACACATTTGAGAAATTTGCCTATTTATTTCCTCTTTATGTACTTGAGGTAACCTATATGGCTTTCTATAGACCGGCTGAGTATCTGGTTTAACTTGAATTGACTGTTTATATAAATTAGTAACTGTAAGCTTATCTCCTGGCATATGAAATATATTTGAGAATTTGGCACAAATTTGCTCTATAGAATCTCGTTCCTCGCGGTTTAGATGATTAAGCTTAAGAATTTTAAATAGTTCTTTAACTCGAGTAGCCGAATTTTCTTGGCTGTTAAATTGAAGACACTCATAATTGCTTAAACTTTCCGCTTTTGGCGAAAAATTTCTCAAATGTACCTCTGTCTCTCTTGTATTCAAAATTTTAATTGGTACTTTACCATTTATCGGTTGTGCAATTACACCAGCCATGAACACACCCTCACATAATTCACCTTGCATAAGTACACATTCATCCTCTAACCCTGTAGGAACATACTGTATAATTTCGCACCTAGGGGGAACACTTAATATATTCTCACTATCCGCATTTAATTTTAATGTATTTATTTTATTATACTGATTTAAAATAGTTAAGTTATTTTCTTCGTAATCTAATTTAGCCTTAAAAGTTTTCAAAAAATTTTCTCCAATTATGCCATCACTTTGACATGGTAAATTATTAAAAATATAAAATTTTTGCTTAAATATCGCATTTTCTATACAAAGATCTAAATAAACATATCCCACAGATATTAAATTACCTCCTATGCCTTTAATTTCAATATTTTCTTTGTGTAACTGTATTTTTGAATTTAAACAACTTAATTTAAGGGCACTTAATGATGCACCCGTATCTACCAAAAATTTTAAGCTTTTACCATTGACACAAAAAGAAACAGCATTCGAGTAGTTTTTTGAATAGGTAAAAATATTATTAAACTGTTTATTTTTAGTATTTTTAGGCACGAAAAAATGTTGAATCTTGTATATCAGCTGAGGATTGTTCTGAATTTCCGCTGTGCTCCGCAAAATGCATTCGGTGACCTACTGCCCGAGATCCTCTCCTATTACCGCTCGTAAATGTATGACCACCGTGATTTCTAGAAAACCGCTGATTATTAAAATTACCTTGATTAGTCGAAGCGTTTCGCCGACAATTTGAATTGTTATTTCCTCCGTTATTAAAATTCTGATAATTATTATATCTACCAGAATTTCCTGTTCTATTATTTGGTCTTCTGGAAAAATTTCTAAAATTTCCCCTTCCTCTGTGAGAAAAATTAAAAATGTGTCCTGAATTATTTTGATTACCCAGCTCTTCATCTTGAGCTGCCCTTATTGCGTCCTTTAAGAATTCAAAATTTCTGGAAGATATAATTGTGACCAGCCTTTGATTTTTAAGTCCGCATGCAAACCTTTTTATTGCAACCTTTTCGTTAATAGGTCTTAGAATATCAAAAGCATTGGCATTTCCGTCTGCTTGCGTAATGGTTAAATTTACAAAAATATCCTCTAACTCTTTACCAAAATCCGTTATACATTTTTCACCCTGTTTAGCCGAGAACAAGCGTGCCTGAAGGGCCGTATCTGATTTTTTAGTTAAGAGATGTTTTTTCATATCTAGAATTAAATTATTTACAGAATTATAAGTCAAACCTAATCGTAATTTGGCGTTGTTAGAAATACGCGTTTTCAAAACAAATTTAATTAAAGAAGGTTGACTATCATTATCAAGCGTTGACGAATAAAAATCTAAAGCCTCTATTAATTTAGAAGTTGTAGATTCTGTATCATCCATGACCGGTAAAAGGTTTGTAGCTATTTTTAGATCAAAAGAAGACATTTTTAATTTATCTTTATTAATATTTTTATTTCCAAACTCTAAAATTTCCTTATAAAGTTTTTTAATTTCTGTTATTATGTTATTAAAAGTCAAAATATCTTCTTTGTCTATTTCAGACTTTTCTATTTTTACGTTTAAATCAGTAATTTCCTTACCTAACTGAGAATATAAAGTTTTTGCCACTTTAACTTTTGATTCGACAATAGGGCTTTTTCGTCTTTCGCTATTTAATTTTACCAAATTTGTTCGAATATATTTAAATGAATGTAAAATTTCAATAAGTTTGTCTCCCATGAAATTAAAAATTTAATTCACTTATTAAACTTGCTAATTGGATCCATATTTTTGCGATTATAATTATAAAACAATAACATAATATTATAATAATTAAACTTACATGCCTGCATTATTATTTACATTTTCAGGTACATTAACACATAACAAATTTTCTAACTCCATTTATAATTGTCTTTACTTTTTCTTTCTTCTTTTTTTTTTTCTTACACGAAAAATACCGCCCTAAAAAAAAAAATTTAATTTTCTTCCATCTTTAAATCATCCTTGGATTTTCGCAGCTCATTTTTATAAATTTCTCTTCTAATTGTCTGCCTTAGTTTCCTTTGAACATGTCTAATGGCCCATACTACTGCAACAATTGCCGTTGCCACAACCAAAATTATAAGTAAAATCTCTGCTAAGCTTAATCCCTTATTTTGGTCAACTATTTCACCCCTTGCATCGCCATTGGAGGCCTGATTAATTACAATCTCTTCTTTGGACTTGGCATTACCCATCTTAATAACTTCACAAAAAAATCGTCAAGTGGCAGGGTCGCCATGTAATACTTAGGGTTGAAACAAAGGGTAGCAAAATGAAACTACATGTTCACCTTAACATTACCCAAAGTATATTTTCAATCTGTTTTAAAATGCAATCTAATTGCCATATACGCTCGGGAAGGTGGTTGACCTGCTGACATAGCAAAACAGGTTATTGCGTGGTTGCCCATTATTGCAACAAGTTGAATTTGATACAATACATTTTATATAGAGTGTTTTCTCTATATATTACAATTTAAAATCTGGCAACATTGCTAAATTTTTCGTTTTAAGGCTGTCAAATTATGACCGAATGAGATTTTTAGTTAATTTTTTTAGGAAAACTCTAGCATATTCCGCAATTTTTATTTTTGATATGTAATATTGCAAATGAGTACTTTCTGGAATAAAATAAAATATGCAAAAATCGTCTGTCAGGATAATTTACCGGCCCCCAAGTTTGTTAATAAAACCATCGTTAAATCGTTTTGTTCAAATTTAGAAATACTATTTGTTGTATAATTGTAGAAAACCAAGTAAGTTTGGCAACAATACATATATACGTTTCTGTATTTTGTCAAAAACTTCATAATTGACAGTTTTAACACTGGAAAAGTAATGAAATTTCTGAAGTTTATTGGTTATTTATGGAAAGTTTTGTGATTTTTTTAAATAAAAAAAAGCTTCATCCACGCTTTTTTTTTGCTTAAATATAGTAAATTTAAGATAAGCTTCCTAACGAAACCAAAAAAAGGTAAAAAATCGAGATGTATTAAATCGTACCAGACCCGGTTAGTTCGTAGTCACCCGGTATATTTCAAAAATAAAATTATAAAGTTTCTTACTCCTCGTTGATCTTCTTGTTCTCATTCTCCAAATATCTGACTCTATACACGTAGTCTTCGATTTTTTTTCGAATAGGTTTCTCGTCATTATCATCAATGTCTAAAATACTTGTATCAATGGAAATTTCACTGTTGCCATCTCCTGAAAACTTGACCGAGGATTTGGATATTTCCGAGATGGCTGAATAGTTTTCTCCTACAAAAAAAAATTATTTGACAAATTAAGATGAGTGTTCGCAATTTTACAGTTGAGATAGCCAACCTTCAATGATGTGACCCTCATGGTTGTCCATGGTTTCGGCGTAGTGTACTCTTTTGCAAATAGACGATGAATTTTCATGTGTTATTGTATGTTCCATGATGAAAGAATGAAATGGGCGTTAAACAGAATTTGACACTTAACACAATTTTGATGACTCGCCAAATGACGGCAAGTAGATGACCTGTCAATTTATGAACCACACGTCACGTTGATAGGTAAATCAAAGGTAAGGGGCTATCCTTTGAATAAAAAAACTTTTGTATTAATTTTTATTTCCCTAGTAAAAGGTTTCAGGGTCCCTAGATGCCATGTTTCCTCAATTCCGGCAGTCTGTCTGTCTGTTTTGGTATACATAACGTATATATCATTAGCTATTATTTGAGAAATAACGGAGATATACATTTTCTAAAAAAAAAGCCGGTTTTTCGTTTTTATTTCCCTCGTTAAAGGAAAGTATTGTAATGGTGAAAAATCACCCTCCGAGATTTTTTCAGTTTTTTACGTTTTAGGGTCTCTAGATGTCCAAAAACAGGTATTCTCAATTCTATCTGTCTGTCTGTGTGTCTGTCGGTCTGCCTGTTCGTGGCATAGGTAAAAAACAACTTATCCGATCGACTTCAAATTTTGGTCAAACATTATAGGTCATACGGGGATGACCTGATAAATTAAGCTTGGTAAAAATCCAATCTGGCGAAACAATATGGCAGCTTAGTGAAATGTTAAAAAAAGTATTACTAAAAAACTGCTTATCCAATTTTGCAGGAATAAACTAGTTCGAATTCAAAATAACGTAACAAAATGGCGGTATGTGTCAGTATAAAAACTACTTACTTACTTCCCTTTTTCGCCCTCCGAGATCTGTCCAGATCTTCAACTTTAGGGTTCCCAGGATGCCGGGAAACATCTTTCCGTCGGTCTGTCTGACTGTCGGTCTATCTGTTCGCGGCATAGCTAAAAACTACATACCAGATTGACTTCATGTCATGTGGAAATGGCCTGGTAACAAATTGATAAAAATCCAATATGGTGAAACAAAATGGCGGCCTAGTCAAAGGTTAAAAAAATTATTACTAAAAACTACTTATCCAATTTACCTTAAATTTTGCGCAAAGATCAAGTATTAGATAGTAATTAACTAGTAAAATTTTAGTACGAATCTAAGATGGCGAACAAAATGGCGGCTTAATAAAATATTTACAAATTCTGCTTGAAAAAGCTACTTAATATAATAATTTCAAATTTTGTGCAAGAATTAATTGTGGTATAGAGATAAACTGGTAAAACTGTGGAACGTAATCGTGAAAAAGATTGCACGTTTTACATATCTTTACGTTTTAGCGTCCCTAGATTCCAAAAATATGTTTTCTAAATTCCATTTTTCTCTCTGTCGGTGAGCCTGTCTGTCTGTCAGTTCGTGGCGTAGCTAAAAACTACATACCCGATTTACTTCAAATTTTGATCAAAATACAAGAGTTCTAACCCCACTACACCACAACTTGTTACGTTCTGGACGCGCGTTTCGCTAACCAAGTTAGCATTATCAGCACATGATATAAACTAAAGTAACTTATCCTAATGAAGGCTATTTATAGGTAAATCTGGTCACACTTGGTTGCACCCGACTGCACCGTTGTTAAGTAAGCAATAGAGAGGACTATAGAGAATAGGCCCTCTGTCTTTATTATTTAGTGCTTTGTTACCACATTTCACTATTTCTATACTCTCAAATGCATCCAATAATCTATTATTAGATACATTTTTAGTTAACTTAAGATTATTTATTCCTATTTGGTGATTGTTTTCCAAAGCATGTTGGGCAACGCTTGACTTTTCTGTTCTTCCGTATCTTAAATGTTCCATGTGTTCTTTAAAACGAAAGTTTATGGAGCGTTTAGTTTGCCCTATATTTTAGATCGCAGTCATTACAGCTAATTTCATATATGCCACTCCTCTCCTTCAAGTCGACTTTGTATTTAAGGTTTACAAGGAGATTTTCCAAACTCTTCTCCTTTTTGTAGGCTACTCTAAAACCTACATTTTTAAATACTTTTTCTAGACCTTTCGTATATCTGGGATCATATGGGATTACTATGAACTTATTGAATAATGTGGCGGGGCATCGTCCTGTTGGAACATCAACCTATCCTCAACGTATCGCCGATATGACGTCTTATAATAATTGTAAAAACATTTCCCCTGTCAAACTGCCAGGCAAGAAAAAAGAACCAACTTTAAAATCTCCAAAAATACCAGCCCAAACATTTAATTTTTGTGGCTGTTGGATGTGTACCTCATGATAAATTCTGGGATTAGAATCGGACCAATATCGGCAGTTGTGATTTACCATGCCGTTTAAGAAAAAAGAGCATTAATCAGAGAAACAAGTGTTGAATAGAAAGTTTTCATCATTTATAATTCGTTCACTTATAACTTCCCATTATTGTAATCGTCTTCATTAAGTTCTTACACAAGGTGTATTTTGTGCGGATGGAAACTATGGGCTTTAAGAATCCTTTGCATACTACGTCGACTTACACCAGACACAGTTTCCAATTGGCGGGTACTTAATATAGGATCTAGATAAACTTGCCCTAAAACCATCGCTTCCATTCCTTCGTTCCTTATGGGATTTTGAGTGTTGCTATTTTTATTTGCGACTGATCTAATTTCCCGAAATTTAGCCACAAGTTCACAAATATATTTCGATGCACGTTGCTGTTCTCATGTCGCTCATTAAATATTTGTGATGATTATTTTCGAAAAAAATATTTCGATCATTTCAATCCTTTCCGCCGTACTGTGTACCATGGTTAATTTAAAAAACGTTAAAAGGTATTTTAGCAACAAGGTTTGGTCGAATCAATCGCGAACTATGTACTGAATTCTTATTTAAAATCAGGTATTTCTTCTCTTATCTTTTTTCAAGAAAGAATTTAACACAATAGCAACTTTGCCACAACAACGCTCAAATCGCTATTTTCAACAGTAAAATGATAAACAAACTACACTGCTGGACAATAGGTTTATCAAATGTAATTTTCTAAGGCAATTTCGAAGACTTGTATTTGCAAAACAAATGGAGAGATCGAGATGCGGTTTTCAATTTATTTTAGACAATATGATTTTGAGTAACATGTTTTTGTGTCAATATTATTGGAGGTCAAAATATTATATACAGAGTGTTAAATATTACCCTTGCAAAAATTCGAAATTTCATTTCTGCCGAGAATTTAAAAAACATAAAATCGATTAAAATTTTTATACCAGGATAGTCAGTGGATGAATAAAAAAAACAATTTTGGGCGATTTTTGATAATGATTTTTTTAAATATGTTGATTTCCCTAAAAAAATTTTTTTTTAACTAAAATTGTTATATTTTTTACACAAGCACCATATTTCTTTTCTCTGCCGTATTTTTACACATGCCTTTAACTAAGTAAATACCGAAAGGGTTGTTTTAGATGATACAAGTTGTCCAAAAAACGTTTGTGTCTCGGTAATACATGTATATATGCTTTTCTTTAACGTTTAGGAACTTCTCGTTTATCTGCAAACTGTCACAAATTAAAACATTTGGACTTCACTGGAGTATAAACTATGTCAGTGCCTGTAAAGGATTTTTTATTTTTTTTTGTCGCCTCACTATTGCTTCAGTTACAGCCTGATACAATTTAAGCATGTTTGCACAATAATTTTTTGCTTTTTTTCAGTTTTTCTAGAATTTTAGGCTTAGTTGAAATAACCGATGAAAATAATTTTCACTTCCTCATTGTCATTTTTTCTCCTTTACAAATTCGTGAAGTTAGTTTTTCAATCCGACGTTTCGGATCCCGGCGACCATCATGAACTTTTTTTATTTAAATACGAACCTGGATTTTTTATTTCACTATTCGATAGCTTTTAGAACTTTAAATTAAATAATGACAAAAAAGTCATATCATGCCATTTCATTTTTTCGAGAAAATCGGTTTTATTTGAAGAATTATTAAAAAACGCCATCTAGTGACCACGAGTAGAACTATTACGCTACAGTCAATAGGTCTACGTGAAGAGCAAAAACAGCGCTTTTTTCTGACACCAAGCTCAATGTCATCCGTTTGTCCAAAACAGAGATAAAAAGGTTTAAAAGACAAAAAATTACCTTCCCTCACAACTTTTGTTACTGAAAATAGAAAAAATTATAGCAAGGAAATATTTGCGTAATTACTTAAAAAATTCAATGGCTATATTTTCGACAAACCTTAATTGGGAAAATTCAAGAGAAAATCGGCATTTTCCATTTTTGAGTTGCTGTTACGCCACCTACCGGCCGGTTTTCGAACTTGAAAATAATTTTCAGCGATTTCCCTTGGCCGATTTACCTATAAATATTTTTTCCCTTAAGCTCTATCATTGACGGTTCCCCAGCTACAGCCGGAATACAATACCTAAAAATCTCTGTACGGGGCCGGGGTGGCCAACTAAGAATGGACGCCGGCCATAACTCGCTAACCGTTAATCATATAACTTGGGGGAAAAAAAATTATTAGCTAAATCGACTAAGAGAAATCGCTGGAAAATATTTTGAAGTTCCGCATATGGCCGCTAGGGGGCGCAACTGTTATGGTCAATCAGAAAAAGGGCTGTTTCTTAAAAAATATTCATGTAAAGGTATATTATAAATACTGCCATCGTAAAGAGTAGAAAAATTGTGATTTTTTTGTTAAGGATATTTTGCTCTATCTCGTAAAATGTAGTGGTGGGGGAAGGTCAAACATGTTTTTATTTAAATGTCAATAACTCCGTTATAAGTCAACGGAATTGAACAAACTAGGTCTCGCTTAAAAGAGCCCATCTTAACTAATAATCTGATGTAAAAAAAAATCCGATTTGATTTCGCCGTGGTAACTAGAGGGCGCTGATTGACATCACAACAATTATTATGCATTATTTTGAAAATTTTAAATAGCACGCTATATCTTTTTTAACACAATTTAATAGAGGAGGGAATTCTCAATAAGTCAGTGCAAATTTCAGCTTCCTAACTTTTTTCAAACCGGAAATATAAATAAAACATATATTAGGGCGCTGGGTACGCAACATCTCCCTAATCTGTATGGACATAGCCTACATCACAATAATTCAGTAATAATACCACAGATAGTATTCAACGCAAATCGCTAAAAATTATACTAATGTTCTGAAATAACCACCAGGTGGCGCAGTAGACGTTAATAAGCATAGTTTTACCCGCAATTTTACTTTTCTCTATATTTTTTTGTAGTTTACTCTATTTTCAGTAAGTTAGATATTATAAGGTAATAAATAAGAAAAATCCTAATATATTCGACCGTTGCAAATCTCCGTCTTTCTTAAAATCGACAATTTATGCACAAGAATAACAATAAACTAAAAACATAGATAAGTAATAATTCCTTAGCAATTTTCTGCTACATCAAGCAAAAAAAATAGTAGGCTGTGAAAACAAAATTGAAAGTAATACGTCAAAAAATAAACAATAGTTTCTTGTCAGTGCCTTTTAGTTGCTATTTATCGTTCTTGAATTTCCTAATAGTATTGCTACCATTTCGCGTTTTTGTCCGAGATTTTCGTGTTTTTTGAGTTTTTCTAGTTGCTGTTGTTCATGTTATTGTTGTAGTTCGTATTTTTCTTGTTCAAGATTTGTTATTGTTCGTGTTGCGTTGTGTTAAGAACAAAATGATTTATACAAATCAAGAACTATTCGACATGATAGGTGTTTATTTTGAATGTTTGAGAAATGCTACGGTTGCTGCAAGAGTATATGCGCAGGAATATCCGCAGAGACGCCACCCAAGTAAAAAGGTTTTTCTTCGAGTGATCCAACGTTTGCGAACCACTGGAAACGTGCATATTCCCGTATACCGCAGACAACGCAGAGGACGCACCGAAGAGAATGTAATTAATGTGCTAGCGTATATCGAGTTTAATCCTCAACTAAGTACTCGAATTATTGCGCTAGACCTAGGAGTAACGCGAACCACTGTTCAAAATATACTCAAAGAGCACAGGTAAGCAACGACATTGCAAATATAAACTGGACATATTTTTTAACAAAAGTCACGTGATTCTGATGTCACATAGGTCTTTAAGCCTAGAAAACCAATAATTTCCTGGAACATCAATTAAATATCTTCATCTTGTTTTAGGTTACATTCATATCACTTAGTGCTGCATCAGGAATTGACTGCTGCAGATTTTGATCACAGACTAAACCATTGTCACTGGCTTTTGGGTGTAATGAGGGAAGATCGGCAATTTCTGAGGCGAATATTGTGGACCGATGAGGCTACCTTCCAGAGCGATGGACGTGTCAATCTTCACAATACACATTATTGGTCCAGAACAAATCCACATTGGATGCGCGAAGTCCAGCACCAAGGCCGTTGGTCTGTAAATTGTTGGGCAGGGATTTTAGGCGGACGAATTATCGGACCATTTTTTTTCGATAATCCATTGAATGGTGAGAGATATCTAAGATTTTTAAGGGAGGAATTGCCGATTTTGTTGGAGGACGTACCTCTGAACGTCCGACAACGATTGGTATACCAGCACGATGGTTGTCCAGCGCACTTCGCTGTCAACGTTCGGGAATTTTTAGATGCCCACTATCCTGGCCGATGGATAGGGCGAGGCGGCACCCTTCCATGGCCAGCTAGGTTACCCGACCTAACGTGTTTAGATTTTTATTTATGGGGTCGAGTGAAAGATTTAGTTTTTGCCACCAGACCCACTACACGGGAAAATATGATTCAGCGAATACGAGACTGTATAAATACTATTTCAGTTGCTGAACTGGAGGCTGTAGTTTTATCCACGCGAGATAGGATGCATAAGTGCATCGAAAACGATGGCCGACAATTTGAACATTTAGGGCGGCATTAATTGAATTATATTTTTATTATCGTTTCTTTCACACGTTCCATTTAAATGGCTTTCATTTCCCATTATAATGAAAATTTAATATTGCACTTATTGACTCCTACTGCGCCACCTGGTGGTTATTTCAGAACATTAGTATAATTTTTAGCGATTTGCGTTGAATATTATCTGTGGTATTATTACTGAATTATTGTGATGTAGGCTATGTCCATACAGATTAGGGAGATGTTGCGTACCCAGCGCCCTAATATTTGTTTTATTTATATTTCCGGTTTGAAAAAAGTTAGGAAGCTGAATTTTCCACTGACTTATTGAGAATTTCCTCCTCTATTAAATTGTGTTAAAAGAGATATAGCGTGCTATTTAAAATTTTCAAAATAATGCGTAATAATTGTTGTGATGTCAATCAGCGCCCTCTAGTTACCACGGCGAAATCAAATCGGATTTTTTTTTACATCAGATTATTAGTTAAGATGGGCTCTTTTAAACGAGACCTAGTTTGTTCAATTCCGTTGACTTATAACGGAGTTATTGACATTTAAATAAAAACATGTTTGACCTTCCCCCACCACTACATTTTACGAGATAGAGCAAAATATCCTTAACAAAAAAATCACAATTTTTCTACTCTTTACGATGGCAGTATTTATAATATACCTTTACATGAATATTTTTTAAGAAACAGCCCTTTTTCTGATTGACCATAACACTTGCGCCCCCTAGCGGCCATATGCGGAACTTCAAAATATTTTCCAGCGATTTCTCTTAGTCGATTTAGCTAATAATTTTTTTTCCCCCAAGTTATATGATTAACGGTTAGCGAGTTATGGCCGACGTCCATTCTTAGTTGGCCACCCGGTACAATACTTAAAAATTGCATCGTTTTCTGCTCGGTTTCTTTTATTAATCAAGTGATCGCTGGAAACAAATGCCTAATGCATCTATTGACATGAAGCTGAAATGCATTTCTGTCAAAATTGTAAAATTATTATATTTGTGATGATATAATACCAGTTAATAATGCCTTAATCAAATTTAAATGAAAGAAGAAACTGTATTCGTCTCCTAAATGGCGGAATGAGTGAACATGAAATCGCCAATATTTATAGTGTTAGCCAAAAAATGATGAGAAGAATAAAAAGTCAATATAATGTCGACGGGAACGTAAACTTCCGCTACCATGGTGGACGTCGAAATTGGACAGCTCGACTTGAGTGGGCACAAAATCGTATTGGCTGGAGGGAACCGTGGAGAAACTGCCTTTTTGTTGACGAAACCAGGATAAATTTAATTTATTCAGATGGAAGAATTTTAGTTTGGAGGGAACCTAACTCGAGATATGCAGAATATAATATGGCAGCACAGGAAGCATTTGGTGGAGGAGGCGTTACTCTTTGGGCTGGCTAATGTGAGATGGGAAGACAGAACTGTTTATTACTGAAAAGAGTATTACAGCTAGATGCTATAGAAATAATATTCTTATTCCAATAGTGCTTCTATATGCACGAAACTACGGAGAAATTTTCATTTTGGTAGATGATAATGCTAGGCCGCATCGAGCACAGAGTGTAAGAAACCATCCAGAATTGAAAGGATGGATTGGCGAACGAAGTCGCCCGATTTAAACATAATCGAGAACGTTTGGTATCTAAAATTACTAATTATATCAAGGCCTAATTCACCCCTAAATTTACAAGAATTAATTCGAGCGATAGAAGAAGAGTGGGAAAATGTTCCCCAGGTGTATATTAACAATTTAATCTTAAGCACGCCCAGGAGATGACAAGAGGTTTGCAGTCGTAGAGGAGGACCCACAAAATATTAGAATAAATCCTAATAAAGTTTGAGGATTCAGTAAATCTAAAACAGTACAAATTTAATATCAAAAGTAAAAAAACAATTTTGTCGAATATTGTATATAATTAAACACTTTTTTTTTATTTTTTATTTTTACAATTCGATACTTCTGACACAAATAAAAAACTGGCAAAGGATTGCCATTTCAACCTGTAACAACGGTAATACTGGGGCGACAAAGTGTTTTGATTTGTGACAGTTTTTATTTAGTCGAGAAATTACTAAACGCGTTAAGGAAAATCACAAATTTATTTTATTGTAGACAAACCAACATTTTTGGACAAGCTGTATAATATGAAATACCCTTTTGGATGCTTCGTTGGTATAAGGTATGTATAAAGTGCTCCTTGTATATTTTGTTGTAAAACGGGCAAAATTATTGACTCTTTGTTTTTCGTTTTTCGATAAAATCGTCCTATTTCAAAAGATATCGGGGTATGTAAATATTGCTCAAATTTGTTTTTTATATTTGTCCACTGATTATCATAGTATAGAAATTTTGCACTTACTTTAAATTATCCGTAGAAATGAAATTTCGGACATCTCAATATCTTTATTTGGTCTGCAAACATAAGTCTTGAAAATTGCCCTACAAAGACGCATTGAACAAACCAAGTTAATAGATGCATTAGGCATTTGTTTCCGATTACTTGATTAATAACAGAAACTGATGCATTTCTTAGGTATTCTACAGGGTGGAGAAATAATCGAGGTAAGCGGCTGTAGCATGGGAACCGTTAATGATAGAGCTTAAGGAAGAAAATAATTATAGGTAATTCGGCCAAAAGAAATCACTAGAAATTGTTTTCAAGTTCGAAAACCCGCCGGTAGGGGGCGTAACAGCAACTCAAAAATGGAAAATGCCGATTTTCTTTTGAATTTTCCCATTTAAGGTTTGTCGAAAATTTGGCCATTGTATTCTTTAAGTAATTACACAAATTTTTCCTTTCTATAATTTATTCTATTTTCAGTAATAAAGTTGTGAGGGAAGGTCATTTTTTTGTCTTTCAAACCTTTATATCTCTGCTTTATACGCACCGATGACAATGAGCTTGGTGTCAGAAAAAAGCGCTGTTTTTGCTCTTCACGTACACCTATTGACTGTAGCGTAATGATTCTACTCGTGGTCACTAGATAGCGTTTTTTGGTAATTCTTCAAATAATACCGATTTTCTCGAAAAAATGAAATGGCATGATATGACTTTTTTGTCATTATTTAATTTAGGGTTCTAAAATCTATCGAATAGTGAAATAAAAAATCCAGGTCCGTATTTAAATTAAAAAGTTAAAGATGGTCGCCGGGATCCGAAACGTCGGATTGAAAAACTTCACCAATTTGTAGAGGAGAAAAAATGACAATAAGGAAGCGAAAATTATTTTCATCTGTTATTTCAACTAAACCTAAAATTCTTGACAAACTAAAAAAGAAAGCAAAAAATTATTGTGCAAAGAAGCTTAAATTGTAAGGCTGTAACTGAAGCAATAATGAGGCGACAAACAAAAATAAAAAAACGTTTAAAGGCACTGACATAAGGTATACTCCAGTAAAGTCAAATGTTTTAATTTGTGACAGTTTGCAGATAAACGAGAAGTTTCTAAACGTTAAAGAAAAACATATATTCATTGTATTACCGAGAAATAAAAATTTTTTGGACAACCTGTATTATCTAAAATAACCCTTCCGGCATTTACTTAGTTAAAGGCATGTGCAAAAATACGGCAGAGGAAAGAAATACTGTTGCTTGTGTAATAGTATTAAAAATATAACAATTTTAATTAAAAAAAAAATTTTTTTTAGGGAAAATTACTCAAAATTGTCTTTTTGTATTCATCCACTGACTATCCTGATATAAACATTTTAATCGATTTTATGTTTTTTAAATTCTCGGTAGAAATGAAAAATAAGGGTAACATTTAACACCCTGTATATAATATTTTGAGCCTCCTATAATATTGACACAAAAACATGTTACTTAAAATCATATTCTCTAAAATAAATTGAAAACAGCATCTCGATATCTCTATTTGTTTTGCAAATACAAGTCTTCGAAAGAAGATGTCTCATAGGTAATAAAACCAATTCACTTTTATTTATTTTTAGGCTTTACATTTGGTATCCTTAAATACTAAGAGATAAAAATGCATAAACTAAGAAAAAAAATCCTCAGTATATTTTTATAACATTTGCTGGCAAATTTCATGCTTTGATCATCACTAATGATGTATTAAAGTCAACTTTAAGTTTTAAATCAATAAATCTCTTAAAGTACTGAACTAAAGTACATGAATTTTATTATCATTTTGAAGCGAATAGAAAGATCTTTGAAATGAGTTATCACTCGACCCCCCTTTCCATTTAAGATTTTAAGGGTGGTGCCACCCCCGCCTAGGGCGCTGCAGGTATGAACGTGATTTTAAGATAATTTAGTGTCCGAGTATTTTAAAAAATAATGAGCTGCCCGTAAATACCTCTATTTCGTTTTCGATGCGCCTCCCTGTATATAAATATTTGACTGTCAAGCACTTTACTCTCAGAGTAAAAACACAAAGCAACTTTCAGTTTACCGCAAAACCTTGTTCTTAAAATATTGACAATGTTTGCTAATTTGGGTAAAAGTGAATTTTAAAAAGCCATGTTCGATATAAATTCGAGAAAGCGAATGTCCCCAGATTCAACCTGTTAACATACTTCCGCAAACCGCTCGTTTAATATAAAATATCTTCAAGACCGGTAGTTACTAACTTATAATCACACGCGATATATTCTTAATTGTTATCATGTCAAGTAAAAGACGAGTCATCTTTCTAGTAAATTTTGTGTTGTTTCATATCGTGTATGGTAATATTCAGTTTGCTGAACAAGTGCGTGCTATTAAGGGATTACGCGAGAGATCAAATCATTTAGGTGCATCCGAATTTAAACAAAACCTAAATAAAGACAGAGAAGCATATTTACCAGTAAACACGATTAATAAGTACCCTCAATTTATAGAAACTTCTTCAGAAGAGCATGAAGTTCAAAATTCTACTCAAAAAAATCCTTGGCCCACTCTAAACAATTTTTTCCTTTTTAAAGGTTTCTTCACTGGGAACGAATTGCCCACTAAAACAGACCGTAATAATAATTCTTCAGAACCAAGTATTAAAACCGCCAATAAAACCGATGCACCAAAACCTTTCTGGTCATTATCTCCCAATAGATTTCCTTTCAATACTGGAAACTCACAGAAAGCGACTCAAGAAAATAACACATTAAACTTAGGTCCAATCAGCATTCCCAAGCCTTCGTGGCCACAGTTGCCTAATGTCTTCCCTTTTAATATTGGCAATAAAAACGAAAGCTCGATTTCTGGAGAAGCAATAACTAGTGATAATAACAAGACAAAGCCTTTTATACCAAATATTTTTCAGTTTAATAGTAAGAGCAACACTACGAAACAACCTCAAATAAGCCTTGAACTGTTTAATAAAATATTTTTACCTACCCAGTCTGTAAGTAAATTTCCACCAGTTGTCGAATTCTTCGTTCAAAAGGTTCAAGCGTCCCAATCAAACTATATTCATGAAGATCTGAGCAGACCGGCCACCTACGAAAAACCGGTCTATACACTGTCGCCAGAGGATCAACTTTATTTTTATTTGCCTTCAAATGTGTCCACTGAGTCTTCTCTAACAATGAATAAAGACACCAGTTTACCAGATCTTAACAATTTTGATTACGAAGAAATTGTTACTAGTACTGAAAAATTATTTGAAGTTAATACAAAAACGGGCGGTGTGAAAATAGATTCTACTATTAATCAACATTACAACGACTGCACTATATCTACAACTCAGATATCTGAAACAAATTCATCAACAAGCAGTGTTACTTTACTTAATTCTACCACAGACATTCCAACATCGACGTCTGCTATTAAAACAACGACAAGAATACCTAACTTGATTGATAAAAATAAAGAATCTATTGTCGATTCACATTTTGGCTTACCAAATATAGTGTACGCCAGAGTAAATTCTGTTCAAACAAATGATGGTGATAATGGCGGAGAAGATAAAAATTATAATAATTCAAGTTTCGAAGTGCAAAAATGTAAACACAATGTAAATAAAAAGGAAACAACCAGTATATCCTTTGACTCTAATCCAGAACCCAATTTAATTAGTGAAAATGATAAATCCGGCAATATTGGTAATAATTTGGGTTTACCAAATATTGTTTATGTGAGGAAAAAAACAGATAACCTAAACTTCACTCTTTATGAAAACGCTACTATTGACTTGATTAATTTTTTCAAGAATGCTCCCAATGATACTATTAAATTAAAAGATGAAACTACAGTCATTAGCAAAATACCCAATATGATAGAGAAACAGTTAGATCCAAATATTAATGACACAGTCAGATATGGTTTGCCAAGTGTAGTATATGAAGCAGGAATGGAGGGTTCATCCACCACAGCAAAAAAAGAGGGAACCAAATACGTAGTGTATGGTACTCATGGAACTCCTAATATAGTATTTTTAAGGAGGAATGGAGAAGACGATATGGAAATTTGAGTGTTTAATTGGTTCAATGAGGTGTAATGTTATGCCACAGTTTTATATAAAGAGTGTACTGGGTATGTAATTAAAATACTTATTTTTTATTTCCTAATTTTAAGTTCACAACGTTTGTAATCAAGGACTCATCTTTTTAAGTATGTATATTTGAATCAAATCTTGCAAGTAACTTCAGTTCCCGGTATAGGAATTAACTGAAATTTAGTATACACACATTGGATAACAATCCAATATTATTGTATCCAATCGTGAATGTCTTATACAGGGTGCATAAAAAATAATGCTAAAAAGCACATAACAGTTTCCGTTATAGGAGTTGATTGAGATTTGGTATACAAACATAACCCTCATGGCAATACTGCCGTTCTAATGAAAAACGCAGTATCTCTGAAAAGTCAGTTTTGAGAAAAATGATATTGATTGTTTTGACTAAATTTATTATATTCGAATTCTTTTGTCAATTATTTTTCAGTTGGATGTCAAAGTATAAATATACTACGGAAGCATAGAAGGGCCACAATTTTGTTTATTTTTTAATTCTGAGTTTAAAGTCGGAATTTAACAAAATTCTGAGTTTAAAGTCAGAATTTAACAAAATTCTGAGTTTAAAGTCAGAATTTAACAAAATTCTGAGTTTAAAGTCGGAATTTAACAAAATTCTGAGTTTAAAGTCGGAATTTAACTAAATTCTGAGTTTAAAGTCGGAATTTAACTAAATTCTGAGTTTAAAGTCGGAATTTAACAACATTCTGAGTTTAAAGTCGGAATTTAACAAAATTCTGAGTTCAAAGTAGGAATTTAACAAAATTCTGAGTGTAAAGTCGGAATTTAACTAAATTCTGAGTTTAAAGTCGGAATTTAACTAAATTCTGAGTTTAAAGTCGGAATTTAACAACATTCTAAGTTTAAAGTCGGAATTTAACTAAATTCTGAGTTTAAAGTCGGAATTTAACTAAATTCTGAGTTTAAAGTCGGAATTTAACTAAATTCTGAGTTCAAAGTAGGAATTTAACAAAATTCTGAGTTTAAAGTCGGAATTTAACTAAATTCTGAGTTTAAAGTCGGAATTTAACAACATTCTGAGTTTAAAGTCGGAATTTAACAAAATTCTGAGTTCAAAGTCGGAATTTAACCAAATTCTGAGTTTAAAGTCGGAATTTAACTAAATTCTGAGTTTAAACTCAGAATTTAGTTAAATTCCGACTTTAAAGTCAGAATTTAACTAAATTCTGAGTTTAAAGTCGGAATTTAACTAAATTCTGTGTTTAAAGTCAGAATTTAACAAAATTCTCAGTTTAAAGTCGGAATTTAACTAAATTCTGAGTTTAAAGTCGGAATTTAACAAAATTCTGAGTTCAAAGTAGGAATTTAACAAAATTCTGAGTTTAAAGTCGGAATTTAACTAAATTCTGAGTTTAAAGTCGGAATTTAACTAAATTATGAGTTTAAAGTCGGAATTTAACAACATTCTGAGTTTAAAGTCGGAATTTAACAACATTCTGAGTTCAAAGTCGGAATTTAACAAAATTCTGAGTTTAAAGTCTGAATTTAACTAAACTAAATTCTGAGTTTAAAGTCAGAATTTAACAAAATTCTGAGTTTAAAGTCAGAATTTAACAAAATTCTGAGTTTAAAGTCGGAATTTAACAAAATTCTGAGTTCAAAGTCGGAATTTAACCAGATTCTGAGTTTAAAGTCAGAATTTTAAAAAATTCTGAGTTTAAAGTCGGAATTTAACTAAATTCTGAGTTTAAAGTCAGAATTTAACTAAATTCTTAGTTTAAAGTCGGAATTTAACTAAATTCTGTGTTTAAAGTCAGAATTTAACAAAATTCTCAGTTTAAAGTCGGAATTTAACTAACTACTGAGTTTAAAGTCGGAATTTAACAAAATTCTGAGTTCAAAGTAGGAATTTAACAAAATTCTGAGTTTAAAGTCGGAATTTAACTAAATTCTGAGTTTAAAGTCGGAATTTAACTAAATTCTGAGTTTAAAGTCGGAATTTAACAACATTCTGAGTTTAAAGTCGGAATTTAACAACATTCTGAGTTCAAAGTCGGAATTTAACAAAATTCTGAGTTTAAAGTCTGAATTTAACTAAATTCTGAGTTTAAAGTCAGAATTTAGCTAAATTCCGAGTTTAAAGTCAGAATTTAACAAAATTCTGAGTTTAAAGTCGGAATTTAACTAAATTCTGAGTTTAAAGTCGGAATTTAACAAAATTCTGAGTTCAAAGTCGGAATTTAACAAAATTCTGAGTTTAAAGTCGGAATTTAACTAAATTCTGAGTTTAAAGTCAGAATTTAGCTAAATTCCGAGTTTAAAGTCAGAATTTAACAAAATTCTGAGTTTAAAGTCGGAATTTAACTAAATTCTGTGTTTAAAGTCAGAATTTAACAAAATTCTGAGTTTAAAGTCGGAATTTAACAAATTTCTGAGTTTAAAGTCAGAATTTAGTCCGTACGATTGTATAACAGACTGGAACCAAAAAAACAAGTTCAATATTCTTGTTTGAATAATGGCAAATGTGCTATGAACTACAGATAGTTAAAAAAATGATAAAAGGGGGAGGGTACAAAATAAAAGTTTCCTATTTTGATTTTTGAGTGTTAAATAAGTCCCTGACAAATTAAACATATGTTTAATTAGTTCATTTTATGTATTTTTATTTATTTCTATTGCTGAAAAAAAAGCCAAAATGTATACAAGAAAACATATACATTAAAAGGTTCACAAAATAAAAAAGGTAATACCAAACGATAAATAAGTCTTAAGAAATGGTTCATATACGTTTCAACGATTTAAGGGTGTCTCGCAAAACATACTGACAGAGCTCACCCTCTGTTTCAGGGTGATTCAAGTTGAGTGTCCTATTAGAAATATCTAGAGAATCAACGAATAGGATGTTTTGAGAATTTCGCTTTAGCCATAGATGAACATAATATACTATCATTATAAAATATTTTAAATTGCGCGGTGTTGCCGCTTCTACCTCAAACCGGAGGCATCATCCGTTTTTTAAATGAAATGCCCTATATTTTATTAAATTTTTATATTTTTCTAAAAAATCCAAGTACTTATTGAGTTACTTTTCTCATGCCTAAATTTAACTGTTTTCGAGAAAATGGCGCTAGAACAATGACAATTTTGAACCTTTGAAGCTCGAGAAATCTCAAACGAGTTTACTTGCAACGAAATGGATTTCACTTATCTGTCTTAATATTTAATTGTCTATCTCCTGACACCAATTTCAGGTTTGGCAGGAGACGCCAAAAATGCATTTCGTTAATTTCTGACTTTAAACTCAGAATTTAGTTAAATTCCGACTTTAAACTCAGAATTTAGTTAATTTCTGACTTTAAACTAAGAATTTAGTTAAATTTCGACTTTGAACTCAGAATTTTGTTAAATTCTGACTTTAAACTCGGAATTTAGCTAAATTCTGAATTTAAACTCAGAATTTAGTTAAATTCCGACTTTAAACTCAGAATTTTGTTAAATTCCGACTTTGAACTAAGAATTTTGTTAAATTCTGACTTTAAACTCAGAATTTTGTTAAATTCTGACTTTAAACTAAGAATTTTGTCAAATTCTGACTTTAAGCTCAGAATTTTGTTAAATTCCGACTTTAAACTCAGAATTACAAAATAAAAAAAATTGTGGCCCTTCTACGCTTCCGTAATATACGGAAGCGTAGTGGGGCCACAATTTTTTTTATTTTTTAATTCTGAGTTTAAAGTCGGAATTTAACAAAATTCTGAGTTTAAAGTCAGAATTTAACAAAATTCTGAGTTTAAAGTCAGAATTTAACAAAATTCTGAGTTTAAAGTCAGAATTTAACAAAATTCTGAGTTTAAAGTCAGAATTTAATAAAATTCTGAGTTTAAAGTCAGAATTTAACAAAATTCTTAGTTCAAAGTCGGAATTTAACAAAATTCTGAGTTTAAAGTCGGAATTTAACTAAATTCAGAGTTTAAAGTCAGAATTTAGCTAAATTCCGAGTTTAAAGTCAGAATTTAACAAAATTCTGAGTTCAAAGTCGAAATTTAACTAAATTCTTAGTTTAAAGTCAGAATTTAGCTAAATTCCGAGTTTAAAGTCAGAATTTAACAAAATTCTGAGTTCAAAGTCGAAATTTAACTAAATTCTTAGTTTAAAGTCAGAAATTAACTAAATTCTGAGTTTAAAGTCGGAATTTAACTAAATTCTGAGTTTAAAGTCAGAAATTAACGAAATGCATTTTTGGCGTCTCCTGCCAAACCTGAAATTGGTGTCAGGAGATAGACAATTAAATATTAAGACAGATAAGACCATTTCGTTGCAAGTAAACTCGTTTGAGATTTCTCGAGCTTCAAAGGTTCAAAATTGTCATTGTTCTAGCACCATTTTCTCGAAAACAGTTAAATTTAGGCATGAGAAAAGTAACTCAATAAGTACTTGGATTTTTTAGAAAAATATAAAAATTTAATAAAATATAGGGCATTTCATTTAAAAAACGGATGATGCCTCCGGTTTGAGGTAGAAGCGGCAACACCGCGCAATTTAAAATATTTTATAATGAGAGTATATCATGTTCATCTATGGCCAAAGCGAAATTCTCAAAACATCCTATTCGTTGATTCTCCAGATATTTCTAATAAGACACTCAGCTTGAATCACCCTGAAACAGAGGGGGAGCTCTGTCAGTATGTTTCGCGAAACACCCTTAAATCGTTGAAACATATATGAACCATTTCTTAAGACTTATTTATCGTTTGGTATTACCTTTTTTATTTTGTGAACCTTTTAATGTATATGTTTTCTTGTATACATTTTGGCTTTTTTTTTCAGCAATAGAAATAAATAAAAATACATAAAATGAACTAATTAAACATATGTTTAATTTGTCAGGGACTTATTTAACACTCAAAAATCAAAATAGGAAACTTTTATTTTGTACCCTCCCCCTTTTATCATTTTTTTAACTATCTGTAGTTTGGTGGAACAATTCATAGCACATTTGCCATTATTTAAACAAGAATATTGAACTTGTTTTTTTGGTTCCAGTCTGTTATACAATCGTACGGACTAAATTCTGACTTTAAACTCAGAATTTTGTTAAATTCCGACTTTAAACTCAGAATTTTGTTAAATTCCGACTTTAAACACAGAATTTAGTTAAATTCAGACTTTAAACTCAGAATTTTGTTAAATTCTGACTTTGAACTAATAATTTAGCTAAATTCTGACTTTAAACTCAGAATTTAGTTAAATTCCGACTTTAAACTCAGAATTTAGTTAAATTCTGACTTTGAACTCAGAATTTCGTTAAATTCCGACTTTAAACTCAGAATTTTGTTAGATTCTGACTTTAAACTCAGAATTTTGTTAAATTCTGACTTTAAACTCGGAATTTAGCTAAATTCTGACTTTAAACCCAGAATTTAGTTAAATTCCGACTTTAAACTCAGAATTTTGTTAAATTCTGACTTTAAACTCGGAATTTAGCTAAATTCTGACTTTAAACTCAGAATTTAGTTAAATTCCGACTTTAAACTCAGAATTTTGTTAAATTCTGACTTTGAACTCAGAATTTTGTTAAATTCCGACTTTAAACTCAGAATTTTGTTAGATTCTGACTTTAAACTCAGAATTTTGTTAAATTCTGACTTTAAACTCGGAATTTAGCTAAATTCTGACTTTAAACTCAGAATTTAGTTAAATTCCGACTTTAAACTCAGAATTTTGTTAAATTCTGACTTTAAACTCGGAATTTTGTTAAATTCTGACTTTAAACTCAGAATTTTGTTAAATTCTGACTTTAAACTCAGAATTTTGTTAAATTCTGACTTTAAACTCAGAATTTTGTTAAATTCCGACTTTAAACTCAGAATTAAAAAATAAAAAAAATTGTGGCCCTTCTACGCTTCCGTAGTAATATACAGATGTATTTTGAGATTAATTTGATAGTATTTGCAAAATTTATTAAAAATGTATTCAATAAGATGCGTTTCTGCCTAGTGGATTTGTGGTATTAGTCTAGAGTTTCCTGAGCAACAATACAGTAAGTCTTGTTTTTTTTAACATACTGCATTCTTTCCTAGTACCCTTTGAAATGCTGACATTAGGATATATGACAGAAAAGGTGATCTTTAAATATTATAAAAAACACTAGATAGTAGAAACGAAAGTTCAAGGTTGAATGTTTACAATACATCCACACACATCACGGCAGTAAGAAAACCAAAAATACGAAGATAAAAAGAGTACAACATATTTTAGCCATTGGTGAATTATATTGCAATTAATTGAAATACGTTGAATACATACATAGATTGAATATATAACATAATCACTCCAAAGATGTATTCAGATCACTAACATTGGTATTTTCTTGAATATTCTCTCAAGAAAGCCTTCTAAAGCTCACTGAGAGCTAAATACAAATAGAAAAATTCGGTAAATTTCTTTACCCGGAACTTCCCTCGTTTTTTTTCCATTTGTTAGGAATAGTGAAGTGTGACCCAATTTAGTTCAGCACTGTTACATATACTGTCTTTTCATTTTTATTTGTTCCATCATATTGGATTCCCACCAATATTTTACCATTTTCTTTCTACCTATTAACCCTTGACTTTTGTGAATAATAAAATAAATTAATAAGTAGTTTTTACATTGACACATACCGCCATTTTGCTACGTTATATTGAATTCGCATCAGTTTATCTCATTTTCGCCTCTAATTTTTCTGCAAAATCTGCAAAACCAACGGAATAGGTAAAGACTGATAATATGAATTTCATGCAGGATATAGAATCTGTGTCTTGAGCATGCAACAATAAGGTTACGAAACGTCGACAATTTAAAAAAGTCTTTTGTTTCTTTACTGAACCCTAGCCCCCAATAATACACCACTCTAACATAACCTCAAGAGGATCGTTAACGAAAACCATAGAAACATAATATCTGGGGAATATCTGCAGACCAACGGAGTAGGTAAAGACTGATAACATGGGGTTCAAGCAGGATATAGAAACTATGTGTCCTGAGGATGCAACAATAAAGTTGCGCAACGTCGGTTATTTAAAAATAGATTTTTGTTTTTTACTGGATTCTAACCTCAAATAATACACCACTGTAACATAACAACAAGAGGTTTGTTAACGAAAATCATTCAGAAACTTAATATCTTGGAAATATCTGCGGACTAACGGAGTAAGTAAAGACTGATAATATGGGTTTCCTGCAGCATAGAGGATCTATATATGTTCCTGAAAATGCACAAATTGTTTGTTGATGTTAACCCCAGATAATACAACACTCTAATAAAAAAATTTTAACATTGCTCAGACATATTGGGTTTTTACCAAAATATTCCAGGTCATCCCCATATGACCCTTAATTTTTTATCAAAATTTGAAGTCAATCGGGTAAGTAGTATTTAATCTATGTCGCGAACTGATAGACAGACCGACAGACGGACCGAAGGAATTTATAAAATATTTTTTTTTGGCATCTAAGGACCCGAGAGGGTGCTTTTTTCACGATTACAAAATTTTTATTTGGCCACAATTTTGTTCCGCCATCTTGAATTAGTAAATAGCTTTACTAGTTGAGCCCTATACTCCAATTAGTTAGTGGCACACACTTTGAACACATTAAGTGGTTTTTTGTTTTTTGTTTGGTTGGACCGTCTTGGACTCCACCAAAATTTCACCAGTTGATTCCAACATAACACTTGATGTTTATGGAGAATTTCAAATATATTCGACAAGTAGCTTTTTTATAATATGAAGAGAAACGAGACCACAAAAAATAGAACGAGTCAAACGTTTTTTGCCCTTGTTAGGTAAATAATTATTATCTATTGGATTTCGCAATCATTTGAATTGGTCCACTCTATATAGGCTGTTACAGATTCAAAGCTCACCATTGAGATCTTGGAAGGTAGTGCGTATTTTCCCCTAAACTACATCGGCCCAAACAGTTAGTGGACCGAAACTTCACTGGCCCTAACAGTCGAAATCCCGACAGATTGGAATGTGTGGAATGCGGCGCTAGCCCGACACTTTAAATAGCGAATTGGCGAGCTACGCTACTGGCTAAAAATTCTTTAAATGGGCCTCCTGTGTTGTCAAGTTTTATTGATAAAAATAAATATATTGTTTGTTTATTCATTTTTAATCAAAACTACACCATGAAAAAATGATGTTAGCATATTTCCCTGTATTCTAACTTTGAAGTGAAAATATTTTTATTGTTTTTTTTGTTTATTATAAAGCATTTGTTTATCACAAGATAATTTCTATTTAATGGAATAATGAAGATTGAATATTGAAAAAAAAAATGTTGGAAAGCCCAGGAAGAGGTTATTGCTTGTTTGCATCGAGATGATTTTAAACCTTCTACTTTTAAACTGGGTATGTTTATTTTAGAATAGTGTGAATATGGTATAAAGTTGCAACCATTTCAATTTTTACACTCAGATAGTCTTATTTGTTGATGTTGTTCCCTACCTAAAGATAAAACAAAAGACCATATAAAAATCCACAAAAGCCTTTAAGCTTGAATATATATCTTTCAACTAATTTGTTTTGTGAGCTTTTTGAGACACATAATTTCTACTTTTTTTTAAGTTTTTTTGGTGTTTCATTTTTTATCCTGATCCTAAGCAAATACCTATCTAAAAATCAGTTTTTATCAGTCACATATTGATTAGGGTTTTATAAGATTGTTAATGATTTTCCCTAAGCTTGTTATTCATGCAGGTACTTTATTAATTATAATTTGTTTTAGGACCAATGCAAGTCTTGATGTTTGATATAGGTATCGTAGACAAGGCTTAGGAAGTTAGTTCTGCTCATATGTATGTGCATTGCAGATATTAGTGACGTGTATATTATAGTCATACTTGAGTACCCTTTGTTGCCCTGTTTGCATAGGAAGAAAGAAAAGACTTTAGTTACGGGTATTGATCTGAGTGTCATATAGCCCCAGTTATAGCCCATTCCATCAATGTAATAATTGGGCCTCTTTGTTATATGGAAGCTTCAAATTCTGCACCTTTAAATTTACTAAATATGCTTGTCACATAAAGTGGATAAATTTACTAAATATGCTTGTCACATAAAGTTGCTCATTTATAATTACTGTTGCTGAGAAAGTGTGTAGTTTGAGAAATAAAAAAGATGCACCATATGATAAATGTAGTGTCAACTTTATTTTTAATTCCATGTTGAATAAATTTTTTAAAGTGTATTACATATTTTGTATATTAATTAAAGATATATAGCTAAAGTGGATTAGAAATTTAAATAATTTTTCCCCATATTTTAAAAATATTAACTGTGGCCTATTTATATATTTTCTCCAGTTGGTATACACAATTCAGTAATAAGTTAATTTAGTAAGTATGCCAGATATCGCACATCACATCTTCAATTTTTTTTTAAATCTACGTATGGTTTAGGAAAAAGTTAGGTGCATGATATAATTTTAAATGACAAAAGTCTTTCGAAGATACCCTCAATTAATTTCATGCTTTCAGATTCTTAAGTTTATTAACTGGTATAAAGTAGTTTAGATCTTGTAAATTATTTTATCAATTAACTTTTAAAATATAAACTTTTATAGCCTAATCTTATAGAATTTCCAAAAAATATTACATCTTATTGTTGACTTTACCATATGTTGGGAACTGGCCGCCAAACTTATAAGAATGCGTATTGTTAAAAAAAATTGTGGTATATCTTTTAGAATCTTTATTCAAGTAAATGTTAAGTTTTCTAAATAAATAGTTCCAAACCTTAAGGTTGAGACAGTGTTTCAAGAGGGATAGACATTGACTAAAAGCATTATCCCTTATAATACCTGTTTTGTTTAATGTTGGATTAAGTAAAATAATTTGTAATTGAGAAAAATCTAGTTTAAACAATATCTTATTTAACTGACTTTGACATAATGTCATTATTTGTTAAAATAAACTCATAGTAAATGGTGCCAAGGATATATAATCAAATCCCATTGGAATTTAAGAACAAATCTTATTATATAATTACACAAAAATCTTGAATACTTCAAAAGGAAGTAAGCATTTTATGATGGCATACGAATTTTGATTGATCATAAATTAAACCTTCATTTAACTTTTGTTTTGTTGAAAGGGGTAGAAAAAATGGTAAATGCAGAAGTTGTAGATTTTTAATCTATTAGTTTCTATGTATACTGGGTGTTTTTTGGAAAAGCATGACAATTTTTTTTTGTTTTGATGGTACACCCTGTATATGTCCATCAAATGGGTCTTTTCTTGCTAATTATAATTATATTAGGTTTGACACATTGAACACAGGAAATTGACAATATATCTATTATCAGAGATGTTAGAGAAAACATAACACAGATATGAATAACTTACCTCTTATGTCATGGTTTTTCTCAATTGCCTTTAAAGGTAAAGATATCAAACCTAATATATTTATGATTAGCAAAAAGATGCCTATTTAATGGACATAATATAACATGGGTGTCCCACAAAAAAATGAGGGTTCAATTTATAATCAATATTCCTGTACATCATTAGATGATAATTGATCATTTTAGATGATAAAAATATTTGTTTTGCCTGTCATTGTTATTATATTTTGTTGTTGGTAAAAGTATTTCTGATACAACCTATCTTCAATTTTAATTGTCACGGTTTTAATATGATAATTTTAAAATAATGCACATACAGCTATAGACCATGGTATAGTGAGTATATTATATTATTATCCTTTATTTAGCATTTTGCTAGTTTACAAATTCACAATGTTTGTATTTATTTAATATATTGTTATATAAAAAGAAAACTTAATTTTACAAAAGAAATAATAAAGTACAAAACATAGAAAAATAGTTAAGTAATGAAACCTAAAATATTTAATACAGTCAGGTAATAAAACTTAGATACTGAAACTAGAAGTAAAATATAAGTTTAACTCCAAAAGAAAAAATTAAGTGCTAAAATAAATATAATATATAATAACTAGGAATAAGTTTTGTAATTTTTTAATTAAAACACATAAATTTACTGATTTATTTGTTTGTGCCCGAATGCATAAAAATCATACAATTACATTAACTATTACAAATTTAAGTACAGTAAAAAGCTTTCAATAAATAACATCAGAGTCAACAACAGAAGATTTTTTAGTTCGAAAGTTCATTTAGAGAAATGATTTATATAATTTCCCATAAGAAAATATAATGAGAAAGAACTTGGTAAATTTCAATAAAAACTTTTAAGTAACAAATGTCCACTTAGACTCTGTGACATCAAGAGAATACATTTTTCGTTTTTCACTCCAATGTTATACTTCCTTCCTCAGCAAAGCTTAACTCTCAAACGTTAGCTAAACATTTTGATGGTAAGGTCTGTTTGAGATGGAAAACTGTTACTTAAATCACAATATCCAAAGTTTTGATCTTGATCCTAAAAAACAATTGTTTTGCTTTTTCAATTTCTCCAAATGCAACAGACCATAATTATTAATTATACAAAAACAGATGTTTTAGTGATCCATATTTCTTTAATTTTTTTTGCATTGCGTAATGAAGCTACATATAAATTAGTGAGTTTTTTACCCTTACAATAAAAAAATACTGATATTTAATCTCCTATGATCATTTTTGAAGCTTAGATTGCATTGGTTTTGATTAAAATGCTACAACTCACATCACTTTTTTACAATATGAATAATTTAAGTCTGACTACAAATTTCAAGAAATGAATTACTGCTACCCCTCTTTTTGACTAAATATGGTGGTGGTTTTTGAAGCTAGATTTAAGATGGGAACGAACTATTTTTAATGAATTGAAGAAGTAATCAAAATAACTGGCTTCTTAAAGCTAAAGAAGCAAGCTTTCAAATTCTGAAAAGATTAACAAGATACATTGTCTTGTTTTTAAAATACAGATACCTGTATTTTTCCTATGATAACTTTAATTAAGTTTATGTAGAGACTATATGATTTCGTCTGGAGTAAGCCTAACCCTGGATGTAATAATAATAGCTATATTTTAAGAAATGATATATTTTAAATCATTTTGTGTATTTAGTCATAAATATTTGTAAAAGTTATACATCTGTGTAAGTTTCTAATTTTTGCGAGGCATTTGACACAATCCCTCAGGCTATGCTACTGGACGTTGTGCATAGCTATATGATGTGGAGGATCTGTGTTAAATGTTTTTAAAATGTATCTGATTATGTTAAAGTAGGAGGAGCTTTGAGCCAGCCTATGCTGATGACTTTATTTTGATTTTCCCCAGTAATACACAGGAAGAAGTGTAGGATTTATTAATTAAGGACATGAATAAGGTTAAATGGTTTTTGGATCATTTTAAACTGACTCTTAATGTAAAGAAAACTAATTTATTCAATTACATCAATTAATCATCCAAATTTTAATTAAATTAGCATAGATTATTTGAGTCTACTATTACAGCTAGGAAATAAAGCAATAAAAAGTTTTAAGAAGTAAAAGTCTATTCATAAATAAGTCAAGACACATTGTAATGGCATAAATAAAAACCTACTTCACAAAATGGTGAATAAGTCCTTATATAGCTTGTTTTCAGAATAAATCTAAACCTAAGATTATATTAAACATAATTTTTATTTAAAACACATTACAGTAAATGTTATCTTCTTATGATGTAATCGGTTTTCTCAACTCACAAAGGGGTTGTTTTCACATGCCTCGCCCGTGGCAATAACTGAATCGGTATAGTTGGTAAGAAGGCCAGATTTTAACCAATGACACAGTCCAAGATATCATTTTCTTACTTTCTAGAGCTTCCATCTTGTTGGTGATCTTATTACATAATGGTCATCCTTGGGCATACTAAAAATAAAGAAAATCTCTAATTACTTTCAAAAACATTAACACACTTATTAAAAAAAAAAGAAATGAATGAAATAGATATGGCACTACTTAGAAAAATAATCACTGGTGAACTTATGCTATTTGAATTTTAAAAAGAAAACGAAAAAAAAAAACTACATATATTTAAATAGTGATCCCATATAATTTCAAAAAAATGATCAAACTAAATGCTTATTTGTGGAAGTATGTTATAAATATATCAGAAGTTGTGCCATCTATGCATTTTTATATTCCGATAAAACATTAAATTCTATGAATGTCAGTTTTTAAATATTTACAATTGGACAAAAAATGGTGGATCTACAGGCATTTCCTTTATTTTGTTTAGCTGGCCGTGTCACAAATATTAATGCAATTTTTAACAGACTTCAAAAAAGGAGGTTATCAATTTCACCCTATGCATTTTTTTATGTATGTACAACGATTACTCTGCGATGGTTTCAACAATTTGGATGAACTTTTCAGAGAATATTTCGGATATTGCTCGAGTGGTCCCACAGCTAGCATATTGTAAAAAAGTATGACGTTCACCATTTTATCAGGAATTTACATAGATATTCTATGGTTATTTATTAAATATGACTTTTAAAATAAAACTCATATAAATAGAACTAAAAAGGATGAAATAAAAGATGTATAAAAATTAAACAGACTTCAAAAAATGCACCTAAAATTGGAAAATAATATTATATTCCATCTGGAAAATTTTAGTCACCAAGCGAATAGAGATAGTAAAACAAAACACTCGTTACATTAATATATTTTGGTAATTAAGAATAAGTTTGGCTTTGACTTCACAGACACAGGGTATGGGATTCGCTTCTGGCGAGTTACTTCACAATATCTACTTCAAAAAAACACTAAAGAGTAAAAAATAATATTTTATTCCACATTGAAAATTTGACTTCATGAAGTCATCTTCAAACTAATTCTTAATAACTTAATCATAAACAGACATTTATATAATGAGTACCTACATATATGGGAATAATATATTACTGTTTACTTTTTGTTGTTTATTATATTGATTTAGTAGTTTTTATGTCATCCTTGTTAGTTTTCTTTATACAAAGTTTCAAGTTATAAAGCCTAAACTTACCAGAATCACCATATTAACATCAATACTTTTTTCCTGGCAATATAGTGAACCTGGTATAGATTGTCTTTCGCGCTCGTGTATACATGTAGAACATGTTAAATATGGCATCATTCCGCTATATTTAATATGTTAGCTATGGGACCACTCCAGTAACATCCTGAATATTCCCTATTTCATCCAAACTGGTCATACAAGACAATCACATACCATTGCTTTTTCCATTCATTTAACATCTTAATTCAGCTCAATATTTTTAATTATATAAGCAAATTTAATTCAATATCTAAATCAGATTTGTCAATAAGACAGAATTCTTAGACAATAAAAGCATTTAAGTTACATTAAAATTTCAATTATATTTGTGCCATAAATAAATTCTTATTCATCTCTCCTAGAAAACCTTGTAGAGTGTAGAGGAAAATTTAAATGATTTTAGTTATCATAACACTTCCTTTTTGTTTGTGTATTTTTGTCTGTTTTTATAAAAAACAATGTTTGTTTTTTTTTTCAAATAAATAAATATATATTAACAGAAAATAGTCATTAACATTTTATGACAAATTACAAAATCAAAGTGCAACCTATCAAAATATAAAACAATTCCCAAGTCTTCAAAAGTATCAACTCTTTTCAAGGTTCTTTCGTTTAGTGTATAAATAATGTATTTTTTAAACAATGGAAACTTAATTTCTAGAAATAGAGATATCTCCAATAATATCAACACAGGGGTAGGAACGATTTGGTTATGACACTTCACCAAATTTCTTTATTTAATAAGGGTTCTCTAGTCGGATGTATAAAATTATATATATTACCATTAAAAATAAAATGTATTCAAAAGATAAAAGTAAACCAAAAAATTCTTATTGAAAGAGAATTCTGTTCCCCAGAGCCTATTATGAATGAACTGTTCATTTAAATCATTGAAGAAATAGAGAACATCAAAATACCTTCGGGGTTCCGAGAGGTTTTCCAACATTGAAGACACAAGTGTTACATTTTGTAAACATTAACAAAATAGGTTGCCTTTTTTGAAAATACAGACCCCAAATAAATTTTGTCCCAGGCCAAAACTAGGGTAAGCATGGCTCTGTATGAGAGTAATAGTTATCTTTTTAAAATGATAAGTATATGGATCTCTTCATGTGAAATAAATCTTCAAAGCACTTTATTTTGCTACTTATTTAACAAATTTTTCTAAAAGTTATCTTTAAATAGAAAATATTTTGAAAAGAAAAAATGCCTCATTATTATTAAAATATATAATTATTTTGACATATGAATTACCTCAGCAGTTCTATATTTATTCTCAGATGGACTATGGAAGCATTCCTCACTGCTTTGTCTGTCTACTCATAATTTTATATGCAAAGCTGATTTTCATTTTTTATTGTTGCCTGAGATACATACCCCGATTTGCCAAGATGGAGCCCACTGTGGTTAATACATCCATGAATTTACTTGGTTTTCCTAAAAATGCAAACACAACTATATATCATAATCATGTTATCAATCAAATACAAATGTTTTTGTCGAGGTTTTTCTTTTAACTAACATTTAGTGTGCACTATACATTAAAAAACCGATATATTGAAGAAAATCCGAAGAGGAACATTAAAGAAAATAGATGTATACACAAAAAAAGAATCTAGATGGCTTACCAATATGAAATATGTATGTTACAATATACTTTCTGATGTCCTAATTTGATAGCCCATTTAAATTGCTGAATCTAACTTTCTAGTAATCTCGTTCTTGAAATTGCATTTAAATGGGCGAAAAACTGAGAATTCAGGACTTATCGGGAACACAGTAAAAGCTTGCATATTATTTCTGCACGTTTCACAACCAACTAACAAAACAGGCATTTTTCGTCATGTTAGTAAAACTTATTTTATTGTATCTTAACACTGATACGGTAGCAGTAGAATTAATACGTAGCTATTTGCTATTTTTATAAACTAGGTAATTCTTTGAGAACGATTTAAAACTTATTATTCAGGAATATTAATAACATAAATAAAAAAACACAATTGACAATATTACTAATATTGTCGGAAATATGTACTTCTTTAGAACAATAATGCACTTTGGCAACAGTGACAGAAGTTTCTTACATCATTGGCGTGCATGTTTATGTATTTCGACGTTTAAGGCCAACGACGAATTCCATGCATTCCAATGTGTCGGGATTTCGACTGTTAGCGCCAGTGACGGTTATGTGTAATGTAGGTTCGGGCAAGTGAAGTTTAGGGCCAAATACATCGAACCTCTTGGAAACCATAAGAGATACAAGGGCGGTTAAAAAGGGGGGTAAAGATCTCATCCAATTTATCTCAAATTTTGCAAAAAACCATCAAGTATTATATTGCAATCAACTGGTTTATTTTGGTACGAATCCAACATGGCGGAACAAAATGGCGGCTTAATAAAATATTTAAAAATTCAGCCTCAAAAACTGCTTAATGGTTTGATTTCAAATTGTGTGTCATAACTTATTGTTGTATAGGGATCAACTAGTAAAATGCTGGTACTATTTCAAGGAGGCCGAACAAAATGGCAGCCAAATAAAAAGTATGAAATCAGGTTTTACACGTTAGCGTCCCTAGACGTCAAAAAAATATGTTATATCAATTCCGTCGGTCCCTCTGTCGGTATGTTTGTCTGTCTGTCTGTCACTTCGCTTAAATACTACTTACCCAATGGACTTCAATTCTTTTTCAAAAATTAAGGGTCATATGGGTATGACCTGGTAATATTTTGAGAAAAATGTAAAATGGCGGCGTAGTGAATTGTTAAAACAATTATTATGAAAACACTGCTTATCCAATTTATTTTAAATTCTGCATAAACATCAAGTATTATGTTGGAATCAACTGGTAAAATTTTGTTACGAAACCAAGATGGCGGAACAAAATGGCGGTATAATAAAATATTTGAAAATTCACCGTGAAAAAACTACTTAATGGATTGATTTCAAATTGTGTGCCATAACTAATTGTGGTATAGGGCTCAACTAGTAAAACTGTGTTACTAATTCAAGATGGCAGAACAAGATTGTGGTCAAATAAAATGTTTGTAATCGTGAAGAAAATCACCCTCTCAGGATTTACATATCTTCATATTTTAGCGTCCCTAGATGCCAAAAAACATGTTTTATGTGTCAGTTCGCGACATAGCTTAAATACTGCTTAACCGATAGAATTGAAATTTTGACCAAAAATTTAGGGTTATATGGGGATGGCTTGATAATATTTTGGTAAAAATCCAATATGGCACAACAATGTTAAAAAAGGTTTGTTAGAGTGGTGTATTATTTGGGGTTAAGATCCAGTGAGAAAAAAAGTATTTTTTAAATTGTCGACGTTTCGCAACTTAATTGTTGCATCCTCAGGACACATATATAGACCTTACATCCTGCATAAAACCCATATTATCAGTACTTTTACTCTGTTGCTCCGCATATATTACCCGGATATTAAGTTTCTAAATGGTTTTCGGTAACAATTCTTTTGTTGTTATGTTAGAGTGGAGTAATATTTGGGGTTAGGATCCAGTAAATTGTAAATTTTCCTTAAATAATAGTTGAGCCACTGAAGTCCGGTACTAGTGCCAAATCCGAGACATTCTCGAAGATAAGTCCATTTGACTCGTCCATTGCTGTCAACAACGTGCGTTCTAGAAGAGATGGAGGCATTGTGGTTGGATGTAAGAATGATGAGGCTGTTTCAAAATTCTGCAATTTGGCTAAAGATAAACTAGCCGAAAATTTTGAAGTGAAAGAAGTAAAAGTCGCTCAACCGAAAATCAAGATTGTGGGTATAACGGAGGACCTTTCGGAGGAGGAACTAATTCAGTGCCTGAGGATCCAAAACGAACCTTATATCTGTGCAGACTCTGAGTGTAAAATACTTAAATACTGGCATATTAAGAAAGACAAAAAAATTTTTCAAGCGATTGTTCAACTGGATCTTTTAACTTATGACCGTCTCTCAGATAAAATATCAAATAGTCGTGCTAGATACTTAGTGGTTGGTTATGATAGATGCATTATTTATGACGCGGTTGAACCCGTAAGGTGCTTTAATTGTTCAGGCTACAATCATACTTCTAAGAACTGTACTTTTAAAAAGGCTTGTCCAAAGTGTTCACAAGAGCACGACCTATCGGAATGCAACTCTTCCGCTGCTTCAAAATGCGTAAACTGCGTCAATTTATCAATTAGAACCCCTAATGATACTGTTGATGTCAATCATGCTGCATGGGATAAAACTTGTCCCATATATCTACGGAAGTTATCTGGGGTCAAGGCTCAAATACTTAATAGGCAGTAGCAATCACAGCGCATATGCGTGTACGAAGCGTACCGGTACACTTCGACGAATGTCTGCGCAAGTCAGAAGTCTGACGATTTAGTTCAATTAATCGACTTCGACTCGCACCTTCAGAGTCAAACGGTGAATTGTCAATCTGTCCGAAATAATGTTAACTTTACGCTGTACTATCAGAACGTTCGTGGTCTCAATACCAAAACGCACGACTTATTTAATGCATCATATTGCTTTGACTTTGATCTAATTGCTTTTACGGAGACATGGTTGACACCACAAGTGTTTGACAGTGAATTATTCTCTAATAAATATTCAATTTTCCGTTCTGATCGTAGAACTTCTCTTCTCAACGTCAGTAGAGGCGGAGGTGTACTTTTTGCAGTCAAACAATATTTTACGGCCACAATTATTAAAACAAATCTTGTCTCAGATACATTCCCTAGTATAGACATTTTGGGATTGCGCATCACTCGGAGATTTTTCGAAATTATTGTAATTGTTATGTATATTCCGCCTATTTTCGCAGCATATGAGGAGTTATTTGGGATTCTTATTGCCTTGCCTGCTTTAAATATGGATTTAGATATTATATTTTTAGGTGATTTTAATATTCCGGAATACCGAAAAAATATGAATATAAGCGATATCGTGTGTAGCTCAAAAATGCAAGCCGTTAATAAATTCCAAAACTTCTTTAATTTCAAGCAATTAAATACGATAGAAAATTGTAATAAAAGGCTTCTTGATTTAGTTTTTTGTACCCTAAAATCCTGTTGTGTAACTGAATCTGATGAGTCAGTGATATCCATTGACTTACATCACCCCGCTTTATTAATTTCTTTTCCGTTTTACATTCACAAACAAAATAAGTTTAAACTGAAAGAGAATTTAGCATATAATTTTAAAAAGGCCAATTTTCCGAGAATGTACCAGCTTCTGTCCGAACATGATTGGTCGTTCCTTAACGAGGAACCTAGTGCTAACCATGCGGTCGCAGCATTTTATCAGCACTTAGATATTATTTTCGGAGATACAGTTCCGATAACGCAGGCTAAACATAGTAAATATCCTCCTTGGTTTACAAGTGATATACGGATTTTATTAAAAAAGAAGGAATCCCAGTGGCGTACGTATAAGCGGTGCAAGCGAGTAAATGATTATGAAGCTTTTAAACTAACCAGGCGGACGGTAAAATATCTCATTAACATATCCTACCAATCCTACTTAGCTAATGTAGAAACAAAATTTAAGAGTAATCCCCAGTCATTCTGGTCCTATATAAATTCTAGGAAGTCATGCGGTACTCTGCCTTCTACGATGTCTTACCTAAATTCCGAACTGAACAACCCTATGGACATTGTTAACTCATTTGCAAATATGTTTAAGGAATCTTTTATAACATCTACTGATTATGCGCACACATATGATTCAAATATTAGTCATGTTTTAATTTCATTGTTTAACATAACGCCTGAAGCCACTGAAACTGCATGTAAGAAACTAAAAGTTAAATTTACCACTGGGCCTGATCTTATCCCTTCATTTATTGTGCGAGACTGCGCAAGTGCTTTTGCCAAACCTTTAGCAGTTATTTTTAATTTATGTGTGCAAAACTGCACTTTTCCAGATGTATGGAAAAAATCAAAAATCTGCCCAATCTTTAAAAAAGATGATAGG
The DNA here is from genome assembly GCA_030620095.1 of Kuschelorhynchus macadamiae. Taxonomy (NCBI): domain Eukaryota; kingdom Metazoa; phylum Arthropoda; class Insecta; order Coleoptera; family Curculionidae; genus Kuschelorhynchus; species Kuschelorhynchus macadamiae. The sequence goes on from JAUTXW010004371.1 coordinate 224,969, forward strand.
AGTAAAATAGAAAACTATCGACCTGTTGCTATAATATGCAATTTTAGCAAAGTCTTTGAATTTGTTATTCACGCCCAGTTATCTTTTTACGTTACTCCTCTTCTAATTGATCAACAACATGGTTTTGTATCTGGTAGATCGACTGTAACAAATCTTTGTACTATTACTCAATACATTGCTGAGAGCCTGGATTGTAATACACAGGTTGACGTTATTTTTACAGATTTTTCTAAAGCGTTCGATCGTCTTGATCACGGTATCCTACTTACTAAATTATCCAGTTTTGGCTTTTCGGGAAACTTGGTTAAATTTTTGCAAAGCTACCTTTTAAGTCGGTCTCAATTTGTGCAGTATCGGTGTCATATTTCAGATACTTTTGTTGCCACGTCGGGTGTTCCCCAGGGGTCTGTCCTGGGTCCCTTATTTTTTAACATTTTTATAAATGACATCGTTAACGGTATGAATAATAATTGTTTGCTTTATGCTGATGATTTAAAAATATTCCGCACAATTGACTGTCTTGATGATTGCCGGAACTTGAGTCTTGATCTTCTTACACTTGGTCAATGGTGTGAAAAAAACAAACTGTCCCTTAACATCAATAAATGTAATGTTTTAACATTCAGTAGAAGTAGAATTCCTATGCAGTATGAGTATCATATGGACGGTGTTGCTCTGAAACGAGTTGAAAATTTTAAAGACTTGGGAGTCATATTTGATAGCAGGTTTTCATTTATCCATCACATCGAGGATATTGTTGCCAAGTCTTATCGGATTTTAGGATTTCTTATACGATCTAGCCGGGAGTTCAAGTCATCTGAACCCTTGTGCTCACTTTTTTATTCTCTGGTTCGTAGTAGGTTAGAGTATGCCTCCTCTGTTTGGCACCCTAATTATCAAGTGCATATTGACAAATTAGAAAGCGTGCAGTATAAATTTTTAAAATTTCTGAGTTTTAAAATTGATGGGTCTTACCCACCTTTTGATATTTCCCGACAAAGTCTACTTTTAAGATTTAAATGGGACACCCTTGAGAAAAGAAGACAATATTTTCTGCTCATATTTCTGTACAAGTTAATAAATAATAAAATGTCTGCTCCTAATCTGCTATCTCAAGTTAATTTTCACGTGCCCGCTAGATCAACTCGGTCATCACCATTATTCTACCTTCCAAAATCTAGAACGAACGTTTTAAAATTCTCCCCACTGCACAATATGTATTCTATTCACAATCGCTTGAAGGATTATTTGGATATTTTCCATTGTAATGATAAAAATATTAAATCTGTTAGTTCTAGTTATTTATAATTATATAGTATGTTCAATATTTGATAAGTTATTTTAGTTTTAGTTATTTAACTATATATGTTAGCTATTTGATAATTTATATTGCTGGATATATATTTGTTTATCTGTATAACTTAATATTTGCTGTGTATCCTGCCCAATAATAGGGGCTACTGCCCTGTGGGGTAGTGTAAATAAATAAATAAATAATAAAAAAAACAAAAGACTATTTTTAAATAGTCGAAGTTTCCCAACGACGTTTCGATACTCACTACTACTGTTGCATTTTCAGGACAAGTTTATTTTTAAATTTTTTACATTTCGCACCTTTATTGTTGCATCCTCAAGTCATCTTTACCTACTCCGTTGGTTCGTAGATCGATCTTGTTGTTATATTAGAGTGGTGTATTATTTGGAGTTAAAAAATATCTGCGTATAGAGTAGGTAAAAATTAATATGGGTTTCATGCTGGGTATAAATCTGTGTTCTGAGGGTGCAACAGTAAATTGGTGTAACTTAGACAAATTAAAAAAGGGCCTTTGTTTTTTTTTACTGGATCCTAACCCCAAATAATACACCACTCAAACATAAAAACAAGAGGATCGTTAATGAAAACCATTCAGAAACTTAATACCTGGGGTATCTGTAGATCAACGGAGTAGGTAAATACTGATAATATAGGTTTCAATTTAAGGTGGCGAAACAAAATTACGGCCAAATAAAATTTTTAAAAAAATCAGATAAAAAATCTTGATCAATTGATTTTAAATTTTGCAGAAAAATTAAATGTGAATATGGGATACTTATTGAATTTATTTTAAATTATGCCCAAAAGTCGAGTGTGGCATAGGTAGAAAGGAAATAGTAAACATATTGGTGGGAATCCAATATGATGGAACAAAATGGCGCCCAATAAAAATGAAGAGACAGTATATGTAACACATATATTTTGTGACTATGTACTGAATTAACTTGGATCATACTCTTTCCAATAAAAGTAATAATTCATAACGAGGGAAGTTCCGGGTAAAGGAATTTACCGACTTTTTGAAATACGGACCTGGTTTTTTATTTCATTTTTGGAGACTTATGATCTCCCAAATACAATGATGTATCACATTTGCCCAAAAAATGTTGTTAGGGACACGTATTTATTACTTAAAGAGATCCGTATTCCAATCTCTCTTTAACACATTGCTCCTAATGGCGATTTTCTTTATTACGCATTTTTGGTTAAGTGTGATGCATCATTGTATGTGGGAGATCATGAGCTTCCGAAAAAATGAAATAAAGAGTCGAGGTCGGTGTTTCAAAAAATGAAGTTGATGATGGCCGCTCGGAGACGAAACGTCGGATCTTAAATTTAATAACGTAAGTAGAGGGGAAAAAGTGGCTACAATGATGTGACATTTATTTCAAAATATCTAATTTAATAAAATAAGGAAAAAATAAAAACGATTTAACAAAATTTCGTTTTTCCGGATATCTCTGGAACTACTCGGAATTTAAAAAGTTTCTCAGCAGCATATTGTTAGGCACACAAATGCCCAACTTTGCCCTAATTTAACCATCCTCGTGTCTCTTATGATTTCCAAGATCCAATGTTAAGCTTGGAATTTGTAACAGCCTGTATATAAATATTAATGCCCTTTATTATTAAATTTGCGCTCTAATGCTTACCGCTTAAGATTCACTAATAAATACTACTGATTATTATTTACGATGAACCGATACGTGCTTACAGACTGCGTTTTTGGAATATTTTGATAAAAAAAAAATTGTGATAAAATGGATTACTAGGTGAAAAATGTTAGTTTCGAAGAATCTGACTGTATCAAAATCTCAAAATCACTGAAAATCGAACAAATCGCTTTGTAAACTCTAATAAAACATTAGTTTATAAAAATACCAATTTTTTTGTTTTAATTTTTTACTGTTAAAAATATTAGTCCGCTGTATCTTGGTATACGGGTACCTTAGACACGACTTTTTTTTGACGTAAAGATGTACATTAAAAATAGTTAAGAATTTCGATGTTGGAAAAAGTCATTTTTTCTCTCAGCCTTTATGGGTATCAAAAAAATTGCGATTAACTACAAAAAACTTTGGACCAAAAGAAGTAGAATGGCGCAAACCGTAGATAGCTAGCAGGCCTGGTTTAAAAGTTATAGGCATTTAAAATGGGTTACTCTCGGCTGTGACACCCTGTATTATACTGTCTAATCGTGAATGTCTTATACAGGGTGCGTGAAAAATAATGTTAAAAAGTATAAAACAGTTCCCGTTAACAAAACTGACTGATATTTGGTATACATATGTAAACCCGATGACAGTATAATATTATGGTTTCTAATCATGAATGTCTTATACGAGATGGGTAAAAAATAATGCTAAAAAGTACAAAATAAAATAAATGTAAAAAAAATATTTTTTAAAAAGCTTTTAACTATTGAACCGAAAAGTAAAAAATAATTAGACTTACTTAAACACAGAACTTTAAAAAAATTGAATATTTTCTAAAAAGCTTGAGGCGTAAGAGTTTAAATAATATTCTCTCCAGGGTGGTAGCCAGGCGGGCTAGTTTCCTTAAAAATTAAAATATGTATATATTGGGAAAAAATATGAAATTTCAGCCCTGACTCAAAGAAAATGAGCCCTGTCAAAAATGTAGTCCTGGCTACGGCCCTGATTCTCCCTAATAATAATTATGAAACATCTTAGAAACGCTATTATATATTACATTCAATTTTTATATGCAGTAGTAGGGCATTAAAAAGAATTTTTTTGAGCATGTGTGTTAGCAAATACTTAGCTACAACTAACATTATTTTTGCTTAAATACTTTACATCTAAGAAATGGCTTACCTATTTTGGGACACGGTGTGTAAATAATTTATGTTCGCCAAAAAAGAAGAAAGGATTTTTTATTTATATTTTGTTACAGTTGTCTGCTGAAATAAAAACTAAAAATAGGTAAATCGTCAACATTTTTGATTTTCGATAGCCTAATCAGTCTTAACGATTTTTATATTTCTTCTCTTTTTTTGTACATATATATCCGACATAAAATATTTTATTGACTAATGCATTCAGCTGTATACCGTTAGGTATCGTACTTGAAATTTACCACACGAAGAAAAACCAGACCTTAAGAGGATAAGATCATTAAGGCTAATTTGAATTCTGTCTTGGGCCTAAAAACCTGATTAATTAGAATTCACGGGACAGTAGCGTAGTGTTTATTAAAGTTATAGAACTCAGTTATTAAAATATCTTACAAAAGTAAAATATATGTAAGCAACGCTCGAAGTGGACATTCAATAACTTTAGGTAAATGCAATGGGCATAATTTTTTTTTATTTCTTAAATATAGCAAAAACATTTTGGTTGGTGTTAGGTGGTACCTTTAGCTACTAATTTATACTATTCAGATTTTATTTTTGAAAGGCGTGCAAAAAGGCGAATATTTAAATCGGTTTTAACCAAAAAAGGAGGAAGTTATCAATTCGATCATATACAGCTTTTTATATATCTACGGGGTTTTCGGTTATATTTTGAACGGGGACTACACGCTTTATTTTTGGAGATAGAAAAAAATGTTAAATTCGAAAGTTGTTGGGTTTTATCTGAACCGCCAGAATTTGCTAAAAAGTTTAACAAATGACAATTGCAAATTAAAAAATTGAGCATCGACTTTGTTATTTTAAATGAGACACCCTGTATATTTTTAACTCGTTGGAATGGACATTTTTTCTGATTTCAAAAATAGATACTTTGTCTATGTTCGGACTAACGGTTATCGCATAAATTTGGTCTAAAACCTCTGGCTCATAGTAAATTTAACGTAGGTGGCTTTGATTTCAGTTGTTTTTGTTTTAACATTTTGTCACTGGTTTTGGACTTTGTCACTGGTTTTGGACACCTGATTTTCTACCTCTAAGAATAAACCGTGTAGACCCCGTTCAAAATATAACCGAAAACCCTGTACGTCGATTACTCCGTCACTGTTTGACCAATTTGAAAGAAATTATCAGGGAATATTCAGGATGTTACCAGGGTGGTTTTGTCGCATTCATATTGAAAAAATCTTTAAAATGGAAGAAATTTGAACTATTTTCTCGATATTACGGTTAATAATATATGCGTTCACCATTTTGTCAGGAAGAAAAAGTATGTATGGTACCATTGTGCATTGTATAAGACTTGTTATCCTTTTTCCTTCAATCAACGTTTTTATACAATGATGTTACATGATCTGCAATGAACCCAATGGCTATTTAACATTAAAACTCATATAAATAAAACTGGAAAGGTTGAAATAAAAGTTTTTATAAAGGATATAAAACCGAAAAAAATTGCATTTAAAACAAAAACTGCTTAAATTTTCTTGATATAAAATAACTTTTTAAAGTTATTTTATATCATCATTTAATAATGTTTTTTTTCAATTTTTATATCGATGAATGGGCGGGACAGGCGCGAGTGTTAGGAACAATATTTTTTTTACGAGTGTTACAAATTTCACAAACTTTTTACCTGTTTATATAAGTAGGTTCTAAACGCGGGTAAAACAATACTTCTTAAACGTCATTAAATTGTAAAAAACCTTAAATAAATTAGAAAAACTTTTTATTTTAACTTAAAACAGAAATAATATTACTTTTTAATGTTAACAATATTAATATTGAAAGCATTTAAGCTAGTGCAACTGGTTTCTTGGGAAAGCTGATGAAGATTGTTCGTTATAAGGCGTTAATGAATGAAATGGAACTTCAATGGTTTTCTCGCTAATTGACAAACTTGATATTTCAATTGGATGATTTTTTGCACTGTCACTTAAAATATTGTTGCATAACTCTTTTTTGTATGTTGTTGAGTCATTAATATATCCCTCGAGTCTTGTAAACAACTAAACCCACGGAATTCGATAATTTTTGTATATAAAATAAAACGTTTACCTTCATTTAACTGTTTTAAGAAAGTAAAAGAAATTGATGAACCACTTTTTCTATTAAAAAAACAAAAAAGAAATTCGGTATTTTCACTGCATTCTAATGCGCCATATTCCTTAATATGACAATTTGAAGAAAGGCTATCTTGCATTGTTGCCATACTTACATTATTATATGGAGCTTACATTTTTCATGTTTTTCTCTTGACAGTAACGCATTTACCCCCCCCCTCCCTGTGCCGATCCCGAATATTAAACTTTCGCCAGTGATGCACTTCGCTGTCGTTCGCCTTTTATATTAGGGCTTTAATGATGATGCCTACGTCGCCTAACCTGGTGCTAACACGGTACCAATCTACCTAGTGCAATCAACACTAATCAACAGAGGGGTGCATCACTGGCGGAAGCCTAACATTCGACATCGGCCCTCTGGGCCGATGACGAATGTTAGACTTTCGCCAGTGATGCTCTCCGCTGTTGTTCGTCTTTTAGGGCTTTAACGATGATGCCTACGGTGCCTAACCTGATGCTAACTCGGTACCAATCCACCTAGTGCCTTCGCGCTCCTATAATATATATATATATATATATATATATATATATATATATATGTATATATATATATATATATATGTATATATATATATATATATATATATAATGTATATATATATATATATATATATATATATATATATATATATATATATATATATATTATGTTGGTACCGATCCACAACCCACAAATGCATTTTGTTTTTCCCTTATAGTTTACATAGATCATATATAAAATAAACTTGGCAACGTAGCATCCCCAGCACACTGGATTTCCGTCCAACAGACGACACTCCCGCTCTCTCTTTATTTAGCAGCTGTAATTATGTTTAAAAACGTTTAATAATGTCTAATATAATAATTACTTCTAACTTTTAGTTAGAAATAATTATTTTTGTGTTATGAAGCATTATAATATAATCAGTCTTTTGCGTAGTTCATAAATTAAGTTTGTGAAAAATATGTTTTTAGCGATACGCCAAAAACAAGTTCAGTGCAACCTTCCGAAACCTTAGTTTTTTGGATATAATTTGAAAAAGTGCCTTATCCATAAATTTTTGTGCATAGGAATTATTAAAAAAAGGTAATCTTTCAAATGTATATTTTAAATTTGTTAAATTCCATGGGTAAAATTCTTTACAAGAGCCATTGTTTTCTATTTCTCATTTTGTCACTGACTTGTCAATCTGACTTTGAAGTGACATCGCTCAAAGATTTTTGCAACTGCTGGTTTATCCTCTTTTTTCATATGAAAATATCAGGTCTATCTAATTCATCTTCCGTATTATATGCGGAGGATATGATTACACGTAATAAAAGAAAAACAAACTAAAAAGTTTGTCGTTGATAAATCGTATGACCCGCACGATAACACAGCTTTTGACTATAGTACCTCTTCTTTAACTGTTTTCACACCTTTTCATTTGGACCATTTCCCGAACAAGTCGTACTGCTTTTCATACTTCTGTTTTGATTTTACTGGCAGTAGCTCCAAATTTGCTGATTCCGCGGCTTTTAGCACCCCTTCTGGTATTCCTTCATCCGAACTATCTATTTTAAGCAGAATTACTTTTTTTTTTAAGCCTTTTTCAAATGATTGAATATTTGTATTTTGGTTGACATAACAAAAAGACTGAAATTGTCAAAATTGCAAGGTGGCAAAGAGAACTTATTGTTGTTTGATTAGTTATCAAATTATGGTAACCTAACATGGAGTAAATTTGGCTAAAGTATCTACAAGCGTAACAAAAAACACGATAAATCTTTATTTTTTTAATGCTGAAAAAATTAAAATATCTAAGAGTCCTGTTTAAAGACGATAATTCTGCGAATAACAAAGTGTGCGCTAAGAGTTTCCGTGCGCAAAGATCAACTTTGCGCACGCAAATTAGTGCGCAAAGTAGTCACTTCGCGCACCTTGTAGAAAAAATAAATTTCTATATTGTATCGTCCGAATCAGTAATACATTTTTTTTCCAAACTCTGTAGCATGTTTTTGATTATATACTTTTGTGTATAAATTTATGTAGGAGTAACGGAAACCTAAAAATGATTCGAAAAATCATCAAAACCAGGTGAAAGCAGTTTGGTATCAGTGACCAATCTATGATGCCAATGACATGGAACTGTAATAGAAGTATTTGAAAGCTTTTCAGTCTTCTCGTTAGATAAACAGTAATTAAATTGACGCTTTTTGAAAAAAAACTGTTTATTCGGCACAGTTAGGAGTACCATTTGTTAATGCCATTGTCTAAGATGATTGAGCAGACCTAGTTCACACAATCATAAAAGTTTTTTGTCACCTAGATGGTAAATGTAAATATACACAAATTATAGGTTGGAGTGACATGTTTACACAGGAGAGTTTTAACGTGTCAGTGCTTAGCGTTGCCTCAAAAATGACTTAAAATTCAATATATGTTTATGTTGTCCTTCTTACCACCTTAGAGTTCACAATTACATATATACGTAAAGTTATTAAGGCGGTCTAAAAATGTGTAGAGTATATAAAAAAAATCTGATCCAGTTTGCTTACAATTTTGCACAAAAATGATATAAAGTTAATAATACAAAAATTGTATTACCATATATAAGTTATATATAAGAAGTATTAGAATCGCATTTTCCAAAAATATATCGTTTTAGAGTCCCTAGAATATGAAAAGCATATTTTTAGAACAAAAAAATATGATGTCTGTATGTTAACAAAATTTTGTCGAACAATGATTTGAGAACGATCAATCCGATTCGTTTCAAATTATCATCAAAAATTGTTTGGCGGGAGTTAGATTCTGGGTGACATGGGCACAATCAGAGAATTAAAACTGGGATAGGAAAATGAAATCTATTTTGTTGCAAGTTAAGTCGTTTGGGAGTTACAGAGCTTCAAAGGGTCAAAAATGTCAATTTTCATGCGCCATTTTCTCGAAAACACATGAATTTAGATATAGGAAACATAATATAAAAAGCGTTCAGAATGTTTAGAAGTGCAACACCGCACAATTTAAAATATTTTTAAATAGGTTATGATCATCTATGGCCAGAGCCATAGCAATCTATTTATTGGTTCTCCAGATACTTCTAATAGGCCACTGAGTTTGGGACACCCTGTATATATAAAATATACATTTAAAACAATAAAGTTAATACAGGATTAGAGCAATGTAAGCACCCTGTATACATGAAAACAATATAATTTAAAAATTCAGATTAAACCGAGAAACTTTTGTACTTAATTTCTTTTATAGGTGATAAAACTTCTCAAATAATGATGTAGGTCATCTTACAAGGGATTCCCTGTAAAGGACGTTCTAACGAGGACTGAACAGGTTTATTTTGACTTGTCTTGTATTTTTTAAAAAATCCAAAATACCCATACAAAGTATTTTTTCTGCAGAATTCAAAAGTGATACCAAAAAAAAAAGACTTACGCTATGGATGAAGTATTTTTTAATTAGAACACCCTGTTTTTTATACGGTTTTTGGAAAAGTCGCAGATTTGTATGTCTATTATTATTATGTTAAAAAAATTGATATTGCGATGGCTGCTTTTATTATATTTTAATGTTTTATCCTTAATATTTTTAGCGTCACATGTTTACTTTAACAGATTTATCATAGGTGATAAAGGTATTATCAGAAGAGAGTTTATAGATTGTTGTTACAAAAGCCAAGAAAATGCAGGCGAGACAAGAAGAAGATTTATTGTAAATATTCAAAGAAATATATATACAATTTTAAGGATAAACAACCTATTTGAAGAAACTTACTCTTTACATGATAGAAACAGAAATTCACTGAGAGTCAGAAATTGAGACATTTTAAAATATTTTAGAATGAATCCGACCAAATTAATTTGGGATTCAGTTCGGCCATACAATGCAACGAGTTAGCCAGGGAACCGTCCAAGGGAAACTTAAAATTTGACCGTTTAGACCGTTTCATATTTTCCCCTTTCAGCACTTAACTTCTTTACAGAAAAAACTTCGCTTTCAGTTTGTAAACTGTAACTTGGCACCAAAAAAATTGTATGGACACATCACTAGGCTGCAGAAAATCCAAGAAAATTTTATCCAACAAATATCGAGCAAAAAGTTCGATTCACGTTTTGGTGCGGTGTCTTAAATAATAGAATTTTGAGTCCAACATTCTATAACGGGCCACTAAATGGACAAAGGTATCACAAGTTCCTTAAAAACCATTATAGATGAATTATACCTTTAGAAGAATATCGAAACCTAATTTAGCAACAAGATATAAATAATAAATGGAACGCCATAATAAGTGGATTGGGCGTAATGAAACCATTTCTTGGCTGCAAAATAGTCCTGATCTCTTGCTCTAAAGAGCGTGGCATACCAACAAAGAAACCAAGATATTGAAGGTGTCATGGAAAATAGTTTAATGAAATAAATCAGCTTAACCAAGAAAACAATAAGTTTAAACAAGTTTAGAAAGGCTTTATAGAGAATATAGTCAAAAGCAGTGTTATCGTGTGGGTCATACGATTTATCAACGAAGTTTGTTTTTCTTTTATTACGTGTAATCATATCCTTCGCATAAAATCCGGAAGATCAATTAGATGGCTCTATGATATTTTCATATGAAAAAAGAGGATAAACATATAAATACCAGCAGTTGCAAAAATCTTTGAGCGACAAGTCAGTGACAAAATGAGTAATAGAAAACAATTTTCGGGTTTTTTTGCATCCACAAGCATGGTATTAAATCCAATAAAATATTACGAAAATGAAAATTCACCGGCCAATATCCAGGAGACAGTAGCAAAAGCTCTGGGAATCGGTATAAGGACTGCGCAGAAAATTGTGCATGAAAAAAGCATAATATACTACCGAAGAAGATTAAGAAATGAACACGAAAAAAGCCAAAGACAGAAGACTTAAGTGACAATGTAAAAATGGATGTTCGTAATGCAATTTACGATTTATACACATCAAAAACTAATATAACCCTTCAAGTTTTAAAAGAAAAGCATATTAGTAATTGGACTAAAATCGGTGTCAAAATTAATAAAAATAAAAAACTGTAATCGAAGATTTTTAAAAAATCAAGTCAGCGTATAGTTTTTAAAGAAATACACGGAAAATGTTAATTCAAAATTTAGAAAAGTGGTATTTTTAAACGAGACTTGGATATTTTCTAATGGAAGTAGTTCGAAATCTTGGCAGGCCGAGTCTGTAAAAAATGTCAAGAGAAAAAAGGGATGTGGGACGGAAAAACGGTTCAACATTTTGCATGCAGGTTCTTCAACAGGACTTCTCCCAGGTGCAAGTTTACTGTTTTCTTCAACATCCAAAAGTCTGGACTACCATGATAATATAAACTGTGAACTGTTTGAAAAGTGGTTAAAAGAACAACTGACTCCAAATTTAGATGCTCCGTCCTTAATTATTCTGGACAATGCATCTTATCATTCAAGAATCTTAAATAAACAACCTACTTCATCCCGGAAGAAAAGTGATATTTTTAACTGGCTAATAGAACAAAAACAAAATCCTTCACCCAATATGCTGAAACTAGAACTTCTTTTAATGGCAAAATCTATTAAAAAACCAACAGTATATGCTGTAGATGAAATATTACGGGAAAATGGACATGAGGTTTTACGACTGCCGCCATACCATTGCCAGTTTAACGCAATGGAATTAATATGGGCTGGGGCAAAATCATAGTACAAAAACACGTGAACGATGGTCTTACATCAGATGAAGTGCAAATTGTTGGGCAAAATTCATTAAATTATATTATGCCGAGGTACTGGAAGAAATCTGTGGAACATACGGAGAAATTAATATGGGATTGGTGGAATCGAGAACGAGTTCTAGATGTCGAAATAGCACCAATGATCATTGCGCCATTTGAGGACGACTCAGAAGATGAGGACTTTTTAAGTGATGATGATATTTTTTAGTCTATAAAATTAAAAAGTTTCTGAAGGATTATATTTGTTTTTGACGTGTATAAATCATAAATTGCATTATAAATAACTATTTTTGCATTGTAACTTAAGTCTTTTGCCTTTGGATTTTTCGTGTACATTTCTTAATCTTCTTAGGAAGTAAATTATATTTTTTTTTCATGCACAAGTTTCTGTACATTCCTTATACCGATTCTCAGAGCTTTTGCCACTGGCTCCTGGATATTAGCCAGTGAATTTTAATTTAAAATTTTTTTATTAGATTTGACACCATTTTTTTGCTTACTTTTTTAATACATATGTAATTTTGTAGGCAATAAATAAATAATTATAGAATACTTGTTCCAATTTTAAAGCGTGTTTAAAATAAGTAAATTTTTATATATAGCCTGTATTTTTCGCATGCATGGCCCTTAATTTTAGACTGAAATTTGAATAAATCGGATAAGTAGTTTTTAGCTATGCCGCGAACAGACAGACTGACGGACAGACATACCTACAGACAGACGGAATTGAGAAAACATGTTTTCCGGCATTTAGGGACCCTTAAAGTAAAGATCTGAAAAAGTCTCACAAGGGAAGTAATAACTAATAATCTTGTGTTTTTAACAAAAGTGTATAATATATTTGCAAAATAAAATTGTTTTGTTATCACAATACAAAAGTTTTCTTTGCACAGGGGTGGCCCGCATTTAAATAAATGTCACTGTATAAGTGGTTAGATTTTTAGGTCAAACGGGGCTCATAATTTTTGGTGATTGATAAAAAAATCTCACTTTCGTTAAGTGGCTGTATAAACAGAACATATCCTAATCGTTCCACTGATTCGAACCGCCTTCCGACTTTATTAAGGCGCTTGCCATTTTCTGTATTTTTGTTTTTGCCAACCAAAAATTTTTAACCAAATACATACAATTTTCTTATTTAGTCCCTCGGCATTTAATATATAAAATAATATTAAGTGGCTGTCTTAATAATATTGCGTAATATAATAAAAAAAAACTTATTTTCTTTCTCCCTGTATATTTGTAAATAGCCCGTCGAGATTTAATAGCTCGATAAAAGAATCACACAACATTTTGGTATTCACAGTGTTTTCTGATTTGATTCATGATGTGGGTGACCTTTGGACCTGCACGATAAGACCGCATTCGACTATATCGATGTTGTTTCGAGAACAACGCGGGACGTATTGAACACCTACATTATTAGTGATTTTGTTTTATTAGTTTATCGTTTTTATTAATATTAGTTGTGCTATCTTCTTAACATAAAGGATATACAAAATTCGACCTTTCCAAAAACCATAAACGTAAGTCTTTTATTTTTGGTTTATATATTTTTTATTAGAATTTTTAAATTCTACAGAAAAAATACATCGAATTGATATTTTTTAGAAATACAGGACAGGTCAAAAGTAAACCCCTGTTCAGTCCTCGTTGCAACGTCCTCGTTCGTTAATAATACAATATATTAAGTGGAAGCTAAAGTCATTACCCTAAATCATAATTTTGCGTGGGCGATTAATGTAAAAAAACATCGCATACTAAAACTCTCTAATATGCAGTCATCCAATTTGTGCGTGTCCCACCATCAAAAAAAAAACTGTAGGAGAAAGAAGAAAGAGCTCTCTTGATTAACTTTTAAATTAAACCCTATAGTCTTTATTAATCTCACCGAGCGACCGGTTTGCATTTCAAAAATGATAAGTGCCCAAATTGTTCGGAATCTCGTGTGGCTGGGAGGCACCTTATTGATGGTTCTTGATGTCGTAATTGGAGTACCAGTACCGGTACCGCGCGAGGAAAAGGATATCGTGTTAGTGCCATTGCCAATGCCGGCAACTAGGTTAGTGTATCTATAAATAAATATGTAGCAAATACCTACTTAAAGTAGAATACCTCAGAATGTGCTGAATTTTTTTTATTATTATTTTGAACGTGCTTGTGTTAATTTGTGATTTTTATATGTGCAGTTGAAATATTCACTGGTACAAAGTAATGCAACATTAAGTTAGCTTAAACATTGAAGATAGCGATTTGGTGTTCTTTTTTCAAGAAATTGAAAATCACTTTTTAAAAATCAATCAAAAAAAGTGATTATTTTTTAATGCAGTAACTTATACAGGCTGATTTTTAAGTTGATGTTTTTTTTACACGTCATAGAATTTGAGAAAATAAGCAAATTTTTCAAATAAAATTATGTCCTAAAATGCTTCGATTCCTATATAAAGGGTGTCAAAAATTGTAAGAAAAAAATGTTTGTTTTATCATAGCTTTCATACCACCGTAGATATTTGTATTGGTACACTCTTTTCTACTGTCAAATAATATTTTTTTAAGTAAAAGATTTTTTTTAATTTCTGCCAGTGGCGTCCAAAGGGGATTTGAAATGAATATTTTTTAAGAAATAGTACGCCACTGCTTTTTCTTAAAATGAACATTATTTCTAAAATACTCATTTACTTTGGAGCAAATTTGGTCTCTTGACCTTTTTTCGAACGACGCACTGTTTTCGCTTAAAAAAATAAAAACCGTTCTGATACATTGCGAAATCGCTAAAACCCGAAATGATGTTTGTATGTAAAATTCGCGATTTCTAAGTTGGTATTTTTTTTTACTGTATAAGAACTTCCTAAAATAAACAACTTTTTCAAATAACTTTTTTGTAATTAACTCAAAATTGCCTCCCTTGTATTTACCGGTATTTTAAAAATTCTTCATGTAACCCCATAAAAAGAAATCACATGGAGTGAGGTCTGGTGATCGAGGTGGCCATGCAACCAATCCATCTGTTGAGGAAAGTAGCATCGAAGAAATCTCGCACTTCCTTTCTAAGAAGAGGAGGATATTTAATGGTACTTTTGCCAAGAGGTTAGACAGATGATTTTGCAAAAGTGAAGATAGTTTTCCCCGTTAAACTGTCTGGAATCCATGATAATTCTGATCTCTCGCTCTCATTCAAATCATTCCAAACACAATGCCTGCCTATAAATTTAGAGAAAATCTGTGTTGAACATTTGTTCTTTGAATAGCATGGAGATTATCAATAGACCAAACATGAATATTGCGGTAATTATTAATCCCATTTCCAGTAAATCATGCCTTCGAGTAAAATTTTGATCAGTTCCGTGGTGTTGTAGGAGCCATTCACAAAACTGGACTCTGTGAAGATGTGTAGGTAGTAGCGCTTGCTACTTACGTTGAACGTGAAATGCATACATCTGATTTTCCCTCAGTGTTCTCCTTACTTTTGTTTGACTTAATTCGACATCATCTGCAATTTCCCGAGTAACTCTTGATGGTTCTTCATCGATAATATTAAACATTTCTTGTTCTTTCTGCACATTGTCAGGTCGCCTCGGTCTTCCTACATCTCCATCACGATCTTCCTTTAAATCACCACTTTCTCTTTATTTATAAAACAGCGGGATCTGGGATGGACCCTTAAGCGAAAGAGTTTCGCGTATAACCGAGAAACTGCAGTCGCATTTCGATTACACTCCCCGTAAATTATCAGCATATCCACGAGTTCATTATTTTCATAAATATGGGCCCCATTTTCGCAATTGAAACAAACTGATAAAATCACGTCGAAAATGTATCACACGAGTGATCGACAAGGAATTGACGGCCAGTTGACATTAAGAAACTTTTTTACATTTTATCGGCGACATTTTTCAGTTAATTTGTTGCAAGTGGTTTAATTATTTATTTTATTTCATTATTTATTTATTGGTACTGCCACAAACACAATAAATTTGTAATTACATGTAAGAGAATTAGCTTACCTTCCTTTTTTTCAATTACTTAAAATAAACGAATTGACAATGTTGCTTTTTTTCCAAAAAAATTTTTTTTTTGTATTACGTTTGAATTATAGTAATGTCTATTCAAAGTGATTGACTTTACTTAATAAAAATTAGACAAAAGCGAATTTTACATACAAAACATCATATCGGATTTTAGCTATTTCGCCATGCATCAAAACGGTTTTTATTTTTACGCGAAAACAGTGCTTCGTACGAAAAAAGGTCAGGAGACTAAATTTGCTCCAAAGTAAATGAGAATTTCAAAAATAATATTTATTTAAAAAAAAAGTAGTGGCGTACTTTTTTTTTCAAAAATATTCATTCCAAATCCCTTTTCGGCGCCACTATTTATTAATTCTTTATAAAACTTCAAAAAACGTCATTTTATAGTAGAAAAGAGTGTACCAAATTAGATAGAAATATCTACAGTGGTAGAAAATTATGAATGTTTTTCTTATAATTTCAACACCCTGTATATGGGAAATGAAGTATTGCAGGACATAATTTTATTTGAAAATTTTGCTTATTTTCTCGAATTCTATGTTCCTTAAAAGAATCATCAACTTAAAAATCACCCTTTATATAAATACATTTTTTTTAAATCCAAATTTTTCCCATTTCAAATAAACATATCCTATTTTAGCCGTTTGAGTTATGCTGCTAATTTTATAATACAACTTTAAATCAAAAAGCCGAAAAACATCATGGTCACCATTAAATTAACTTAAAAATCACCCTGTATATAAATATATTTTTTTAAAATCCAAATTTTTTCAATTTCAAATAAACATATATGGGTTATCTTTATTTTAGCCGTTTCAGTAATGTTGCTAGTTTTATAATATAACTTTAGATCAAAAAGCCAAAGAATATCATGGTCACCATCAAATGACATCTTTGTCATGGTAAAAAATATACCTGAACAAATAAGCATTTATTATTAAAACTGTTCAACACCTTATAAATATGAAACTGTCTTTAGAAAAATATTTAGAACTTATTACTCCCTTGGTTCCCTGAAAACATAATAAACACTGTCCTAAAATCCTATGTAATAAAATTATTAGCATTACATTATAATGGCTAAAATAAAGATGAATAAATAGAATAGATAGAAGTGGAATAAAAATTTTTATACAAAAATTAAACCGAAAAATGCACTAAAAAATTAAAAATAATATTTTATTCCACCTTCAAAATTTTAATCCGTGAAGTCGGCGCCAAACTGATAAAGACAGGAAGACCTTATACTCGTTGTATTAGACATCAAAACACCGAATTGACTAAATACATGATTATATTCTTGTGATTAAATAATTAACAATAATGGAATGAAACAATATACCGGCCACTGCTTTAAAAGGTCTTCTACATCACTATTAGCCAACAAGTGAATATTTTGACCGTAAAGAGGCCCGGGGATGGCAGTCAAATACAAATTGCAGAAGGATACATTGAGGCTTCGGGAGAAAACAAAAGAAGACTGCTTTGGGTATGCTCGGAAATAAGGAAAATGAAGCAACTAGTATCTAAAGACTGAACATGTTTAATGCAAGTTCATCGCAAGTTAAGTCAAGATCTTCAAGGGATTAATCTGGTATTAATTTAAATCACTGCAATAGTTATGTAATTAATATTTACAATAAATAGTTTGTAATGCTATATTTTAAACAAAAATAAAAGTATTTTTTCTAATTCGGTTTTAATTTTATTATTAGTAAATATCATTAGCGCACTAGTTCGGTAATATCTAACATTGCCTAACAAAAATCAGTGCGCTAATGACTTTTTATTTCACGATTGTAGATAAAAATAATTATTATATTAAGGACTCATATCATTTAAAAAAAAATTAAAACATTTAGAAATACCGGAACATTACCAACTAATTTTCCTTGATGTTATGTCTTTGTATACCAATGTTCCAATCCCATTGGCTACTAAAAAAATTCAAAAATAAGTGATCGAAAATAAAAAAAAATATACGAAAAGCTGTTATATAAACAAATAGAGGACTAATACACAGAACACCATATAAAATATTTACTTGAAAGAGTATACTATGTTTTATTAACCTACATCCAAAATAAATAAATAAATATTTATATAAATGAATAAATAAATAAAATTTGCTATGGAAGCATTGATATCCAGTGTTATTTTTCAAATCGTAATGGAAGATCTAGAAGAAAATGTTTTGAATATCATAGATGATATAATATACATTTCTTCTATGGTTACGTCGATGATTGTATTACTGCAACGGACCAAACAGAAAATATTTCAAAGCATTTCAATCTGTACCATAAGAGTCTACAGTTTAAAATGGAAATCGAGGAAAACAATAGAATCAACTTTCTAGGCCTAACGTTATACCATATAGGAAATATTATTAAAACGGAATGGTATACCAAACAAACTTGGTCTTCTCGATACTTAAATTCTTGTCACACAACATCACAAAAAAAATCTGTTATTATTTGTCTAGTAGATCGGGCAAATAAACTCTCTGATCTAGAATTCAGGGAGCCATTAAAAATGTTAAGCAGAATTGAACTAATACCCTTTAAAATTAGTTAATAAACTCTTGAAAAGCAGAATACATATATTTTACAATCCTGTAAGTATTAATATTAAATTAAATTCTAAGAAAACAAAGTATATTTCATAAATAAAAAAAGTAATATCGTTTATCAGATTCCATGCAACAATTGTAACGGTTTTTATATTAGACTAACCAGCCAGTATTTGGAAAATAGATTAAAAAATATTTAAAAATCATACGTTTAACTATATATTATAAACGGAACCTAATTAAAACACTAAAAACGCAACTTAATCTCTGCAAACATCCAAAGTGGAACAGCACCACACAGGATAGAAATGGACTTCTCGGAAGCCCAAGAGAGCATAGTCATACGACCAGATAGGCCAACGTTTCTGCCAAGAAATCTTGGCCATCCTCAGGTGCTAGACATAGCAATCCTAAAAAATATAGTCCATGACTTCGACATAGAAACGCTCGAGGAAGGTACATCGGATCATAATCCGATAGTACTCACACTGGGTAGAGAAAAATAGGTAGTAAAATCGAAATAACAGCCACCGTAGAGTCTCTAGAGAACAAAATACTAGAAGCATTCCACGAAAGCACAGTAATTATGAACACTCCTCACGTTCAGCCGGGGAGTGACCTCCCTCGCGAGCTGAGACTTCTCATAAGAGAGAATAGAAAGCTTAAACGTGCCTATGGAAGGAGACATCTTGAGCAGGATAGAATAGCCCTAAACAGGCACTCAACTAGGTTGAGAGATGCATTAAGGGTACACAGAGACAGAATGTGGTCTAATAAACTACGGGAATTAGACACAAAGGACAATACTGCACGGCAAATACAGAAATGAGAGATGCATTAAGGGTACACAGAGACAGAAGTCTAATAAACTAGCACTCAAAAGAAAGTAAGGTCTGAGAACAAACCAATACCTCCCCTGCACGGGGCAGGAGGAATGGCATACACAGACCAGGAGAAAGCAGAGGCCTTAGCAGACACTCTTGAACGAGAGTATCGACTAAACCAACATCTGCTCGAAGATGATCAACATGAAATAGAAGTAATTAATGGCTGCAGGAGACTAAACAACACAGAAACCCCTGCCACGGTGGAGCACCCGGCTACACCACAGGAGGTTGAAAATGTCATAAAATTTCTAAAGAAGCGTAAAGCTCCAGGCAAAGATGGCATAACCAATCAAATGATAAAGCAACTTCCCAGAAAAGGAATTGCTGCACTAAACAGCATAACAAATGCAGTCATGAGACTCGATTACTTCCCCAACTGGTGGAAGCATGCTGAAGTAGTGATGATTGGTAAACCAAGGAAAGACCTAAGTTTTCCTCAGAACTATCGACCGATAAGTCTGCTGCCCGCACTCAGTAAAATCGTCGAAATAGTCCTGAACATCAGGCCCTAATTATATATCCCTAAGGAGCAATTTGGCTTCAGAAGCGGCCACTCTAAAGAATTGCAGGCTCTGAGAATAGTTGAAACTGTCACCAGCGGTTTCAACTTGAAAGAAGCTACTGGCACGGTCTTCCTAGACGTAGCCAGAGCTTTTGACAGAGTATGGCATAAAGGACTTGTGTACAAAATGCAAAACGCAGGTTTTGCAGCAAAGACATGCAAACTGATTGCCCACTATCTGGATGATAGATCGGCAAGCGCCAGAGTCAAACTCTCCAAATCGATACCTAGAAGACTAGAAGCACGAGTGCCTCAGCGATCTGTGTTATATAACGTGTATACACATGACATCTCCAAGACACACACCACTTCTATAGCCCTATACGCTGACGACTGTGCTATAGCGGCAAAGCATAGAAATGCAGGTATCATTTGTAGGAGACTACAGGAAGAAATGGATCTGATAAGTGACTGGTGTATCACTTGGAAGATCAAAATAAATGCACAAACAAGCCAGGCCATCGTCTTCCAAAAGAGGAGAATGATACCCCCAGAGGCTATAAGCATTGATGGAGATGACATCCCATGGACAAACTCGATAAAATATCTAGGGCTGATAATGGATAAGGGGTTAACATGGAAACCCCATATAGATGCAACAAGAGCAAAGACAAATAAGGCTATGGCTAGGTTATACCCTCTTTTGAACCGAAGAAGCCCCATGGCTCTTCGTACAAAGCTGACCATGATAAAAATGATCGCAAGATCACAATTGACATATGGAGCAGTAGCGTGGGCGTATGCAGCGCCCACCTACATAGACCAACTGGCAGCTACAGAAGATAAGTACTTAAGGACTGCGGTAGACGCACCTTGGTACGTAAGAAATGTCCACATCCAACGGGACCTGGACTGGGAGCCTCTCCAGACAACAATCAGGAAGAAAGCCATGAAAGGCATAGAGCGGGCAGCAGCACACCCATTTGAAGAACTCAGGATGCTAGTGGACTATGACCCTCAGGAGGAGCGGCGGGTACACCGGGTCTACTACCGTAGGCCCCGCGATCACACACCATTACACTGACAATATACACATTTCTCACTGTTTTCGGACAACTCTCCTATATTGACCGCGACAATATAGAAGAGGTGCGATGTGAGTACACACATCCGGATGTGTACGAGCTGACACACCCAAGATAGCGATGACTTATGGTTTATTAAGGCCCTAGGCCCGTTAAACCGGTAGTAACTATCATCAAGAAGCGGCTTCCCAGGAGGGAGGTCGGGTGGATGGTGGGTCCTCTGGGCCATTGGGCCCTTCGCAATCGCTGATCTCGTATTTGAGATCTCTTTAGGTACAAGCTTGCCTTATGAGGGTAAAGGCACAGAAATCTATCGCAGGAATTTATCCTGTGATACCTATAACATAATCGAAAGCAATTTCTTCTTATGCACATTAAATTTTAAAATAATAGGACGTTCACAGCATTAAGTTGCGTTTTTAGTGTTTTAATTAGGTTCCGTTTATAATATATAGTTAAACGTATGATTTTTAAATATTTTGTTGTGACTTTTTAATCGATTTTCCAAATACTGACTGGTTAGTCTAATATAAAAACCGTCATAATTGTTGCATGGAATCTGATAAGCGATATTACTTTTTTTATTTATAAAATATACTTTGTTTTCTTAGAATTTAATTGAATATTAATACTTACAGGATTGTAAAATATATGTATTCTGCGTTTGAAGAGTTTATCAACTAATTTTAAAGGGTATTAGTTCAATTCTAATGCTGCTTTAGCATTTTTAATGGCTGTTTCCCTGAATTCTATATCAGAGAGTTTATTTGCCCGATCTACTAGACAAATAATAACAGATTTTTTTTGTGATGATGGGTGACAAGAATTTAAGTATCGAGAAGACCAAGTCTGTTTGGTATACCATTCCGTTTTAATAATATTTCCCATATGATATAACGTTAGGCCTAGAAAGTTGATTCTATTGTTTTCCTCGAATTCCATTTTAAACTGTAGACTCTTATGGTCCTGATTGAAATGCTTTAAAATATTTTCTGTTTGGTCAGTTGCAGTAATAGAATCATCGACGTAACCATAGAAGAAACGTATATTATATTATCTATGATATTCATAACATTTTCTTCTAGATCTTCCATTACGATTTGAAAAATAATACTGAATATCAATGCTTCCATAGCAATTTTTATTTATTTATTCATTTATATAAATATTTATTTATTTATTTTGGATGTAGGTTAATAAAACATAGTATATTCTTTCAAGTAAATATTTTATATGGTATTCTGTGTATTAGCCCTCTATTTGTTTATGTAACAGCTTTTCGTATAGAAAATATGTCGAATTTAATGTTAATTCTACTACTTTTAAGAACTCGTTTTGTGATATCTCTGTATATTTTTTTATTTTCGATCACTTTTTTTTAATTCTTTTAGCAGCCAATGGGATTAGAACATTGGTATACAAAGACATAAAATCAAGGAAAATTAATTGGTAATGCTCCGGTATTTTAAATGTTTTAATTTTTTTTAATGATATGAGTCCTTAATATAATAATTATTTTTATCTACAATCGTGAAATAAGAAGTCATTAGCGCACTGGTTTTTGTTAGTTAATGTTGAAAATTACCGAACTAGTGCGCCAATGATATCTACTAAAAATAAAATTAAAACCGAATTAAAGAAAATCCTTTTATTTTTATTTAAAATACAGTATTACAAACTATTTATTGTAAATATTAATTACACAACTATTGCAGTGATTTAAATTAATACCAGATTAATCCCTTGATGATCTTGACTTAACTTGCGATGAACTTGCATTAAACATGTTCAGTCTTTGGATACTAGTTGCTTCCTTTTCCGAAGCCTCCATGTATCCTTCTGCAACTGTATTTGACTGCCATCTCCCGGGCCTCTTTACGGTCAAAATATCCACTTGTTGGCTAATAGTGATGTAGAAGACCTTTTAAAGCAGTGGTCGGTATATTGTTCTCGATTTGTTCTTATTGTCGACTTTCTTTTTAAAAAGACAATTAAATACAAGTTTTTATTAATATCCACATTTTTTCTAATAGACATCACATTCTGCCACATTGAATAAATAGTATGCCCAAAAAGAGGATAGTTTTTGAATATTGGATAGATGATTAAAATAGGCTTGCAGAAGTTAAATCAAAATACAAGAGTTCTAACCACACTACACCACAACTTGTTACGTTCTGGACGCGCGTTTCGCTAACCAAGTTAGCATCATCAGCAGATGATATAAACTAAAGTAACTTATCCTAACCGAGACTATTTATAGGTAAATGTGGTCACACTTGGTTGCACCCGACTGCACCGTTGTCAAGTAAACAATAGAGGGGACTATAGGGAATAGGCCCTCTGTCTTTATTTAGTGCTTTCTTACCACATTTAACTATTTCTATACTCTCAAATGCATCCAATAATCTATTATTAGATACATTTTTAATCAACTTAAGATTATTTATTCCTATTCGGTGATTGTTTTCCAAAGGATGTTGGGCAACGCTTGACTTTTCTGTTCTTCCGTATCTTAAATGTGCCATGTGTTCTTTAAAACGAATGTTTATGGAGCGTTTAGTTTGCCCAACATATTTTAGATCACAGTCATTACAGCTAATTTCATAGATGCCACTCCTCTCCCTCAAGTCGACTTTGTCTTTGGGGTTTCCAAGGAGATTTTTCAAACTATTCTCCGTTTTGTAGGCTACTCTAAAACCTACGTTTTTAAATACTTTTTCTAGACCTCTCGTATATCTGGGATCATATGGGATTACTATGCATTTATTGGAAGCCTCAGGTATTTGAAGAGCAGTGGCATCTTTTAACATTTTCTTATGCTTATGTCTATTTACTAGTTTATGTACAAAATTGTCATTATATCCATTACTTTTAGCCATATTTTTAATCCGATTCATTTCATTGTTAAAACGTTCTTTACTTAGTAGAAAATTGACTAACCTGTGAGTTAAGAAATGGAATGCTGCCATTTTGTGTTGACGGCAATGAAATGAGTCGGATGTTAGATATCTATCAGTATTAGTAAATTTCCTATAAATATCAAATTCTAATTTATCGTTATTTCTAATAACTAACGTGTCGAGAAACGGTAATTGCCCATTGTTCTCCTTTTCGTACGTAAAATTAATGGAAGGATATTTATTGTTTAATGTTTCTAAGAAAGTGTCCAAATTTTCTGTTTTAGTATCAAAAATAGCAAATATATCGTCTACGTATCTATACCACACCCTTGGGAAATACTTGAGTTCTTTTTTGAATTGGGTTTCTAATCTGCCCATAAACAAATTTGCAAGGAACGGAGATAAGCAATTGACCATCGCAGTTCCCTCTAGTTGTTTATAATATTTATTGTTGTACTGAAAAAAATTTTGATTCATACATAATTTTGTGAGAAGTAAATACTCATCAATAATTTCTTTCTTCAAATTATTGATTTCAAGTAGTTCCTTTAGGTACTCTAAAGCTAGTGGTATGGGTACACTAGGAAACAATGAGCTTACATCAAAAGATATTAAAATTTCACCTTCTTTTAAGTGAACATTCTTAATTTTATCTAAGAATTCTAACGAGTTAGTAACCTCAAAGTTATCATACGAGATATTTTTTGCCGAATTCTTCTACTAACTATTTTGAAATATTGTACGTTGGTGATCCAACAGCTGAAACAATATGTCTCATGGACTTCCCAGGTTTATGAATTTTGGGAAGGCAATACAGTTTAGATAACTGTGGGTTACTATGTGTTAGTTGAACAATGCCTTGTCACTGGAGATGGTTTTTATGTTCTCTTTCATACCATTTCTAATATAGAGAGTAGGCCAACTCATGTGTTTTCTAACAAAAACTTAATTATTTGGTTGGTATAGTATAGTAAATACAGGTAACAGAGGGAATTTGTTTTTAAATATTCGGAGGTAATCTTTTCACGAAAATATTATATTATAACTCGGACAAGATTTTAAACGATCGTAGATAAAGTTTTGTACGATACACGTGTAATGCATCGTTATTGACATACTTTCGTGCTACGCACTCATTGTGCAACTACCACTCCGTTATTATCCCATTTTCCCAAACCTCAATTAATTTGTTGTTTGTGATGATGAAAGTGATTCTCATTTAGGAAAGTAATAAACATGATATTACGATTTTTTAATCATTTTTACTATTGTCATATATATTTTTTTCAAAATTAAAAAGTATTATATTCTAGAGTTTACAAAAAATACCTTTATATAACCACTTTTATAAAGAAAATGGAAACCTAAAATCCAATAACTACAGAGGCTTCTGATACCTAATTATAAATAACTTTTAGATTAATTAACACGGTTGAGATTTGCATTAATACTAAAAAAGCAACAATCCAGAGCAAAAATTAAAATTAAAAGTAACTGCTATATGTTAAAAGAAAACACAACTTGCCTGAAGAATTAATACAAAAATAATAAAGAATCCATATATATCTTTAGCTCACATTTTTCTATTGCACCGGTGTTCATGGGGTACCGTGAAAAGTCACGCCTGGCAAGTGATTTTTGTAACTATTTTTGCGATTATACACAGCATACATATTCCCAGACATTGTTTTTTTGTTATGAAGATGTCTGCAGAAGTAAATGTATCACAAGTTTTAATTCTTTCCTTAGCTAATTACGTTTCACTATGTACGAACAACACTTTTTCAAACTTGTGTGACCTATTACCAGTTGCAATAAACTTAAAATGCAAATTTCTGTTACAGAGCAATGTAACTAATACTAAATCTTCAGACTGACAAGGCCGAAGTACGTCACTCACCCGGTCATTGACCTTTGCGGTCGGCGAGAAACGGCGAATGTTACACTTACGAAAAGTAACTATCCTGTGTGGTTTATGATTCTTGGTTCGAAACTACGTAACTTTAAGATGACAAAAACAAGCATAATAATTACGGTGTTTGACCTAACACACTTGATGAATTAAAGTAAAATATTTAAAATTAGGATGCAGAGTTTAAATTAAATTTCCTATGATAAAACAACATTATCAGACGTGCTATTTGGCTAGATATTATTATTAATATTATATTCGGCAAATAATAAAATCTTTTTATTGAGCTAAAACTTACAACCCTATTCTTTTTTAGGTTAATTCAAGTGCCAGTTGCAGTTAACCCACAACCATTGTTCTACCAGCCGTATCCATCCTCTTATCAAAATCCCAACTTACAAACGAGGGGACCCTTTGACTTTATCGGCCAATGGATCCAGCAAACACCATGGTTGCCATTCGAAGTCAACGTGCCCGACATTTTCCAGAACATTGGCAATGGTATTACACAAGCGCAGAACAATGTACAACAATTTTCGCAAAATGTTGGCAACGGTGTTTCTCAGTTTACTCAAAATGTTGGAAGCGGTCTCAGCCAGTTTACACAAAACGTCGGAAACGGTTTCAACCAGTGGTGGCAGAACATTGGTCAGAGAGTGCCATTTTTGGGCAATCTTCCGCAGTTCAATAGGGCACCCTCACCCACAGTGACTACTAATAATGGACAGCAGCTTCTAGTAATGGCTCCAGTTAAGTATCCTGCGGGACAACAGTTAGTTTTGGAAGAGGCTTTGGAAGTTTTTCCGTAGGCAGGAAACTTAGTGAATTACTATAATATTGTCTTTTGTTCTATGTATTTTTTTGTTTCTTTGGGTATATTCAAGACTGCATTATTGTATAGTTTTTATTTATTTATTTATTTATATAAATATTTATTTATTTATTTTGGATGTAGGTTAATAAAACATAGTATATTCTTTAAGTAATTATTTTATATGGTGTTTATTTTCGGTCGAATTCATAAAGAGGTTTACATTTAGATCAGGTTTAACTTGACAGTTATAGGTTTAAAATGACATATGTAACAATGGAAGAAATATAGAACCGAAGCTTACTTACACTACTTAAGTGTCAAACTGGAATTGCTGTCAGACGTTTCGCCTTGGGTTGCACAAGGCATCTTCAGAAATTACTCCAGTGTTCAGATCATCTGGAGATAAGGTCCCTGAAGGTGCCTCGCGCAATCTACTAATGGAGATTCTTTGGTAAGAGCAACAGATATTCCTGGAAGGCCAATAACAAAAAAAATCCCTGCACTGGACGAGGCAGTTTTAAATGAAGTTGAACAACGAGCACCAGCAAAATTGCATCTGAATTAAAGGTAGGTAATAAACTAATACGGAAAATCCTAAGAGAATTCCTATTATATCCATTATATGTTATCGGTTGACTGAACAAAAAACTTTACATCCTAGATTCCTTAAAAAAAATATTTTTACCGATGAGCCTAGCTTCTTAAGAAGCTCGATTATAAAATTTTATAATAATGACATCTAGAGTTAAGAAAACCCTCATGACATGGATGAAACCTATTTCCAGAATCAATTTTCATTGAGGGTTTGGGTAGGAATAGTACATCTTTCTAATGGTCAATGAACCCCCAAAAATATTTCAGAAAATAAATTATTCGTTTGACCGTCCCTCCTAATAGTTGTAATAAAACGCGAACCTTGGGAAAAGTTAAATACGCTACACTATTAGCCGCGCGGGGCACAGAAGTTCATAACCTTGAAAATAACACATTTGTTGTCAATTTGCAGTGACATAACAAAGTTAATTCGTTTACCATAGTTTGTTATTATTAATAAGCGCTCGTCCACGACAAAAAAGGCAGTGTTTGGCTAAAAAGTAAGTACCATGAATGTAGTTTAATTTGGTATACTTGACTTAATTTAATATTGTCACTTTGATGATTTTAAGACATTGTTTTTTTATGATTACACAATGACGAAAATTTAAAATACTCGAAATAGATGTTGATAAATAAAAAAAGTCCCACCAGATCCCGCGATTTTTTAATACTAGTAAATTACTAGAGGTGTATAGTTCTTGAAAGTACTTGGGGTTTTTGCTTAAATTTGCTCCTTTCGCTAAAAAATTGTTCTTTTGCAGTGGGTACCATACCGTAAATACCATATCTTATTATTATGTCCTTACCAATTTAAAACAAAAATTTTTTTTTTTTAATTCTTTGTTATTTTTTCATTCCGAGGAAGTTTTTTCACTACAACTCAATAAAGGTTTTATAATTTTAAGTTCCGTCATTCGGTCATTCGCGGATCACGTGATTGTTAGGATACATAATATGATATGGGTAATTAACTCGGTATTTAATAGCTGATAGAGCATATTCAGAGAGCCAAAATCATGCGGAAAGGCTTTCATTAATCAGTAGGAACGCTTATGTAACACCCGTACAGCAACGCTCTGTGTCTGAGATACAGGGTGGTACCAAAAAACTGTTTAATTCTTGTTAATGAATTTGACTAAACGTAATAATACATATTTATGCACTAAATTTGGTATTTATGAAATTGTTGTAGTCAGGATTAGTTTTTTGATATTAATTTTCATGCAGTACTTAGAGGGCGCTAGGTACGCTAATTTTAATTTTGATTAAAAAGGTCATGATTTCTAACGTCAAAAAAGCTCTAATTCTTTATATTATTTTTTTCTTCTAGAGATGGAGGGCACAAATGGAATTATCAAAATATCAAGGATTCAGCTACATAACTTAATTAAAAATAATGTGGTCTCTAAAGATAATCTAGTCGAATGTATAATAAATAATAATTACGCGAACTTGTCAAAAAATGACCAAGAAAAAATAAAAGCTTCACTTCGTAAATTTATTTACAAATATAAAGCCAAATGGACTTCAAGTTGCCGAATCTTAAATCGCTTTGAAAGTGCTAATGAAAATTGGCTTCAGGACAATATAAAAATTACGATAAGTGAAACCAGAGGATTTTTTCCAGGAAGACCAAAGAAAAACTTTGAAAATGCTAGCAACAAATCAAAACTAAGAATCATCGCTCCTTTATTAGAAAGTAGAAGCTCCTCGGAACTTTCATTTGCAGCTGGAGTTTCTCTCTACACCTCAGGACAGAGAAATGCTGCTGAAATTGTACGGAAGGTAACACAAACAACTCCTAAAAGAGCCAGTAAAATAAAGAAGACATGGCTGGGCAGTACAAATTGCCCTGATTATCTTAAAGCTTGACGAAAGTACCCGAAGATTTCACAGCTATCGAGCGGCAGCTGAATGTGATACAATGGAAGCAATGAGCAATGAGCAAATGGAATATGAAATTGTGATTTGGGTCATCAGCCGGTCTCTTGTCATAATTCGTTCAATCTGTCGAGGCATCACGTCGGCGTGTGGAAGTTCAATTGTTCAGAAGACGCGCGGTCGATATTCTAACTCGATATTCTTTCGGACGTTTTTAATCGATGAAAATTGATTTATATACTGTTTTTTGTAATATATTTTTTTATTTGTATGATCCAAGTGTGAGTTGGAAATATACAGGAAATAAAATGTTGGTAGTGACTAGTTTAAAAAAAACAACTAAAAAGTGCTTACGAACTTAATTTTGCAAAAATAACCAATTTTAAGGTGGTCTATGTTTGAGTTGTGAATGTAGATGAAATAAAATGTCGATAGTGCAAAAAATTAAACAACTAAAGAGTGCTAACGAACTTAATTTTGCGAATATAACCTAATTCAAGGTAAGTGGTCGCAATTTGCCAGAACTTAGTATACGACAAAGACAAAAATAAAGAGGTTCATCGAAACTTTCGCAAAAGTATGTGCGATTTAGCTAACTGGATATGTGGTTGTGAAGTCACTAATTCATTTTACTGTTATGTTTGTTTGTTGTTTTCTAAGGACTCGTCGGATTCATTATGGTACAAAACCGGTGTTAAAGACTTAAAACAATTAAAAGAAAAAATAAAAAAACATGAGTTTTCTGCAGATCACATGAAATATTCGGTGAACTACGCTACGGTCGGAAGTGTTGATATTCGCACTCAGCTAGAGACAGTTTATAGAAAATTCCTTAGAGATTTTAATGAAAATCGTTATATTTTAAACAAAATTATAGATTCTATAAAATTTTTTGAGGCTTTCGAGCTGGCACTACGTGGCCATGATGAAACAGCTTTGTCTGAAAATTTAGGGGTTTTTCGAAGGCTTATAAATTTTGTTGAGGAGTTGGGCCAAGATAGACTATCCATTTTAGTAATGTTAAGTATCAAGAAATCGTTTATAAAAGGAATGTGCGTGCAATTTTAACGAACGTGTCATTTAGCATTCAGCAAGAGAATGTAAAGCTCAATTTAAAGATAAGATATTTATTTTCATTTTAAGTATGCCTATTTTTACATTTGTTATTGACCTCCCAATATAATTCACCACGAGCCACCACTGATATCGAATGACTAAACTTAAAGACTAAAGGAATATTTATATAACTAGGTGTAATACAACGATTCGAAAATTTTAAAAGTATAAAAGTCTGGGATTTTTTAACTATTAGCCATAAACTTAAAATTATTAAACTGCATTTGACAGAGGTGAAATATTGAGTTCTACCTGATCGTTACACAAACAATTTGAACGTTTGAGCTTATTTATTTCTAGACTCCAGTATATTCAATTTATGACCCTTATTTTCTTTGTGTAAAATATTAAAATTTTAAAATCAAAGGTATGACCAGTCTCAATTAAGTGGTTTGCATAATTTGACTCGGTTTTTCCCTTGATATGAATTGAAAATATCTGCTTGTTTCACCTTATATACGTTTTGTCGCAATATCCACAATTTTAGTTGGTATACACCTGATTGCTCAGATTTTGTTTTAATATACCTACTTAAAGAATTATTGGTTTTATATATGATTCTAATATCTTAACCGTTTAGAAATTTACCTGTTTTAGAACTAGAATTACCTATATATCATCTAACTTTGCATGCAATTGTATTTTCATTGATATTAGGGTAAATCATATTTATAGTTTTCTATATAATTTTTTTTGTAAAATTCTATCAATTATTTTAATTGAATATCCATTATTTTTATTGCAATGTGTCTGATTATGTTTAACTCGGTCTAAAAATTAGTTTTACTTAGAGGGAGGGAGATTAGTGTGTGAATCATACTTTGAAAAGCAACTAGTTTATGTTCAATTGGATGAAATGAGGAATTGTGTGTGCTACTATCTGTATGTAAAGGTTTATGATACACAGAAAAATCATGTTTATTATTTAATATTTTAATGGTCAAACTAGGAAGTTTATACATATATTTCAATATGGATCTATGTCATTAGTCCTAAAACCGAAAAAAAACAACATGTTAATTTTTATGTATCTACAGTATATTTATATAGAACTTACAACTAATATGGCAGGAATTTTTTAGGTTTTGGGTAAACCGAAAACTGAGAAGCAATATAATAAATAGAAAAATCAATAATTTACGGTTTTTAGTTATCCGGGATCATCACAATCTTTTTAATCTGAAAAAAAAAATACAAATAGCAAAAAGGCGCTGAACTTTTGTCGTTAACCTTAATCTAAAGAATGTATTAAGACAATGAAATGTTTTATTTTTACTTTTTTTATTCAACAAATTTTTTTATTATTTTCGGTTGATCAAATATGAGCTGCTACTACTAGCTCCACCCTGTTCTAATTGCCTCTCGAACCTCTGTTTGTTATCTTCATAGACATTTTTTAAATTACCACTTTTTTCTACATTAAGAGCTCGTCCTTGATCCTGTGTTATTATTCCTACTGGGTAATCGAAGGCATAGAAGAACCCTTTCGGAGGACCAGTTGATTCTTCTCCCTCTTGTGGAACGTATTTTCCTTCGCTATCAGGATTGTAGGCACCTTCATTGTCTTGTTGTTGTTGTTGTTGTTGAATCCCAGGTTGTTGTACATAGGCTTGTTGTTGTTGTTGTTGTTGAATCCCAGGTTGTTGTACATAGGCATTTTGTTGTGCAGATGCGGCTGAAATAATAACACGAATGCTATATAGATCATAAAACATAACATTAATAGCTAGTGAAAATATTTAAAGAAGATGATACTCATTTATAATAATAGAAAAAATAGTTAATTAGTAAACTTAATTTTTTTTAATTGGTAGTCTCAAGTCTAGCATCAAACAATAATTGTGATTGGATAAAAATGTTTTTTTAATAGTATGCAGAAATCTTTCGAGTTTGAAAATTACCACTGTCATATAAATAAAGTACACTATTTTTCTTGTTATCATAGAACTTCTCTTTTCATTTACATCAATATTAGTGATGAAAAAATTGTTCAAATCTTAATGCTGAAAAATTGCTTTCCTTTTGAATAAAACGAGTTAAAAGTAGGTTTTGCTTCTTGAACTGTCTTTTAGCTTATCATCTTTCAGTAATTCATATATTACGGCCACAATTTACAAAAACTTGCCAAGGTCAGAATCAAAAAATAAAAAGTAAAAAATTTAACACTAATAAAAACATTAAAATGTAACTATCAATATGTAAACGTCATACATGCTAAACAAATATAAGTAAAATTAATTGCGGTAAAAACGTCTATATATAACAAATATACTAAAAATATGGCATTACAAATTTAATTAAAAACATGGGTCTCGACTAACACTAACGATTAACAAAGGTGGGTGTTAAGCTGTACAGTTCTCAGCAGAAAGATCTTAGAAAGAAGAGAAGAAATTTTTTATCAAAAATTAAACTGTAGATATTCTTGTATGCTGTAAAAACTGTTTTGAATAAGTAACTCCTTTACCCTGCGTTTAAAACTATTTTCAGGAAGTTTGCGAATGTAGTCGGGTAAAATGTTAAAGCACTTTGGTCCAAAGTAATTGGAAGATATTCGTGACCTATCCAGCCTATGATAATCTATTCTTAGAAGATCACCCTGTCTGGTCGGATAATGATGGAAATCTTGGTTATGATTGAACCGAGTGATGTTTCTGTGGCAATAGAGAAGGCTTTCATAAATATATCTACAGGGTATCGTCATTATTGCTAGTTGTTTAAAAACGTGTCTGACATCCTCTCTGTAATCTAGACCAGCAATAGTTCTTATGGCTCTTCTTTGCAAAGCAAATATTCTTTGTGCATGTGTTAAGTGACCCCAGCTCAAGATAGCATAGCAGCCCACTGATTGAAAAATCCCATGAAAAGTTTGAAGGAGGCAGTGCCCAGGCAACACTTTTTCAAGATTTTTTAACAAAAAAATGCTTCTGGTGAGATGACTAGCAGTGTGCTCAATATGTTTATCGAATCTCAGTGTGGGGTCCAAATATACCCCCAAAAACCGTACTTCATGTACATTCTCACACTGAATCTCTCTTAAACCAAAAAGCATACTCTCCGTCTTGTTATTATTCATAGCCAGCCTGTTGGCACTAAACCAATCCCTCAAATCCGCGATTCTTGCCCTCATACGATCACTCAGACTCTCCATGCAGACATCTGACTCAGCAATTGATGAGTCGTCAGCAAACAGCAACACCTTTGAAGTCGGGACAGAATTATTAATGTCGTTGATGTAGACAAGGAAAAGCAGTGGACCCAGGACAGAACCCTGGGGCACTCCATATCCTAGCTCAGTCTCACTAGACTGCTTATTTGCATACTCTGTTATCTGTCTGCAACCTCTCAGATAGCCACCAAGTATACGCAAGCCAGCCTCGTCAACTCCACAAGCCATCAATTTGTCCCTCAAAATATCGTGGGAAACACAATCGAATGCCTTCGAAAGGTCACAGCATGTAGCGCTTACATACCGACCCCCCTCAAAAGCCTCTGCGATGTATTCCAGCAACTCCAGTATTGCTAATTTTGTTGATCTACCAGCTCTAAAACCAAACTGAGAAGAGAGCAGCCGACTCAAAGTACTGACACAACTGAGACTTTAACAAACCCTCAAAGACCCTCGATAAAATCGGTACAACGAGATTGGACGGTAATTTCCCACATCTTCTCTGTCTAATAACATGTTGAGGAGTATTTTTCATCACACGTTTTTTATTTTTTTATAACACGCATATTATGCAGGGTTTTTCAATTTATCTTCTACATTTTTAAAGATAATTGAACGCAGATTGGAACACATTTTTTTAATATCTATAAGACAGAGTCATTGGCATTTGGAACAATCTACAGGGTAATATTTTTTTGGGGGGTGACAACCCCCTCTACCCCTCCCAAGTTTATTTTTTCAACGACACTGACTTTTTATAATAAAATCCGATGCTCCAGGCAGTTATAAAGCTTTTTTGCATCTTGTTTTCTTTTATTTTTTCAGTCCGCTGACAATGTAGTGTACTTTGTATTTTGATATTTCATCAAATGTTTCATCATTTATGCCTTTACTTTCTTACTACCGCTTTCCATAATTTTTTGTATTGCTACACTAGTTTACTTTGTTTTTTAAATGTATTTTGATATTTCATCAAAATACATTAATCCAGTGGTCGCCAACCCGTCGATCGCAAGCTACCGGTAGCTCGCGAAGACATTTCTGGTAGCTCACAACATATCTTGTAAAAATCATTGAAGCGTCCATGAATTTTGAAACAAAAAAATTACAATATGACAACAAGCGGCGGCAATACTGCGGTGAGCGCATTGGACTCTGGACTAGCTGGCTGCTAGAAATGCGCATGTCGAGGATACAACTCATACATCGCGTTCAGTTTAAAACTGAAAGGCATTATTACACAGAGTGACCAGTAAAAAAGATTATGTCAAGCAGTAGTAAGAAAGTAAAGACATACAATTTTCATTCGGAATGGGAAGAAGAGTAATTTTTTACAGCAGATAAAGGTAAAAATGTATGTTTATTATGTAATGCCTGTGTTTCGGTTGCTAAAAAAGAAAATATTGAGACGCATCATAAAAGTGTACTTCCGAATTTTGAAAAATATTTCTCATTACATGCTGCGAGCAGAAAAGAAAAATTGAAACAATTAAAAAACCAGTTAATTGGACAGTAGTCAATATTTTTAAAAGTAGTTGACAAAAATAAGTCTGCAACGAAAGCATCATACCGTGTTTCTCAAATAATTGCACACAAAAAGGAACACTATGAAGACGGGTAAATGATAAAACAGGTGTTTTTATAAGATGCAGATACCTTATTATTATTATTAGAGGAATGTCGCCAATTATGGGGTACCATTTTAATTTTGACCAAATATTATGTTTTTTTATTTTTGCTTATCTCTCATTTTAGTAATATTGATTCTTTATTATGCAAGTATGATCATACTTGATAAAAAAATACATATAATATTAGAATATTTGTAAAAAAAAATAATATCTAAATTCAGTGTCTACACCATATTACTAATATGGGGTACCTGAAAAAAGTAGGTATTTAGTACAAATCTGTATAGTAAAAAAAAACAAAAATAAAACATATTAAAAACTTTTAAATTTTATTGATAAAGGAACAAACCAAACCTTGTATAGATTTTTTTTTAAACCCTATATCGAGAAAATAACAGTTGTAACTTAAACAAACTAATAAACACATTTAAAAATATATATAAAACTCAAAAGCTTTTACAGAAGTCGCAAATGTAGTTCTGCGTATCATTTCCGGCACATTTGACATGGGCCCATTCCAGACATCCTTCACAACGAACCCACTCATCCCCACTTTTATCGTCCTTAAACATAAGGTGACAAAACATGCATTCTGTTTGAAGATCATCCAAATCAGAGTCGTCTGATTCTTTAAAACTCACCTCGATGTCTGAATCAGATGATGAGTCATTTTCAACATTCCCCTTTCTTGTTTCTTTATTTTTATTGTATATTTTCTTTGTCTTTTTTCCTTTGTTCGATACTGAATTTTTTTCGCTCAAAACTTTTTTTTCCGTAGTTTTAGGAACAATTTTATTCTTTTTCGCACTCTCTTCCAGTTCATTTTTGTAGGGTGTACTAGCAACCACAACGCACTTGCCCCCTCTAGTTTTTTCTGCTCATCAATCTTGTCGCTTATATTTGGAACAGGGAATATGTTGTTATGTTGTGGGTAAAATCAGTTTTTAGTAGGAGTTTTGGGTGGAGTGATATGAAGCATCTCCTCAGAATTCCACTTTGAAGTGCCTGAAACCGCATGGTCTGCAACTAATTTTGATCTGATAGAGAGAGTACAATCCACACTATTTGTCATCGAGGTGCGGTATTGAATCTTTAGGTGTCATATTCATAGAAGCATCACCAACGTTTTCGGCTGCATTTTCATTTTCAGCAAAATCGTGGTCTCGAAAAATGTTTCGGTTTACCGGGAACATTCCGGTCTTTTTAAATCCATTGATTGCCGTTTCTACAGTGGCTGCTCTATTATATGCCAAGCCAAATAGCTCCGCAACTTGGTAAACTGTCACCACACGGCCAGCATGTTGCTTAAGCCATTGGGAGATTTCCTGCGCCTAATATGTTTTAAATGGTGACAAATACAGCATCTAACGGCTGCATTTTATGAGTGGAATGAGGTGGTAGGCAAATTATTACAACATGATTGTCTCTTGCAACATTTACCACCTCCAAATTTTTTGTATGTGAATAATGCCCGTCGAAAATAAGGAGAACAGGATCTTCTGCTGTTGGCTTTGTGTATTCAATAAAATGGTGCAGCCACTGAACAAATATTTCCTGTTGAATCCAACCCGACTGATGACATGCATATATTGAACCTGGTGGGGCACCATTCATCAGTTCGACTTTCATATTTTTTCTGGGGAATATTATCAATGGTGGCACATATTGCCCTACAGCATTAAAACAAAACATAACAGTTATGGTAGATCCCCGTTCTGCAGATATTATCGCTCCTATTTGTTTTTTTCCTTTTCGAGCTATCACTTTAATGTGCTTATGTTGAACAACTGAAATCCCATATTCATCGCAGTTATACACCCTTGATGGATTATGTCTAATTTTATCCATCTCTGGTTCATATAAATCAAAAAATTTGGAAGCGTTGTCAGGAGTAAATGATTTTATTCTGGCGTATGAAATTCCTTGTGGGGTCCTTAGGGAGAGCTCTGGATAACGCCGAAGAAAACCTTTAAACCACTTAGAGCCTGCACACTCATTTACCGTGTTAAAAGGATTCTTTATTTTATTTTCTCTGCACAGGGAAAATGCCATTTTGCAAATATCTCTTTTGGTTATTCCGAAATATTTTTGTTCCATTTGCAGTGTGTGGAAAGATGATTTTCCATTTCTGACGAAAACACTGGCTTCTTGCCGAGTTTGGTTTGGACTACAACTTCGAGAGATCCGTTCATTTTAACAAACCTTTCCAAAGTCGTTTGTGGTACTCCGTGTGTTTTAGCACTTTTTTTGTAACCCATTGTTTTACTTCTACAGGCTTTTATGGCTGCAACCATATCTTCAACATCCCAGTTTTTCCTCCTACCTTGACTTGGCATAGGTAAAAAAAAACACGCATATTAATATCTAGTTACTTTAAATTGAAGCCTAATATGAGGTACCCCATATTAGGAATATATCTGGGGGGGGCAAATAATAAACAATGAAATATTTATGTTTAAACGAAAACAACAACAAACACCTATATACACAAAATATCTATTACCGACCCTACTATTATCCTATATATAACAAATAGGTAAGACTTACCTTGTATTGAAAAAAAACAATCGTTTTAATATGCACCAACTAAAACTTTTATCACCGCTAGAATGTGTAAACGAAAATGACAGAACAGCAGATTGGTTTATAGCTATAATATTAAGTAGAAATCGATGCAAGTCTATTAGGTGTGCTTTGACCGTTGAAACACAGATGTTCCACTTTGGTTGCAAAGATACATGCATATGCCATATTAGAAACATACCCCATAATAGGCGACCTTCCTCTACGGATATTGATAAGCAACTTAGTAGTGCGTTGGTTCTCCTTGATTTTTCCAAAGCTTTTGATAGCGTTAACCATGATTTATTAATAGCAAAATTAAAATACTATGATATTCAGAAGCACTCACTTCAACTTTTAAAATCATATGTTTCAAATAGATTTCAAAAAATGTCTCACAATAACCCTTTTTCAAATGAAATGAAATTTTTTATAATTTAAACTTCTGACATTCTAAAATCATTAAAATATTGCAAAATTCGGGCATATGCTGATGATACTCAAATTTATTTACATTTCCATCACAA
The DNA here is from genome assembly GCA_030620095.1 of Kuschelorhynchus macadamiae. Taxonomy (NCBI): domain Eukaryota; kingdom Metazoa; phylum Arthropoda; class Insecta; order Coleoptera; family Curculionidae; genus Kuschelorhynchus; species Kuschelorhynchus macadamiae. The sequence continues at coordinate 263,170 of JAUTXW010004371.1, forward strand.
TGATTACATTAATTCATCAAAGATGATAAATGAAGATTTAAATATTATTAAACAGCAGTCTTTGGCACATAATCTTAACCGAAATCCTTTAAAATCAAGACTTATGCTTTTTGGCAATAGGGTAGCTGTAAATTTCTTAAAAGAAAATTTTATCTTAAATATTGATGGTGTAAAGCTTCCTATGGTGCAATCCGCAAAAAATTTGGGAATTATACTTGACTCGGAATTGCGTTTTAAAGAATACGTAAAAAACTTAATTCAGAAATCATATCTATCATTAAAAATATTGTATATTAGCAGACATTTTCTCAGTTTTAACTTACGTAAAATGTTGTGTGAGTCATTAGTCCTTCCTAGCTTTAATTATTGTGATTTTATATATGGGCAATGTCTAGATCTAGTTCATATAAATCATATTCAAAAAATACAGAATACATGTTCGCGTTTTATTTTTGGCCTAAGAAAATTCGACCATATATCCCATACCTTCAAAGAACTTCGTTGGCTAAAAATGAATAAACGCAGAATGTTACATTTAGGCAATTTTTTAGTAAAAATTTTGAGAAATCCAGCATTACCATTTGCTATAAGGAATAAGTTTTTGTTTCGTGTAAATATTCATGCACATAACAGTAGGGATAGCAATAGGATCACCATGCCACATGACCAGCCTGCCATGTATCAAAGGTCTTTTACGTACAATGCTATCAAATTGTTTAATTCCCTACCTTGTGAATTAACTTTCCTTAATGAAAAAGAATTTAAAATTCAGTACAAAAAATATGTTCCTTGCCTCCAGGACTCCCGAGAATCTTTTTCTAGTTTATTTTTTTAACCAACTAATTTCGAAGTTCACCAATGGCGAGTGTTTTAGTGATTGTTAAACGGAAAAAAAATATAATAATATTCATGTTATTTGCTTAACTTCTTTACCACGAGAACGGGGTTCAGTAGAGTAGCCTTTCTGGCTAGACTGCGCCTTGCTCTTGTGATTTTTTTACAAAATGTGTTTTTTTTATGTATGTTAATTTTGAAATAAAAGACATTTATTATTATTATTATTATTAAACCAATGCTGTCACATAGAATGTTAGTGCTAAATAAAAAATGTTGGAATTATGATGAATTATTAAATCAAACCATAAAATTTAAATAATACATACCTCCCTGGTATTGCGGTTGTTGCTGAGCATAAAAGTTAGCCCTTTGTTGTTGTCCTTGAATAGAAAGGGGTCCACTCGCGTATTGACCTTCACTGTTATACGGATCTCTAAAATAAAAGTTATTTAAGTGTTTGTTGTTAATATCATATAATGTTAACTGATTTATTTCTTTTTTCACTCATAAATAATAGTGAGTTAATTAAGGTTAAACATTTGCGGAAAACAACTAGCTGAGGAAACAAAAATTATGTGTCTTAATTTTTAAAATAATATCTTCTGAGCTGTAACTCTTAAAAACCTAAGAAACTGCAAAATAAATTGTTACTATTAAGACGTAAGAAAACACAAAAGCTTTATCAATTCCTGTTGTTTATAAAACAATAAGTATTATACTTACTGCACTGGATGTGTATTTCTCTCAGCTTCTTCCTTCCATCTTTTCAAGAAAGCATCCTTGGCGGCTTTTACGGCAGGAGAATCGTCGATTTGTTTCGGCAATATTTTTGGAACGTTATCGATTTGATGGAAGCCATTACCATTGTCCCAGTATTCAACCTAGAGAATACGCTTTTTTACTTAAGTATTTTTTTAAAGTTTTAAAATTAATACTTAATTCCAAATTATACGAGGAAGGTTTTACAACTAAATTATATAGTTAACCGCTAAAAATAGGTGCAAAAAACATATTTATACGACTAGATTTAAATTCCTTAAAAATGATTCATAAAAAAAGTTGGAAAGAAAAAACCTGACTGTTTTTATTATTAAACATTTCTTACTAAGAGCCAGGAAAACTGTCTATGTTTTTAAATCCATTTTCTTGAATCAAAACGATACATATCAAAATAGTCCAATGAATATAAAAGGTCTTAAACAAAGCAGGAAGTATGATAAAAGTAACAACCTAGCTCAGTGCCGCTACATTTTTTGGGACTATCAAATATGTTATGGCCGAAAATTCAAGACCATGTATAATTTTCTGAAATGGTCACATTAATTTTACTACTGTTTAGCGGGGGTCAAATCTGAATCAAACATAATAATATTTATTTAAACTTTTACCGCCCTTTCCGGACTTATTTATTTATTTATTTATTTATTTATAATCAGGTACACTACAGAACATTGTTCCAAATGGTATACAATACTTATTTATATATAAACACAGTGTGTCCCAGATTCGCTTCTCTATATAGAGATCTCGGCTCCTATTATACCTACAGCAAAGGTTAAATGGGGAACGTTTTAGAGGAAACTTATTGCATTCGATATCTGGCTTCAGATTTACGATCGACTAATAAGTTTGGGAAACATCGGCGAAAAACCGAAAATGGCGGATTTCGTTTTCCGCGGTAACGGTAAATTTGACAGCTGTCAAAATGTGACATTATTCGGACACATTTTTAAGACAAATAAGATGGCGTATACGACACGTCTTCATTGTTTTTTGTTAACCCGCAACCCGTCTCAACTTTCATTTTTCTTATGACCGCCATATTGGATTTTTCGATTTTTGGAAAGAGCCTAAAATTTCCAGTCTAGTGATATCTCACAAGTGCATTAAAGATTTTAGTGTCATCAAAATATCACACTTCGTAAATTAGGTTTCAATGTTTTTAAAGGAGGCCATGATTGATTTGTCACAAGATTACATTAATAAGTAAGTAATGTACTGAACGCATTGAATTTTCGATACAACATGAACGTAAATAACAACTTAAAAAATCTAAATGAGCTTTAACTACTTTGTAAGTGGGTAACATTAATTTACAAATCTGCATAATGACGGCCAGTTGCATCGAGACATTTTTGACAATTGGTGACTGTTTTTCGTACAACCCTGGTAAGTGTATTTCGGTTAATATTTCTAAATGTGTCCAGAACTCTATGTCTCAGGATTTCTATGGTCACGGGGGAATCAAATTCATAGATCTCATTCTTCATGTGACCCCAGAGGTTGAAATCCAAGGGCGACAAGTCAGGGGATCTAGGAGGCCAAGATATTGGACTATTTAAAGAAATTATTCTTTCGTCAAACGGCTCTCTTAAGAAGTTCCTGACTTGAATGGTATTGTGAGCCGGACATCCGTCTTGTTGAAACCAAGTTCTTCTTAATTCATCTTCCGTTAGAATAGCTCGTAAGGCTGGTACAACCTGGTTTCGCAAAAGCTCTAGGTACCTCTGCCCGTTTAGGTTGTAGTCAAACAAAAATGGTCGATTTCCTGAAATGATTAATAATTTATAAATAGATGCCCAACAGTCAAGGGCGGCAGGGTCGGCCGGGTGGTACTAGAAACTATAAATTATAAAGGGAAAATTATCGTTCCCGTAATGAATGAGCTTGTATACAGTTGAAACCTATTCAGCTTTATTATGAAAAAGAAAAACATATTTGGTTAGCGGGAAGTAATAGCCGTAATAAATTATTTTGTTGGTATTGCATAATAATTTTGGAAATACTAAATCAATTTATTTCAGTGATATAATAATCTTAAAGAAGTACACCGTGCCTTAATAAAACATAAAATATCAAAAGAACAAACCCCTTGCGCTTTAAAATTTAAATTATTCGGAAATAGCTGAACGCCTTTTTATAAATCTTAATGAAAATGGAAAAATAATTCGACATTTGATTAATATGGTATTTTTTTCATAAAGCAAGAACTAGGCTTTCCGTAATAATAAATCATTAAATTCAGACAATCAAAATAATTTTAGAGAATTAGCTAAATCTGCAGAAAATTTAGATAAAGTGTTAATAAATTTATAGAACCCAATTCTATTTTTATAGGTTCTTCGAAACTACAATACAAAATGATTGAATAAATTGAAATTGAATGTAATATAATATAAAAAAAGTAAGTTGACTGACTAGAGTAGAACGTTTCACTTTTTTTTATTAGATTATACTCTTTTAGTATCATTAAAGAACTAAACGAGAAAAAAAAAGATTATTATTTGACCATCATTTGGTGCCTATTTAATAAAGATTGGTTAGATTAACTTACCAATGATCCCATACCAAACGTTACTTCTAAATCTGATCTGTAGACGTCTCTCTGCCACTTCGTGAGGATTTTGCACAGCCCAATGATGACGGTTGTGCCTATTAAAGACTCCACAATTCCTGAACCTGCTCTCATCGGACCACAAGACATGATTTACAAAATGAGGATTTTCATTACATCTCCTAGTATACCACTCACAGAACTGTAGTCGTCTTGGAAAATCAGTTTCCTTAAGTCCTTGTACTATTATGGGCTTGTATGGATGGTACTTATTCTTTTTTAAAACTCTCTGTACTGTTGATTTTGGCACATTAGTTTCCTGTTCTACAGTTCTTACCAATGCACTAGGGTTTTCGTTGATAGCTTGTAAAATGTTTCTGTCTCGATTTTCATTGTTATTATTGTATCCGCTTCTAGATTGTTCGAATTAAATTAACTACGATTTTCCTGAATTCGGTTTTATGAGGCTGCCGTCGTTCGGGGTACATCTCCAAATACTGTTTCTGTATGATTGAAAGTACAGAGCTAACATGTCAACCTTTTCTTTATTTGAATAAGGAATGCCGGCCATTTTCTATAGGTTTTGACAATTTATGTGTCAGATTTATGATTTTATTGGGATAAAAGCGTACCTACTACTTATTAAAACACAGCTTTAATACTTTCAACTATTTAACTTAACGACAAAGTCAAAATCCAGTTTTGTTACAGATAAATCATGGCCTCCTTAGAAAAGCATTGAGAGCTAACATTACTTTAAATCATGGCCTCCTTAGAAAAAACTTAAACCTAACTTTACGAAGTATAATATTTCGATGATACTAAAATCTTTAATGCACTTGTGAGATATCACTAGACTGGAAATGTTAGGCTCTTTCCAAAAATCGAACAAAAAACAATGAAAACGTGTCGTATACGACGAAAAATGTGTCCAATAATGTCACATTTTGGCAGCTGTCAAATTTACCGTTCTGGATATATTGGCCAAAAACGAAATCCGCCATTTTCGGTTTTTTCCCCGATATTTCCAAAAACAATTGATCGATGGTAAATCTGAGGCCGGATATCGAATGCAATAAGTTTCCTCTAAAACGTTCCCCATTTAACCTTTGCTGTAGGTATAATAGGAGCCGAGATCCCTATATACAGAAGCGAATCTGGGACACACTGTATAAATTAAGTTAAAGAATTTAAATTTTCAAAACAGAATTAAAAATAAGGAAAACAAACACTACACTTAAAATAAACTAACAGAATGTTTTAACAAATACAAGTATAGTCCTAATAAAACACAGATTTGTATATTTACAAAGTAATCACTGTTATTAAATCAAAATAATTGAATTGAATTATGTTATGTTATGTTCATATGAACTATTCTTCTTTACTTTACAAAAAAATACGCTATCAAACTTTTGCCGTATGCTTGCTTACTAAACACCCTAAATAGGCCGAAGACTTAAGCCTCAGATACTTTTTTTGTTATACAACTATGTAAACGTATAAACGACGTAATTGTGTGTTTATTTAGAAAAAGCATATGTTCGTAGTATTTAAAAAAAGCCTGATGAAGCTGTTGTATCAACGAAATATGTGTTGTAGATTTGTAAATAATTAATCAGTGAAGTGAAAATTGGATCAAAGTTTTCTATTATTACAATTATAATGTATTTCTATCAAGTAATAGCCTCAGCAATACAAAATTTTAATATCAGCAATTAGGGTTGCATATGTTTTTATAAAAAATTATTCATAGCATTTATGAAATAAACAGAAGCAGATTTTCTGCTTATCATGAATTTTGTCATCGATTCCCTACTCGTGTGACTTATACCATGGCTAGTGATAGATGACTGCTCAAACATTAAATTAAAGACATTGCTATGACTAGCGAGAGCTACAGAACCCTTATCAGCGATTTCCTGCTGGGGCAAATGAACAAATTAGGCTTGGAAAACATGTGCCACCATTCATAGTGGGTATTCTGGAACCCCGAGAAACACGTGTTCCCATTTCCATTGGTCTGTCGGTCTGTCTGTCTGTCTGACTGTACGTGGCACAACTCATAATCTACTTATTCGATTGACATCAAATTTTAGCTAAAAATGAAAGAAGAGAAGGAAGAAATTGTTACATTTTAGTAAAAATCTAATATAACGGCACAAAATGGCGGCCAAATAAAATTACTTATCCAATTGATCTCAAATTTTGCACAACAATTAAGTCCAGAAGCAGATTTAGATATTGATGTACCCGGTAGTAACTATTTTTTGAGGGCCATTTCTCCTTATGCTCATGCAGAATAAAAGAAATCATTTAAAAAAAAAAATATATATATATATATATATATATATATATATATATATATATATATATTCGCCTTTAATAAGTAAGTAAGCAAGTAAATAATTTAAAATATTTTGCCGCCTTTGTTAGTACAGCTTCTGTAAGTCTCTCTACGAAGTCCGATAGGTCAAGCTGGTTTCTGTCCCAGGAATCCCCGGGAAAATTGCGCTTTTCAACATTTCCAATCCCGTGAAATTACACTCGGGAAATCCCGGTTGCCGGGAAATATAAAAAACTCTTGACTTCTTATATAACAATTGTATATGCAAAACTTTTAGTGGTTCGCTTGTTTCCTGGTCAAAAACAGACAGAATCAGATCAATAAACAAAGTAAAGCACATAGCAAACTTGGAACTATTGAATTAAAGACATTTTTAAAAGCTTATTTTTCACAATAAATATTTCTTCAACTTGAAATGTGTTTGTAGCAAATAATATATAACGGTATTTAGGTTTGTTATTTATATGGATTTTAAGTTTTTACCTTTGGTTTACGTAAAAGATGTTTTAATGAATTTATTATGCTTATGCATATTTTATTTTATTATTAACACTGTGGTTCATTAAAAATTTTTTTGTATGTTCAAGGTATTATTTAAAGGTTTAGTTGTGAGGTATATTAATCTTTACTACAGATATGGCAATGGGGATTCTCGAAAATCCCGGGAACTTAAAATATATACTCCCGACTCCCGGGAATACAAAAAACCAGGGAAATCAGAAACCTTACTCGCGATTGCGACCGCTGCACTTTTGCCGATTGCTTTTTCTATTTCAGAATAATATCAACGCGTTTACGGTAAAAATCCAATAGGGAAGAGTGTAAAATGAATTTCACCTTTCATACTATCATCACGCTGGTAACTAGGCCGGGAGGAACCGGAGGTTCCCGTGGTAGTATGGGGTAAATTCACATTTAGGACTTCTTCACTCTTTTCCAGAACGGTAATTCTAGTCCTCCTCTCCGCGCACCCTTCCTACTCACTATATATTGTCTGAACAAAAAGTTAATAGAAATTGAAGACGTAAGGTTAGGTTAGGTTAGGTTGAAGAGGATTCTAATTTTTCATTATATTCGTTGTTTTTTCTTTTCTAATACTGTTTTGAAATTATTGTGCTAGGTTAGTCATTATAGGATAAGCAGCCCAAGCAACTGTTTAAAAATTCGGTAAAATTCCATTTCCTGGAATACATTTTTTTATGGAACAAAATAATAAACTACGCAATTTGTTCTTTTAAATATTATCTTAATAAAGTTATGAAAAGCAGTAAACAATAAAACAAATTAAATTAAAAATGATAAATTAATAACACAAAAACAAAATAAGATATAGTGCACTGGATGATCAATGCAGCAGTCGTTTTATTTGAGTAGGAGTGGTAAGTAAATGAATGTGTGTATGTATGTATGTTCGATAGAGAAATATTTATTCGGCCCAGTCTTAGCCTTACCCGGTAGTTTACTCACACAATCTATATTTGCATATTATTTCTCTTTTTTTCAGGAAACCATATATTATAAGGTAAGTTCTGGGTACTTGGATAAAATATAGGTAAAAGCCCTTTTAACAAGACTTTCCTCGTATTGAAAGTGTCCCTATGTCAAACAACGTAAAATATATTACAAGTCAAACGACTACAAATATTTGAATACGGGAAAGTACGAATAACTTAAGGCAAAAAAGTCTTATATAACCGTATAATTTAAGAAATATACTAAATATTTTATTCATTTTATGGTCCAAAACCACTAATTACATTATTATCAATTCAATAATTAAAGTTATTGTTGAAGTAGCCGCAATATTAAAAAAATATATTTATTTATGGAATGGCCGCACAAATTGTTTTTGCTACAATTAATAGGGGTAACTTTGCCCATCCGGGTATCATTGGCCCGACAAGCAAATATTTGTTAATAAAGGTTTCTCTAATTTATTTTCATTGAAAGTTCCACATTTTTAGCTTTAAATACAAATTTAATCTATGTGCTGCCATCTAGTATACAACAGATAAAACTAAGTTGGCCGCGTTTTGTCATTTACGTTTAGATTTGTGGGGATATTTTTGCACGTTCAAGAAGCTCTTAATGTAATTTGATTTTTTGGTGGCTTTATACAGAAAAAAGGGTAAGTAATAATGTAAATCATATACATAGATGTTCTTTTAAAATAGGTAATATTTTTTCCAACAAGATTGTTGAGTTTTTATGTAAATAATGCTATATTTTAAAATGTTATCAACCTAGCTTAAATTTCTGGCCTGGGCCAATGTTACCCGCTTTGAATTTTGATTTATTTTTCTGACATTATAAGCATATATAATTTTATTTTAGGTTCTATAATGCCTCGAAAATAAGTTACCACGTTACCTGGAATACGTCGCTATGGTACCAAATCGAAATATACAGCCGAGAAGCTTCAAGAAGCCCTTGAAAAAATAGGAACTGGTGTTCTAGGTCAACGAGAGGCTACAAAAGTTTATAAAATACCACGATCCACTCTTAAAAGCAAACTAAAAGGAAAACACAAAAAAGAAGTAGGACGTCCAACCGCACTCACCAAGGAGGAAGAAGAAATAATTTTTAGCCACATTCTGGCCATCAGTCAGCAGGGTCTCGCATTTACTCTTTATGATGTCCGTTGTATAATAAAAAGTTACTTGGATGATACTGAGCGGAGTATACCAACTTTTACCAATAACAAACCAGGATGGGAATGGGGAAAGTTGTTCCTTGAAAGACATCAAATAATTAAACAGACCTTTGCTGCCAATATTTCCCGAAAACGAGCTCAAGTAGACGAGCCAAATATAAATAAATTTTTTAAAAACCTTGAGCAAGAATTGGTGGATGTACCCCCTGAAAATATATTTAATTTTGATGAGTCTGGTTTTCACGATCAGCCTCAAAAGAAAAAAGTTTTATTTCATCGGTCCTGCAGACATCCCGAAATAATAAGAAATTCCACAAAGTGGAGTTTCACAGTAATGTTTTGTTGTAATGCATCAGGAGAATTGCTGCCACCTTACATCATTTTGAAGAAGAAAAAGATGTCATAAAAATAATTGAGAGTCATGATATATCACTCCATACTAACAGACGAACCTATAAGGTAAAGGACGCCATTCTTTTAGAAAAATGGGTTAATATATAAAATGTAGTTATAGGCTATATTTGTATTTTTTATAGTGTTCGAGCTTGTTTCACTTATGTATTATTTTTGTATAATAAAACTTGATATATTTGGAAATTTTATTTTATTTAATAACTACCCAAAAACCAAAAAAAAGTTTTAAAAACCTTACTATTTATATCCATTATTACCTAAGTAATAATATGGCATAAAATGTTAAATTTTATAGGAAATAAATCGTTTTATTTAACTTGTATATTTTCCCTATCACTCAGTAGTGGAACAAAGTTAGTCTAATAACAAAATCATCTAAAATATACCAGTTTTAATCGATTTTTAAAGTGTGGAACAATGTTACCCGATCTTAGGGTGCAACTTTGGCCCACCCTTAAATAAATAAAAAAAGTCCTTTACAGGTGAAATATATGCATATCATTTTGAAATTTGGTTTATTTGGTTATTTCCTACCACTATTTAATTTAAAAATGCAGCTGCTAGCCTAAATTAACTACAAAATAAACTAAAATACGTGCTTAGTGGTCCAAAGATACCCCGAATGACTGTACTATAAACGAAAAAAGGAAATTATTTTATTATTTTTAAATAATTATTTGAACGCTGAGATTTGTAGTGATATTCGATAAAACGATATTTTTATATTTATTACTGTATACGATAAATCAGGAAACTAAATTCCAGCGAACTAATTTTCTTAACTTTTTCTTTTTCCCGTCATGAAAGACATTAGTGTACCATGTGCAACTGTATCGTACGCTAGTAGCGAAATCCATTAGTCGGCAGACAAACGGGAAAAATATAAGCTCCATATATCAAAATAAGTTGAGCAACATTGTAACATAGCCTTTTCTAAAACTGTCAAAATAAAAAGTTTTCGCGTTGCAATGTAGTGAAAGTATCGGACTCGTTTTTGTTCTTTTAAATAAAAAAAGTGGCTCATCCATTTTTTCAAACAAGACCCATAATCGTATTACAAAATAGCTATATCCATGGAAGTTGCGGGTAATGATCAATTTACCGATTTTTTTATTTTGTAAAATGAAGTGGATGCTACATGAAAGCGCACAAACGTGAAATTTATTTTTCAAATCGATTTTTCGATATTTTAATAAGTATTTTCAGCACACAGTAATCCAGCAACATAGTGCGTGTGATGTCAGAAGACGTATTGCTATTTGCTAACAGAAGATACGGTAAGAAATGCGTGTAATCAACTCTTGGCCATTCTTCACTCTTGGAACATTGGCCAGGCTCAGTTATTGTAATCAACAAAGGAAATCAATCCATTTTAGATACCAAACAAAGTTACTGTCTTAGAAAAGCGAGTGAGGAACATTAATCCTCACTCTATTGCTATAGTTTTTATTACCTTTAAAAATACTTCTAAAAAATTAGAAAATAAATTATTATGCTTCCATAACAAGTACTTACTTTGATTTCCTGGCCGGCTCCATTTACGTAATTATAAGCGCCCTTAAGATCGCCGCCTGCCTTTTTTTGTTCATTTTTAGCTATATCTGGTACTTGGTACCCGTAGAGATACCCTCCCAGACCATCCTGCCCATGATACTGCTTGGCCAAGTAAATGTCTTCCAGAACATTATGTGGTTCTTCCCCTATAAAATTAAAAAAGGTTTTTGTCGAATGTGTGATACGGTTCATCCCACTTTAAGTTGGAATCGATTATTATCCCTAGATATTTTGCTTTTGATTTGCTCCCCAATCACTTTTTCTTGAAAGAAGGGGGGTATTTATTACTCTGTTAGTTAGTAGTTTATTATTTTATGCGGAAAAAGGTAAGTTTTTTTTCACACAAGTTTTATGGTTTACTCGGAACCGTCAGGATTTGCTAAAAAATGTACAAATGACAACTGGAAAGTAAAAAAATGAGCATCGACTTTGTTATTTTAACTGGAACACCCTGTATAATTTCTTTCAATAAATAGGCATATTTTTGTTGATTATAAAAATACCAGGTTTGATACCTTTATGTTTAAAAACAACCGAGAAAATTGACCAGAATACTGTCATAAGAGGCAGTGTATTCCTGACTTTACTTATGAATATGTTCTCTTTCTTTCTAACACGTTACTATTACCTATTTGTCTTAATTTGTGTATTCTGTTGCTTATCTGGGCATTTTGTATAACAATTCTACATTTTTTATTGATAATTTCTTAGTAAAATACTTATCTCTAGCTAAAATCTGTTTTATTCGAAATTTAACGAAACTGAATTTTTATTTGTTAAGACCTAAAACAACATATTATTACTATCAGAATGTGATCAAATAACTTTTTTTTCATGCTTTAATGACCCACCCTAATCCTCAACTACAATATGGCAAAATACGAATTTTGGCAATTCTTTTTGCACAGAAAGTTTAACATAAGCTTTAGCTAGATCAAAAAAGCTGCAGTTAAAAAAAATGGTCTCGCTATTAATTTTCCTAAAGTTTGACCCTCCAGTGAGTGGACTAAATACTTTATGTCAATGATAAGTGGCAGTTGTTCCGTCAAACTTACCCAAAAATCTTACTGCAGGTACATTTGAATCTATTTTGGGAGCATATTTCAACGTCTGATCTTGCTGTTCGATAATATTTTCAGCATCATTTGGTTCCAAGTCCAATAATCTTATTTCGGCGGCTTTCGATTGTTGAAGGTAGCAGACAACTGCCGTCTATAAAAAAAATCTTATTTAGAATAGATAGTTCAATCTTCTTTTAAAATACAATGAGTAAATACGGCGTTAAGAACCTCCCAGGCTGTTTTTTACCAACTCACTTATAATCTATCCTAATATATAAAAGACTTAGTTGACTGACTCACGCTACAGCTCAAACCGATTGAGATAAAAGGCTGAATTTTGGCATACAGGTTGATTTTAGTGTGTAGGTGGTTCGATAAGAAGGCATTTTTCAAAACTTATATTCTAAGAGGGTGAAACCACCCCTTAAATGTTACATATCTTTTTTATTTAAAAAACGGTTAGTTTTTTGGAAAAACTCTTGAACACTTGTTTTTTAATTTATTATTATTTTAATATATTATATTATTATTTATTATATATTATTTATTTTATATTTATATATATATATATATATATATATATATAATTTATTATTTAATAATATTATATAAGCCTATATATTTTTTTATTCAGAAACTGGTTATTTACTCATTTTTTTGGACTAGACCAAAAAATGTTACCGAATACAGCGAGTTCAAAACTCTTGTGCCAGATTCATTTATGGTATTAGAAAGTTTCAGCACATATCACACAAAATTACTGAGCTAAATTGGCTTAATATTTCAAACAGGCGAAAGCCATGCTATCTTTTTAATAAGCTCTTTTAGGCAAAAATTCAACATTAGATACAAGATGTGTCCAGCGCACAAAACAGCACTCTTTGAGCGGTCTTTTAACTAAGGCATCGTACATCTGTACAATCCGTTACCGTAGAGACTGAAATCCCTTAGCCAAAAAAAGTTTCGTATGGAAGCTCGAAATATGCTGTTCAACATATGAATTAATATTTATGTGTTAATATATATACATAAAACTTAATTTTATTTTATTATTAAGCTGTAATTATAAATGTGGAATAATTAATAGTTTTATTATAAATTTCGCTTGTAATATTATTTTGTAAGTGAACATAATATGACTTTTATATTTTATTTTGTCATTACATATTTTAAAATGTTTTAAGCACACTTTCCAAGTGTGAACTTCCCCTTTTTGGTAACTATTTTTTTTAAATGTAAATTGTATTAAATATTTCCTGTATGTTACCAAATAAAGACATTTATTATTATTATTATTATATTTTATTTAAAAAACCTTTAGTTATTCGGAAAACGCTTGAACATAATATGCTTTATATTTTATTTTTTTATTTTAAAAAAACAATTCCAAGGGGTGAAACCATCCCTTTAATATTCGGAAAAACACTTGAACACGTGCTTTTTATTTTATTTTATTACCCATTTTAAGATTTTTTATAAATTCATACAGGGTTTTTGAAAAAATCGGGCCATTGATTAATTTTTGCGATCTTTCTCAAACCGTTTTCCGTAGAAAGCTGAGCTTGTGCAAACAGTTTGATTTTAGAGTGCAGAGGTTCGATAAGAAGGGACTCTTCGAAACTCGGTTTCCAAGGGGGTGAAACTACCCCTTAATTGTCTATAGTGGACCCGAAAATTGTAAAAATAAAACCGCTTCTTATTTTAAAGAACGAGCTATATTAACTCCAAAAAATAGCACAGCAGATGTAATAACTCCAGCTTTATTGGAAAAAATTACTGCTCCACAATTAACATACTACTCAATAGTTGTAGTTATAGACCAAGTTAATTATCCTGTCGAGATCCTACACTCTCCAAACCCTTCAGGAATCCTCCTCATGAGTTAACTTTAAAAGTGGGGATACCAGTGATGCTTATTCGAAAATTAAAACCACCAAAATTGTGTAATAGAACTCGACTACAGGTTAAAACATTACAAACAATGTAATAGAGTCTACTGTTTTCTGGAACTGGTCTGGGAGATACAGATTTTATACCACGTATCCTTTTTTGACTATCCTTTTCAGTTTAAACCTGTACAGTTTACTTTAAAGCTTTGTTTCACCATGATAATTAACAAAGCTCAAGAGCAATCCTTAAGTAGAGCTGAAGAAGACTTGCGCTACGATGTTTTTCCCATGGTCAACTGTATGTTGCATGCTCTAGAGTAAATTCGCCTAGTAGCTTGGCTATTTTACAACCAGAGAATGCAACAACAAACGTGGTTTATAAAGAGGTACTCAAGTGAAGCGATTTAATCTTTACATAGCTTTCATTATAGTCATATACGCGAACGAAGTCGTGGGACCCGCTAGTAAATAATAATAAAGCAATATGATAGTAAACAGAGTATTTTCTAATTACATGAAAACGCTTCGAGGACTCAAAATGTTTATTTTAAATTTTGACAACAATTTGGTATATGTTACAATTCCATAAATTGATTTATTAATTTGGCAATAATAAACAGAGTCATACTTTTTGTGGGTCGTCATGACCGCTTTACCCCAAACTTTTTTTACCTTTGACTATATGAAACGAATGTGTTTATATTCTATTAATATATCAAAAAGTTTGAAGCATGATTTTTTTTGCCTAAATCTTTTATCTTGGGAAAATTACTATAATTACACTTAAAAATAAACTGAAATCAGTTTTATAAAAATGTTGTAGAATAGGTTAGATTAGGATAGGGTAGGTTGTTTTTAAAACGCGTGTCAACAAAATACCTATTTTTATTATAGATTTTTTTACATTTTACTTCCCTCGTAAAAAGGAGGTAGAAAAATATGTTTTCTCAATTCCATCGGTCTATCTGTCTATCTGTTCGCGGCATAGCTAAAAAACTACTTACCCAATCGACTTCAAATTTCGGACAAAATTAAGGGTAATATGGGGATGACCTGGTAAAAATCCAATATAGTAACACAAAATGGCGGCCAAGTGAAATGTTAAAAAAATTATTACTAAAAAACTACTTTTCCAATTTATCTCAAATTTTTTACAAAAATCAAGTATTATGTAAGAATCAACTGGTAAAATTTTGGTACGAATCCAAGGTGGCGGAACAAAATGGCGGCATAATAAAATATTTTAAAGTTCAGCCTGAAAAACTACGTAATGAACTGATTTCAAATTATGTGCCAAAAATAATTGTGGTATAAAGATGAAGTAGTAAAATTGTGGTATAAATTCAAAATGAGAAAACCAAATGGCGGCTAAATATAATTTTTGTAATCGAGAAAAAATCATCTTCTTAGGTTTTACATATCTTCACGTTTTAGCGTCCCTAGAGGCCAAAAAGAAAAAAAAAAGAAACATTGCAGATAAACTGGTAGAAATTCAACATGACGTAACAAAATGGCCATGGCGGTGTGTGTTAATATAAAAACTACTGATTGAATTTATTTTAAATTATGCCAAAAATCAAGTGTGGCATAGGTAGAAACTGGTAAAATATTGGTAGGAATCCAGTATGATCTAGCAAAATGGCAAAGAATACAAATGTCTTAAAAAACAGTATATATGTGTTACAATTCCTAATAAAAGGAAAGATACATAACGATGAAAGTTCCGGGTAAAGGAAATTTACCCGGAGCTTCCCTCTTGTATTTAAATGTACCTTTCTATTCATATTAACATTTTCACAAGAGGAATATGGTGGAATCTTACAACTTGTTATGAGTTACTCTATATGTTTATAAATGTATATTTGTACTACATTTTTGCAATTTAAAAACAAATGATAAACACATTTTTCGTTCATTAAGTGCGATCTATAAATATAAAAAAAATCTTTAATTATTTTGTTAAATATTAATGAAACTGAAACCTTTGCGAATTCATGTTTATATAAACCTTTTATTCCTAATTTTTTTGCAAAATCACATCCTACAATATCAGGATGCAACAAAAAAAAACTATATAGCAAAGCTTACGATTGTACGGAGGTTGTATGCCGAATGACATCAAAGCAATGAATGGCAGATTTATTTCTATTTTTTACCCAGATTACAAATCCGAAGATTTTAAATGCTACGTATTACCAAAGACTAATTGTACTGTAAATTGCCAAAAACCTCTACTTGTTTAGAAAAACAGTACATAGCTTATCTATAAACGAGCTTAACCAGCCGATCGCTGCCTGACAACTCTGGATGCTGTGCAGTGGCTGTTTTTTAATATAAAAGCTGCAACACTGCTCATAAATTAAAAAAAATAATAATATTAATCCATTTTTCGTGTTTGACATGAAGCAGTGTTTGTCGCGGTATGTAGTGACGTTTTCGTAGCGGCCAAAAAACGACCAACTTTATATCAAATGCCAAGCTGCAAATAAATTTACCGACAGTGTAGTATGTTTATCCTCACATATTTTTTAATGAAGGCAAAACTAATGGAACGAGGAGCTGCAAAACTGTATAGTTGCATTTAACGGCATGATTGTGGTTTCGGAAGATTTAAATGCAGTAAAACGCTGTCTTAATTTGTATTGCGTAAATTTTATATAACTTTTTAAAGCGTGAAATATAGATGTGACTTATAATTTAATAAATGTGAAAAGAATCCGACCATCACCGGACATCGTTATAGAGAAACAAGACTCTAGCAGGGTAAATCGCCTAAAAGACAGTTTAATCGGGAAATATATTCAAAAAATAATATTGAATATGCCTGTGTAATAGAAGAAATGCTCTTTTTTGTTTTCTATATGTGCTTTTTTCGTGGGATATGCCGTGGAATCAAATTGTAGACATTTTGAAGTAACACTATGACTGAAAATTGTTTAGTCGCAATGTCCATGTCGTCCATTGAAAAAAAGCTTATTAGTGAATCGTGACATAACAAACTTTATTGTTAAAACTAGAACTGATTCATTCGATTTTATCCAAGTTTTTATTAAATAGACTTACATGTTTGCAGTTTTTAAGACAATTTTTCGAGACATATCTGCGTGGAGTCTGATTAAAAATGGCAAGTTTTTGTATTTTTGATTCATATTTTGGTAACACATGGTCGGAAGAGCAGATAAGGGAAGTTCTACAGTTATTATGGAGAGAAGGGAATATGACAGCAAAATGTTAGAAATGCTCAACGATACTAATACCTATCAAATATCGACAAGAGATCCAACAAAAAAATATCAAGAAAAGGCCAACTGTTTTGTAACTCTTTTAAGAAAAACCATTGTCTAACAGACATCCAAGAAAGAAATATGAAAACTCTCAACTCCACTCCACCTGGAATATATGGTTTAAGAAAGACACATAAGCAAGACTTTAGGCTAAGACCCATCGTGAGTAGCATCCATACACCTTGCTATAATCTCGCCATCTTCTACATTCTGTTCTTGGTCCGATAACATCTCCGTATTATTTTAAAGTGAAAAAGTCTTTTAATTTTATTGAGTAAATAAAAAAACATACTAATACCCTCGGACTACCACATGTGGTTTCATTGTTCATGAACATTCCTAAACAATTAGTCATTAATGTTATAATAAAACGCTGGACATTTATTTCAGTATACACTGACATTCCTATGAACCTCTTTATAAATATGATAGAATATTGTTTTGCGTCCAGCAGCCTATACCAATAAAACATCATAACACTAATTTTCAACTTTTTAATAGTTATCACCCAAAAATACAATTCACAACTAAGAAGGAAGTTGATAAAGAATCATTTATTGACACTGAAGTTCAGGAAGAATTTTCAACTTTTATTCCAATAACCCAATTTCTCAAAAAATTGGGACTATCAGTGGATTCCTCAATAGAACTAAAAATCTCAGCCACCCTAATTTTTATGGTATAAATATTAAAAACATTAAGAACGTTTTGAGAGAGAATAACTATCCGATCGGGTTTGTGTATTAATCGCTTCGGAAATAAAATGAAAACAGTTAAAGATAACAAAGTTACAAATCAGATATTAAATATTATTAAATTAGTTCATTGTAAATAAAAATATATTTGCAAAAGAAAAAAACTAGAATGGCGAAGGCGTCAAAAAAAACTGTAGGTCATGAGCCGCCACTGGCGCTTTACCAGATTAGCAGCAACATCGGTCCCGGACGTTGTACTACGATGGATCCCAACTATACGGAATACAATACAAAGTTGGGATCCATTTAGAGTTCATTTGTTTTACATTGGATGGTTCATCGAGTCAGAGTATTCTCTGTCTTTGGTATTACACATTTGTTCCTGCACATGAATTTAATAATAATAATTCATATTTGGCACGATTTAAACCCAAGAACCACGATTTGGTTACTGACTTGATTATTGATTGGTTTATTTTAATTACTCGCACTTATTGACTCTCTACACCATACAAAAATGTTTTTAAAATCTGCGTTATATTACCTACAATTATGGACTTTTAAGCTGCATATAAGATTTGACCACTACAAAATGTTACAAGCATTATTATTTTAGGCAACACCTGTTAATTTATTCAATCTTAAAACAAGTTCTTAATATCGCTGAGAAGATTCAAAATAATTCTAGGAATCAATAACAGCTAAAAGATTTACGTAATCCTTGAAATTTATGTGCATGAAATTAACTTTAATTTGAAGATATCTTGTGTCATTTGAATTTCCCATGTAGAGATTATGCGCATTTGAATAAATTTAGACAATATACCACAAGTTAATAAAGATTAAAAGATTATATCTAAAATGATGCTAGAACATATTTTATTTTATAATTAAAAAGTGTTCGAGGTTTACCACTCCGAAAATATGGACAATACATGCAGGTTGTTTCTTAATATCATATCCGTACTGTAGGAAGTAACTTTTTGTCTCGCTGTATCAGTGAGAGTTCATATAAACATGTGGTTTAAATTGCTTTACTTTCAATGTACCGGGTGCCAAAATTTTTATTAAAAAAATCGGTTTTCTATTTTTATATTTGTCCGGGAGGGTGACATACTTGATATTTATGAATAATCATTTATATTAAATAATTAAGAGTACAACTTTTTTGTCTTTATTTTTTTATCGTGCCTTGCTCCATTTTTGAGAAAAAAAAAGAAATTCTTGAAAAATTATTGAAATCCATCCATTAGAGTCCAGTAATCAAAGGGTTTGGAACGTGTAAAACACTAAAGTGTTTTGTTGCAAACACTATCTCTAAGGCGTTTGGGAGTGTTTTCATACAGAAAACAAAAATGTGGTGGTTGTCCAATATCTTCCAAAATATTGCAGATAAAACAAAATTGTTTTAGTAAAAAATCTAGGGCCGATCATTATCTACAAAAAAAGTTATACTTAATGTTTTTTTTTTTCAAACTTAAAAAAAAAATTATGAGAGCTGCAAGGAAAGAACATGAATACTTTTTTTTAGGTATTAATCTCTCCTACATTTTTTGGATTTTTTCATTTTTTACTTTCCTGGTAAAAGGGATGTTGAAATCAACTGATAACATTTTGAAACGAATCCAAAATGGCGGAACAAAATGGCGGCTTAATAAAATATTTAAAAATTCAGCCTGAAAAAACTGCTTAATGGTTTGATTTCGAATTGTGTACCATAACTAATTGTGGTATAGGGATCAACTAGCAAAATAGTAGTACTATTTTAAGATGGCCGAACAAAATGGCGGCCTATATCTCTGTCAGTTCGCGGCATAGCTAAAAGACTACTTACCCGATTGACTTCAAATTTTGGTTAAAAATTAAGGTTCATATGGGGATGGCCTGGTAAGAGTTTGATAAAAATCCAATATGGTGAAACAAAATGGCGGCTTAGTGAAATATTAAAAAAAATATTATTACAAAACTATTCATCCAATTTATCTCAATTTTTTTCAAAAACGTCAAGTATTATATCGGAACTAACTGGTAACATTATGGTACGAATCCAAGAAGGCGGAACAAAATGGCGGCTTAATAAAATATATAAAAACTCAGCCTGAAAAAACTGCTTAATGGTTCGATTTTAAATTGTGTGCCATAACTAATTGTGGTATAGGGATCAACTAGTAAAAACGTGGTACTAATTCAGGATGGCGGAACAAAATGGCGGCCAAATAAAATTTTTTTAAGCGTGAAAAAGTCACTCTCTCACTTTTAAACATCTTTACGTTTTAACGTTTCTAAATGCCAAAAAAATATTGCTTTATCAACTCCGTCGGTCGGTCTGTAGATCTTTCTGTCTGTCAGTTCGCGGCATTGCTTAAAAACGACTTAACCGATTGACTTCACATTTTGGTCAAAAATTAAGAGTCATATGAGGACCGCCTGGATTTTGGTAAAAATCCATTATAACTGAACAATGTTAAAAAAAAATTGTTAGAGTAGTATATTATTTGGGGTTAAGATCCAGTAAATAAAAACAACTTTTTTCCAATTAGCGACGTTTCGGAACTCAGTTTGTGCATCTTCAGGACACATATATAGATCCTATATCCTGCAACCATATTATTAGTCTTTACCTACTCCATTGGTCCGCAAATATTTCCTAGATATTAAGTCTCTAAATAGTTTTCATTCATAAACCTCTTGTTCTTATGTTACAGTGGTCTATTATTTGGGGTTAGGGTCCAGTAAAAAACAAAAGTCTATTTTTGAATGGTTGACGTTTCACAACTTTATTGTTGCATCCTCAGGACACATATAGTTTCTGTATCCTGCATGAACCCCATATTATCAGTCTTTGCTTTTCGTTAACGATCCTCTTGTGGTTATGTCAGACTGGTGTATTATTTGGGGTTAGGGTTCAGTAAAGTAACAAAAGATTTTTTAAATTGTCGACGTTTCGCAACTTTATTGTTGCATCCTCAGGACACAGATTATATATCCTGCATGAAACCCATATTATCAATTTTTACCTACTACGTTTAACCTACTACGTTACCTACTACGTTTACCTACTATGCAGTAGGTAAAGAGTAATAATATGGGTTTCATGTAGGATATAAAATCTGTGGATCCTGAGGATGCAACAATAAAAAAAGCCTTTTTTTTTACTGGATCCTAACCCCAAATAATACACCACTTTAACGTAACAACAAGAGGATCGATAACGAAAACCAGTTAGAAATTTAATATCTGGAGAGTATCTGCGGACCAGCGGAGTAGGTAAAGACTGATAGTATGAGTTTCAATATAAGATGGCGAAACAAAATGGCCAAATAAAATTTTTAAAAAATCAATGTAAAAAAACCTTGTTCAATTGATTTTGCAGAAAAATTAGATGTGAAAAAAGCATAAACTGGTATGAATTCGATATGACGTATTTTATTATGCCCAAAAGTCAAGTGTGGCACAGGTAGAAAGAAAATGGTAAAATATTGTTAGGAATCCAATATGATGGAACAATTAAAAAGAAAAGACAGTATATGTAACAGATTGATTCTGTGATTATGTATTGAACTAAATTGGGTCACACTTCACTATTCCTAACAAATGGAAAAAATCAGAACGTGGGAAGTTCCGGGTAAAGAAATTTACCGATTTTTTTTGTAAAGCGACGGCCTTCGTGTGAGTACTCTGGACATTCCCAAAAAGCCTCTCGAGAGGCACTATTAGTGAGAAAAAAAGTACACAATTATCTGGAATCTTTAAGTCTGTGACCAAGGCACATTGCGTAATAACGGGAACAGTTATTGTAGGATATTTTTAATGTAATTTTAATGATATCTGGAGTTCTTATTATGGTTTGTATTTTGCGTTTTTTTAAGTTCTTATAGCTTTTATATTATTACTACAAAAATTTGGACTTCCAAGTTTTTGTTAATTTTATGGTAATAAACATTTTCTTGTTTTTTATGTTTTCCAGGAACACATAGGAAGTACTTTTTTCTCGAAAACTAAGCAGGACACAAAAAAACGAATATTAAAAAAGTTGTACTTTTAATTGCTTATTCTAAGAAAAATTTAAAACGTATAAAAAAACCACTATAAACCAACCTATATCTTCAAAATGGGCGAAACTGTTTTCAGGATATTAATAAAAAGATTTTTTTTCTGTATTGACACACTGAATCTGTATCTTAAAAGCAAAACAATTTAGGGCATTTGTTTTCATGTCATTTTTAGAAAAAGAAGATTAAAGTAAATTAAACGTAGAAAATCAGAATAAAATGAAAAAAACACTAAGAGCTATCACACAAAAATACTCAAGAAAATGACAAACGTAGATTAAAACAAAAATTTAAGAAATATATCGTAAATAATGATTTTTTCCAAAATTCTACTAGTTGATTGAATTGATTGAGGTGAGAAGTTTTTTAGCTATGCCGCCCACAAATAGATAGACATACAAACCGACGGAATCGAAGGTAGTAACCAAGTGAACTTTAACATAAAAACAATGTAAGTTTTAGTGGCTCAATAAAAAAAAAACCTACAATAGATATTTAAAGAAGAAACAAAATCAAGCAAGCTAAACATCGCATCGTGCATTCCTTTAGCGCTTTGAAAACCAAACAAAATGGACAGCAGATACATAAGCCGATAGCTAGAGGCAGTGGCGGTCAATGAACTTCCAAAAATATTTCAGAAAATAAATAATTCGTTTGACCGTCCCTCCCAATAGTTGTAATAAAACGCGAACCTTGGGAAAAGTTAAATACGCTACACTATTAGCCGCGCGTGGCGGTTAGAACGATCTCATTGTGTTCCTTAGGCATAATAAAATACGCTATACTAAGCTAGGCTGGGCAGTCCGAACGGCCCTGATTACCTTAAAGCTTGACGAAAGTACCCGAAGATTTCACAGTTACCGAGCGGCAGCCGAACGTGATATCAAATGAAATATGAAATCACGTTTTGGGTCATCAGACGGGCTGTTCTCATAATTCGATCGATCGGTCGCGGCATCACGTCGGCATGCGGAAGTTCAATTGTTCAGAGGTCGCGCGGTCGATATTCTAACTCGATATTGTTTCGGACGTTTTTAATCGATGAAAATTGATTTATATACTGTATTACTGTTTTTTGTAATATATATATTTTTTATTTTTATGATCCATGTGTGAGTTTGAAATATACAGGAAATAAAATGTTGGTAGTGACTAGTGCAAAAAAATAAACAACTAAAAAGTGCTTAGGAACTTAATTTTGCAAAAATAACCAATTTCAAGGTGGTCTATGTTTGAGTTGTGAAAGTAGATGAAATAAAATGTCGATAGTGCAAAAAATTAAACAACTAAAGAGTACTGACGAACTTAATTTTGAGAAAATAACTGAATTCAAGGAAAGTGGTCGCAATTTGCCAGAACTGAGTATACGACAAACTAGTAAAGGCAACAATAAAGAGGTTCATCGAAACTTTCGCAAAAGTATGTATGATTTAGCTAACTGGATATGTGGTTGTGAAGTCTTTAACTCATTTTACTGGTATGTTTGTTTGTTGTTTTCTAAGGGCTCGTCGGACTCATTATGGTGCAAAACCGGTGTTAAAGACTTAAAACACTTAAAAGAAAAAATAAAAAACATGCGTTTTCATGAGATCACATGAAATGTTCGGTGAACTACGCTACGGTCGGAAGTCTTGATATTCGTACTCAGCTAGACACAGCTTATAGAAAATCTTTTAGAGATTTTAATGAGAATGTATTCAAAAATCGTTATGTTTTAAACAAAATTACTGATTTTGTAAAATTTTGTGGGGCATTTGAATTTTGTTTGTCTGAAAATCCAGGGGTTTTTCGAGGGCTTATAAATTTTGTTGAGGAGTTGTGCCAAGATAGACTATCCGCTTTAGCAATGTTAAGTATCGAGAAATCGTTTATAAAAGGAATGTGAGTTTTTTAAGTTTAACGAACGTGTCGTTCAGCATTTTTCCAATTCTAAAGAACGAAGAGTAGACCCGAACTTCAAGAGAATTTAAACTCAATTTAAAGATAAGATATTTATTTTTATTTTAAGTATGCCTATTTTTAAATTTAGACAATGACAAATGACCTTCCAATATAATTCACCACGAGCCGCCACTGGTTAGAGGACTCACTCAGTATTCCACCCTTGTGCAAGGAAATAACCTAGGCAATTTCAACACTGGAAGGAAAAATCCAAGAATCGTTGATAGCAGTCGCCAGGGCATCCAACGCACATTTGGCAACCTTACCTCGGCGGGCATTTCGTCGTTTCCGCAAAATTTCTTATTTTTTATATCCCGAAGAACACTCCGTACTTATGTGCCTGAGTAGGGAAAAAGTGGGTATGTGCACACATCCGACGACAAATTATGTGCCAACCTATACGCATTGGTGCAATTGTACCTATTAAGAGCATCAGGCCCAATTCCAAAATTAGAATTATCATAACTAGGTTTATTACGAAGATCATTATTATTAATAGACCGACTTTATTTTTATCTTTTATTAGCATTTATAAGTATATTATTATAATATTTCCGTCAGATGTCGCAATGAGTTGCGATTATAAGAATATGTGACGCATTCACCACATCGTCCAGAAATATTATTGAAGAAAAACTTATTGGTTTTATATAAAAAATATGTAATAAAACAATACAAAAAATAGTGTTGAAAGGTCTTTGTAACCAGACTATCATTTCAAAAAAAATGTAAATTTATGCAGTACAACTCTCTCACTTGCTGAAAAATCTGGCTTAGTATTTTAAATATATAAAGTAGATGCCTTTTGCAGTTTTAACAAGCTTACGATAGATGTTACGTTATCTACTGAAACCAAAAAGCCATTATTATTAAAAAAACTTTTTTATGTAGCTATAAGAACGAAGATTGGCAGCTGAAACGTGTATTCCTTTGCTCAGAGTATTGAGTTTCGTAACTTAGATTTAATAATGTGTGGTAGAAAAGCTTTTATTAGAAACGTCTATCAAAACAGTATTAAAAGAGGTTACTATTATATTTTTTTGCATCAATCAATTATCCGATAATGGCATTGCAAATCTTTGTATTCTCGGTACAGTTTTATAGAAAATTTTTATCTAGACAGCAATTTACTGTGAAAACATTGTGTGTAGCAGAGTTTACACGTGAGGGAAATCGTCAGAATTATATTCTAAAATTTTCAAAATATTACCCAAAATGAGATAGATACATTTCAAAAATCTTAAATAACATAAGTAATTTTGACTATTGCGCTCTCTATAAACGCATAATTATTGCGATTCAATAAAGCCTTTGGATTTAATAGCCGATATTTTTTTAGTGATAGCATCATCAACATATTTTAAAGTTCCGGTTTAAACAAAACACATAAAAACTTATAAGGATAATAATCATCGTCACCTTCGATTAGCGATGTTTATTAAATATAACTTTGCAGCAACATTAAGTCAATATTCAACGTCAAGGATTTTAATTTTGCATATTATATTTTTCTTTGGCAGGCCTCTTAACTTGGAGAAAAGTTTAACAGATTAAAGTTGAAAGTTTTCGGTAAATTTAATAATAACAATAATAAATGTCTTTATTTTATTTAAGTTTACAAACATAATTACATAATAACATAAAAGATAAGTGGCGGTATCCAACAGGGGCGTGCAGTCCATGGAAGCAAGGGAAGCAGTGCTTCCCCAAAAAAAATTACAAAACATCTTCTGAAATGTAATTTTTGAAATAGGAACCCATTAATTTAGTTTATATTAAAAAAGCTAAAATATTATCTTAATTATCAAGCCCATAATAAATGCGGCCTTGACTCCGAACCAGCCACAATAGAATATCGAATAGAACCTATGCGGGCCGCTAGCTTCTCTGCAGCCAAGTCCTGTATGCTTGATTTCCTGTGAATCGAGCCAGAGGTTATTGAACTTTCTACCGACTGTTTGCAATTTTTGCATTGCAGTCGCGTGCTGTAAGTGGTGGCGGAAGCTATCGCTGGAGTAGGTTCTTTGTTTGAACGGCTATCCGTGTGTTGTGTGATACGTACGTCGGCGTCGCGTAGTGCATGGTGCGATATGGAAGACAATAATACGGACGTCGATATGCAAATACCGTCAACTTCGGCTGTCGGTAGTAACGTTGAAAATGTTGGAGAATTTAGTAAGAAGAGTGTGTGTGAATGTGTGGTGTGTGTCTTAATAATAAAGGGATTTTCAACATTAAACTTCGCTGATAAGCTTCAAATAATTTCCAAAGGAAGGGCAAAACCGGCTATGAAAAATTTACCCACAAAAATGAAAAACTGTATTAGACATTTTTAGCCGAAAAACCAATACGAACAATTTAAATGGCTAACAGGGTGTGAAAATATAAGTAAATTATTTTGTTGGTCATGTTTACTTTTTGAAAATGAAAAAGGTCTCTGGAATAAAACTGGTTTTTCCAATTTAAACAATTTCCATAAAGCTGTAAAAATACACATTTTGTCCAAAGTGCATTTACAGGCCGTCATAAAAGAAAAAGTCTTCGGCAAAACCAGAATTGAACACGCCCTCAACAAATAGTTAGAAATTAGTCACCGCCAACACAATGAACTAGTCAATAAAAATAGGCAAATATTAAGAAGACTTATCGATGTTGTTTGTTTTCTCGGACAGCACCAATTGGGATTTAGAGGTCATGACGAAACAAGGGTTTCTTCAAATAGAGAAAATTTTCAAGATTTACTTAGTTTAATGGCTAAATATGATGATTGTTTAAGAAATCATTTAGAGCAGTCTAGCGTTTTCGCGGAACGTCGAATCGAATCCAGAATGATTTAATTTCCGCTGTTGCAACCATTATTCTAACAAGAATTAAGCAGGAGATTGGCGAGGTGCGGTTCATTGCTATTGTTCTGGACGAAACAACTGATATCACTAATTTTAGCCAATTATCTATCTATATTGCTAAGTTAAAACAGACGGAAGTATTCAAAAGCGATTTTTAGGTTTTAAGAATGTGTCCGAAAATCGTACAGCAGATGAATTATATACCGTAGTTTATAACGTTACTAAAGAAATTAATGGAGAGAAAAAATTAATTGCTCAAAGCTATAATAGAGCTGCAGTGATGGCAGAACAATTAGTGGGTCTGCAAGCTAGAGTTCGAGAAACTTTCCCAAGTGCTGTGTTTGTCCATTGTTTTGTTCATAAATTAAATTTAGTTTTATCCCAGTCCATCAATCACATTAAAAAGTGAAAGTCAACAAAGCGTACACAAGCTTTGGACTCCATTGTCCACAAACGATTGCCCAAAGTAGCTCCTACTAGGTGGAACTATAATGGAAGACTTGTGTTAACAGTATCTGAAAATCGTGAATCACTGATTGAACTATTTGAGAATATAATAGAATAATGAAACGAGGGACTCAAAAGCAATAAATAGTTCGAGGGGGTTTTTGGGCTGTTTGAAACGAGATTTAAATTTTAATTATTTGTTGAACATATTGTCAGAAATATTTCCATTCTCGGACAATGTTTTTAATATATTACAAACTAAAACAAATGATATTGCTTTTTGCCTAAAAAAAGTGGATGATTTTAAGTCCATGTTAAGCCAAAAAAGAGATGACTTTGACCTATTTTGGGAGAAAACGATGACGTTAAATGTAGAGCCACAAGCCAAGCGTCTTCGAACAGACAAGGTGACGCCTTTTTTATGAAATAATCGATCAAATTCGGCAACAAATAAACTATAGATTGAACGGTTTAAATGACTTTAAATTCCTCGAGCTCTGCAATTTTGATGCATTTAAAAGAAAACCTTTTCCAGAAGCTGCGTTTAAATCTCTTCTTCTTCATTATGGCCAGTTCTTCGACCGAGTGTTACTGCGATCTGAACTAAAAGTGATTTAAGAAATTCATGACATTAGCGCAAAAAATAACGCTAAGGAACTAATGCAATTTTTAAAAAACTGGAAAGGAGCTGGAAGAAGCCTACACCGAAGTGTCGAAATTGTGTGAATTAGTATTGACAATACCTGCCATAAGTTCATCAATAGCACGCAATTTTTCAACACTTAAACGTATAAAAAATTTCGTGAAAAATTCATCGGGGCAGGAGAGACTTTCGCATACATCGCTGTTGTCCATTGAAAATAAACTTCTCCAAAATATGTCGGAGCATCGACGTTTTTATGATGACGTCATTGACGAATTTGCAAAAAATGATCGAAGAATCAAATTACTTTACAAATAGGTAAGTTTCTAAAAATTGCTTCCCTTTCTTAAAATTTCACCGCACGCCCCTGGTATCCAAGTACTGGTGCTCATACAACTACCGTGAGTACACAATACTAATGCAATAATGTATAAATACGCTATATACCTAAATTTTTTAAGTAATATCGTAAAGAAAAAAATAAAATCCTAAAGAGAAAAGGAACAGAACCAATTTAGTGGTTTAATATAATAATTACAAACTAAAAGACCAATATGATAAAAAAAGACATTTTGAGGAGTGTTAAAAGCAACAAAGTGAAACTAAAGGGTAAAAAAAATGTAAGAATGGTTAACAACAGAATATCGAAATAATCCTTAGTACTGGACATGTTTGGCTAGAATATTCGTCCTAACTTTTTACGAAAGGTGTTAATATTTGGGGACTTCTTAACCTGGGAGGGGAGGGAATTGAATGAGTTAACTGCAACTTACCTGATCTTTTAAAAAAATCGTCATTGTCCTTTGGAACGCTAAGCAGACTACCATATCGCGTTTCGTCACAATGCAGATCCGAGCGTTTTTGGAACTTGCCAAATAGATATTTAGGCCTTTCTCGGTTACTAATTTTGTAAATTAGACACGCGATATGAAGCTCGAACCGCTCTTTTACAATTAGCCAACTAGACTCAATGACTGCGTTATATAATCAAATTTACATTATACAGAACCTAAGACAAGCGTTCTGCAAATTTTGTAAGCTATCTATATAGTCTTAATTTGGAATCAGGATCCAAGATATCTTTATGCATGTATAGCAGTTTCAGTTTACCGTAGGTTTTCTTAATTAGAGAGGATACGTGTTTTGAAAACTTAAGTTCAGTACCTAGGATTAAGCCAAGATTTCTACAGGATTCGACAGGTACCAGTTCTGATCCATTTATACAAATTGTATAACTCAGATCAGTAACATTACTTGATCTGTCGAAAACTATAATCTGGCTTTTGCCTTCAATAAGTACCAACCTATGCACTCTAGTTACAATTGCCGTAAGTTCAAGATCAGAATTGATAATATTGACAGCAGTATTTATTTGAAGTTGAAAAGGAGAATAATACTTGTGTGTCATCAGTAAGCTGATGTGATTTGAGATTTTTTTAAATATTTTGAAAAGTTCGCGGTATATAAGAGAAAAGCAATAGACCTAACACACTACCTTATGGAACTCCTTTTGGTACTGGGACTGTATGTCATTGATATTGTAGAGTTATATCCCCTATACCGAAATATTTTAGTTCCGTTAATAGAATATTGTGACCTATGGTATCAAACGCTTTACAAAAATCGAGAAGTATGAGACAGGTAGTTAAGTTACGATCCCATGCTGAGTAGATATCGTCTGTCACCTTTAGTAGTACTCTAACTGCCGCGAAAATCTTACAGAGTTGAGGGAAGAATGTTATGCAGATTAATATAGTTGGTTAACTGTTCGGCTACTACCTTTTCAAGAATTTTTGAAAATATAGGCAAAATGCTGATATTTGCCGAAAATCTTTAAGCTGACTAGGATTAGATACCTTCGGAACAGGAACTATTTCTCCCATACATTAGGAAAACTACCAGTTAGAAGACATTGATTTACAATGAAAGTGATGTAATTAGTTAAGTGGGGTGTAATGTAATATTTTTCCCACTTACGAAACTGACAAAAAACACACTGTTAACTAGGCTGAAAAGTGCCATATATCACAGTCGTAATGAAAGAAATGTTTCAACATGTTTTGAAAAATGCTTTTATGCACGAGCATTTTGTGTCAGTATCAGAGCTGACGTAACGAGTGACAATTTTTTCAAATCTAGTGTTGAAAAAATTGTAAGTATATTATATAACAAATGTTGGAAGTGGTAGTTTTCAAATCAGGCGGTATTTAGCACTCCTTTTTTGGTACTGGGATTGTCGTTATATTGTAGAGTTATAACAACAGTTATATTCCTGTTATTTAAATAATTATTAAAAAAAGTTAAAGCGTCTCGCTCTATACCGAAATATTTTAGTTTAGTTAATAGAATATTATGATCTATGGTGTGGTATATGGCACTTTTTAGCCCAATTGACAGTGTGTTTCTTGCCAATTTCATCAGTGGTCGTTGGAAGAATAGTGTACATTACTCGAGTCAAAGGTATCGTTTTCAACACTTGTTATGTAATATATTATATAAACTTTATTATTACTAAAATATTCCTTTCCACTTTATCTACATATTTTGGGAACGTATGTTTTTAAGGGGATAAATAAAAAGATCCTGTCATAAAGAACTTAACGACTTTAAATTTATATTTACAGATTCGCAAGTTTCTTTTTGCTTCTTTTCTAAGTTTTATATAATTTTAAGTAGTTTGTACATGACAGCTTCTTTGCTTTAGCAGTAGAGATTAATTGTGACTTTAAGTTGTGAAATTAAAGAACCTAGCAAATGTAAGCCTGAGAGATCCTATACCAACATCCCTCCAGGAATATAATTTTAGTAAATATCGTCCACAATGTAATTGTGGATAATTTATTTAAATATTTGAATCAAATGCCTACGTTTCGATACTGATCAATGTAACTGTCAGGCTTAAAGAACCACAATCATAAAAACTATTTCTAGCTAACACAATTTTTTTTAATTACAATACAAACGAGTTCTTCTTAAAATTATCCAGTAGATATAAAATAAAGTCAATGAATATTTAAAATCGTCGAAAACTAATATCTGTATCTTTTATTAATTTTAGTCTTGGATTGTTTTAAACATTGACTATATTTTATAACAGTTTTTACTTCCCTTGTGAAGTATCGTGAAAAAAGTCACCCTCCGAGATTTTTGCCGATCTTCACGTTTCAAGGTTCCTAAATGTCGAAAATTATGTTGTCTCAATTCCGTCGGTCGTCTGGGTAGCTAAAAAACTACTTACCTAATAAATTTCAAATTTGGGTCTAGGGATGACCTGGTACCATTTGATAAAAATCCAATATGGCGGAATAAAATGACGGAGTAGTGAAATGTTAAAAAGTTATTACTGAAGAACTGATTATCCAATTTACTTCAACTTTGGTATCAACATTCCATAAAAATAACTGGTGAAAATTGATTTAAAATTTTGTGCAATATAGAGAGGAACTGGTAAATTTGTAGAACGAATTCAAGATGACGAAACAAGATGGCGGCCAAATAAAATGTTTGTAGTCGTGAAAAAAAATCATCCCAAGTTTTATATGTCTTCACGTTTTAGCGCCTTTCATGCCAAAAAACTTGTTTTCTCAATTCTGTCGCTCTGTCTATCGGTATGTCTGCTTGTCAGTTTGCGGCATAGCTAAAAAACTACTTACCCAAATGACTTTAAATTTTCGTCAAAAATTAGGGGTTTACCTTAAATTATGCATACAAATTAAGTATTAGATAGAACTGAACTGGTCACATTTTGGTACGAATCCAAGATAACAAATCAAAATGGCGACCTAATAAAATATTTAAAAAAAAACAGCCTGACAAAAATTCTATTTCTGATTTCAAATTTTGTGCAAGCATTAAGTCCTGTATAGAGATAAAGAAATAAAAATGTGGTACGAATTTAAGATAGTGGAGCAAACTGGGGGTCAAATAAAATTTTTAAAAATCTAGGTAAAAAATATCTTCTTATTCAATATACTTCAAGTTTTGTATAAACATTAAATGTGTTATAGAGAAAATCTGCTACGAATTCAATACGACGGATCAAAATGGCGGTTTAAAAAAAATCAGTGTAAAAACTAATTATTCAATTTATTTTAAATTATGCCCAAAAATCAAGTGTGGCATATATCAAAGTTATTTATTAAGATCCAATATGGTGGAACAAAATGACGCTCAATAAAAATGTTCGAATAGACAGTATATAAATGTTAATAAAAGACTAGATAAAAAATAAATTCGTCCCTGCATTTTGAGATTCTCTCAATTTACACCTAAACCTCTCCATTTGTACTTATGTAATGTTTCATGTCTCTGAGAACAGTGATCCCGATTACTAATTTAAACGAGCAAAAACATTTTAAATTTCCAGGTGTTTATTTTAGCTAGTGCTTGATTCTAAAACTAGGTTATAACATGAATAAAAAAATAATAAATAACAGATAAAGCAAAGTGAAAATCGATCAAACTCAAACAGGCATGAGGGTAGATACAATGTGATATAATATATTATTATAAATAATATATTTAAAAAAAATGTAAAAAATAAATATAGTGAACACCTACTAGACAATTAAACATTATTTGCAACAGACAATACTTGTTTTTAGCAATTTATAATTAATAAAATTTGGGTATATTGATACCTTTTTTTAGATAAAGGAAATCGTACGCTGTTTTTGGTATTAAATAGAATATTTGTATTCCTTAAATCTGAGCGAGGATTTGTAGTAAAGTTATTTTTTGTCTCTTACACAGGATATTTTATAATATCATGCAAAATTTCTACAGCTTTGCCTCCCAATTTTGGAAAATGTTGATCAAAAAAGATAATTTTTGAGGCGCTTACTATTCACAGCAACATAGTAAGATTTTACATTCGTTAGAATATACAGGGTGTCCAGGAAAATATGTGTAATCTCTTAGATCTAAAAAAAGCAACCAGAAACAAGGCTAGAATGTGGAAAAGAATTTTTCCAAAATAATGTTGGTACTGGTTGTAGTAACTTAATTATATCTGAGTTGTTGATAAACTAACTTGAACCGCTTAGAATAAAAATTTGACAGGTAGCGGATCAAAAAGGGCGAGAATAAATAAAATTTTTGTACTGCACAAAGTTTAGTGACATATTTTTATTTCACTTTTTTGTTTAATTTTTTTTTATTGTATGCTAAGATATTTTTAAACAAAAAAAAAGTTCTCCATATCAAAGTGACAGAACATCTCGCCTTTATTAAATTTTTTTGCATGTAAATTTTAGCTTAAGAAAACCATTGACATACGTACGGGGAGTATTGTTTTTTTGAAAAACACATTTTTTTACTTTTCGTTGTTTTTAATTTGTATAAAACTTTTAATATGTAGCTTTCAACAGTTGCTCAAAAATTTCTGTTAAACAGGGCAGTCGAAAGTTTTGGAAAGGCAGTTTTTACCATTCATATTGTAAGGATTCATTGTTGGGTTTAAACCATTTTAAAAATGTACTTTTAATAACATACAGAGGATGTTTGGGCATAATAGGAACAAGACATAACTGAATAAATACAAGAGACATAATAAAGAGTATTATTTTGCAATTATTTTTAAACAGGCTGCTAATTGGTACATACATACATCGTTAATTGAAACTTCAACCTTCCATATTCCTAATACCCGACATTAACATTTTATTACTTACCAACAGTAAATAGTTCCTCATTTTGATTTCAAATAACTATAATATTTAATATCCGACTTAAACAACCAAAACACTAATTCACGGTGTTGGCACAAAACTAAACACAATTGTGGTATATTTTTTTGAAGGTTGTTGTTTTTAATAAATATTTAAATATGAAAATTATTCGCCATTTCCTAATCATTGACTATTTATATCGCAAGATTCCGCATCTTCCCCCCACTGCTTCACGTCTCAGGTGAAGATGCTGCAATACAGAGTGTATACAACTTACGTGTAGCAAATTGTTGCTTGAAGAAATGTTTCTTTATAGCTGGGAGCAACGAGATGATACTTTTTCATTAACTATTGTCTTAAATAATTGTTATACAAATCATTTAAAAAAAAATCATGTAAGTTATGAATTTGATTAATTAATTATTAATAATAATAATAATCACTACCCGTTAAGGTTAAACATTGTCATGAATATTGTCGAAGTTAAAATATAGTTTAAACTTAAAATATCAAACGCAAATAATATATAAAGAACGCTAAATTATTGGGTCAATTGTAAAGTATCTGTGACAAAAAGTGCCAAACTGAAAAACAGCTTAATGTAAATACAATAAAAGCTAACAGAATGAAAAAAATGACAACGACAAATGTTAACCAAGATTTAGATGTAAATGTAAAATTCAGCATTTATCTACCCGAAAGGTACCCCCAAGACCATAAGTAACAAATATTATTTAAATAAGAAAACATTTCTTGATAACTTACACAATGCACAAGTTTATAGGGAATACAACAAATATATAAAGAAAATGATTAGATCAACGAAACAATTTTTTTAAGAAACAATTTAATTCCTTTGACCCGAAAAGTATATAGCAAAATTTTATTAACAAACACTCACACGATACAAGAGAGACAAGATAGTGTTGGATATTTTTTAAGTGACAGAAAAAATAACAGAAGAAAATGTGATTTGTGAAGAGATGCCCAAAATTTTTATAAAAAATTAAAAGACCGTGAATTGGAAGAGCCAATGCAAGAAAATTGTTTGTTTATTGATGAAGCGAACATAACCGATGTTACTGTAGAAGAAAAAAATAACCCTAATTCAAGAAAATACTAATATTTCTATCAAAATTATTAAAATAGTCAAAATTTAATTAATGCCAATTTTAAAAGTCTAATTAATTTATCTTTTTAAACAAGTATTTTTCCAAAAAAAAATTAAAATGTCTAGAGTTTCGCCAATATATAAAGCAGGAAATAGTATTAATCCAATAATTGTAGGTCAGTACTGTATTACCGTACTGTATTCTATCAGAAATTGTAGAAAAAGGATGCACAAAAAATTACTAAATTATTTATAAACTAAAATTTTACTATTCAGTGGTCAGTATGGAGTTCGGATGACTAGAGATACAGAGACTGCAGTCATTGACATTATCACAGACATTTAGGTATAAATTGATCAAAATAAAAAATGTTGTATCTTATCCTTAAACTTGTGCAAAGCTTTTAATACGTTAATCATAATATTTTATGACAAAAATTATACAGTATATGGAACTCGAAGAAATATTTATTATTGGTTTCAAAATAACTTAAATGATTGACATTAATATGTCCAAATTGCAAATAACATTAGATAATAAATATTATGTGGTATAACTTAAGATTCAATATTGGAACCTATTTTAACTCGAAAACGAGAAACACTCTCGAATTTGACTAAATAATTTCACCCAGACAATAAATTTTACTCAAAGAAGATTTAGGAATACGTTTTATAAAACTCCCCTCTTAAAAAACTCAGTTAAAAGACAGGATCTCTAACACGTAAGAAATGAACAGAAAACGATGGTAATTTACACAGTGATAAATATGATCTCCTAACCACACTACAAAACTTGTTACGTTCAGTTAAAAGACAGGCTTTAACACGTAAGAAATCATCAGCAGATGATATAAACAGTTTATCTGCTGCTGATGCTAAGTTGGTTAGCGAAACGCGCATCGAAAACGTAACAAGTTGTGGTGTAGTGTGGTTAGAACTCTTATATTTTGATCTATCTTCCACCACAGGTTCCAGTGTTAGGAGATAAATATGATGACAAAAGTTCTGAAACTAAGGCCATATAAGAAACAAATTTTACAAGAAATTCAGTTGCGATGCGTCTAAGGAAAATACTTACCCAATTGATTTCAAATTTTGGTAAAAAATTAAGGGTCATATGGGGATGACTTGGTAACATTTACATTTTGGTAAAAATCCAATGACGAAACAAAATGGCGGCCTAGGGAAATGTTAAAAAAATATTATCAAAAAACGACTTATCAAATTTTGCATAAACATCAAGTGTTATGTTGGAATCAACTGGTAACATTTTGGTATGAGTCCAAGATGGCGGAACAAAAAAGTGGCCAAATAAAATGTTTGCTATTGTGGAAATAACACCCTCTCAGGTTTTACATATCTTTAAATATTAGCGTCCTTAAATGCCAGAAGATATTCCGTCGGTCTGTCTGTCTACTTATCTGACTGAATTTTGATTAAAAATTAGGGGTCATATGATGGGGATGACTGGGTAACATTTTAGGTAAAAATCTAATATGGCGAAACAAAATGGCGGCCTAGTGAAAAGTTAAAAAAATTATTATTAAAAAATTACTTACCCAATTTATCTCAAATTTTGCAGAAACATCAAATGATCATGTTGGAATCAATTGGTAAAATTTTAGCACAAATCTAAGAGAGCCGAACAAAATGGCGCCATAATAAAATATTTAAAAATTGAACCTGAAAAAACTACTTAATGAATTGATTTCAAATTGTGTGCCATAACTAATTGCGGGATACAGATTAACTAGTAAAACTGTGTTACTAATTCAAGATGACGGGACAAAATGGCGGCCAAATAAAATGTTTGTAATCGTGAAAAAACCATCCTCTCGGGTTTTCCACATCTTCACATTTTAATACTAGGTACTTATTAAATTAATTTCAATTTTTGTACAAGAATTAAGTGTGACATAGAGATAAACTGCTAAAGTTGTGGTACGAATTTAAGATGGCGAAACTAAATGGCGGCCAAGTAAAATATTTGAAAAATAAACTTAAAAAAATCTTATTCTTATGAACTTATGAATCTTATGAACTGTTATGGTGCGGAACACGAAAGAAAACCGGGCGGAGTCAATCGGTTTAGGAAGGTCGGCAAAGAAATCTCTTTAAACCAGAGTGGTGTCCCGTCGTTCTTTAAATAATATGACACTCCTTTTTGACTATACGCACTTCAGATAATTAAAAAATGCAACTATGCTTAATGAACCTTTATCTATATTTGTCTGTTTTCTTTCGTGTACCGCACTTCTATATCTCTTTTGTGTTGCAAAAACGGCGAACTTTCAATTTTAAATTGATTTAATTTTGATTTTTCTTGATCGATTTACCTATAAATATATTTTTTCTTGAATTCTGTCATTAACGGTTCCCGGGCTACTGTCTACGTCCAGTATTATTGGACCACCCAGTATAATGATACACGATTTACAAGTCCAGATTTTACAAGGGCAGCCAGCATCAGATCCAGTGAACGAGATTTATCAAAATTTTAAAAGTGGCCGTCTGTCTCCGTTTGTCATATTACTTTATACAGGGACCGTCATTGTGAAGTACTATACAGGGCGTTTCCTAATTGCGTGCTGATGTAAAAGGGGGTGTTTTTATGTCCTAAAAGTCTTAACTTTTAAAATACGGGATGGTAAAGTTTAAAAAGAAAACATTTTTTTTTCATCCCAATTCTGATGCTATTGTAGATAACTACATGAAATTTGATACACGTCGTTTATGCATTAAGGACCATACGGATTTACCCTGGTTAATTACATATGCACGCCACTGGTAGAAATTTCGAAAATTGATTGTTAATAAAAAATGCCCTTTCATGCATAAAAGACGTGTATCAAATTACACACAGTTATTTATTTATAATAGCATCGGAAAAATGTTTTTTAAAACCCTATATCTCCAAAGTTAAGATTTTTAGGTTCATATTAAACTTTTTTCTTAAAGAGGTCCAAAAATCACCCCTCTTTAATATTAGCACGCAATTAGGAAACGCCCTGTATAGTACTTCACAATGACGCCCCCTGTACAAAGTAATATAACAGATGGAGACAAACGGTGACTTTTGGCACACCTGAATAGCCCTGCCGAACTGCATAAGTTAAAATTTTGATAAATCTTGTTCACTGGAATCAGTGCTGGCTCCCCTACTATAACTACATTGATGTGTTAATTTTGGAAAAATACGAGTTCTGTTAGATATTTTTTGACACCCGGTATTGAACAGAAAATTAATTATTTTGAAGCAGTTTATTGACTTTACTACTATGAACAATTTTACAAAATTTTACAAAACTAAGCCATTTTTGAGGTTGACGGCTGTGATTCTAATGGTTCGATTCCTTCTAAATAGTTGTCTTCCTCTGAAAATGATAACTAAATCATCAATAACTGTTTCAATTTTGCCATCTACTTCCCAGTATTTATCTTCAATGGAACGAACATGTTTAACATACGATTTCCAATTTTCAGCCGATATTGAGGCAATCGCTTCTAATGTTATTTTATTTAAATCTTTAATTGAAAGTTCACCGGTGTTATATCCCGAATATATTTTTTTACTCCTGCCCATGCAAGTTCAATAGGGTTGCGGTCGCACATGTATGGAGGCAGGCTTAAAGGTGTATGACCGAGGTTACGTAGCGTCAATTTTATACTTTTTTTCTCTAGGCTTGTTGGCTGATATTACTTCATATAATTGATATTTTCTCCGTATTGGATCACATACAAGATTTTTCGATTTAAGCCACGATATCATATGAGCTTTTGTAGAATATTTAGTTGGCACTTTATCTTCTACGTGAGAATGATAAGACGCGTTATCCATTACCACGACTGATTTGGGAGGAATGTTAGGTAGAAGCTTCTCGAGCAACCACTTTTCAAATTTATCTCTATTCATCTGCCATGATAGTCTCCAGTTATTAGTCCCGAGCGGAAAACTAAAGCAGCACCTGGAACAAATCCGGCTTCTGAACCAGCATGAACTATAATAAAGCGACTACTAGAGCGAATTCCCTGAACAACACTTGTAACACTTTCACTTTGCCAGCATTTGTTCACTGTCATATTACTATCTACCCAAGTTTCGTCTAGGTACACAATATTGCGTCCTTTTTGCCTATATTGTCTTACAATTGATAGATATTTCACCCGCCAGTGAAAAATATTTGGTCTCTCAATGAGCAATTTTCGTTTATTTTGGGATTTGAGCTAAACAAAACCATTTGATCGTAAAAACGGATTAAAGGTTTTATACCCGTACGGAAAATCTATTTTGTTTTTTACAGCACGAAGTAGGGGTTTGCAGGTCTTCTTCAAGTTTACGTAAAAATCCTCTATTGTTCGTCGAATTACTTGAAAATCACCATCGTCAATTTTATCTTTGTATGATAATCGGGGTCTTTTTTATCAGGAGATTTTAAAGGTGAAATAGAACATGAGCGATCATTGTGTTCTCTTTGAATTTTTCTTACACTACTTTCCGAAACACCAGTGTAAAATGCAGTGCGTTCTGTTTGATTTTGAATTGGAATAGTCCAACTATTATTTTCAGCTTCTCTAGTACAGGCCTCTTTAACGCTGGCAATAACTTCACGTGCAAAGCTTCGAATTGTCTTCCCCTTTTTCTCGCCATCGTTACTTCGAAATAATAACTCAAATTCAACGCAACGCATTTATATAGAAATGAAAACAAATGCTCGAAATGTATAGGCGACACTGGAAATAGCTTGAACCTTCTAGCGGCGAGTGCATGGAGACTCTAGGCACATCCCAATTACAAGTGGACCAGTGCGAAATTTACTAAATCCTCGATTAATTTTCCGTACCGCTTAGTTAGCGCACTTTATAGGTGAAGCGGCAAATTATTACAACAAATAAAATAACATAAAATGTATTTGCGTACACAAATTTTACTTTTCCGCTTGCTTAAGACTATGAACCTTTATTTTAAGGACCGCCCGGCTTTCTTTCGTGTCCCGCACTTTACGAATTCAACATAACGTAACAAAATGGTGGTATGTGTCAATGTAAAAACTACTTATTGAATTTATTTTAAATTATGTTCAAAAGTCAAGTGTTGTATAGGCAGAGAGAAACTGGTAAAATATTGGTGGTAAACCAATATGATGGAACAAAACTGTGCCCAATAAGAATGTTTGAAAAGACATTATATGGAAAAAAAATCATTAACATCATCACGTAATGTAATATTAACAACCTTTGGAAAATAGGCTTTAATAAGCAAGAATTAACGTGACATTAAAAACATAAAGTGACATTAACTAAGACATACAGATAAGGTAACTTAAGGTATTTATAGAAGGCATAAGGCATAACATTCACCCCACGTTTATTTTTGGACATAGTCATCCAGGTATTTGGGAGGTTTTCTAACTCTAGTACAAGGCTGTTCTTGCACTGTTATTGTCGGACTTGACGAATTCCTTCTCTCTGAACATCAAGTTTCATCTGTGTGTTGACTTTCTTCATTTGGTTTTTCTTGAAGTGGAGCAACATTCTTGGTAGATTGA
Source organism: Kuschelorhynchus macadamiae (assembly GCA_030620095.1). Classification (NCBI taxonomy): domain Eukaryota; kingdom Metazoa; phylum Arthropoda; class Insecta; order Coleoptera; family Curculionidae; genus Kuschelorhynchus; species Kuschelorhynchus macadamiae. The sequence continues at coordinate 303,496 of JAUTXW010004371.1, forward strand.
CGACCTAAAGAAGTTTGCGTTTCTTCTATTTCTAGTGAGTTATATAGAGGGATTTGATCTAGAATATGTTGAGTTTTTTAAAGAGACTTCTCTCCTGGCGGCGCCAGATGTTTTAGCGAAACAGTTGACTCTCGGCCATCTGCATGACGAACCAGTGCATATTCTGGATTCGCCTCGATTATGTCTACTTCTTCAACTAATGGGTCATATTTTGTGCTTCGTACATGCTTCTTCATAAAAACTTTTCCTGATTCTGTGAGCCAAGAAAGTAACGCTGTGCCATTAGTAGAATTCCTAGCATGTTTAAACATTCTTTCACGTGGAGTACAGTTAGTAGCGTTGCAAAGAAGAGATCTAATTGAATGAAGAGCATTATCTAATACTTCTTCCCATTGCTGAATGTTATAATTTCTTGATCGCAAGGCCAAACTAACAGTTTATAATAATTATAAACAATTCCATTATAATGATCGGTTTGACCATTTCCTTGAGGATTATATGGCGTTGATCTGCTAGTTGCTATGCCTTTGGAATGTAGATATGATTTCAGTTCGCTTGACATAAATGATGACTCTTGGTCTGAATGAATGTAGCCAGGCATTCCAAATTGACAAAACAAGTTTTCAAGACATTTTATTACAGTGTTCGACATCATATTGGGGAATGGATAAGTAAATGGAAAACGGGAATATTCATCAATAATAGTAAGAATATACTTATTTCTCGATGTCGAAGGAAGTGGGCCCTTAAAATCCATACTTATTCTTTCAAAAGGTGAAGTAGCCTTGATAATAGTCCCAGTATTTTTGATAAACTGAGATTTGAGTTCTGCACAAATAGAACAAGATACAGTCATGGTACGTACGTCTTCAACTGAATAGGGCATGTTTCGGGATCTCACCCAGTGAATCATTCTTGTGATCCCAGGATGACATAAAGCTTGATGCAAATCAAATAAAGTTTTAATTCTGTTAGAACCACAAACTCGAGTAAAGGTATCTGCTACAACGTTGTCAGTTCCGGGCCTATATATTATGTCATAACTGTAACAGGAGAGTTCAAGACGCCATCTGAGGATCTTCTCGTTTTTAATTTTGCTGCTATGTCGTGTATTAAACATAAATGATACAGATTTTTGATCTGTGATCAGGTGAAAATGACGACCAATTAGGAAATGACGCCACTTCTTCAGTGCTTCGACAATGGTCACTTTTTCCACTGATGAATGACTTCGTTCACTTTTATTTAAAATTCTGGAGAAAAATGCTATGGGTCGACCTGCTTGACTTAACGAAACTACAATAGAGTGATGCGAAGCGTCAGTCTCAACAACTAATGGAATATTGTCTTCTATCGAAGTAATAGCGGACTTGGCAATATCTGATTTTAGCTCCTCAAAATCTAGCCACTAAACTAGGGCAACGGAAACGTCTTGCAGGAAACTAGTCCGTGAATCTTTTCGGAAAAGCGAGTAATCCATTTTGAATAGTGTGCAAACATCCCAATAGCTCTTTTTAATTATTGAGAATTTATCTTAAACTCTGTATACTGTTTTTCATCTTGACGTATTAGTACTTGATAATAAGCACTTTGAAGATCTATAGTACTGAAAACTTCAAATTTTGCTACAGCACGGACGATGACCTCGATATTTGGTAGTGGATAGGTTCAAGATATTAATTAAATAAATTTATTTATCGTTTGAGAGTAGTCCACCACCATTCTTTTCTTATGATTTTCATTTTTAGTTATTAAAACTTGAGCACGCCAAGGAGAGTTGCTCTCTTCCATGCTTCCCTTAGAAACTAGATTTCTTATTTCATTGGAAATAAATTCCGCATCTGCAGTTGTAAATCTCCGAGTTTTGCTAGCTATAGGTTAACAATCAGCTGATAAATTTGAAAACAAAGCAGGCGGTTCGATTTTTAAACCACAAATCTTTGAAGACTGTTGTATCAGTAAAGGCGGCTTTGAGCCTTCAAAAGTAACATTGAGAGAGGAATGCTGCTTGAATATATCGTGACCGGTTATAACATCTGCACACAAGTCTTGAAGAACTGATAACTTTAACTTGTCATAGTTATGATTTAGTACTTCCAAATCGACAATGCAGTGCTCAGATATTGGAGATTGTAGGGATGTCGAAGCTATTAAAATGTAACCAGAACTTAGAAATACAGGTATACGAAAATTTTCTTCACATATGTATCTGTGCTTCCTGTGTTCACTAGAGCGTCTGGAAGAATATTGTTTATTCTGATTTTGATAAGACAGTTAGATAAGTTTTCTGGGGCTGCAGCAAGAAGCTTAGAAGCAGGTAAAATTGAGGGTGAAAAAAATTTAGCTTTCGTTTTGCTTTGACATACCTTTGAAAAGTGTCCCCGTTTCCCACAGTTATTACACGTAACATCTTTGGCAGGACATAAACTTCGTAAATGCCGTTTATTACTTCCACAAAAATAACATTTATACATTTTTGTAGCAGCCGAGGATATTTGATCTTCAAGATCTTCGTGTATTTCAGATTTGCTTTTTGAAGGAACAGAATTAACAAAACTTGAGAACTGAATGTAAGCTTCTGAATGTTTCTGCGCAGATTCTAGCGAATGAGCTTGGCTTTCAGCATCTTATGGTATAGTTTTCTAACAGGCGTTGTCGAATCTGAATAGAACTCAAGCCGCTGATAAAGGAATCTAATATAGTCATTTCGATTTTCTTCTGCGGTAACCGTTTTAAATTTGCAGTCTTTACTTAGTTGTCTTAAAGCTTGTAAATACTGATCAAGACTTTCACCTGGTTGTTGCTTCCTAGTTGTAAGAGAGTACCTGGCAAATAATTCATTCTTGGTCTTGATAAATATCGAATCGAGGATTTTTATAGCATCAGAATATTTGGTACACTCGGCAATGTATTCATAATTAGTATGGCTTATATAATTTACCAAAAGTTTCAGCTTCCCGTCCCTTTCTACCTTGTCAATGGAAGACACAAAGTTTTCAAAAGTGGCTTTCCAGTGGGTCCATTCTTGGGCAGCTCTAGAGGAGTTTGGATCGGTCTCAAATCTTTCAGGTCTCAGAACTTTATCCATTCTTGCTTATTAAATTGTAGTAATAACAACCTTTGGAAAATAGGCTTTAATAAGCAAGAATTAACGTGACATTAAAAACATAAAGTGATATTGACTAAGACATACAGATAAGGTAACCTATAACTTATAACTTATAAAAGGTATAAGGTATAACAAGCAACGAGGGAAGTTCCGGGTAAAGGAAATTTACCGATTTTTTTAAACAGCTGTCTTTTAAATGTAACATTACCCATTTAACATTTATATGGCCAAGTAGTATCTTTTCCGGAGCATAATAGATCCAATATTTTAAAAAATAACTGCAACTTGTATTACATTTTTGAAAAGATGAAGGAACAAACTTAAAATTTTGGAAAAATATACAGTGTCCTATTTGAAAAAAAGGTTGCGCAGTGCCTGAAAATCGGCCATTTGGGTTCCAGTATCTCCCGTGGTTAAAATAAAATGACATACAGACTCAAAGGAAAACTTTCAGTAAAATGTAAATACTCAGTGCAAACCGCACCACGATAGCTTTTTTCGTTTTCGAGATATTTAAGTTCAAAATGGGGTCAAAATGTGGATAGCCACCCTGTACTAGTTTTTGTGAAACACTCCGTTAATATTGATGAGTCAGATTAAAGCTGACTAACCCATAGTTATCAAATATATTAGTTTTAATTTATTTTCATATCGTATTTGTTAACTTAATTATTATAACATTAACTTTCTTGAATGCGGGTGTATCAATACTGTATTTAACAAATACCGCAGCCAATTGATATTTAAGCGTTAATTGCTATTATTTAACCTTAACAATAGGTGGGTATGCGTATACCATAATCTATTACCATGGTTTTCGGATTATTCTCGTTATGTGAAGGTCAATAAGATCTACGTATGCAGTTGCCGAATTCTTTTCTATACATCATTAAAAATAAGGGAACTAATTATAATCAATTTTGATTTAAAAAAATCAATTTAATATTTTAATTAATACCGTTAAAGTGATTTGCTTATTTACTCCTAGAATCTAGATTGTTATTTGACAGGCTGAAGCAGTTGGGCTAAGAGGGTGAAGTTAGTTTGGGTGCCGGGATATTGTAAGATCGAGGGTAACGAGAAGGCATATGAGCTTGCTAGACTTGGAGCCGCCAGCACATATGTGGGACCAGAACCGGCTTTAGGCATTACTAGGCAGCAGATAAGGACTACACTCGACGAATGGGCGCACCAAGAACTGCGACGTGAGTGGAACCAGTTTGAAAGTGGTAGGCAGGCTAAAGACTTCATTGTGAAGCTGGATATAGGCCGAACAGAGTGGCTGTTAACGCGGGACAGGAAGACCCTAAATTCCATCGTAGGTATAGTAACAATGCACTGTTGACTAAGAAGGCACCTCTCTGTTTTAGGAGTTGAGGAGAGCTCTATCTGCACGGAGTGTCAGGAGGAGGAGGAAACTCCACTCCACTTCCTGTGCAGGTGTGAAGCAAGAGCAAGACTACGCCGGGTTATTTTGGCACTACGGACTTGCATAGGGATGCAGTCAAGGAACTATCCTGGAAAGATAGCCAAGCCTATATAGGAAGGACAGGTAGATTTAAGGATGGAAACCTGGTGGCGGGTGGTGGTTGAGGGAGAGTCTGGGGTAGACTGAAAGGGTCTTATAGGCCTACCACTCAGGTCTCTAGACATCTTCCCAACTACTACTACCACTAACCTCAGATCTAATAGGCGTGGGTCCTTGGTGCGCATAGAAACAGTTCATTGTTTGCAAAAGTAAGAGAGCTAGCAGGAAATGTTGATTAGTACGAAGAAAAACTAATTACTAGGTTTGGTACCTTTATCTATAAAAATACCTAAGAAATTTGGCAAAAACCTTGCCTAAAGAAGCAATATACCCCCCAATATTCCCATTGACGCCACTGTGTAGCGATTCAGTGTCTGTCTCACTCTGACTCACTGCCCCTAATGGCATGGATTTTCTACATTTTTCTCTAAAGAATATGAATTTAGGTTTATACTGGCCAAGACAAGGCCTATTTGATCAACATTAAATATACAGAGTATTCGATTTAAAAAAACGCAATTTGTTTTGCCGTAACTTTACAACCAATCCAATAGATTTTTTTTACTGCAGTGGATTTTTAAAAACCCTAAATAATTTCTATTGAACGTTATCTGCCTGATCTTTACACATTCCAGCGACTCTGTAGGTAAAAATTCTCTCGCTCATATTCCACATGGTAAAACAAAAACATTGCTTCAACACTCCAGCACATCATTTGTATTTTATTTTTAATGTATTTTTAATATTTTTTCTTCCCTCGTAAAAGGAAAATATTGTAATCGTGAAAACACCCTCCGAAATTATTTCAAATCTACGTTTCAGGGTGCCTAGATGGCGAAAAACATGTTTCCTCAATTCCGTCGGTCTGTCTGTTTGTCTGTCTGCTGCCTGTCTGTCTTTTTGCAGCATAGCTAAAAATCTACTTACTCGATTGACTTCAAACTTTTAGTAAAAATCCGATATGGCGAAACAAAATGGCTGCGTAGTAAATTATTAAAAATATTATTACTAAAAAAAACTACTTATTCAATTTATCTCAAATTTTGCACAAAAATCAGGTATTATGCAGGAAATAACTGATAAAATTTTGGTGCGAAGCTAAGATGACGGAACAAAATGGCGGCTTAATAAAATATTTAAAAATTCAGCCTGAAAAACTACTGGATGGATTGGTTCCAAATTGTGTACCATAATTAATTGTGGTATAGAGATGAATTAGTAAAATTGTGGGATTAATTCAAGATGGCGGAACAAAATGGCAACTGAATAAAATGTTTGTAATCATGAAAAAAGCACCCTGTCAGAATTCACATATCTTCACGTTTTAGCATCCCTAGATGCCAAAAAAAAAAGTTTTATCAGTTCCGTTCGTCTGACTGTCGATCTGACTGTCTGTCTGTCCGTCAGTTTGCGGCATAGCTTAAAAACTACTTACCAAATTGAGTTCAAATTTAAGAGTCATATGGGGATAACCTGATAATATTTTGGTGAAAATTAAATATGTCGGAACAAGATGGCGGCCTTGTGAAACGTTAAAAAACTTATTACTAAAAAGACTAATTACTCAATTTATCTCAAATTTTGTACACAAATCAAGTGTTATCCAATATAAAAAACAATGGGGGGCCTAATAAAATGTTTATAAAATCAGCCTGAAAAAACTACTTATTAGATTAATTTCAAATTTTGTGTAAGCATTAAGGGTAATATGGAGGCCCAATTTTTAAAAAAATCAAAAATTTAATTGACTTTAAATTTTGCAGAAAAATTGTATAGTATGTATAGATGAAAGCTTCTTGGGAGTTTGATTCATAAAATAATTAAACTTTAGATGTTTAATTCAGTTTAAATTTTTTAATGATTTATATGATGTATGATAAAAGAAACAACAGAACGTAGCAAAGCAAAAAGGGAGGTTTTAGAAATGATACATATACAAAGAAATCCAAATTCAGTAAACGAAAAAACAAATATAAAAGACTTAAGTAAAATGTATCATAATATTGTGGGTTATTAATTTTAGGAAAAAAAATGTTCACATTAAAAACAGTTTTCTAAAATTTCCCCTATCTCCAAAATAAAACCACCTTAAACACCGAACACATGCGTCACTGACAGGAATTGATTCTGTTAATTAAAGAATATATATACAATGAAAAAAAATTGCATTCTTCGCATTGATCCCATGACCTGGCGCCTCGTTGGTGTGTGGTGTTTCCGACTGAGCTAACATCCATGTTTGAAATATGTTCAATAATCTTATTCGTGCAATTAACAATAAGGAACACCTAGACGTATATTTTTGTTTTTGTGCTAAGAATTATAGGTTATAGATCCACAATGTAAATAGTCTTGGGTAAGTTATTGTTTATACTTTTTTTGTAATTTTTTTCTTGTTAAAAACAAACATAGCAAACCTCATTTTGTAAAACTCTAAAGTATTTATATTAAAAAAAATGTATTGCTCTTCTAGATCTCTGGAAAAAGGTGACAAACGCCACCGAAACGTTTGGAAAAAGCAAATGAAAAAATTTAAACTGAATTAAACATCTAAAGTTTAATTATTTTATGAACCAAACTATATATACTGGGTGATTCACGACCCACTGTACATACTTATGTGGTGTATAGGGTATCCCTAGGGTATATCGAAATGGATATTTAAATTGATTAATTCGGCTTTATTACCAAGATACAGGGTGATTTTCGTATTTTGGTAAAACTTTGTTCACCCTGTATCTCCTAAACGGCTTAATCCATTTTTTTTTAATTTTGTACACAAAACTCTTGGTATATCATAACTTTTTGACGTTTGAAAAGTATCAAAGTTCCAGGGCCGTATCCAGCCAATTCACACAGGGGAGGGGGGCTAGTTTTGAGACACCCTGTACATCGGAATTCGGTATTTTTGAATTTTTTTCTTAAACTGCATTCATTTGTGAACAATAATATGCCACCATCTTGAATGGCACACTAAAGGTTATGTACGAAATTTAAATCTTAAATAAATACCCCTTTTTTAGCGGTATCTGTATTAAAGCTTTTAACTAAGTATAAAATTATTTCAATGATTGACTTTAAAAAAAATTAAACTATCTCTACTAATAAAACACAGCCTTGTCGAATTAATTTTTATTTTTAGTGGCCCAAAAATACCAAAATCTACCCTAACACAATAACGCCTGTCTAACGGTATCTCTACATTTTTGTGCACGCTTTTGTGAATTGCAATTGAGCGTTGAATCATTTACATTTGAGGTTTTTGTCCAAATGCTTGACTTTTAAAAAAATTAAACTATCTCTACTAATAAACTAGTTAATTTCTGTTTGAGTCTTTTTCGCCTCATCTCTTATCTAATGCTCGAGATCGTGATCATTTATCGGCTACCGTAAAAATGTATCTTTTTTATTTTTGTTATTGTATACAAATTACGTGTAAGAGCTTGTTTTTTTTTTAATTTTTTTATTTACCTTTATTTTTTTCGTAACCTTAAAACCTACAAAAAAATACAAATTTAATAAATTTTAATACCTAAAAATAATGAAGTAAGCCTTGGAATTTAGACAGATATTTTAAAAATGACGTTACGTACATACAATTCAATCATTTGTGTTTGACATTGTTAATTAAAGATTTTTTATTTGAATTTTCTCTTTGCAAAAAGTTTGTACGTTTCAATAATTGTAAAAATGCCGTTATTTACAAATGCTGAGTACGCAGACATCGTATTTGTGTACGGATTTTGTAATGGTAACGGAAGGGCTGCTACAGAAGAATACAGAAGACGATTTCCGGATCGGAGAATTCCAAATCACCAAACGTTTGCCGCAACCTTTAATACATTGCGTGAAAAGGGTAAGTTTCCCTCAACCGATCTTCATGTTGAAAGAGTGGGTGCTAATAACGTGGTCCAAGAAGAGAATATTCTCAACCTTGTGAGGGAAGATCCAACCACAAGCACTAGGCGAATTTCCGCCCAATTAGCGATACCGCAGACAAGAGTATGGAGAACTATAAAAAATGAAAACTTATACCCTTTCCATGTACAAGAGGTACAAAGATTAGAAGAAGGCGACTACTTGCCTAGATTAGCATTTGCTAGGTGGGTAATAAATCATCGAAGAACTATTTTTAGAGCACTATTCACTGATGAAGCCCAATTTACAGGGGACGGAGTCTTTAATTCTAGAAACTCTCATGTATGGGCAGATGAAAACCCTCATTCGTTGCGATTGGCCAATTCTCAACGAAAGTTTTCAGTGAATGTTTGGTGCGGCTTAATAAATAATCATTTAATTGGACCACATATTTTCACTCAACGACTAAGGGCTGTTGTGTATTTGGATTTTCTACAAAACATTTTACCGGGCTTATTAGAAAATGTAAATTTAAGAGGCATATGGTTTCAACACGATGGGGCATCTGCACATTTTGGAATTGATGTTCGAAATTATCTCAATCAACAATTTGCTGATCGGTGGATTGGACGCGGAGGACCACATCCTTGGCCAGCTAGGTCGCCAGACTTTAATCCAGCCGACTACTTTTTGTGGGGGCATCTAAAACAAAAAGTTTACAGTGTTCCAATCGAAACTAGGGATCAATTAATAAATAGGATACATTTTTATTGCGACGAGGTTAGACAAAACCCTCAAATGATTCACCGCTCAATTGCAAACCTACAAAAGCGTGCACAAAAATGTAGAGACACCGGTGGTATGCATTTTGAAAACATTTTGTAGCTTTTAAGACGTTATTGTGTTAGGGTAGATTTTAGTTTTTTTTGGGCTACTGAAAATAAAAATTAATTCGAGAAGGCTGTGTTTTATTAGTAGAGATAGTTTAATTTTTTTTTAAGTCAATCATTGAAATAATTTTATACTTAGTTAAAAGCTTTAATATAGATACCGCTAAAAAAAGGGGTACGTACTATCTAAAGATTTAAATTTCTTACATAACCTTTAGTGTGCCATTCAAGACGGTGGCATATTTTTGTTCACAAATTAATGTAGTTTAAGAAAAAAATTCAAAAATACCGAATTCCGATGTACAGGGTGTCTCAAAACTAACCCCCCTCCCCTGTGTGAATTGGCTGGATACGGCCCTGGAACTTTGCTACTTTTCAAACGTCAAAAAGTTATGATATACCAAGAGTATTTGTGTACAAAATTTAAAAAAAATCTATTAAGCAGTTTAGGAGATACAGGGTGAACTAATTTTTACCAAAATACGAAAATTACCCTGTATTTTGGTAATAAAGCCGAATTAATCAATTTAAATATCCATTTCGATATACCCTAGGGATACCCTATACACCACATAAGTATGTACAGTGGGTCGTGAATCACCCAGTATATACAGGGTGTCCGGGAAAATGTGGGAGATCTCTCGAACTCAGAACATTAAAAAATAAGATGACAAGTTCCCATAAATTTTTTTCCTAGCGGCCCTCCCTACGGAGATACGGCCCCCTAAAGGACCCCACTGGAAATCGGTTTTTCTAGAATAACTTTTAAACGACTCAATATAATTTAACGAAAATTTAATATGATAAACAGTAGTAAGGACCTCTCAAAATGCTTCCCTTAAAACATAATTAGCTTGTTTAGTTTACCAGGGACGGACTAGATTGTACATTTTAACGCTCAAATTTTTAACACCCTGTATGATAAGGAGTTAAAAAAATAAATTTGGATATCTTGAACATTAAGCTAAAGAAAAGGTACTCTTGTTCATTGTCGATAAAATGAACCGTTTTCGAGAAAAAAAATAATAAAAGTATTAATGTTTTATTATTGTTTATTTATCAGTATTAAAGAATGCACTTTTTTACAAACGTTACTATGGTACGAAATAAATAATCTCGCATTGACGTGTGCATTTGAAATCTTCTTGACACGTTGATCTTTTTGTACCTACTTCGATATTAATTTATTAAATTTTGAATACCTTGGTAAATTTAATTCGATAATGGGATACACATTTAGTGAGTATGCAGATATGCATCTTATGTACGGACTTGCATCTTGCAATGCTTATGAAGCAAGAAGGTTGTATGGAGAAAGATATCCTAATCGCAATATTCCAAATGAGAAAACATTTCAGCGAATTGACCAACGTCTAAGAGAAACTGGTGGGCAATTCTCAATTAATAAGGTAACATTATTGACGTTCATTAATTATTTTTAGGAAGTTTTGGGAAAAGGAGTACTGATGCTGGTGTGAGGAGAACAGTACGTACGGTGCAATTGGGGAAGATATTTTGGATACTGTAGCTGATACTCCCTCAATAAGCACTCGAATATTAGCCGCGCAGCTTCATGTGTCAAAAAGTACAGTTGCTGAAGTACTTAAAGAACAGTTGTTATACCCTTATCATCTGCAAAAAGTGCATCAACTACTTCCTGAAGATTTTCCTCGAAGAATCCAGTTCGCAAACTACCTAACGCCAATGGATTTCTACCTGTGGGGTCATCTCAAAACCTTGGTGTATTCCTCTCCGGTTGCTACTAGGGAGGAACTTTTACAGAGAATCACGTTTCATTGCGATATGATAAGGAACAATGCTGGGTTGTTGTGGCGAGTACAGCAGTCCTCTATTCGTCGTGCCCGCGAGTGCATCACAAATCACGGAGCACATGTTGAACCCACTTATGAAGTTTTTAATTGACTTTTTTCTATTTAGCGTATTAGGTTGTTCAGGATCAAAACATATTTAATACTCCCAAAGTTGTATTCTTTTATTTTTTTTTTCTCGAAAACGGTTCATTTTATCGACAATGAACAAGAGCACCTTTTCTTTAGCTTAATGTTCAAGGTATCCAAATTTATTTTTTTTAACTCCTTATCATACAGGGTGTTAAAAATTTGAGCGTTAAAATGTACAATCTAGTCCGTCCCTGGTAAACTAAACAAGCTAATTATGTTTTAAGGGAGTATTTTGAGAGGTCCTTACTACTGTCTATCATATTAAATTTTCGTTAAATTATATTGAGTCGTTTAAAAGTTATTCTAGAAAAACCGATTTCCAGTGGGGTTCTTTAGGGGGCCGTATCTCCCTAGGGAGGGCCGCTAGGAAAAAAATTTATGGGAACTTGTCATCTTATTTTTTAATGTTCTATCTGAGTCCGAGAGATCTCCCACATTTTCCCGGACACCCGTATATATATATATATATATATATATATATATATATATATATATATATATATATATATATATATATATATATATATATATATATATATATATATATATATTTTTTTTATATTTCTCTACTTGAACCATACAATTTATAAATATCAAGTACTTTCTTGTGATTAGGTTCGTGGATTGAAACAAAAAAACTTTAATTGAAGTTTCGCCTGTCCATTTCAGGCTTTTTCAAAATATTTATTTCTGCACATCTAAAAATTAAATACAGAAAGAGTATATATGCAAGTTAAAAAATAAAAACAATTAGGTATAACGGCTCGCATTAAAATTATTAAAACATTTAGTTGAAATAGTACAGTACATACCTTGAGAAAGATGTTATTTTGCCTTGCTTGGCGGTGTAGAGGTAAATGATACACTAGTTAAAGAATTCTATTGTTTTTTTTTTGTATATATCATTTAGTTTTTTTGATTATATTTACATTGTAGACACTATTGGTGGATACGGGTTGATTTAAAAGTATTTATGTGAGTCTGACAGTATACAGTATGTATTTACGATTGATGGAAATAGTTTATAACAATTGAATTAAATTAGACTGTGATATATTTGGCTGAGATTGTCAATGTCTTTCCGATCGCTTACTGTAATTTTTTCTTTTTTTATCTCGACAATTTCTTCGAATGTCAGTTTATGGTAATGTTGTTCTTTTGATAAAACCGTTGTACCCAAAAAATCAAATTCAAATAATTTTGGTACATTGGCTTTTTGTAACACTATTTCTTCTAGATATTCCATTACTATTTGGGCTGCGGTGGAATATTATTTTTTAAAAGGTACGTGGATGATTGTTTATTAGCAATACCAAAAAATAAAACAACGGAAATTATCTCCCTCTTTAACAATTTTCATCCAAAATTGCAGTTTACTTCCGAAATAGAAAATGATGGCGCTATAAACTTTTTGGATTTAACATTAATAAGAGACCACAAAACAAAAGGCATTAAAACTAAGTGGTACACCAAAAAAACCTGGTCCTCCCGCTACCTTAATTATAATTCCAGTCACCCAAAATATCAAAAAAACTCCGTGATGATAAGATTAATTGATCGTGCAACTAATACTAACATCACCTATATATCGAGTTGACATTCTAAATTAAGTTAAAAAATCATTTCCCATTAAAAGCCATCGAACGAATTATAAAGCGAAGACCCCATAAATCATACAATGGCACAAAACATATCGTAATTAATCGTGACAACAATAAAACAACTACATATATATCTTTGCCATACACTGAAGGTCTTTCTAAAAAGATTAAACACATTCTCGGTAAACACGATATAACCGTATGCCACAAATCTAACAACACCCTTAAATCTTTATATACCCCACTAAAAAGTCAGACACCAATTAAAAAATAATCAAACGTAGTTTACAGCATTCCCTGCCTAAACTGCCCCAAAAAATATATAGGCATGACCACACAATAACTGTCAAATAAACTAAATGGGCATTAATAAACAAAAAATGCTTCCACAGCACTACATAAACACGAAAGGGATATGGAACATGAATTTGACTTTTCGGGTACAACGGTCTTATCAAAAGAACAACATTACCGTAAACTGACATTCAAAGAAATGGTCGAGATAAGAAAAGAAAAAAAAACAGTAAACGATCGGAAAGACATTGACAATCTCAGCCAAATATATCACAGTCTAATTTAATTCAATTGTTATAAACTATTTCCATCAATCGTAAATACATACTGTATACTGTCAGACTCACACAAATACTTTTAAAGCAACCCGTATCCACCAATAGTGTCTACGATGTAAATATAATCAAAAAAACTAAATGATATATAAAAAAAAACAATAGAATTCTTTAACCAGTGTATCACTTACCTCCACACTGCCAAGCAAGGCAAAATAACATCTTTCTCTAGGTATGTACTGTACTATTTTAACTAAATGTTTTAATAATTTTAATGCGTGCCGTTAAACCTAATCGTTTTTATTTTTTAACTTGCATATATACACTTTCTGTATTTAATTTTTAGATGTGCAGAAATAAATATTTTGAAAAAACCTGAAATGAACAGACGAAACGTCAATTAAAGTTTTTTTGTTTCAATCCACTAACCTAATCCCAAGAAAGTACTTGATATTATATATATATATATATATATATATATATATATATATATATATATATATATATATATATATATATATATATATATATATATTATATATATATATATATATATATATATATATATATATATATATATATATATATATATATATATATATATATATATATAAATACATATATATATATATATATATATATATATATATATCTATATATATAGAAGAAAATGGATTCTTTGGGATGACCGCTAAAGGAATGGAATTTGGCTAACCATAGACACGTGTTTCTGACTTAAGGTCTTCATCAGTACAGTCAACTAGCTGAAAGACGAGTACAACTAGTGCCAAAACGAATACACAAAACAATACCAGAGTCACCAACAGGAACAAAACCGACATTTGTGATTACCAAGAGAACATCCGAAATCTTCGCCGGACTTGATACTCTATTTACCACGGAGCAGCATATAGCCACCTGTGGCGAAACTCATAACCCAAGAGTAGTAAATCGAAAGTAGAAAATATCTAACGCGGTTAGAACTAGTATATAGCAGAAAATGGATTCTTTGGGATGACCGCTAAAGTAATGGAATTTGGCTAACCATAGACACGTGTTTCTGACTTAAGGTCTTCATCAGTACAGTCAACTAGCTGAAAGACGAGTACAACTAGTGCCAAAACGAATACACAAAACAATACCAGAGTCACCAACAGGAGCAAAACCGACATTTGTGATTACCAAGAGAACATCCGAAATCTTCGCCGGACTTGATACTCTATTTACCACGGAGCAGCATATAGCCACCTGTGGCGAAACTCGTAACCCAAGAGTAGTAAATCGAAAGTAGAAAATATCTAACGCGGTTAGAACTAGTATATAGCAGAAAATGGATTCTGCTACTAGTTCTAACCGCGTTAGATATTTTCTACTTTCTATATATATATATATATATATATATATATATATATATATATATATATATATATAAGAATTTAAGTGGTAATAGTAACTAATTTATTAATAAATAAACTCCAAAAAGTCTGTTTACGGTTTTCTTTATTTTCTCCTTTTTGAACACATGAAAATATTAACTAACTACATTTTTACGTACTTACTAATGTTGCATATAATTAAAAGATTAGAAGGAATTTCCCGATAATGATGATATGGGTCCCACTACAAATATTAATATTAATTTTAAAATTAATTAGCTACTTTGCATTTTAAAACGTAGTAAAAACTAAAAACGTATGGATGATTCACTTCTTGATTAGCTTTGCTTACGAAATAAGTGTTATTTCTTACTTCGCAAAAAAGGGAGATGAACACATTTCCACACCTTCGTGTTAGCATATATATAGCCTAACGTCACCATCACTAGGGTTAAATTTTAAAGGCCATAAAAACTCTTTAGTATTTACCCAGATATATTACTATGATAAATCATCATTAATAGCAATTTTAGGGGGGGAGGGTTGAAATAACGTGTATTTTTTACACATTTACTCAAATTTAGGGTACAAGAAGTCTCGTTTTTTCAGAATTGTCCCGAATTTCAACTTCAATAGACAATTGAAAACGCTTGCTTGTTTTATGAAAGAATTTTGCAGTGCTGTTGATACAAAATACCAGAGATTTTTTGTTACTTTAAAAAAATGATAAATTTCCTTTATTCGGATTTTCCCTCGTTATCTTAATTTTTTCTTTTATTAGGAATAGTGAAGGGTTACCCAATTTAGTTTGCTCACATAGTGATTTAGTAATACATGTACCTACATATACTGTCTTTTCAAACATTTTTATTGGACGACATTTTGTTCTACCATAGTGAATTCATACCAATATTTTACCAGTTTCTACCTATATCACACTTGATTTTTTGACATAATTAAGTTTAAGAGTTTTTGCACTGACTTTTTTAAGATTGAATCTTTTTCTTCTTCAAGTGCCGTACACGTATTCGGGCGTTGGCGATGGTCAGTAAGTGCCTTGAAAGATGTATTAGTCTCATGAATGCACTACACTAGACCATTATACTAGGGAATGTGTTCTACGTATTGGTTTCCCGTTTCCTTCTACGCAGCTGTGTCGTGTAGTGTATGTGTTGAGTAAGAGGCCTTGTTACTGTTCACAGTCGACCAGTCTACGAACAGAGTCGTTATTTTTATTATCCCAACGACTAAAGGCACCTCGGGAACGTACCGGATTAGGCCTATCGAGCACTCTTTATTTTATTTTTTTTTTTAAGTGCCGGCTACGCCAAGTCTCGAACCCACGCCTTCCGGATGGAAGGCCAGCACTCTTACCACTGAGCTTCCGAGGTGTTGAATTGAATAAGGAGTTTTTACACTGATTTTCGAAGAATGCGATTTTGTTCCGTCGTGTCGAATTGGTACTAGTTCTTGGTTCTTATAATATTTAATTTTGGTGAAAAATTTAAAGCGAGTTGAATAAGAAAATATTTTTTCGTTAATTTTTTAAACATTTTCTTTATTCGCAATTTTGTACCGCTTTTTTGAATTCGTACTACAATTTTACTAAATCATATTTAATTTTGCACGAAACTTGAAATTAATCTAAAAAATAGTTTTGCAGGCTAACTTTTTTGGCCACCATCTTGGATTCTTACTACAATATTACAAGTTCATTTCTATGTAACACTTGAATTTTGTGCAAAATTTGAGGTAATTTGGATAATTAGTTTTTTGGTGATAATTGTTTTAACGTTTCACCAGGCCACCATTTTGTTCCGCCATATTGGATTTTACCAAAATATAACCAGGTCAACCCCATAAGACTTTTAATTTTTGACCGAAATTTGTAATCAATCGGGTAGGTAGTTTTTTAGCTGTGTTACAAACTGAAAGGCAGGCAGACCGAAGGAAATAAGAAAATATATTTTTTGGCGTCTAGAAACGCTTAAACTTGAAGTTATATAAAACCTTGGAGAGGGAACCTTTCACGAATACAAAGATGTTATTCGGCAGCCATTTTTTTCCACCATCTAGAATTCGTACCACAATTTTGGCAGTTCATCTCTATATCACACTTAATCCTTGCACAAATTGAAATCAGTCTATTAAATAGCTTTTTCAGGCTGATTTTTTAAATATTTTATTAAGGAGCCATTTTGCTTCGCCATTTTGGACTCACGCCAAAATTTTTGGGGTTGATTTCTACGTAATACTTGATTTTTGTGCAAAATTTCCGATAAATTGGATAAGTAGCTTTTTTAGTAAAATTTTTTTAACATTTCGCCGGGCCGCCCTTTTGTTTTGACATCTTTGATTCGTAAGAAATTTTTATCCAATAATTGATTTCTACCTAATATTTGATTTATGTGCGCGATTTCACGAAAATTGGATTAATTGTTTTTTTTTCATTTATAGCATTTCACTAGCCCGCCATTTTACTCCGCCATATTGGCTGTTTACCAAAATATAACCATTCCATCCCCTTATAACCTTTGATTTTACAAACAGCCAGTCGTATTACGAATTTTAAAACTTTTTTAAGCATTTAAATCTTATTCTATATCCGAAGGAAATGCGCTTACAATGTTACTTAAAATTTTGAAAAAACTCTGGTATGAGCCTGTTTGTTCTTGGTACATAGCCATTTTACTCTATTCCAAAATAAAATATTAAGTATTTAACATAAACAAAGTAGTGTTATGACACTTTCTTTATCGATGACAAAATTGTCCATTTCACTAAGCATTAAAAACAGATATTAGGATCGGATGAAATATTGGTGCACGAAAAAAAAACAGATTTTGAACTGGAAAAGTTTTATTTTTTATGAAATATGTCGCCATCATTTGCAAAAGTGGAAAACGACTCTATACGGTCTATCTATCGGTGCCTAGGGAGTAAAAGTACATCTTTTAGGTCTGTAATCGTCATTAAAATGCCGCTTTGAAAGTCATTTGGAGAAACAAACTTTTACAGAACTGCTAAAAATATGTGAAATTCGGCATAGCGTTTAAGAATTCTATTGTCCAACGAATTTTTTCTTAAATGGGTATTTAATAAACTAATCAGGGGAAAATATATATTACTTTGTAACACGATATGACTTGCAGTGAGTTACAGATTTATAAAGAATTAAGATAATATATTAAAAGAAGTGTCAAATGACGAGAAATACCATTAGGTATTAAAGAGAGACCCAGTTTATAGTATCCTAAAAAAGAAAAATATTTTTAATTTTTTTCACGGTCCCGACATGACATATTATCTCAAGCATTGGCAGATCCAAGAGGGGAGGGGGGCAATGGTGCAACAAAAAGTTTATTAAAAATGTTATTCTTATCAGTTTGTGAAAAGTTTTGGTTATTAAATTATTATTTATATTTACTTTTAGGGTTTTAATAGGATTTAGTAACCAAAATTACAATATTGCAATACTCTCTCGGTTGCATTTTCTTTTTTTTCAATAACTAATCTGTATTTGCCTCGGTGTTAAGTGCCCCTCCCCCTTGAGAACATTCTAGATCCGCTCCTGTTTTCAAGTGTTCCACATTTCGGCAGGAAAACCTGGTAACACTACTCATATTCAAATACAATCCATGAAATGTCTATACTTATAGCCAGTTTAAAATAATTGCAGTCAAGTTTAAGTACTTAGAAATAACTTAGAACTAATAAACAGAAACAAAATGATTTGACGCCCTGTTTCAAATTATAGGAAAAAGACGCCGACACAAAATTATGAATCAAGAAATACATATACCTAAACAATAAAATCTATATAACTTTGTTTTTTTTTTAATAATCAAGAAACTCATTAACAGAGTAAAATACATTCTTGAATGAAAATTGTTTTAGCTTAGTCCTTAACATCAGTGACGGCTCGTGGATTTAAGAACTGGTGAAGTGCAGCGTAGGTAGGTGTACAGCGCCGTAGGCAAAAATAGCGCCGGCGACGAAAATTTTTCGGAGTGCCACGCCCAAAATGGCTGTTTTGTTACCTTTTTATGATGTTAGGGTAAAGTCACCTATATTGTACCACTTTTCACAATATTGCTTTTAGAAATTGAGCAGTTGGATTTTGGAGTGAGAAAACTTATAATTTAAAATGTTTATTATAGTTCTTTTCAAAAATAGTTTTCCTACATGTCATATGTTTCCTAAAATCAATAATACATTTTGTAATTGGAACAATTTAGGCACCAAGTTTCCTAAATTGGGCCACGTGGTTTCTTAATTTGTACCAATTAAAATAAAAACAAAAAGGGAAAATTAAAAATACATATATTTTGTTTTTAATTAAACTGCCTAAACTTATTAAAGAAAATTTAACATGTTACTACTACTAGTACTACAAAATCATGAAATATTAATTAGTTATGGACAAAATTCACAAACATAATTTTTGGTAAACTCTGCCACACATGCTTCGTGAGACCAGTTTTTACATTTTGTACATTGAATCATATCTTCAACTCTACACTCATCGCATACTTGACAGTACCAATCATTTTCGTTAATTTCTGTTACCAGATTGGCGTTATTTAGAACTGATGATGTTCTTTTTGAACACGTTTCTGATGTGATTGGTATGGGAGATGATGAACCAATTTTTCGTTTTATTTATAATCGTTTAGTTGGCTCTACCGCGGATTTCCGGGCTTCCAATTCTTCTTTATATGGTGTTGAGGTTAACATCTGTGACTTTTGAGCACCTTTGGTCATCCGCCTGTTTCCAAGATCTTTTGTAGTTAGCATCGGAATTATTTTTTAAAAGAAATACTTAAACGAGGCGGTTGCATCTTCTTTAGAATTTTAGACAATGGTATGTCTCTATCCCTATCAGATGTATTGCAGAATATTGGTGTAATATTACCGTTTGCTGTTTCGGTCGGTTTTGAAGTTGATTTATTTTTTAACGCAGATGATAACCCGCATTTTCAGAAATCATTTACGGCATTAACAACTGTTGCTGCCTTCCCATGGGCTTAACCAAGAATTTGTGCAACTTGAAACTGAGTAACAGCTAACCTAGAATGTTGTCTCATCCACTTTTCGACACCTTGATTGTAGTACCCCTTTAACCGCTTAAAAACCGCAACGTCAAAGGGTTGCAGCCGATGTGTCGTATGCCCAGGCAATTGTAGCATGATCACCCCACTTTTCCTGGCTAACCGCACAGCTTTGAGTGAGTAGTAATTTCCACCAAACAGCCTGGTGGAGCGCCCATATCGAGTTCGAGCATCATTCTTTTTCTTTTAAATATGATTATTGGTGCTACATACTGTCCAGATGCACTAGTACACACAACCATGGTTGTGTTTACACCCCTTTCTCCACTGGCTATGGTTACTACCTGGTGTTTTCCTTTTTTAGCAAGAATCTTTTGACATTTTTTTTGAACAGTGGAAAAGCCATTTTCTTTATTAAAGCCCCAGAAGCCACTTCTGGTTGCCTTAAAGAAATATTTAGATGCCTTTTTTGTCCGCCATTTGATTATTTTTGTTAAAATTGTTTTTGATGCCATTTGTTTAGCAAACTTAAAAGCTGCCTTACGAATATCCCTAACTGTTAAACCAAAAAAACATTCTTCCAGTTTTAAAATTTGATCCTCGAGCTGCTATTCAATTTCAGCACTAAAGACGGTACAGCGAACTGACGCCTTTACACCTTGATTAACTCTAACAATTGATGACGTTAAATGCCTTTTAAATGTAGGTTTTGGAACCTTATACATTTCACATATCTCATTTAACCCGTATTTTCCCATTCTATATTTTTAATGGCTTCTTTTATGTCCTTCTCTGACCACTGGCCATATTTAAGGCCCTTTCGGAACATTCTGTAAAAAAAAATTGAAAAGAGTATCTTATAATGTACCAGTACAAATTAGGCAACTCATGAGTGGTACAAATTAGGAAACAAGTATTTATTTCTAAGATTTACGAAGTTATTGCCGGTTTGACGTTAATCAAGCTACAAAACTAGTAAAAACATTGTTCAAAGACTAAGTGTTTGGTAAAAACAGATTATAACTTAACCAAAACCTTACATTTTGTCTTAAAGCTTATGCAAAAACATATGAAACTTACATCAAACTTTAAGTAAACAAACAACTCGGTTTTTCACTGCCGCCGGTAACTTTACTACACCTGTGATTTCTTACTCTCTGACTATTTCCAGATATAACTTTCCAATTTAATACATAGATGGCTCCATACACAAAAGATTTCTTAAATATTAAAGTGGTGCAGTTTAGGAGGCAGTACAATTTAGGATACTTTCCCCTGATTATCCATAGCTTTGCTTGTAGCGTTTTTTAATACTTGGGGGAAATAATATGAATTTATAAGATTTTAAATATATTTTTTTGTTCTTAACAAACAGTTATGTACCTATATCTTAAAGCTAATTTCGATTCGATTCGATCAATGCAAAACTGCTTCCGCCTCCGATGATCTGAACGCAGTAATTTTATAACAGGTAACAAGCGCCTGCAGCCTGCAGCAGCAGTTTTATGCCGCTCCCATCTCTATTTGGCTTACGGATATTCACCATTGCGTTGCTATAGCAACTGCCGTAAACAAATCTATGCGCGCAAGCCGGCGTGCGGGGGGAGTCTGAAGCGGAATTTGTTATTGCTGATGTCGCCCTTATGAAAAGGTGTTCAGCGCGCTACGTTTTTAAGTCATTATTTTTTGACTATATAACGCACTAATTTTGATAGAATAGAAAATAATGCTATAAATAAGTAAATAATGTGAATTTATATAAAATATACTACATTTTTATAATAAAAATGTAGATTATAAAATGCTTAATATTGTAAAAATATTTTTATTTTTAAGTAAATTGATTGGATAATGTAGGTGAAGCGGCGAGTCCCCTGGCGAGCTGCCACTGGTCCTTAAGGATTTTCTGTCCTGATTTTGACCTTCTTTTCTCAATTTCAAAAAAGTAGTATCTGCTCATATTTTCTAACGGCTGGAAAAATTATTTTTGTTTATATTATGTTTTATTAATAGGAGTAATTAAAATCGTTCTTTCGAATTTGCATTGTCTTTATTTTATCGATTTCACAACGTTTCGAACGGTGAGTATCTCTAATCGTTTTTAAGTCAAACTATATTTAATCCCTATCAAATCTAAATTAAAGACTAATTCTAAAGCTACTGTCTTATATCGTAGTGGTGTGCGATATGGTAAAAGTTAACTACGCTAGACTTTCTGAAAATTTCCAGATTATTTTTTATAAAAGCTGCTTTTTGGAGCTTTATTTTCCCCAGAGCTGGACATTTATTTACCGAAACTACATAGTTTCAAGTCAAAACAGCTCCTTTTTTCTCCGTACGATGACTATAAATTCTCACCTTTTAATTACCCAAAAATTTAGAACCTTTTATCAGAATAATAAAGCATCTAACCACAAAGCCGAATGAAAATAAATCACTACTTTTCTTCAAACAAAAACTTAACGAAGATTTTGCATATAAATCACATCGAACCTTGAAGAAACAGGATGCGAATCTTCTTCATATGACGTAGTAAAGCTTAAATTTGAAACGTTTGTTCATTCATAAGAATCCGTTGGATATACGTGGTATTATTATTACTCATATAAAAAAACCTAAAGTTAATAATAATAAAATATCGTAAGACAGTACAAAAAATAAGGCTTTAAGAAATATAAGCTTCTAAAATGCGCAGTAATTTATACGTTTTTGTTTAATAATTAACAACAAACAAATAAACCCGAGTGCAGAATAATTGATTTTAGATACTTGCCGAGAGATGTATTATTTAATCACACATTTAATAATATGTTTTGTTAGTGTCAATATTTTTGTCTATTTTGTAAGTACTTATTTATATGTATATATGTGTCTATATAAAATTAATAAATAAACTTTATCAATATTATTTTTAATACTTTTACAGGTACCGGGTCACTTCGTATAAATTGGCACCCCCATAACTTTTTTATTTTTTGTCGCATAAAAAAAATAAAAATACTGACATACAGAAGTTTTTTTTTAAACGTTATAAATCTGCTTTGTAATTCCCAGTAACTATTTATATATACGAGGAATCTTTTTTTTCTGATTCTGAAATATATAATACAAGTCGACATTTGGTTTAGCCGTTTTCGAGTTATTTAGGTTTAAAAATCAATTTTCATTATAGACTGTAAAATTACTGGCTATAAAATATTAGCTTTTTGAGCAATTGGCTATGGAAATAAACTATATAAACAAATGTTCTGTCAAATGTCAAATTACTGCATACCTAGGCATTATAATAAAACAGCGAAGTAAAAATTGAATATAAACAACAATTTATTAACAATATATTTTACTGCAAAATACACAGATGAACCAAATAACACAAAACAAATTAATCAGAATAAATATTTCCCCCCTGATTATCTACACATTCGTGATAAACGTTTCGCAAGTGCTCAACTGCGTTCTCTATAAAATGACCATTTCTTTCATTTAAATGTCTTATTTCCTGTGTTAAAAAATATTTTATATCGTCAACGTTGTCTAGATCACGTTTATATATTTTGTTTTTAATATACCCCCACAAAAAATTATCCATGGAAGTTAGATCTGGACTATTTGAAGGCCACGAAATAATTCCATTTCTTCCAATCCACTCGTTGTAATTATCATCCAAAAAAGTCTTCACGTCACGTACCACATGTGGTTTCCCGAAATTCTTGATATATTAGTCCAGTTAATGTTCCTTCGAAAAAATAGGGCCCTATTACCCTATTCTTCAGCAGGCCGCACCACACATTAACTGTTGAACTTCCCTTGTGAATTGGGGATTTTCTTATGCCCAGTGATGAGCATTTTGTCGATTTGGTAACCCACTAGTTGAAAAGCTTGACTCATCGGTCGATAATATATTTTTAAAAAAGTTTCTTTCGTTATTAATTCTATTTAACATAAAGTTGCAGAAATTGAGTCGTTGATTCTTATGCCTTTGAGTTAATTTTTGAACAGTATGATATTTATAGGGCCTAAATCCATATTTCTTTTAAACCTTCCTAATATATTCACGTGAAGTTCTTTTTACTCCGTAACGGGCCCGCATTTCCTTGGAAGTAGTTCGCAGTGACTGACTCGGATTTTCTACGTGATGCAAAGCAATATTTAAATCGTGATTTTCCGTATTATTGTTTAGTTCCCTCTTCTTTCTTTGCAAATCTGACGTTGTTCTAAATTTGGCAAAAATATTCTGGATTGTCGATCTTGAGGGAATCGGACCATCGGGATGATTTGCCATGTAAGCACGTAGCGATGTAGAAGCATTATAATTATTTTCAGCATACAAACAAACAATTTCTCGTTTTCCTGCCACAGAATAAACCATTTAAAAAAAATATATCAAAAAGAATTGATTTATATCTATTAACAGTGATTTAAATGACAAAGTCATTTCAGACACATTTGTTAATATTGTTTATTTCCTTAGCCAACTGCTCAAAAAGCTGTTATTTTATAGCCAGTAATTTTACAGTCTATAATGAAAATTGATTTTTAAACTTAAATAACTCGAAAACGGCTAAACCAAGTGTCAACTTGTATTATATATTTGGAATCAGAAAAAAAAGATCTTTCATTTTAGGCAAAAATTTACAGGGCATTCGATTAAAGAAAATTGTACTTTTTATCGTTCCTCATATATATGAAAAGTTACTGGGAAATACAATGCAGATTTATAACGTAAAAAAATCCTCTGTATGTCAGTATTTTTATTTTTTTTTGTACGACAAAAAATAAAAAAGTTACTGGGGGTGCCAGTTTATACCAAGTCACCCGGTACATATAAGGGGAGCAAGCCGGCCATTCAGTTGCTTGGGGATAACGCCAGTACCAGAGATTATTGCTGGTATAATTTCTACTTTTTTTATATGTCACAACACAATAGATATGCAGGTTTTTGTATTGATTATTATTATACTAGGTATATATTCCTCATTTCCGTAGAAACAGTAAAGGTATTAATGCGAATTATACCGAAACCCTGTATCTGAACAAAAATGCTTGAGAGGAAAATGGGTCTAGGACAGAAACGTAATAAATTATAAGAAAGTAAGTTTCAGCAACAATATGCTTTTTAATCAACCAAAAAATTAGAAGAAAAATAAAAATTGGACAAATGTTTCATCAGAATAATAAGGCATCTTAAACACAGCGGCGAACGCAATTAAATAAATCAATACACTTCTTCAAACAAATCTTGCCGAAGATTTCCTATATAAATCACCTCGAACCTTGAAGAAACAGGATGCGAATCTTCTTCACATGATGTAGTAAAGCTTAAGTTTAAAACGTTTGTTCATTGATGACAATCCTTTGATATACGTAGTATTATTATTAGTAACATAAAATAAGTCAATAATAAAATATATTTCGTACAGGAGGGTTGGTTGGAATTGGTCAATAATAAAACTCTAGACGCTCAGAATTTTATTCTAGTCTACGTTTCGGTCTATATAAGGTCATCCTCAGGACTGTTTTGGCCATAATTACGTTTGATGGTTTCTAAGAATCCCATGTTATCTAGTTCCTTTAGTCTTTTAATATCCAAAACTTGATTTATTTTCTACTTGATTCGTGACCTCAGATTGATATTTTGTACCCTCCTGTACAATAACTGTTAATAGATCTAGATTTCTAATACTACAAAAACCTCAAGTTCGTAACAAATGTTGTGCAATTCGTTCTACAATTATCATTAAGAAAAATATTTACAAAAAGTTCTCAAAAATAAGAAACACTTGTTATTTAAGAAATTGTCGATTTTTAAATTGAGGGAATTTTTGCCAACATTTTCTACAGATTTTTTAAAGACACTCTAAACAAAAATGAGTTAATGTATTGTTTTTAAATAGTGGTATTTAAGTGTTCTACAGTCTACAGTACTTACCTATACCCAGTTATAGGTACATACCTTTCGCAGGTACGAATGTCAAAGTTAGTACTTTTTTTTATTTTAGATCCCGTTTCGCCTTTAAATTCAAAAGAAAATAAATCTTTGGAGTCAGAATATAAGTGTCAGAGTGATCCATACTTGTTTAAAGATGTGGTTTTGACAATCGCCGACTTCAAATTAGTTGGTGTAAATTGGATGGAAACATTCGACCATGGCTTATTTATTCTCCTAGAGCAAATTGTCTCTTTTGTCATTACTGTTTTTTGTGATGAAAACTGCGTTTACTTCAAAACTCTACCGTAATTCAGGAGCAATTGAAATTAGAAAAAAGTGAAATTCTGAAGAATAGAGAAGCTTTAAAACGGTTGATAGATATATATAATATTGTATCTTGCGAAGCAATGTTAACCCTTACGAGGCCACGATGAGTCAGATACAAGTAAAAATAAGGGGAATTTCTAAGAACTTGTCGATCTTTTGAAAAAATATGATGTTATGCTCGCAAGTCACTTAGAAAATGGATCCAAAGTCTCGAAATATACCGGTAATCGAGTACAAAATGAGCTATTGGATCATCTGGCTTTTGGGGTCCTAATTGACATTGCAAATGATATTAAACAGGCAAAATATTTTTTGTCAATAAATTTGGTATACCAGAAGAAAGGCTTCTTAAATTTATTGATATTCCTGATGGATCTGCTGAAACTTATTTCCTTACAGTGGCTGAAGAACTGAAGAACCTTAATATTGACATAAAACTTTGTCGTGGTCAGGGATAGGACGGAGCTAGTGTAATGTGCTTCAGTCTAAAATTAAGAATATTGTTCCAGAAGCTGTCTATATGCACTGTTGTGCGCATAACCTTAATCTCGTTCTCATAGATGCAGTTAGTTCTTATACTGAGGTTAAGTTGTTCTTCGGTATATTAGAAAAGGTTTACGTTTTTTTTTAGAGAAAGTTTTCCTCGAATAAATCTTTTCAGAAAATCCCAAGAACAACACTCAAAAAGTTTAGAGGCCAAATTATCTTTGAAAAAACTTTCAACCACTAGGTGGACGAGTCATTCTAAAGCAGTTAATTCATTCTATGTTAATATTCATATCATTGAAGAAACTTGTGGGAAAGTTCTAACCGGCGAACTAAAAAACATTGCTGCTCAACAAACAGCAGATGCATCGGGAATATTAAATATTATAGAAACTTTTGAATTTAAATTTCTTGTGTCTTTTTGGAAAACTCTTTTGCAGAAAATTAATATATTATCAAATTATATGCTATGTGCAGCGGCAGCAATGATTGTATCTATATAAAAATGATCTAATGAGTATTAGAAATAACGAGAATTTTACAAACGAAAGTCCTGAAGACAAAATTAATGTGTCAGTATTTTACACAACTTTAGACGTTTTTATTCAGACATTGGACCGTCGTTTTGAAGATTTTATAAAATTGTCTCAAAAGTTTAGTTGTTTAACTAATTTGGAAGATAATGATGAAAATCGAAAAAGTATATTTTAGTATAAGTAAATATTTTATAATAAAGACATCGGGACATCTATAGTCGATGAATATAAACATTTTTCTGTCCGAATAAGTAAAGTAAAGGAAGAGCAAGCCATAAAATACCAAGGATATCTGTCTTTCTTAATTTCCAATAAGTTAGAACCATCATACCCATCTTTCTGTAACCTTTTTAGATTTTTTTTTTACAATAGCCACTAATAGCGCTGGTGCTGAACGCTCTTTTAGTACGTTGGATTTGTATTACGTATATGTATTAAATTTTTTTTTGATATATATAATATATTTTACGATTTGTTATCTTGTGATTGATACGATACGATGACACATGGCCCCTAAATACTACCGTGGGTACTCATCTTGAGGGATGGAATATATAGCTGATTAATCCGGGTCAATGCCGCGCTTAATTGCGCTTGCCCCCCCCACCTCTAGACCCACGGCACGCCACTGTCTTCCTGGTACTATTTGAAGGATCTTCTTCGACAGCATTAAGTATAGCTTCTTCTATCGCAGGCGTTGTTACAGTTTCTGGTCTTCCACCACCTGTATTTTTATTAAAACAACCAGTTTCACTTAATCATGCATGTATCGTTCTAAATGATTTAGCACATGGAATTACTCTTTTAGGATATCTCTCTTGGTAAATTCTCCGTACCTCTTCCGAATTTCCATTTGCTAATCCACAAATAGAGTGCATGTCAGTCATTTCAGAATTACTAAAATTATTCATAATGGAATTACTGCTAATTGACAACTTTAAAATTTACTGATGTGACAGTTACAGTACTACCACTGTATGCTGATACCAGTAAGTTAAATTCCCCCAGGTAGGGGTAAAAACATTTAGAGTGGTTTAAAGTGATTTTTGTAAACACAAGAAACCAAAAAGTTGCATTTTTCGTTGTTTGACCTGAAAAAGTGATAAAAACTGCAAAAGGAGTCAGTTGCGTACTTTTTTTCTCAATATTGATGGTTGCGTTGCCCCTTGAGACACCACTGGATCCAATAACTTCAATCTAGTTAAAGCTAAATTAGCGCCTTAGTACTACAAATAATATTGCCAAATTTCAACGAAATTGACTTAAGGGTATTTATGATATTTATAAAAAATAGATTTTTCTTTAACTATAACACCCTGTACTCAGAATCGAGACAACTCCGGACACATACTCATATGAACTCTTTTTCTTAAAATGACCTAAGGAATCACGTCCTACTCGTACCGTAGTTAGGAAACACCGTGTATATAAAACTTAAATAAACAAATAAATCCGCTTTGGGCACAATTAATTTCAAAATTCTGTTACAAGATGTATTATTTAATTTTATATTTAATATATTTGTCACTGACCTTCTATTTAAACCATGCGCATGCAAAGCAAGGTATTGTATTGAACAGACCTGTATGTAAGTAAGTGTGTGTGTGTGTATTTATATGCATTCATTGTTTTTACCACCTACAGGCTAAACGCCTGGATCCTGCGAGATATTAGATAGATGTGTCTAAAAAAATGAAAATGACCAATGTAGTAGGGTAACTTCGGGGGAGATGGTGAAAAAAACATTATTGGGCCGTATTTTCTCAAAAAATATATTTGAATAAAACTGAACAAAGGGTATTGCATATTCGTAAACTAAAACATAACACAGATAAATACAGATAAATTAAATAACATAAACAACTCAGAAATAAAATCATCTTATTCACCATCTCACCCACAGATGTATGGGTTAGTTGGTGAATGATATATGGATGATATGGTGACTATAAAAATAACAATTGTGACGTCACCAGTTTAGTTTTTTTTTGCGTTTGGATACAAATTTTCTACATATATCACAACTGTTTCCATATTTTGTGCAATCTTCGTATAGATAGCGCTCATATCGCATCTTAATCCAGTCAATGCTCTTCTTGGTGGCACTTATTTCTTCTTCATCATTCAGCTCAGGTTCACTTTTGTCTGATGTGTCAGGAATTTCTAACTTGTTCTTTTTGAAAGTTGTTTTAATTTCTTTCGCCTTCTTCTTTTCTTTTGCGCTTTTGTTGCTCTGTAACAGCATTTTCTCTCTTAGAATCTTTAGATTTTCTTTTCATATAGAGCATTTGAAAACATTATTTAATTATAACGTATTTTCTTATCCAAGGAACCACTTTTGCAGAGATACTTACCGTATCACAAAATACTAATACGCATTTTTTGTGTATTTTTACTTGCCCTAAATGACAGATCTAATAGTTTTTTGATAGCCAGTGGCGTACCATTTTTTTATTAAAAAAGTGAGGCATGGTTACCCATACCTACGCCCATCTAGATTTTAAATACTTATAAGATTATGCCAAATCTTAATCACATAGCTCTTACTGTTTCCGAATTATTAAAAAAAATTATAAGTTTTTCAAAACATGTTATTTACTTACAAAAAGTTTTCCGTTAAGGGTTGATACAGGTTTTTTTAAACATCCTATATAAAGGTCACCATCTATCCCACAACTAAATTCCCCAATAGAGGTGGAGATTCACTTTAATTTTAAGGTAAGAATATACATATGGACATTACATCATTAGAATATGCAATATTTTTGTCTTACCTGCTATTTAAACCAAGATATTGAACGTAAACTGCCGACCCTAAATAAATTCTAGGTACCACGAAATAATTTTCTCACAAACCGAAGAACAGTTTTACACGTGTATTTCACACAGCTAGTACATCAACTCAACACAATTCAATTTCGGTACTGCCAGCGACATCTAGAAGTAGGCGACAAAATGCCATTCACCGTCTCACCCGGTTCACCATCTATCCCCAAGTTACCCTACCAATTTTATCTAACATAAAAAATAAATATTTTTATAATTCAGCCTATTTCAGTCAAAGAGCTCACTAAGACGAATCTAAATATACAGGTTGTCACTAAATAAGCATCCAAATGTCTATAGCACTATAAAAAAAATAAAAAGTTCTAGGAACATTGGTCCGGAAATATTTCGTTTTCAAGATACAGGGTGCCCAAGTTTCCATATTTTTTACATATCATGAACATTTTCAGAGATAATTTATTTAAATTTGACACAGTATATACGGTAAGTAATGTCTGCGAAACGAGTATAATAAGTTTTCGAAAAATCTGCAGCGTGTTACTTTTTTTCGAGTCATGACTATATTGACACCCCGAACTTTTTCTACTAAGTCACTGGCTGTCTCTAAGTAAAAAATCAGACTCCTCGTTCTGCTCTCTAACTTTTTGGTATGCTACATAACTTCAATATATTCAACCATTAAAAGTTATTTAGCAGAATGTCCATTCGTGCACAGGAAACTATAGTCAGAATGCATTTACGCAAAAATTTCATTTTTCTCTTATTTGAAGTTTAAAAGTAGAGTTATTTAAAAAAATATGTTTTTAATTAAGTAGGCCATGATTATTGTTTTGTTTCAGAAGTAATGAGCCTTCTGTTTCTGTAAGGAAGAACAATTTCCAAGAATATTTTTGTCAATAGCTACTTAGACAAGCAGATTTCAACAGAAACTTTCTACTTCATATTTTCGCAACTGAAGAAACTGGTTTAATAGAGGCGGAATCGTAAATTTTCGTCATTCCTGGGCTGACATAAAACCTCATGCTATTTTTAAAGGCCGACATCAAGTTAGATTTTTCGTGAATCTATGGATAGACATCTTGGAGATAATCTCCATCATAAAATTATTTTATGTTGAGCGGGAAAAATTTTTTTAAATGATGACTTGCCGCCTTTATTGGATGGTGTTTAATTAATAGACAAGTTTGGAATATGGTTTCTATTTGATGGCCACCACCCCATTTTTTAGTTTATGTTCGGGAGCACTTAAATATAAATTTTGAACGAAGGTGGATCAGACGTGTTGGTCCAGTAGCTTGGTCATCTTTTTGGCCAGATTTAAACCCCCTTGGACTTTTATGTTTGGAGACATTTAAAAAGTTTGGTATACACTGTGCCCATCGTATGTTCGTTTTAACAGTTTGGGGTTCAGATTGTTCATCACATATTAAAGGTTTAAAAAGTTGCAAAATAAAACATTTTAATGTATTTATAAACTATCATCTCCTATTAAACTACACAAAATAATTTAAAATATTACGTTTTAATAGACTGCATTAACGGAAGTGTAACCCAATTTATTTCAGTACATAGTGATTTAGGATCATATATACTGCCTTATCAAACCATTTTTTTGGGCGCCTTTTTCTTTCATCATATTTGATCCCTACTAATATTTTACCAGTTTCTACCTATGACGCACTTGATGTTGAATTTTGTACCACAACTTTACCAGTTTATCTCTATATCACAGTTAATGATTCCACAAAATTGGAAATTAATCTAGCAAGTAGTTTTTCAGGCTGATTTTTTAAATATTAGGCCACCATTTTATTTTATTTTGTTTATCTTATGTTCACACCAAAATCTTATCAATTCATTCCTATGTATCATTTGACTTTTGTGACTTTTACCAGGTCGTCCCCATATGACCCTTAATTTTTGACTAAAATTTGAGATACACTGGATAAGTAGTTTTTCAGTAATATTTTTTTTTAATATTTCACTGGGCCGCCATTTTGCTTTGTTATAATAGATTTTTACCATCCCTTATGCACGACTGATTGACATTATTTAAAAAACAATTAAAATGGAATTTTCTGAAACAAAAAAGAATAAAATTTTCTTATATTCAGTTTAATTTAGATTTATATTACATTAAATAACAACATAGGATTTTTTTTCATTTATTACAATTTTTTTATTCTTTACGTAACAAGAAAGTATTTCAAATCCTCTAAAAGTATTTGAAATACTCTGATTGTCCTAAATCAAGTACATTTTTTTCATTTATATGATTTCGAGCATTAGAGCCGATCAGTTTGCATTTACCACTGCTGTTTAATTATTGACGGAAAAATATGATCCCTGTTTTCCACTTAGGAATATAGTGGTTTCACCGTGAACGACATGTTGCGTAAGGCGGCCAACATCGGAAAGACAGACGGTCTAGAATGTAACTTATGTTTTGTAATTCGAGAACAAGATAAATTATAAAAAAAGTTTATAGTTTTACTTTTGTGGTACCTATTTTGCACTAACTGTTTGATAAGTAATAAGTATACTTAATAAAGTAGAAACTAGTAGAGTATAAAGAGTTTTAAACTACACTGCGCAAAACAATTAACGCAACGCCTAAAATTTCGTCTAATTTTGAATGGAAATTTCTCGAGAATGGTTGATCCGATTTTGATGAAGTTTTTATCGAAATTTAGGTTAAACCCTCGTGAATATTCTTTTGATTTTAAAATTCAATGTTACTTTGTTCTAGGCAATAATACAGGGTCAAAAAGATAGATATGTTTTATTTACCAAGGTTTAAAACACCCTGTAGAATAAATCACATGGATTCAAGAGATCTAACCAAAAGAATATTGTAGCCCAGTATGTTTCCAACAAATCACTTTTTTATTCGCTTCAATAGCACAATTTTTGCCTGAGTTACAGGACTTATTGAAAAGTACTGCATTTACTGTGTTTTAAATGAATTTACCAGTTCATGTTTGAATTGATTCTGTTGAAGACGTTGCCCGGTAACAAGAGAACACAACTTATACCAGATTGACATTTAGACGTCAGTTTCAGTTCGGTTTTAAATTTTTCTTCTTATTGTGTACAGTCATGCCAAGAAAAACTAGAAATTTGACCCGCGACGAGTGTGTAATTGCAAGAACTCTTAGAGATGAAGGCTGGAGCTATAGCAGGATAGCGGAACGATTGAATGTTCATAAATCAACTGTATATAGAGTCATACAGAGACATATGGAGACCGATGATCATTCCAGACGGATTGGACAAGGTCGACAGCGTGACCCACCACCAGTGAGCGTGAAGACTGTGTGTGCTTTACGACAACGTTTCGTGACGGCAAGGTTTCTGAGGCAGGAAATTCAACACGCGAATGGTCCTCAG
The DNA here is from genome assembly GCA_030620095.1 of Kuschelorhynchus macadamiae. Lineage (NCBI taxonomy): Eukaryota > Metazoa > Arthropoda > Insecta > Coleoptera > Curculionidae > Kuschelorhynchus > Kuschelorhynchus macadamiae. The sequence goes on from JAUTXW010004371.1 coordinate 336,894, forward strand.
GTAAACACTCAAACAGTGCGGAATCGTTTGAGGGAAGGAAATTTGAGACCACGTGTTCCTGCACGAGGTCCTGCGTTAACAGCAACACATCGGGGAGCCAGGCTAGAATGGGTTAACGAACGTATGAACCGGGCGGAAGCTGATTGGTCGAGAGTGCTGTGGACAGATGAATCGAGATTAGGTCTTTTTAATTGCGATAGACGGGCCCGTGTGTATCGTAGACCAAATGAACGCTATGTACAGGGGAATTTTGTTAATACCGTAATGTTTGGTGGGGGATCAGTAATGGCTTGGGGAGGGGTATCTTTGAGGGGTCCTGGTCGTACGGAGTTAGTTATTGAGGATGTGAATTTGAATGCGGATCGATATATCAACGAAATACTGGACAATCACGTGAGGCCATTTGCACATAAGGTTGGAGCGGAGTTTTTATTAATGCATGACAACGCTCGTCCCTATACGGCACGTGTAGTGCAAAATTACGTTAATAATGTTGAGATCGATGTCATGCAATGTCCTGCACGTAGTCCGGTCCTGAACCCAATCGAACATGTTTGGGACTTATTGGGCAGGAAATTAAGGGCTAATGAAAGACAGCCAAATAACGTGGAAGAGCTGGGTGAGCTACTCATCGATACTTGGAATGGGCTGGATGAGGTACTCATACGAAATTTAATATTAGGCATGAATAGAAGGTGCGAAGCAGTCAAGAAACAGAGGGGGAAATACGAAATATTAGTTCAATAGTTATAAAGTTTATTTTTGTTCGTTTTAGTGTTTTGTTTTTTTGACTGTCGTGTTCATATCTTAATCTTACCTATTAAAACATGTTTTTCTAACTCCCTGTGTTATTGACAAAACTAAACCGATCCTGGCCCTTGATATTACGAAGAAATTTTCGTATAACTAAACTAAAATGTAGAATATTGAATTTTAGAGATCCAAAAAAAAACCTTCACAACCAAGCTACAAATTACAAACGTCTTCAACAGAATCAATTCAAACAAGAACTGGTAAATTCATTTAAAACACAGTAAATGCAGTACTTTTCAATAAGTCCTGTAACTCAGGCAAAAATTGTGCTATCGAAGCGAATAAAAAAACGATTTATTGGAAACATACTGGGCTACAATATTCTTTTGGTTAGATCTCTTGAATACATCTGATTTATTCTACAGGGTGTTTTAAACTTTGGTAAATAAAACATGTCTTTCTTTTTCACCCTGTATTATTGCCTAGAACAAAGTAACATTGAATTTTAATATCAAAAGAATATTCACGAGGAATTAACCTAAATTTCGATAAAAACTTCATCAAAATCGGATCAACCATTCTCGACAAATTTCCATTCAAAGTTAGACGAAATTTTAGGCGTTGCGTTAATTGTTTTGCGCAGTGTATAAATGCCCCCATTAACGTTTGTATTTTTGTAAATATAAAAAAAACTTAAATAAAAAGTTTCTTTTATAACGTAGAATCAACATCAACTTTGGATTTTTAAATGTAAAAATGTAAAATTTTACCAGATACTCAGTTGAGACCTTATGTCATGCTACTCTTATCAAAAAGTTAAGATTCTTTGCTCTAGGTGAATTTATGCGCAGTTATTTGAGGGATAGACAGTAAAGAAAATAATTACGAAATTGTAGTGGCGGATTCATGGTTTAAAAGTTGCCTTAATAAAATCTGAAAATAAAAAAATTATTTACCTTATAAAATCAATAGGCAATCTTAAATTCTGGGTCCACTATGAAGGTACCCGAGGAACGACACTAAAAAATGTTTGTTTTCTGGACAATGTAAAGAGTTACATTGGGCAAGGACGTATCGCCCTTTTTATCAGTCAAAAAAGGGGTGCCACAGGGTAGTTTTCTCGGGCCTTTATTGTTCTCTATATTTACAGCAGATTTTTCTTTCTCTCTTATAGTCAATCTCATCAATATGCTGATGACATGCAGCTTTACCATACATTTTCATATAACAGTCGTCTAGAGGCTGCCACTTTTATTAACAGGGATCTTGCAAATATAGCAAGAATGTCAGCTCATAAACTATCGCTTAATAATAAGACAACAATGGTTCTTATTTTTGGCAAGGACAGATAATTAATCTGTAATGATGCACAGTTTGTTTTGCAGTTAGATATTAATATTTTAAACTTCTCCCGAGCCTGCAAGAGCCTCGGAGTACATATAAATGATGATATGCGCTTTGACACTCACGTATCTCATTTGTTGCATATTTCATACTATAAACTAATTAGTATCCCTTAGACCCCTTAAAATAAAATTGTGTAGACTCTATTTAATATTTTGTTTTCTGTTCGCATATTACTTTCACAATTTCTATTATTGTGTTTATTCGGTTGTATGCCCAAGTTTTAGTTATGAGTATTAAACATATTTTAAACTATGTACCTGGTTTCAAGTTACAAAAGATTTTGACATGTTTTCTCAATTCCGTCGGTGTGTCTGTCTGTTAACTAGTAAAACTGTGGTACTAATTCAAGATGGCGAAACTAAATGGCGACTTAATAAAATATTTAAAAATTCACTCTCAAAAAACTGCTTAATGGTTTGATTTCAAATTATGTGGCATAACTAATTGTGGTATAGATATCAATTAGTTAAAAAAGTGGTACTAATTCAAGATGGACGAACAAAATAGCGGCCAAATAAAATGTTTGCAAACGTGAAAATGTCACCCCTCTCACTTTTATACATCTTTACGTTTTAGTGTCGCTAGACGCCAAAAAATATGTTTTATCAACTCCGTCGGTCCGTCTGTCAGTCTTTCTGTCTGTCTGTCAGTTCGCGGCATAGCTTAAAGACTACTCACCCGATTGACTTCAAATTTTGGTCAAAAATTAAGGGTCATGTGGGGATGACCTGGTAAGATTTTGGTAGAAATCCAATATGGCGAAACAAAATGACGGCCTAGTGAAATGTTAAAAAAGGTATTATTAAAAAAGTACTCATCCAGTTTATCTGAAATTTTGTAAAAAACATCAAGTATTATGTTTAAATCATTTGGTAAAAATTTTGGTACGAATCCAGGATGGCGGAACAAAATGGCGGCTTAATAAAATATTTAAAAATTCAGCCTAAAGAACTACTTAATGAATTGATTTCAAATTGTGTACCATAGCTAATTTTGGTATAGGAGGCAACTAGTAAAACTGTGGTACTAATTCAACATGGCGGAACAAAATGGCGGCTGAATAAAATGTTTGTAATCGAGAAAAAAAATCACCCTCTCAGGTTTTACATATTTTCACGTTTTAGAGTCCCTAGATCCCAAAAAATGTTCATCAATTCTGTCGGTTCGTCTGTCGGTCTGTTTGTCAGTTCGCGACATAGCTTAAATACTACTTACCTGATTCATTGGGTATGACCTGGTATTATTTTGGTCCCTCATCCAATATAGCTGAGCAATGTTAAACATTTTTTGTTAGAGTGATGTATTATTTGGGGTTAAGATCCAGTGAAAAAAACAAGTCTTTTTTTAAATTGTCGACGTCTTGGAACTTAATTTGTGCATCCTCAGGACACATGTAGAACCTATATCCTGCAGAAAACCCATATTATCACTCTTTACCTACTCCGTCGGTTCGCAGGTATTTCCCACATATTAAGTTTCTAAATAGTTTTCTCTAACGATCTTCTTGTTAGAGTGGTGGATTATTGTATTGGTTAGAAAACATCTGCAGACCAACGGAGTAGGTAGACTGATAATGTGGGTCTCATGTATATAGGATATAAAATATATGTGTCCTGAAGATGCAACAATAAAGTTGCGAAAAGGCGACATTTTATTTCTATTTGTACCCTAATTAACGATTTTAATTATTGAGTAAATAAGATTTATTATGTGCAAGTGTAAAATTTTGTGTCTTTTACGCAACCTGTATTTGCAATCTTAAACCTAACAACGCAACCTTGATGTTTGTTTTTATTTTACTCTACTCAAGTATATTGTTTAACTCCATCGAAAAACACACCGAAGATCGGGTATATATTTGCATTATACTTAGATTGTGGAAAATAGACTACAAATAGGCAAAATAGGATATTCAACAAATGGAAAATAAAAGACCCTCCAGAAGGATCCCAGCATTGGCATCTCTCAGTAGAGTCGAGATCCATCGAGAAATATGAACAATTTTTTGTCAAAACCAGAAATAAACCGTAGAAAATCTGACAGTTTTCCGGTTAGTTCTGATTAACATATTTAAAAAATTAAATAAAATCCACCAATTTATAATGTAAGGACGTAGCCGATGCACGCATCGGACAAGTGGTACTTCAGAAACGTACTCTACGAAATGCTAAACATTCCAAGTGGTACGAATTCGCAGAATAAAAAAATATAATATTAAGTGTAAAATAAGACTAAAAATATATATATTGTCAAATAATAAAAACAGGCAAAACAAAGAATGGTGACACAAGTATCAGACAAAACATATAAAAACAAGGAGGACAATCACATAATCAATCCATTCAACTGCGTTTTTAATTATTGTATTGAGGTAAGGCTGAACATGTCGTATGCCGAAAAGTGACGATTATAATTATATACTACTCGGTCAACAAATGCATTAAACCCATAATTAGTACGACGATACCTTTCAAAAAACAGCTGTGATTGTCTCGTTCTTCTGATAGGAACCAAAAAGGAGACTGACTGTAGTAGTATTCACTAATTTTACCGAAACTCAAGGGTCTGTAGGCCGCAGAGAAGAATTCTTGTATTATAAGACAGATCTTGATATGGAAAATTAAACTTGAACAAAAGATACTTTGCGAATTTATTCTGAACTTTTTCAATCCTGTCGATGTGACACTGATACGAAGGGCTCCATATGGTAGAGCAATATTCTAAAATACTCCGTACTAAAGAGTTATAGGGACTAGTATACGCTTTAGTATTAGTGTCTTTTAATAAAACCTAGCAGTCTAAAACCCTTGAGCACTATGTTATCAATGTGCAGATTAAATGTGAGGCTTTCATCGAAAATGACACCCAAATCGTTAAAAGATGTAACAACTTCGAGGCTTACGTTTTTTATATAGTACGTGGAAAGAATGGGATTATTGCATTTAAAAAATAGGAGAACTTTAAATTTAAATAAATAAATGCTTTAGTCAAAAAAAATTTTACAATTTTTACATTTAGTAATGTTAAGATGCAGGTAATTGGTGTTACACCATTTGTCAAGTCTCTCAATATCAGACTGCAGTTGATTGGAGTCAAGGGAAACAGGCGAAAATAATTTTTAAGTTGCCCGCACATAAAAGGCATTTCGAAACTTTAAAACAAGATACAATGTCGTTTATAAAGAGTAAAAAGAGAATTGGGCCGATATGCGAGTCCTGTGGGACCCCTGATGTTACAACAATCTCACTGGAAAACGAGCCACGCACGTTGACCTGTTGACGTCGATTAAACAAGTACGACTTAATCTACTCAATATAGCTTCCAGAAAGGCCAATCTGTTGCAATTTTGCTAGAAGAAGCTCATGACAGACACTGTCAAACGCCTTGGATATGTCAGTGTAAACGACATCAATTTGTTGACCGGCTTCAACTGATGTTATTAGCTAACTTTGAAATACCGCCAGATTCATAGTCGTTGAATGAGCACGATAGAAACCAGGTTGCTCCCCCGAAATATAATGTTTCAGCGATTCAAAAATTTCATCGGTGACAATAGCCTCGAACAACTTTGGTTTGTGGGAAAGTAAAGAAATATCCCTGTAGTTTTTTACGTGGCATCTATCACCGGATTTAAATATTGAAATCAGGGTAGAAAACCTCTCAATCTCCGGAAAGGAACCAAGATCAAAGGACTTTTGAAAAATTTTACAAAGCGGCTTGGACAATGATTGATTACATCTCTCCAAAAGAATATTAGGGACACCATCTGGATCAGCCCTTTTAGATAAATCGAGGGTCTTTATTTTGTTACAGATCTCTGCTTCTGTAAAATGATGTGAAAACAGTGACATACCTGAAGAACTTATGGGCTCCATCCCACCAACATCTATGTTTTGGTGGTTGGAGTAGCGCGACTGAAAGTGAGCAGCAAAAGCATTAGCAATGTTGTTTGAACCACTGATTTCATCACCTTCATAGCTCATGATGTTGGGCAAACTAGAGTCTCTTCTTAAATTTCAAACAAATGACCAAAAGTATTTGATGTGTTTAGGGATAAGTAGTTCGGTTTGTGTGATATATGAAAGGTAACACATATCGGTTCGAAGTTAATTAGAATAGAATAGGCTAAATAATCAACTTGCTGTTCATTCCTTTTGTATTTTTTGTAAAGACGATTCTTTTGCCCAATGAGTTTTCTTAATGGAAGGTGAAACCATTTTGGATATTTACAATCTGAGACAACCCTTTTGGGAACATATTTATCGATACCCTCAAATAATATCTCATAGAAGAGTTGAACCACTTTGTTAATGTCAGATTTTGATGATAAAAATGACCAATCAGATTGTTCATAAAAGAGATTCAGTTTGCAGAAATCAGTCCGATGAAACTCGTACACACTTACTTGATCGTTGTTTTTTATTGGGGGGACATACTGAAGTTTATACTTTACTTAGATCGCAGGATGATACCGGTCAGCATTTACAAGGGGAAATTTTGAAGGAGAAATGAGCAAATTGACGCAATCATCAGCAAATAACAAATTCAGAATTCTACCCATGTGATTGTGTACGCAATTCATTTGCTATAGCTCAAGAAAACTCATTGTGGTGGTAAGAGTTTCTAAAGATATAGATGGCAAAGATTTTGGAACTAAAGTATTGTCTTCGTAGATCCATTCCACCAGTGGTAGGTTGAAGTCTCCAAAAATGAAGAACTTGTAGTTTTCAAACCTATTTCTTAGAGATTCACAAGTGTCACAGAAATATTGATAATGTTCTTGTTTAGAATTTGGTGGAAAACAAACACATCCAAGCACCATATATGATCTCTTCGAAAAATTACATATCATTAATTACTTCTAGTTCTTCATATGCTGAAAAATTAGATATCATTAATTACTTCGATGCGCCATGTCTCAGTCAGCAAGATTATTTCGCAATCACAGGAAAAAACATTTAGAGAAATCTCATTGCACTTTGTGCGTAGCCCCCTGACATTTTGATAAAACATCACAATTTTATTTTCCTTGTTGTTGGTATTGGAATTAATTACAGTCTTATTTCTTTGGTCGTTGCAGTAGTAAAAAGTATTTGTCGTTTTTTCATAAATATATTGGTACTTGAAATACCTTTTAATACTTTAATTACAATTGTGACTTCAAATACCTGTAAAATTATTTGAAATGCTAAACAAAGTACTTGAATCATTTTACTTGACAAAAATTAAGTACAATTGCCCGTTACTTGATACTTCAAATACTTTTAAAATTTGAAATTACTTGTTACTTGCTTCATGTTGACGATTTCTTAAGTATTTGGTACTTGTACTTCAAATAGTTTTTGTCGGTACTTGTGACAGCTCTGCATTCCATATACTTAACAAACTTGTAAAATTGGTTTGGTATATACAGAACGGTGAAATAAAAAACATATAAAAAATAAAAACCGTCTTAAAAAACACCGGCATTACTTGGAATATTGTATTAGATATTAAGATACACAAATATTCAATAATCTAAATCAGTAGAATAAACACCCGTAAAGTTGTCTCGTGAAAGACTAATTTCAAGAACCATGATGCTTAATACAATTTCATTATCTTAATGATAGGCGCTTCGTAACGTGAAACAACATTTTTTTATATAATATTTGTAAATTTAGCATTTTATTTAAATTAATAATAATATAATATATGCAAAAGTCGACAAGAAAATCGTTAGATGTGCACAAGTGTTTTAAATTGCATCAGCTTTGATTGGTTGATTATGAAGCGTGTGGATGTCGAGAAGGTGCAGCATGAGATCACCATAATTTACCAAAATCCGTGTGTCTGCTATCAACAAGTTAATTAATATTGAAACAGGATATTTTCGAAAACCTTAATCGATATAGCTGAAGTCATCCGAAATACGTAACTTGACTTGCAGTTAATAATTATAGTCTGATTTCTTTCCACTACAGAGTGACTCTTACAGAAGTTCCAAGGAGAAAAATCGGTAAATTTGCCTTTACCCAGAACCTCGTACATAATTACTTACTTACTTAATATGCTTTATTGTCAAAGAACATTTACAATGAAATTATTCACAAAATAAAATAAGCAAGATATAGACAGAAATTATACAAAAATATACTAGACAATAAGTAATAAAGAAATAGGAAACATTAAAAATAGTCATTCAAAAATTCATCCAGGCTGTAATATAGCTTCTGGATCAAAGTATGCCTCACACTTCTGGGGAACTGCAAGTATAATAAATATCTTTAATTGATGCTTAAATGATTATAAATCTTGAAGCCGTCATAAATTATGGAGTCTAGGAATCGTCAACCGGATATTTAAATTCTGACTTTGCCTGGTAATGTAAACGTTATGAGGGTCACGTTGAATCTCACCTCTTGACAGTTTACGATGAATTAAATACACAATCCCCAGAATAAACAAATTTATTTCAGTTAAAATTTTGTATTTAATAAATAAAGGTTTACAATGATCACGATATCTAACCTTAAACATATATATAAGGGCTCTCTTTTGAATAATGAACATCGAGTTCATAAGTTGCTGACTAAAAAATCACCAAAACGCAATACCATATCTTAAATATGATTCAAATAGTGAATGATAGACCATTTTTGATGCCAAGCAACCATGCTCCACCGACACCATCCTAATAGCGAAGCAACCAGATGATAATTTTTTATTAAGTTCTATAATGTGATAATGTGAAATTTAAGTTTCGAATCAATTTGCAGTCCGAGAAATTTTGTAACAGATTTATTTTCTATTAGTTTGTTATCTAAATTAAGGTCATTATAAGTAAATCCAAAAGTTAATGTGATTGCTTTATTAAAATTGAAGCAAAGCGAGTTTTAATCACACCACACCTTAATTTTATAAAAGTCATCTTTAATTGTATTTTTTAATAATTCTCTATCCCCTGAGTACCATAAGAGAGTAGTGTCATCAGCAAAGAGTGTAAATTTGCCGTGGATGTCGAACGTTGTAAGTTCATCAATATATAATAAGAAAAGGATAGATTCAAGCACCGAGCCTTGAGGGACTCCATTTCTAAACTCGATAAACCAAAGGAAGTTTCATTAAATCTCACAACCTGCATTCTTTCTGAAAGATATGATGAGAACCATTTATGCGTGACACCTCTTATTCCACAGTAATCGAGATTTTGCAACAGAACTCTGTCATTAACGCAATCGAATGCTTTAGAAAAATCACAGAATACCTTTGCAAGACCCTGACCCTCATTAATGTTGAGGTATACTCTTTCAGGCAGAAGTATTTTTGACACCTGAAATCCACATTGGTGTAGTATTAGAAGGCTATGCTCCGTACGAAATTACAACCATTTTGTTTCAACTAATAATAACCTTCATCGCAAGTAGGGATATAGATCGATAATTGGAGAGGTCGGCTGCATCACTTCCCTTGTGCAGAGGAATCACAATAGCCTTTTTTAAACAGAATGGAAATTTACCATGTTGAAATAAAATATTCCTAGAACTAGCTTGTAAGGCAAGCTCTGGTAAATCCCCAATATTCTAAGGGAGACACTATCTGATCCGGAAAATGTTTATTCCTTATTTGCCTAAAAGTTTTTTGCAGTTGAAGCTAAACAAAAATCTTGTAGAAACCATATGTTTGTAAGGTATTAAAGGGGATCTTTTTGAACAGATATGTTTGAAGTAAGGTTTTTAGCATTAGAGCAATAAAAGTCATTTAAAATATTTGGGTTTTAGTCAACAGTCGTGTGAAGAATCTTATTTTTTTACACTATTTATTACTGATCATTGCTCCTTGGATCTACATATTACCGGAATTTGATATTCTGGCAGTATTGTATTTTTTTAGCACACTTTATTACTTTTTATTACAAATTTACAAAGAAATCATTATTTACGTAAAATTTCCTCACTGTGTGAATACATCTTAAATGTTTAGCTGAGGCCTTAATACCTTGAGTTATCCAAGGCATTTTATTTTTCATTTTAATTTTTTCCAGAGGAAAATATTTGTTAAATATGTCACATAATTTAATATGAAATGTAGTCAGAGGGTCTGAGGAAAGGATTGTATTTTCCCATAACATCAAAGCCCGCTGTTCTTGCAAATATGTAAAATTAGCTCTACTAAAAATCATCCCCATCTTAGATTTTTGTCCAACATTATGGTTTTCAAAAGGGATATGAACTAAAACAGATTCGTGATCTGAAAGGCCAGAAGAAAGTGTTTGACGTTTTAAATTTTGGGAGAAATGTATACAGACATAGTTTAGTAATGTAGATGAGTGTTGAGTAATACGTGCATTTTCAGGTTAAATGAGTGGAGTGAGGGGAAGCAAATTGCAGAGTGATTGGGTGGACGATGATTTCATATCATTAAAATTAATATATAAATCTCCCGCCAATAATAATTTAGAGTTAAGCGAAAGCTGAGACAAAAGAGTTTCTAAACTGGCTAATGTTACGGAGCCTGGTAAGAAACATGATTCACGTTATATGAGCCAATGTTCTGGTAAAAGAATAAAATGGAGTTTATTTTGTAATTCGAGAATTACAGTAAGTTCATAGACTTTATTTCGTGTAGACTGTATATTTAATAAAAATAAAGATACATATGAATTTTTTTGTGTAGATATTCTTATACCTTAAATTGGTTGTGGCTGAAAAACACTGACTCGATCTAAAAAAGACTCATTAGTAACTTGAGAATCAATATTAATCTGACTCTGGTTTATTTTAGTTGACTTAAACTTAAGTTAAGGGTTTCAGTTTTGTGTCAACTGTATAAATTACAAGGTACTTATGTTACATCGAAATCATTCAATCTTATAATAAAAACCATCTTTATTGGAAAAGTAATCTCCTTGGCAGTAATATCTGAAGTGAAATCTGTTATTCAAATTGATTAAGTTAATATTGGTAAAAAATTGCTTTAGATTTGAAATATACCTCGTTACCATTTTATTAAAATTCCCTTGGTAATTACTATAGTAGGTACCTCCGATTAAGTCGACACTGTTGCTAACTTCGTTATTATTAGAGATGCGAGATCGGTTAAATTAGCAAATTAGTAGCATTTTTTCTTCTGATGAGATAGTAAAAAGTAATAAATCGGAAAAATCCATTTTTTAATGGAACACCCGGTATTTTTTCCACATAACGTTTGCCAATCGTCCACATAATTAAAAAGTTCATATATACTATCGGCCTAAATTGAAAAACAACAAAGTTATAACGATATTTTGTTTACAGTAATGTTGGCTATGAAAGTCAAAAGTAAAAACAATTGATTGGTTGCTTGTAGATTTAGCAGTCATAGTAAATAAACATACACATTAGCATCTTCTATGAATTTTCTGGAAGTAAAAAGTACCCGTTTGGTCGCTTTTAAAATAAATGGGATTATTCTTCTAATTTCAATTTGTAGTTTTTCCAAGTTTGCATTTTTCTTCTTGTAATCTTTGTCTTTAACGTAACTTCAAAAATAGAAACGAGGGATTATGTCTGGGATCTAGGTGGTTAAGGAATTGGGTCATGTGGCAATTAACTTGTCGCCGAATAATTCCTGCAGCAACATTCCTGCGTCACCAAATTGACGAGGTGGGGTCACACCTTGTTGGAAGTCGATTAGCTGGTGTGTAGCCAAGTTGTAAAAGTCCAACTATTCTTTTAGGGCTCCAGAGATTATCATGTCAGCATATCTCCTTCTTGTCAACGCACAACACCAAATATTTACATTAAATTGTTGTTGAGGGTTTCTGGAAATAGTGAGAAATAAATTTTCTTGTGTACCAATAGTGAACATTCTTGCAATTGAACGTACTTTTATTGGAAAAATTCGACTCATCGGTTCAAATAATGTACTTTAAAATATCAATATTTTTTTCATCGTTATCCCCAGGCAACCATATTTGGACTGGTCGATACTTATACGAAATAAACTCTTGCTTTTTTAAGGCCTGCTACAATGTCACTAAACTAACACCGTACTATCTTGCTAAATATCTTGTTGACTTTTCTTTGTGTGTATGAAAATAGGTTTTTTTTGTGTGTTTCAAAATGGTTTTCTTATTTTTGTTGTTTTTTCAACGTCCTGATTACTTCTATAGAGAACCAAAAAAATACCTCCTATCCAGCGATTTACGAGCGAGGAATCTCTAGTGGTATTATTTTATTAATCTAGCACTGTTTTTCCTTAAAAGGTATGCTTTTAACTTATCACATTTTTCAATATACGTGAGGAGCATTTTAAAATAAGTTTTAGCAACAAAAAAGGATTGTATTATTTTTTCTATCAAAACAAACTACATGGTAATTGTCATTTAAATCTCGAAGCAACCAATCAATTTTTTGAATTTTCTTTGTGCTTTTACAAACGGTGTAAGTTGCATATTTTTTGTTTGTACCCTTCCCCTTCAACACAGGTTAATGAATTTTTAAAGAGACTTGATAATATTCTTCATTTTAGCTAGTGACCTTAATATTAACTTTGATGATAGGGATTTAATTAACACTCTTTTGCTTATGAATTTATTTACATCTTACGGTTTAAAAATGTGTTTATTCACTTACTCGTGTAACTAAAACTTTAGCCACTACTATTGATTATTTCTGTTCAATCATTGATAATATGTCCTGTTCAGTTATAGGTGCTGTTCTTTCTGACCAGGTAGTGAGTTGTTCTTTTTCTAGTATATTGGCTGTGATAAATAATAAACGCTGTACAAATTTTAGTCAGGCAGGTTTTGATATCGGCATGTTTGTCTTAATGTGAGTTGGCTGGGGATAGAATTGTCTCCGCTACCATTATCAACATTTCATAATATTTTACTTGATGACTTTGACCGGGCTTTTTCATTACGTCTGATTAAACACAGACAAAAAAGCGAAAACCATATTTGACCAAAAGGTTAAAAATATTTGGAGGTAATCTTCGATGTCTTAACTTCACTAAAAAATTCTTCTGACAATTTTGGTTCACTAGGTATCGTAGAATTTATCGTAGACCAGTAAAGTCTGCAAAAAACTTTTATTATGCCAACCGAATGAATGAATTACGAAACCAATCTAACATTAGTTTTGATGCTGACATTGATCCAGATTTGTTAAACAGTTTTGATTGCAGTATTGTGGGTAGGTTGGTCCAGCAGTTGGCTGTGGGAGTTGATCCTCTCTCTTGTTTGAGAGATTTTTCTTTACTTTACTGTTCTTGGTATAAAAAACAAGAAAACTCGTGAAGATGATGAAATTTCAGTTGAAGTTCTTTTTAAAATGCCGGAATGTGATTTAGATGCACTCGCTTTTGCCAATAATGATTTCTGGTCTAAAGAATTTTTTCCTCCATGCATATCTATTATCCACTATTTCCAGTGTTATAGAGAAAATTGTTAAGAAAAGAGTGTGGGTGTATATAGAGGAATTTCAAAAAGCAAAAGGGGCGCACGATTCAATCTTTAGTTTCCTTGAGGGAGTTTACCCTTATATTAATCAAGGAGAAGCGGTGGCAGCGATTTTCTGTAATCTTTCGAAAGGTTTTGACTGTGTAGATCACAGTCTGCTACCTAAGCTCGAATTGTATGGTTTAAGAGGTTCGACACAATTGTGGTTTATTTATGTGGTTTATATTAATGACCTTCTGAGGGTTAAAATATTAGGAAGATTATTATTAGATACGCTGTTTTCTGACGACGCGACGCTTCGATTGTATGGGATTATAAAGAAATCAGCTTAGAAAAATTATACCCCATGAATTGATAAAGGTTAAACAATGGTGTGATTCTAATAGACTCTTTTTTAATTGGACCAAAACTAATATTATTGGTTTTAAATGTAGCGTGCAGAACTTGCAGTTGAATGGTGATGCACTACTGGACAATCATGTGTGTTTTTGGGTGTATTTGTTGACAAGAATTTGCGCTTCAAGGATCACGTCTTGAGTTTGAGCAAAAAACTTTTTTCAGGCTACTTTGCAATTAAAAGTACGAGGACTGAAATTGGACAGGTAGTGGCGCGCACGGTTTACTTTGCCCTATCTGAGTCCCACCTAGTATATGGAATTCCATTATGTGGTTTCAGTAGCCAATATTTGCTAAATAACTTGCTTGTGCTGTAAAAGAAAGCCGTTCGCTGGTATGTAGGTCAAAGAAAATCTTGCAGACCCTATTCTCTGCCACCACAATGAAGGTAGACTTTTTGTTACGTGTGTCAACGGCGAGTGGATGACGTCTCACGTCAAAAAGTCATGTTACACTATTAACCATTTTTTGCAATAGATCATTTCACAAAATTATTCTAAATGGAATCGCAAGCATATAATGATTACAAATCGGGCTTAAAATTTTAATAACGATGGGAAATATCCTTTTTCCCTGCGCTCCCGAAAAGAAAAAGCCTGACAGTGTGATAAATCTGACAGAAAGTTGTGTAGAGCGGTTATTTCGAGAAGAAAAAGAATGTAAGTAATAAAATGTATTATTTACTTTAACTTATACATAACTAGTTTGGTAAATATCCACTTTGATAATCAATATCAAAGTGGATAATCACAAATATGAAGTCATTTTCTGATTTCCGAATTATCAATCATCAAAATTCGTATTCTTGTACTCACAGTTTTTCGCCTGGTTTTCAATTGCATTTAAAAGTACATTTTTGGTAATTGTTTCATATAAGTCCGTCATAAGAAATTGTTGTTTTTCGAAGCAGAAATATTAGACATGATCATAAATAATGTGTAATAGGACAGTTTAGTATTTTGAGAGCTAATATAAAATGATTTAGGTCTTAGAAATGAAAAATGTATATGAAACAATTACCCCAAAGTAGGTACTTATGGGTCCATCAAAGGAAATTATAGATGTTTATATAAGAAATGTTAAAGATCATACGTTAATACATTAAGGTTCGCCCCCAAAGATAATCTCATCGGCGCTGTTCGTTAATGCTTTGTAAAGGCATTTTAGAGCTTTAGTAGTTTCTATATTGCTTGCTTAATTTTGCAAATATTCGTTTATTTTATTTTAAGATCAACTACCCTACGGATCAACTCTCGTTCATCTGAAATCAGTTATAAGAAAAACAACCAAAACAACTATCTCTGAATAGCGAAAAATAAAAAAAATTCTGCGGAAATGCATAATTTTCATTTTCTACACTTTAGTATATAATCAAAAGCACTGTTATCGTGCGGGTCATATGATTTATCAACGACAAGGAGACAGTAGCAAAAGCTCTGGGAATCGGTATAAGGACTGTACAGAAAATTGTGCATGAAAAAAAGCATACTTTATTACCGAAGAAGATTAAGAAATGTACACTAAAAAAGCCAAAGACTTAAGTGACAATGTAAAAATGGATGTTCGTAATGCAATTTACGATTTATACGCATCAAAAACAAATATAACCCTTCAAGTTTTAAAAGAAGCTTTAAAAAATCGAGGCATATCGGAAATTGGACTAAAATCGTTGTCAAAATTGATAAAAATGTTGGGTTTTCGATATAAAAAGGACTGTAATCGAAGATTTTTGTGCGAGTTGCCACATATAGCAAGTCAGCGTATCCATAATATCCGTATAAAGGAATACAGGAAAATGTTAATTCAAAATTTAGAAAAGTGGTATTTTTAGACGAGACTTGGATATTTTCTAACGGAAGTGGTTGGAAATCTTGGCAGGACGAGTCTGTAAAAAGTGTCAAGAGAAAAAAGGGATGTGGGACGGGAAAACGGTTCATTATTTTGCATGCAGGTTCTTCAACCGGATTTCTCCCTGGTCCAAGTTTACTGTTTTCTTCAACATCCAAAAGTATGGACTACCGTGATAATATGAACTGTGAACTGTTTGAAAAGTGGTTAAAAGAACAACTGATTCCAAATTTAGATGCTCCATCTTTAATCATTCTGGACAATGCATCTTATCATTCAAGAATCTTAAATAAACAACCTACTTCATCCTGGAAGAAAAGTGATATTTATGACTGGCTAATAAAACAAAAACAACATCCTTTACCCGATATGCTGAAACTGGAACTTCTTTTAATGGCAAAATCTATTAAAAAACCAACAATATATGCCGTAGATGAAATATTACGGAAAATGGATATGAGTTTTTACGACTGTCGCCATACCATTGCCAGTTTAACGCAATAGAATTAATATGTGGTGGGGCAAAATCATATTACGAAAAACACGTGAACGATGGTCTTACATCAGATGAAGTGCAAATTGTTTGACAAGATTCGTTAAATTATATTACGCCGGAGTACTGGAAGAAATCTGTGGAACATACGGAGAAATTAATATGGGATTGGTGGAATCGAGAACGAGTTCTAGTTGTCGAAATAGCACCAACGATCATTGCGCCATTTGAGGACGACTCAGAAGATGAGGACTTTTTAAGTGATGATGATATGTTTTAGTCTATAGTATTAAAAAGTTTCTGAGGGATAATATTAGTCTTTGACATTTCTTAATCTTCTTTGGAAGTAAGTTATGTTTTTTTTTCATGCACAAGTTTCTGTACATTCCTTGTACCGATTCTTAGAGCTTTTGGCACTGGCTCCTGGATATTAGCCAGTGAATTTTAATTTAAATTTTTTTTTATTAGATTTGACACCATTTTTTTGCTTAATTTGGTAGGCAATAAATAAATAATTATAGAATACTTGTTCCAATTTTAAAGCGTGTTTAAAATAAGTTAATTATTTATTAAATATAAGACAAAATTTGATATATAAAAATCGGTAAAATCGCTTTACCAGAAACTCGGAGCTAACGAAAAAAACAGGCTATATATATATATATATATATATATATATATATATATATATATATATATATATATATATATATATATATATATATATATATATATATATATATATATATATATATATATATATATATATATATATATATATATATATATATATATATATATATAGAATAGAGACAGTCTCTATTCGGACGCGAGAAAGAAAGCTTTGAAAATGCCAAATGTGATTTTGGCGAAACTTCAGCAAAACTGTTCTTTTCAGAACGACAGTAGTGAACGGATGTACACCCGGAATGAAAATACATATATATATACATATATATATATAATATATATATATATATATATATATATATTTAAGGTTATAATTTTTATGATTATTAAATAGGTACATTTGATTCACAGAGGGGTGAAGAAATGGATCAAATTAAACTAATACGTATAAAATATAATCTTTATATTTTATATTTAAAAAAAATATTATTAAAATCTATACAAAAAACCGTGGCAATCTAGAAATTTAAGCTTGGGTATTAAAATATTATAATATTAATCTATGACAATCTAGAAACTATTTATAATATATAAAAAAGAGGATTATATTATATATAAAAAAGAGGATTACAACTGAGGCGCCGCCTCACTCGCTTTCCTATAAATATACATTTTTATTTTCAAAATTAATTCTTTCCAAGTTGATACATTATTCTCTGAAAATTTCATCATTTCATCAAATATGCGTAAATCATAAATAAACACTTTACTTTACTAACCAACTGTACAATGTACAATAACTGCAATATCATTTCTTTTTTATTCGACTTTACCTATACGCGGCGATGCGAATTGCGCCTCGGACACTTGAATGGTATTTGGATTTTTAATAAGTCTGAGAAAGAGGGAAAAGGGTCGTGTTGCATATGTAGATTCATTCCATCTCTTTTTATTGCATTTGAGGCGATGAAAACTTCGCTTAATGTTTGAGACGTTGCCATTTAATGTGCACAGATTGAATATAAATGGAAATAATTATTATTTATCGGTAAATGACAATCGCGCATCCGGCTGCCAAATGCAAGCCGTTTTTGTTTTTGTTGATATTTGCGTGGGCGTGTGGGGTATTCGTATTTGACTGTTACCGGTAACGGTTTGAGATTGAGCGGGAAGTGGGTGGATATTGAGATTATTCGGCAATGATTTGGTGTTTGTTTTATAGTATTATTTCGTGAATGTCGCGCGTTTAGTCTGTGTCGAGTGGTACTCTATCTAAAGCATTTTTGACGTTGCGTTAGTTTAATTATTGAGTAGATAAACTGATAGAGTAGTTTATATGAATTAGTGATTAAAATTTAAAATAAACGAAACGTGTGAACTATGAATCCAGTCCACGATATCATTATGTCACTATTGACAACGGCATTTTCCAGGCGTCCCGAGGATGAGAAAAAAGAAATTCTTCGCGGAGATAGACCCATGCCGAAGATAAGTACCTTAAGTAGTGATAAAACAGACGGTCGACAATATAAACGATCATTTCAAACGTCATGGTATCAAACACACACTTGGATTTGTGAAAGTGTTTTTAAGCAGCGTTTATATTGTTGGCCTTGCTTAATACTGGGAAAAACAAGAACAGTATGGACTTCTGATGGATACGTTCATTTTAAAAATTTTTCTAGAGCGGTTAAAATGCATGAAGGTTCTAAAGACCATATTCAAAATACCTTAGGTTTTGTACGTTTGTCTCAAAATATGACTACAATTAAAGATGCACTAATCGAAAATGCTCGTTTATCTAAATTATTGTACAATGAAGATGTTAGGAAAAACCGCTTGCTTTTGACATACCTTATAGATACGACTATATTACTGGGAAAACAAGAACTGTCTTTTAGGTGGCATGACAAATCCGAATCTTCTTTTAACAGAGAGAATTTTAAGGAAGTTTTTAATTGTTTAATTAAACGTAACACCGAACTTGTAAAGCATTTAGAAGAGAAAAGTGTATTTACGGGACAATCGAAAACTATTCAAAATGAATTAATATTTTGTATTGACGAACATATGAGAGACTTTGTTAAACAAGAAATATCGGAGGCTACATTTTTCTCATTAATTGTAGATGATAAATAAATGAGCCGAAATAAAAGAACGTTTTTTAGGATTTATTGATATAAGTGAGGATTCTAGAGCTAATGCACTCTATAACTTAATTGTAAGAATTTTGGAACCTTTAAATTTTAAACGGAAATTAGTAGCACAATGTTATGATGAAGCTGCGGTTATGGCCGGAGAATTGAGCGGTCTACAAACACGAATAAGATCAAATGCCCCAGAAGCAATGTACACTCATTGTGCTGCTCATCGTCTGAATTTAATTTTACAACAGGGTTTAAACTATATTAAGGAAAGCAGAATCTTTTTCACAACTTTGAAAAGTTTGCCTGCTTTTTTCCATAAATCGTACAAACGCACATCTATATTGGACAAAATAATAAAAAAACGAATTCCGCAAGCAAGTGATACAAGGTGGTATTCTCGATCAAAAATTCTGATTTTTGTTGCAAATAATTGGGAAGGACTAACCTTAGTTTTTCAGGACATGATTGAAAATCCAGAATTAGACTCAGATACTATACACATGGCCAAGGGGTATCTAAAAGACCTTTCCGATTTTGAATTTGCTTTTTTAACTTTTGCATTTAAAGAAATTTTTTTTGTTACTGATATCCTGTTTCAAGTTTTTCAGTTAAGTAACCTAGAAATTGATTTCTGCATTTCACAATTGAACATTGCCGTCAAACGATTAAATGAGCTGCGCGCTGAAAATTTCCTTAAATCCATTTTTGAAAAAGCAAAATCACTTACCAGATTGCCATGTAGTAGGCAAACCCGTAGCATGAGCGAATCAGATTTAATGGAAAAATATAAAAATCTGTTTTATGAAATTTTAGACTGTATAATTTTTCAAATTAACATCAGGTTTGAAGATTTACACAAATTGGAATTTGTGAAACTTCTTAATACATCAAAATACAAAGACTTTGCCACAGAATTCCCTATTAGTCTATTAAATTCGTTAGAAAAAACGTATCCAAAAATGTTTGACAAAGACCGCCTCAAAAATGAGCTAAGCATAATTTACCGAGATGAACAATTTTATAAAGTCAATATTCAAGAACTCCTTAAACAAATTAATAGTTTAGAATTAATTTCAGTATTTTGTGAAGTATATCGACTTGTGACATTAATTTTGACAATCCCCTTAACAAGTGTACAGGCCGAAAGAGATTTTTCGTGCTTAAAGCGAATAAAGACCTACTTACGAAATAGTATATCTCAAGATAGGCTCTCAGCCCTGTCGATCATGGTAATAGAAAAAAAGTTATTAGTTAAACTTTCTGAATGTAATGGTGTCTTTTATGACAAAATCATTGAGAAATTCTTTAAAAGACAGGCCGCAATAATTTAATTTACAAAAAGTGACTTAACTGCACCACCCACATACCTATTTGCCTAAACAGTTTTGGTTTTTTATTAAAAAATGACTGTCCACACCTTATTAGATTATTACAGGTTTGTTACACTTTAAACTCGATTCTGACTATTTTGATTAAGTATTTTAAATATTTTTTATAAAAAAATCCAATGATGAAAAATGTGTATATTATATATCTTTGAGAAGAGTATATATGTACATACAGTGACTCACATCTTAAATGATGCAGTCAGTATTAAATAAAAGTAACTAATCTTAATGGCTGAATATTTATTCAAATAAAATTTAATTGTGAATTTTATTTGATATGAAGTATCTAAAGACATATAAATTTGTTTTTTGCTTTGAATCTTCGATAATTAGAAAACAAGACATATTTAACTAAATTACATGCGATTATAAAGTCACAGCTTATTTGATGCAGAAAGGGCAGATCGGGTCAAACCGCATAAATTTAAAAGTAATCTAGTAGGCGTTGTACCAACATTTTATTTCAATTGTTTTACGTACAGTTTGACGTTTGAAAGTGGTCTTTAATCGGTAAAAACGTATTTTTTTGAAAATGGGTCGTCGAACTACGATTTCTGAACGAAATTTAGTAATTACTCACTACAGAAATGGCTACAGTCAACGAGACATAGCCAAAATGACAAATAAGTGTCCCTCAACTGTCCAGCACATTATTGAACGTTACCGGGATGAAGAGCGTGTTGAGAATAAGTCAAGATTACCTCCAAATAAGATCTTTAATGAACGCGAGGAGAGATGGATTGTACGAGAAGTCACAATAAATCCTAAAAAAAGTGCTCCAAAGTTGTGTGCTGAGGTGGAAAGACAATTCGGAAAAAGGTGCAATCCTGAAACAATCCGAAGAATCTTACGAAAAAATAATTTGAATGGCCGAACAGCTAGAAATAAACCTTTTATCAGTAGTCAAAGGAATAGGCGCGTTCGCTTGGAGTTTGCCAGGGACCATATTAATAAGGATTTGGACTTCTGGAAACAAGTAATATTTGCCGATGAGACAAAAATAAACCAATTCGGGTCTGATGGAAAAATTTCAGTCTGGAGAAAACCTAATGAAGAACTAAAACTAAAAAATATGAAAGCTACAGTGAAGCACGCTGCCGTCCTTAGTTAAAACGTCCTAAGTAACATTTTCTTAAAATTGAGAAAATTGAGTTTTTATAAATTCAATTATGCAATCTAAGTTTCATGTAAAATGATAATTATTATTTTCGTAAGAGATTAGGTAAGTAATTACTTATTTAATGCAAAAACAAAAAATAGTATATGTTTATTAGATTTTGATATAATCCAAAAAAATAATACTTAGGACGTTTTAACTATGGAACTGATGAAAAAACAGACAACAAATTTTTGTCTCAAAATATTTATTATTATTGTAACCTTAGTTTAACAAAACGAAACGTCACATATAATGGAATGTGACAACTAAATAAATACTATTTTCACAAGTAACTAATAAAAATATTTGTTAATAATCAGTTTCATTTTGAAGATCCACATCGGTTTCTGAGGTAGCTAATTCTTCCCAAAATTTTAGACGATTTTTTGGCATAATTGCTTGAAGTTTTGATATCAAATTTGTTTTTCGATCTGCAGAGATACCTTTAGGTTTAGTCACGCAAGGAGGTGTTTTCATCCCTTCTTTTTGTTTCTTTGCCGTTAAAAAATTTAATAATATAAATTCCCCATTAAATGAATTCTTGTAATACATTACATTTTCACCTCTTTTGAAGCTTAAATGAACCATGTTTTTAAGGTATGGCTTGGGGGTTATTTTTTGCAACTTAAATTTTGAAGAATAATCTTTCCATTGAAAAAAATCTTTAATGTTCATTTCTTTTACTTCAACTTTTGAAGAGTTTGACTTCTAAACTGCTACTTTAAAATCATTAAAATCAAACACCTTTCGCGTCTTCTTTAAGCTAAGTTCCACTTGGTGGTGGAAAGCGTCTGCGGACATAAAGGTGTGACCGGACTGAAAATATTTAATATCTAAGTCTTTTAATTCAACGTCGGCAGAGTTCACAATAAAAATAAAAAAAGATATTAAAGCCCAGTTCTTATTTTGGGCTGCACAATTATCAAGCCAAATTGTAATATATTGTGCGTCACTGTAATTTAAAAAAAAGGCGTAAAATGTGGAGATTATATCTTCTTTCTTTCGGCCACTCACACCTTCATGCCAAATTACCGCCAATGGTTTGTAAGCTTTTGAATAGGCACCAACTGGAACAAATGATTCATTAAAGGCAATCAGTCTTGGAGTAAAAATGACTTCTTTAAACATTTCGGCCCGGGGTAACATTATTACCTAAAAAAATGTTTAAATATATTAAATAATAAACAACAAAAAAAAAATCACCTTCTGTAAGTCAGCTGAAACAATTAGTTTCTCGGGTGCCGTTTTTGTCTTATCTCTTTCATATTCCTCTCTTGCAGAGTCATAGTCCTCTTTGTGCTGTTTCCATAATCTACATTCTTCACAATCAATGTTTAAATTTTCTTTTTGGTGAAAAGAACTTTTCGAATGCAAATCAAATTTCTCACACTCAAAGCATTCTTCGTTTCCTAAATTGGCGAACGAAATATTCATGCTGGCGACTTCCTGTCTATACAACTCGTAAGACGCTTTAATATGCGGATTCTTTTCTAAGAAGTCTTTATGCATCAAAGTGATTGAAATGTCACTTGTCCAATAGAGCCGGTTAGGGGCATGCTCTCTTCTGTAATGCGAAACAACTGGCCGAAAAGTTTTAATGTGCTCTATTAGCAAATTTTTGTCAACCTTGGAAGCGTTAGGATGGTGACCACGCATGTCTTTTTTTGGAAAAACCGCTGTTGGTTCTGTATCCCTCACAGACTTTAACAATCTATCATTTGCAGGATGAAACCCCAAAGTAGCGAGCAAGAAAGTTTTGCAAACATAATTCTCCCTTCCATTTAAATCTTTAAGGACATATTTAAAGCTATTTTCTCTTCTTGAATTAGCCACTCTTTTACTTTGTTTTGTACATTTTTTTATGCAACTTAATACAAAGGTCCTTTGTTCAAAATTATTCTTTTCCCAAAATTGTTTGTTAATCTGTACCTGTCTTTCAAAATTAAGTGCTTTAGGACATTTTAACCTACATTTTTCATTACAAGGTAATTGCACGCCATGTGAGGCTACTTTTTTTTCTAGTCTTTGCTTCTTTCTTTCGACAAGAGGCTCGTCAAATAACCTTCGTTTTCTGGGATTTCCTTTCTTTGTGTATCTTTTTCTCATTTTCCTTGTAGACTCTTCTGCAACATTTTTTAATATGTCTGACAAAATAGATTTAACTATGTATGTTGCAGTTTCCCTTACTTGCGTATTATCATCTAGCACCCGATTCTCCACATTTTCTTCTTGTTGCAAGTCAGTTTTTGCCATTGGGTATTTTGTCTTTTTTTGTAACTTGTTTTCTTTATCGCTAAACTCGCTATCGCTGCTAAGATCAGAATTATCCACATGGCTGGGTAAATATTCAGGATCATCGTCATGTTTAGGTCGATTTGTCTTATTCTTGTTTTTATAATCTGCAATTTTTTGCTGGAGCTCGGTGTTTAAAGCTAAAGCTATTATTTTCTTAGCGCGGCTTGAGATTCTGAAATAAACAAATGAGTGTCAACTAATTGTTTTTTTAAAGAAAACATATTGAAAATTTTAGGGCGTTGATTCACATTCTTGCAATTTCAGTTAAAAAAATCTTTTCTTATCGAACCTCTACACCCTATATAAAATCAATCTGTATACCTAAATTCAACTTTCTATATATAAAGTGGTTTGAACAGAACCGTGATTAATCACTGACCCATTTTTTAAAACACCTTGTATAAATGTTTTTAAATCCTTAAAGCTGTAGAAAAATAAAATGAATGAAAAAATTTGGTGTCCCTACACGGTCTGAAATAATAAGAATATAATAATTATGGTGCATGCGCCATACCACACGAAATATATTATTGATGAAAAATGTCTACTGGTTTTATTTAAAAAAGAATCCACGCAATAAAAAATAAAACAAATTGGTACTTACCTTTGATAATTATGATTATTAATACAACTGCAATATTAATATTAAGCCCCTAAACTTTGATTTTACGTCTGATCTCAACTAACTGTCACCACAACTAACACGTGTCAACATGATATTATTTTTTTGGGTTAGGTTGCTCCCATGCAAAGATTTGTCCTAAGTATCAAAACAGTAGTAAATAAATAGATTTTATTACCATGAATGCTAAGTTAAAATGTCCTAACATAAGATATAGGACGATTTAGTCTTGTAAATCATAGATAGGACGTTTTGTGTTTGGAAATTCATAATTTCTGAATATAGGACAATAAATTTAAGTAATTCTCGTGGGGATAAAGTGAAGTTAGGACGTTCTAACTTGTGATATTAGATAAATATGACATAGGATAACCAGTATATGCCCATAAGTCAAAAATGACAAAAAATGTAGTTAGGACGTTTTAACTAAGGAGGGCAGCACGGTGGAGGTGGGGTGATGTTATGGGGGTGCATGTCGTCCGCTGGTGTAGGTGATTTGCATTTTATAAAAGGAAATATGAATCAATTTATGTATTTGGATATATTAAGACAACATCTAGCAGCATCTGCTCGAAAACTGGGTCTTATTGACAATTATCGGTTTTATCAAGATAATGATCCTAAGCATACCTCTTATCGAGTTCGAAATTGGTTACTTTATAATTGTCCAAACGTTATCAAAACACCTGCCCAGTCGCCAGATTTGAACGTCATAGAGAATTTGTGGTTAATTTTGAAAAAGAAAGTCAATAGTGCCCCAATAGCAAACAAAAATGAATTAAGAATTAAGATTAACGAAGCTTGGAACGCAATTTCACCAGAGTACACTACAAAGTTGGTGGAGTCAATGCCTAGACGTCTACAGGCTGTAATTGAAAATCAGGGAGGACCAACAAAATATTAGCAATCCCTATTTTGATGGTTTAGTTGTTTTTCTTAGGATATTTTTTATGTTTTGACTTTTGCATCATTTAAGCTGTGACATTAAAATCGCGCCTAGTTAAGTTAAATAATTCTTGTTACCTAAGTACAAAAAAATCAAAACCAAAAATGATTTTATTTGTCTTTGGAAGTTTCATAATAAATAAATTTTCCCATATAATTTTGTTTTAATAGATATTCCGCCAATAAAATAAATTAGTTTTATTTAATATCAAGTGCATCATTTAAGCTGTGACTCACTGTATATCTGAGGATAAAACGAACGACATGAAAACTGAGTGAATATCTTAAAGATTATTATTTTATTTTTATATCTATGTAATAATTTTTATTTTAAAAATTACTTAATGAAAAATTGGGCATATATCTTGGTATTGGTATGTAAAAGACAAAAACAAATCATAAAAATGAGTCAATTTGGGCGTGGCAGCCCAAAAATTTTTCGCCTGCAGCGCCATCTACCTATTATAAGTAACAAACCTTTTCTCGCCTCACGTGTTTTAGACACCACGAGCCGCCACTGTATTGTAATATTATTAAATTGCTTATATTTCATATATAAAAAAAATTGTTAAAATCTATAAAAAAAAACGTGGCAATCTAGAAACTTAAGCTTGGGTATTAAAATATTGTAATATTTAATAAATTGATTATATTTCATATTATATAAAAAAAGATTAGTAAAACCTACAAAAAAATCATATGTAGTAGTCAAATTTTACCTAGATGTAAAAATAAAAAAATTTCCCATATGTTGCGGACTTTACCACTGTTGACACTGTACATCCCATCATAAACTTTACCATCGAATTAGAGTCCAATAATTCAATAATTTTTGAGCGTCAAACCAAGATTCCTAGCAGATTGGATTTTAAAGTATAGAGAAAACCTACACATACTGCTTATCATTTACGAAATCTCAAATCATTCTTTTTTTTTAAATTGTCTTCTTTTTATAGTTATATTTATACAGCTTTGACACTCCCTCTTTCAACTGAGCATCGACAAGCGGAATTAGAAGTTATTAAACAAATCGCAATTATTAATTTATTCATTTAAATAATTTAATTTTATATTTTATTTATTTATCAGAATTTTTCACTTCTTCAAAATCAGCATCATCATCACGGATACAGTCCTTATCTCGTAGATAAAATAGTTAATAAAATCAATTGTAAAAAACTGAAACGCCAAGCTTTTCCCACTGAACCTTTAAAAAACCAAATAAATATCTGACATTTCCTTATTTAGGATCTTGCTACGAAAAGATAGCTAACATCTTAAATGGCTGTAGCGATACAGCCAAGGTCGTCTTTAAAACAACTACGCTTTTAGTCAATAACAAAGACCACCAAAAAAAGTGGAGTTTATAAACTTAGCTTTAATTCTTTTGATGAATCATATATGTCGGCATAGAGGTCAGAATTAAAAAACACCTCAATAGACCATCCACTTCGGCCGTTGGTTTTCATATTAAATTTAATAAACACCAGTTTTCTCAGAAGATCTCTAATGCACTTATTAACCCACAGGTTAATTCTTTATGTTAAACCTATTTTTTTCATTTGTTGAAAAAAAAATGTCACGCCAGCACTTCAACTTAATAGTTAATATTTTCGGTTTAACCCAATAGCCTAAATTATCTACCTAATAGGCCCTTAAACACCATAAAAAAACTACACATTTACTACAAAACTCAAATAATAAAAGAATATTTCTATATTTTCACAGTAATACGTACTTTTGTGAAAGATCGTATATTGTCACTTATAGTGTCAGTCCTGATAATGGCCTAGTTTGACCGAAAGCTCCTGACAATTTTAATTTATTATATCCAAAACGACACTTTTTTTTTAATTTAAAAAAACGGGGTATAATAGCCTATTTTACTACTAAATAAATTCTGTTAAATTTTACAAATGTAGTTTTTATTGTACAAATCGGGGCTCAAGTTTCGTTTACCTGAAATTGGTTATAAGGAAAGTATCTAGTTTTACATATTCTAGGAGCTTTTCTAAATAACGGAAAATAAGAATTTTGCTGCGGAAATGCGTCATTTCCGTTCTGCACAGTTTAGTATACCTGAAATCAGTTACATGAAAACTTTGCATTGCATCTCATACCAAACTCTTTCCCAAGCACGAAAATGTTAAAATGTGTCTGCGGAAATTTGTCATTTTCATTTTCTGCGGAAATTTTGTATAGTTTAGAATATCTAAAATCAGTTACACAAAAAAAAAACTTTGATTTACATTCTAAATTCTTCTACATTTTTTAAGTAACGAAAACGAAGGCATGATTGCGGATGGAGGCAAAATAATCGATGGCATTATCGCGGAATGCTCGTATATATTTGTTGGATTGCCTGACTCAAGAAAGGATCATCCTTCTTTGTTTATATTCCTTGAAGTTCTCAAAGATATGCAGACAGATACTTATATGAAACTTCGTGACTCAGACAAATTATTGAGATTATCTAAAAAAAATTTCGGGTTGTCACGTATACGGGTATAAAATGTCGCTGACAATACGATGCGTTCAGCCGTTATTTTTACATTCCGCAATCGTGCCCTCACTTCATTTTGTGAAAAACTGAATACTAATGTTTCGTCCGCAATCGTGCCGCGCCCTGGAAAAGCGCTCAAAATGCTGATTGGAGCCTATTTTTTATATAACTAATTTCAGGTATTCTAAACTATACAAAATTTCCGTGAAAAATGGAATTTCCGCAGACACACTTTTTCATTTTTATGTTAAGGAAAAAGTTCAGAATGTAAATCACAGCTCTTTTTATGTAACTGATTTCAGGTAATCTAAACTATACAAAATTTACGCTGAAAAATGGAAATGACAAATTTCCGTAGACAAATTTTTAAATTTTTATGTTAAGGAAAAAGTTTAGAATGAAAATCAAAGCTTTTTTTTTATGTAACTGATTTCAGGTAATCTAAACTATGCAAAATTTCCGTGAAAAATGTAAATGACAAATTTCCGCAGACAAATTTTTACATTTTTATCTTGAGGAAAAAGTTTAGAATATAAATCAAAGCTTCTTTTTTATGTAACTGATTTCAGGTAAACTAAACTATAAAAAATTTTGTCGGAAAATTAAAACAACAAATTTCCGCAGTAACATTTTGGCATTTTGGTGCTTGGGAAAGCATTTGGGATGAGATGCCAAGCAAAGTTTTCATGTAACTGATTTCAGGTATACTAAACTGTGTATGAAAATGAAAATAACGCGTTTCTGCAATAAATTTTTTCATTTCCGTTGTTAAGAAACACTTCTAGAAAAGATTTCTTTTCCCTTTAAAGTATTTTTACCCCACCCAGCACCCCTATTCGCTCCAAGATCCCGCAAGCATCTAAATTAAAAAAAAAAGGGGTGTACAATGGAAATGACGCATTTCCGCAGGAAAATTTTTCATTTCCGTTGTTAAGAAGGCAAACAAATATTTTTTTTCCAAATAACCCATTTCAGGTAAACAAAACTTGCCCCCAAATCGGTCTAAATCTAATATATCTAACTTTCCTTTGTCAACAAAAAATGTTTTTCAAATTTACACAACAATGGTAATCACTCTCGCTCAAATATTTGTTTTTATTAAAATTTTTCATCTATAGGTATACATTGCATGTCTCATTTTTTTTCATTTAAATTTTCGATACAAACGGCATCTTTTTTTATATTTCACATTTGAATGGAAAATGGAAGACATTTTAGGAGAGAGGGCCTGAAATTAAATCGTATAGCCGTATAAAACACCCGATATATTAAAAGATAAAAATCCTTCCATTCCCAATTTTTTTTAATTTTATTCAATCAGAGTTTCTGACATTTATAGGATTTTAATATTATTAATAAAGATGAGTTAAATGTGACTATTGTAATTATGTCAAAAAAGATAAACCTCCCTATATTTCTTCTTAATTTGCCGGCCTTCTCCCTTTCCCTTTTTTTTGAAAAAACATTGGATGTGATTAAATTCTGATTCCATTTACATTTAGATGTTAGATTAATATACATACGTGTAATTCCTTGACCTTAAAACTTAATATTTAGATTTATTTATTATTACTTGAGAATTCTTTACCGTCGTGCTGTGACATAAATCTGTACCAATTAATCATTTCTTTAGCATTGATTAGTTACACAACAAGATATGAATCGAAAGGCTAAGACGTTTTGGTAAGTTACAATTAAATAAATAATTTGTGTTAAAAATCGGTTGAAATATAACATACATACAAAAAAAAATTAGTTTTGAAATCGGCTGCAATCATAATTTCGTGCATTTTCGTACGTATTTAATGATGGCTGCCTTATTCTAATAAGACTCGAAATTGTATTGTACACATACTCAAAACCATGGACTATTTGGTTTTTACTAAAATTTGTTGATCTATTCATTGGCAATCCGTATTTACCTTATTTTAATAAAAGACTCAGAATTTTGTTACACACATACATACAAAAAACAATGGACTATTTTATTCCTGTATAATATTTGTTCATCTATGCATGGGCAATCCGATGACCTCACATTATAATGTTATCTTATTTATTCATTTAGTGCAGCCATGTCAAACTCAAAGTCTCTGGTGGGTCAGAAGCATGAAGACCATCAATTAGGTGGACCGCAAAACCTTATCTTAAAGAAGACAAACTACTGAAAACCTTGAGAAAAAGTACTATTCTTGGACAAGTCTGTTTATTAAATTTCCAATAAAAAGGACATTACAAAAAACTACAAACATTAAATTATTTTGCCAGATATTTGACATCTTTTGTCTTTAATTAAGTTGTCTATTGGTGGCGCAAATTTATCGGCGGAAATAACTTTTAAAAATGCGTCCAAGTGTGCGTCCGTCAATCGTGATCTTGCGGGAGATTTGTTTCCTTTCATCAAAGAAAATAGTTGTTCACACTTATAGGTACTTCCAAACATTTACAGGATTTTACAGGCAAATTTTCTCATTTCTTGGTATTGAACAGGCAAGTACTTATAAAATTCGAATGTACCAACGCTATCAAATTTTTGTTTTAAATGGGTCTCAAATTCTGCCAGAAGGCTTCTCATTTTCTCTGAATATATTTTGTATGATATTGAGACACTTGTGCTTTCCTGATATGCCTTACAAGTTAGAAAATGTGACAGATTAGCCTCTGCTAACTGTTTTTCCCACAGCATCATCTTACACTTGAAAGCTTTCACATGATCATGCATATCTGTAATAACTTGACGTGGTCCTTGCAATTTCGTATTTAAGTCCGACAAGTGTTTTGCGATATCTACCATAAATGAAAGATCTTGTAAAAAAAGTACATCGTATAATAAGCTGACATCTTCTCCTTTTGATTCCATGAAAACGCGTATTTCTTCTTTGAGTTTCCAAAACCGGTCGTACACGAAAGCTATCGCGCTTCTGCATGATATGGTAAACCAGTGTACTCACTTTCTAAATCACGTAAAAATGCAGAAAACTGTCGCTGATTAAGGCCTCATGACCTTATGAAGTTTATAATTTTTTTCACTGACTTTAAAACACTTTCCAACTTGATCACTTTTGAGCATAAAACTTCTTGGTAGATTATACAATGAATATGATGAAAATCTGGTTTGTCACTGCCCGTTTCTCTGATCTTTGTCTGTAATATTCTAACGAAGCCATTTTTTGCTCCAGCCATTGAAAGAGCTCCGTCTGTTGCAATGGAACACAGTTTTGACAAATCTAAATTGTACTTTTGCAGAAGTCCATAAACAGCATTGAAAATATCCTTCCCAGTTGTTGTATCATGCAATGGTACTAATTACAGTAATTCTTCATACACATTGATATCTGTATCAACCGCACGAAGAAAAACATCGAGTTGCGCCACACCACACACATCCGTACTTTCGTCACAAGCAATAGAAAATGCAATGAAAGAGTCTGTTTTGTTCTTATCTGATCACTTATATTGGCAGCCAAGTCAGTAACTCTTTCAGCGACAGTATTCCGAGACTTACAATTTCCGCGGCCTTTACAAGGCACTCTTTTATAAATTCACCTTCAACAAATGGTTTTAAGTACGTAGCTCGCTTGAGGGACAGATTCATTTTCTTGCTTTGGACGCGTAAACATAAGCTGCTGATCTTTCAACCGTGATTTTAACTTATTTAAGTTTGTATACTTGTCAAACATAGTTTTATGAATATCCTAGTGACGTTTTATATTATATAATTTTGGGACACCGACTGTACTATTACAAATCAAACAAATAATTTTGTCTTTCACTCCACAGCAAAAAAACTATAATTCCCACTTTTCTTGAAAGATACGATGCTCATCTATAAGTTTCCTCTTACTTCCACTTGGTTTTGAAAGAGACATGTTAAAAACTGTATTCGAAATAAATTATAATAAGTACTGTTAAGTGTTGTAACAATAAGTGCGCAACTCAACTCGAAACTCTATCGCAACTGACTCATAACTGACTAAACACTGAACGACTGAACTCAATCGAACACGACTTATATACGGATTGTGATTTCTCGAGTTCTTTCCAGAATGTTTAGATAGCGTCATGTGTGTTTTTACGAGATAGAATTGCATGGAACAAGCCAGATAACGTTTGGCTTTAGGTTTTAGGTTGAGTATGTGTAGTTCATCCTCCTAAACATAGATGCCACTTTGTACAAATGTACAGGGTGTTCCAGCGAGGACTGAACAGGGACCTATTTTCGACCTTCCTTGTATTTTGGAAAAATTCAAAATAGCCAATCGATGTATTTTTTCTTGTAGAATCCAAAAATGTCATCGAAAAAATATTTGAACCAGAAACAAAAGAGTTACGCTATACATCAGGTGTTTTTTAAATGGAATGTATCGTTTTTTATACGATTTTTGGAAAGAGTGATTTTTTTTATGTCCGTTCTGATTAAAAGATTTGATTTTGCGATAGCTGTTTATATTACATTTTAATGTTTTACAAACTAAAATTTTAGCTTCACCGGTTTAAAATATACGATAGGGTTGGTATAGGTGATCAAGGTAAAATGACGTTTGAATGCTTTGTCAATAAAAATTGACATTATTTTAATTATTGTCGAAGTCTTCACCTAAAAAATATATATTTGACTCTGATCGAAATGAAATACTCTTTGGGCGAGAGACTACAGATTGTTATGCTATTTTACAAGTGCCAAGAAAATGCAAGAGAAGCAAGAAGAAGATTTATTGCAAATTTTCATAGAAATATATCCATCAATACAATTCTAAGGATAAAAAACCTATTTGAGGAAAATAAAACTTTACATGATAGAAAAAGAAATTCAATAAAAAATAATTATTAAATAATAAAATAAAACTACTAATAACATAAGTTTTCAATGTGACCGCCGTTTTTCTCGAAACAACATCGATAACCCCTTTGTAGCCTTTCTAAACTTGCTGTTACAATATGATTTTCCTGGTTAAGGCGGTTTATTTCATCGACAATTTTCCCCATGATCTCTTGAATATTTTCGTTTCGTTGTCTGTATACGACGTTCTTCAAATGGCGCCAAAGAAATGTATCCAAAACTGAGAGGTCGGGGCTATTGGGCGGCCAAGCATATATTCCCTTTCGCCCTATCTATTCGTTATGGCGCCGATTTAAAAATTGAACCACATCATGCACGGCATGAGGAGGCGCCCCATCATGTTGCCAAATTAAATTCTGATATTCTGCCAATGGTAAGTCTTCCAAAAAATTTTCAATTTCGTTTTCTAAAAACTCATAATATCTGTGCCCATTTAAAGTCCCGTTAAAAAATATTGGTCCTAAAATTTTATTGTTTTTTATCCCACACCAAACATGAATAAATTCCTCCCTTGAAGTTTAATAGTCTGGAACTTTTTTGGATTTTCAACGGCCCAGTGGTGACTATTATGTCTGTTGAATACTCCCGATGTTGTGAAAGTAGCTTCGTCGGTCCACACAATATTTTTGAATAAATTAGGGTCTTCGTTTTCTTGCCGAATTACCATTTGAGAAACAAATTGGAAGCGAAGTTCTTTTTGTGCCGGTGTTAGGTGCTGAAGTGGAAGGATACGAAAAGGCCTAAATTTATGAATTTTCAGAGTCCTGTGAACAGTCCCTCGGGTAACTCTTCTGCGCCTTACACCGCCACCGTACTGAACTTCCCGAACTGCATCCGAAATAGATTTGGTTGGATTAACTTGAAAATAATTTATAATGGCCTGGTCTCGATTTCTTCCTCTTTGTATATTTCTTTTTCTATCATGTAAAGTTTTATTTTCCTCAAATAGGTTTTTTATCCTTAGAATTGTATTGATGGATATATTTCTACGAAAATTTGCAATAAATCTTCTTCTTGCTTCTCTTGCATTTTCTTGGCACTTGTAAAATAGCATAACAATCTGTAGTCTCTCGTCCAAAGAGTATTTCATTTCGATCAGAGTCAAATATATATTTTTTAGGTGAAGACTTCGACAATAATTAAAATAATGTCAATTTTTATTGACAAAGCAATCAAACGTCATTTCACCTTGATCACCTATACCAACCTATCGTATATTTTAAACAGGTGAAGCTAAAATTTTAGTTTGTAAAACATTAAAATGTAATATAAACAGCTATCGCAAAATCAAATCTTTTAATCAGAACGGACATAAAAAAAATCACTCTTTCAAAAATCGTATAAAAAACGATACATTCCATTTAAAAAACACCTGATGCATAGCGTAACTCTTTTGGTTCTGGTTCAAATATTTTTCCGATGACATTTTTGGATTCTACAAGAAAAAATACATCGATTGGCTATTTTGAATTTTTCCAAAATACAAGGAAGGTCGAAAATAGGTCCTTGTTCAGTCCTCGCTGGAACACCCTGTACATTGTATTATACCAATCGTTGTTGCAGCGGCGCGCGCTTTCAAAAACGGTTCTCAACTTGTTCGCGGGCCGCATTATCTGACTGTTTTCAAAACTGATTTGGGCCGCAGGAAAATGCTCACTGAGCCGCATGCTGCCCGCGGACCGCATCTTTTTCATGGCTGATTTAGTGCCTCCGCACTCATAATCTATACGTATTATTTTACTGAACACGTTATCGCAGTTTCGGTGTCGAGGCTACGACAGACAGTGTTAAGTTTGCATAAAAGTGAACCCAATAGTATTTTCAATAGTAAAAAAGAAAATGGTATGTTTTAAACCAAAAAAGTCTAAAATTTTAAACCACGAACAGGTTGAAAAATGTTTAAGCGTTGCGCCTGACGATACTTATTTATTAATCAAAGTCGCAGCACTAATTGGAATCGCTGGAGCCTGCAGGCGTGAAGAATTGACTCATGTGTTGTGTGAAAACGTAGTCGAGGTTTTTTGTCAATTTTCAAAAAGGTAAATGTACTACTCAAACTGTTGGCATTAAAAAGTGTGGTAAGATACCATCGGACGTGGCTGCTTTTTGAAACTTCCAAATCCAGAGACCTTTACTGGACACTGTTATAGACGCTCTTTGGCTACTATGTTGGACGACGCTGAAGTCTATATTACTAATTTGAAACATCTCGGGGGATAGCAATCGACAAAAGTTCATATGTGGACAAATCCATGGAGCACAAAAAACGCATCGCCAACCAAACACCATGTTCTACAGGAGAAAGTTCCAAGGAAAATTCGCCCTTGCCTTCTACAAGTGTCGCGTATGAAATTGATAGTATTGCTGACAACAATGGACCAGTGAAACATAACCAATATGACAAGTTAAGCAGAAAAAGTGTCAACATTATTGCCAGCACCAAAAAGGCTAACCATCAAAATGTTCTCTGTTTAGTTAATAATGTAGTTCCGAGTAGCTAGATAACACTTCTGCCATAGTTTGTAATACTGGTTGCCTAACGTTAAACCATTTTTAGAGTTTAGGATTAAGGTATGAAAAAGCACATTTGATAATTTAATGTTAACCTAATAGATGGAGCCACAAGTAGTCGAAATTAGTTGGAAAAGTTATGTCTTTTGCTGTTTTCTGCGTTTAACTTTTACAATAAAACAAATTATTACTAGTGAAGTGTTTGTTTTAAGCCTTCCAAGAACCTCTGAACAATAAATAATGTCTATAATTGTCAATTTTCGGTTACCTACCTTGTTAATTACAACAAATAGAATATATATATATATATATATATATATATATATATATATATATATATATATATATATATATATATATATATATATATATATATATATATATATATATATATATATATATATATATATATATATATATATATATATATATATATATATATATATATATATATATATAATATATAAAATAAAAATAATTTGTCATAGTTTAATAAAAAC
The DNA here is from genome assembly GCA_030620095.1 of Kuschelorhynchus macadamiae. Taxonomy (NCBI): domain Eukaryota; kingdom Metazoa; phylum Arthropoda; class Insecta; order Coleoptera; family Curculionidae; genus Kuschelorhynchus; species Kuschelorhynchus macadamiae. The sequence continues at coordinate 372,753 of JAUTXW010004371.1, forward strand.
TATTAATTATTAATTAATTAGAGTAAAGTCGCCAAATGTAGAATACCGTTTTTGTATGTGCATAAAATTGACATAGAAAAAAGTTTTAATTTGCCTTCTTAATCATAGATGAGACCCTAAAATATTTCTGAATAACATCGCTTTTGCTTTGCATAAACATAAAGTGCTATAAAAAAATAACAATCATGTTTTACCAAAAGGGACATTTTGCACTACTACATTTTCCGGATCCCAATGTGGAATACCCAGGTGCTTAAAGTGGAATAGCAAAAAAATAGGTTGAATAACACAATATTTTTAAAAAATAAACATTTATTCGGAAATTTAGCCTAAAGGTAAATAAACCAAATATTATAATAAGAATAAAAAAAAACACCAAAACCTTATTTACAAAAATCGTACGTAGACTTCAGCTTCCGCCCCCGCACATTCTTCATGCGCCCAGCATTGACACATAACACACATCACCAAATTTCTCCCTGTTGATCGGAAGAAAACTTGCTTTCGCAAAAAATGCACAGTGCTTCATCCGAAGGACTTTTTAAAGGAAAATTTTCTTCATCTGTGTAAGAATCCTGGGTTGTAAAAGAAGAGTTCTCAGAGCTTGAAGAAGAATCTCTCTTTAAATTTTTCTTTTTTGTCTTGCTTGGACCAGCTTCATTTTCGTCTGTTATTTTTCGTTTCACTTGTTCTTTCCTTTGATTTTGTTTTTTACTCAAGGACTGCATTAATACTTCTTTGTTAGGCGTTGATGTTATGATCTTTGACTTTCTTGGCTTCCTTCCCCTACTTCCAATTTTTTCCTTAATTTTGGGATGGGTATAACTTCTTCTGGTTTAACTAAAACAGCTGATAGATTTGGTTGGTCATTTGCTTGCCCTATGTTCTGATCCTCTTCATTTTTTGTTATATCGCAGTTTTGTGCCTCTTCTATAACTTCTAAAAAGTCTTCTTCCTTAAATATGTCCCGTCGAACTGGATACAAGCCAGTAGCTGCAAATCCTTTCACAGCTCTTTCTCCCGATTGCACCTTTAGATATGCCTTACCGAATAATTCACTGACATCAAAATGTGTGATAGCACGTTGTTGGGTTCGCATGAAAATTCCAATTTCTTCGTTGTAAAACTGCTTCAATACTCCCATTACTGACTTATCAAGAGGCTGTGTTTTGTGGGTTGTGTGAGGTGGAAGGCATAATATGATTACATAGTTCTCTTTAGCGGCTAAAATCACATCCAGATTTTTGGTGTGCGTGTGATGACCGTCCAAAATGAGTAGAACAGGGCTATCTTGGGTTGGACGGAAAATAGTCCATCTGTATCCAGCCTGAGGCATGATAACGAAAAATAGATCCTGGCGGTGCACCCTTTTGAAGGTGAACGTTGGCGTTTTTTCGTGGGAAGATTAGCATAGGCGGAACAAAAATTCCACTTGCACTCATGCATAATACCACTGTTAGCAATGATCCTCGTTCTGCTGATCTTATAGCTCCAATCTGACGTTTGCCTCTTAATGCAAGAATGGCTGGACATTTCGATTGTACTATGCACAACCCTGTTTCGTCCACATTAAATATGCGGTCCGGAGGAAAATTGTGCTCTTCCATTAATTTTTCCAGAAGAGTGAAAAAATCGTTCACATTTTGCCTGTTAAAACCAACTGCCCTCGTTACTGATGTACCTGTTGGCTTTCTAATACTAATTATATTTTCATGGCGTTTTTAAAATAATTTTAGCCATTTCTTGCCTGCTGTTTGTTGAAAGACTGAAAATAGATTTGGCAGGTTATTGAGCTTTGCCAGTTGAAAAGCTGCGTGGCGTACGTCTTGCCTAGTGAGTCCAAAAAATGTTCGTTCCATAACTAATAGATGTTTGACTAATTCTTTCTCAAGAGCTTCTGTCAAAACCGGTTTTCTTCCAAGTTTGCTTTTTATTACTTGCCCAGTTTCTTTCTTTCGAGTACAATAACGAAATAAACTCGAACGCGGAATTTTAAATCGCTTTGATGCAGCTAGATACCCCATTTTCTTATTAAGAACTGCATTCACCGCCAAATTCATATCCTTCTCCTTCCAGGCACGCTCTTTGGTGTTTTTCTTTGGCATATTTCTGAAACAAAAAATAAATGCTATACTTATTATTTATCCAATTCCCTAACGTGGAATATTCCACAATTGGGTCCCATACGGTATTCCACATTAGGGCACGTGATATAAAAATATTTTAATGAAATTTAAAAAAGGAAAGTACATCTAATTAGCATGCTAGCTGTATATCACAATAGTACAACATATATTCTATTAAATTGGAACATTTTTTGACATCAGTTTATTGACAAAGAATTTTCCATTAAATGCTAGCAGGCCCTTGATGATACCTCGTTTGGTTTTCGAAATATTTGTCTTCAAATGTATCCCAAAAAATCTAGTGATCCACTTGGTATGAGCAGCAATGTATATGAATTTTAGCCGGGAAGAAATCTCCAGCAGAAGAACTCAATATACAAGAGGACGTAGCGGAAAGAGAGTGGATGATGAAATTGAAGTGCCTGGACGATTCCCATTCCAATACTTATGGACTGACTATACAAGGTTTTTATAAAATGGCCGATGAAGTTGAGAGTCAAATTGAACCCGTTAGACCTGGCCTTTGCGCACATGATAATGTAAGTTGAGTTATTTATTGTTTCATTTATGTTTTATAACAATTAAAGTTAAACATAACGATGGGAGAAGCTGTGGATAATTTCTTTTACCTAATTTTTATTATATTTTTAGCTAAATATCTTTCTTTCTGAATTGTTAATATTTACTACAAGGCGCTACAAAAGTGATGCATTTCTGACGAATATTTGATGTGTCACTAATTTCTGATGTTTCTTAATGACTTAATGACTGCAATAAAACTATCTGTGTCGATCTCATTGTGTAGACCAGAACTTGGCAATAAACAAGCAAAAATAGGCAAAGACGCAAGTAAGGGGGGTTAGGAAACACCCTGTATAATTTGAAAAATGTTATTAAAAAATTATCTCTTAGAAATTTTAAAGTTATTCTGTATAAGAAAGTATATGTTCGCGATGCCGCATCACTAACGCAGTAGCAGAGGAAATGGGACATACTGTGCCAAGACTCCGATCATCCTATCAGAGTCTATATATTGTAAATAGTCCAAGCACTTGGCTATTCCGCAATACATTTCTCTCTTGCCGACGCCCCTCCCATACCTACGAACTGCCGCTTCTAGCGGTGAGTCGACAGGTCACTTCGCAGTGGTTAGGTAGGCGGTGTCTTAAGATTTTAAACATACAAGTTTACAGAGCCTTGTACGCGGTGAGCAAAAATATGGAATTTGGAACAAGAGTGCGTTTAGATTTAACTTTTTGGAGATAGTTTTGGAAATTGCTTCTCAAGCTAGTCATTCTTCTTACTGCAGTGTTGATGGATGTGACATAAAGAGAGGAAACGTGTCAGCTTTTCTAATTCCTCAAGATCCAGGAAGGTATGTTTAAAGAACTTTTAAAAAGTTGTTTATTATTAATTTAATGAGCATAATAACGATTTTTCTGAAATTTTGTATGTCAATAATATACCATTACTAGTTTTGCTCTAAAAATTTACATTCAGCCTTCAAAACTATTTTTTTACTTTAGAATTGTATTCGTGAAAAAATCACACCTCCGAGATTTTTTCAGATCTTTATATTTCAGGGTCCCTAGATGACGAAAAACATGTTTTCTCGATTCCGTTGGTCGGTCTGTCTGTCTGTCAGTCTGTTCGCGGCATATCTAAAAAACTACTTACCCGATTGACTTCAAATTCTGGTCAAAAATTAAGAGTCATATGTGGATGACCTGGTAACATTTTAGGAATAACTTGCAAAATTTTGGTAGCAACTCAAGATGGCGGTTTCATACAATATTTAAAAATTCAGCATGAAAAAACTACTTAATAAACTGATTTCAAATTGAGAGCCATAGCTAATTCTAGCATAAGAAATGAATTAGTAAAAGTGTGGTGCTAATTCAAGATAACGGAACAAAATGGCGGCCAAATAAAATTCTTGTAGTTTGAAAAAAATCACCCTCTCAGGTTTTGCATATCTTCGCGTTTTGGCGTCAATAGATGCCAAAAATATGTTTTCTCATGTCCGTCGGCTGTCTGTCATTTGTCCGTCTGTCGGCGTTGGCGGCATAGCTCAAAAACTACTCACCAGATTGGCTTCAAATTGTAGTCAAAAATTAAGGCTCATATAGGATGACCTGATAATATTTTGATAAAAATCCAATGTCGGAACAAGATGGCGGCACTAATGAAACGATAAAAAAAATATTACTTAAAAAACTAATTATCCAATTTGCATAAAAAATAAGTATTATGTAGAAATCAACTGGTAAAATTTTAGTACGAATACAAGATAGCGGAACAAAATGGCGGCCAAATAAAATATTTGTAATCCGATAAAATCACACTAGTAGGTTTTAAATATCTTCGCGTTTTAGCGTCCCTAGATGCCAAAAAACATGTTTTATCTATTCCGTCGGTCCACCTTTCGGATTGTCTGTCTATCTGTCAGTTCGTGTCATAGCTTATAAACTACCCATCAGATTGACTTCAAATTTTGGACAAAAATTAAGGATCATATGGGGATGACCAGGTAAAAATTTGGTAAAAATCCAACGTGCAAGATGGCGGCCTAGTGAAACGTTAAAAAATTATTATAGTCAAAAGCAGTGCTATCGTGCGGGTCATACGATTAATCAACAACAAACTTTTTAAATTTGTTTTTCTTTTATTACGTGTAATTATATCCTCCGCATAAAATCCGGAAGATGAATTAGATAGACCTATGATATTTTCATATGAAAAAAGAGGATAAACATACAAATACCAACAGTTGCAAAAATCTTTGGGCGATGTCACTTCAAAGTCAGATTGACAAGTCAGTGACAAAATGAGTAATAGAAAACAATTTTCGGTTTTTTTGCATCCACCAGCGAAAAAAATGGTATTAAATCTAATAAAATATTACGAAAATGAAAATTCATCGGCCTATATCCAGGAGACAGTAGCAAAAGCTCTGGGAATCGGTATAAGGACTGTGCAGAAAATTGTGCATGAAAAAAAGCATAATTTACTACCGAAGAAGATTAAGAAATGTACACGAAAAAAGCCAAAGACAAGACTTAAGTGACAATGTAAAAATGCATGTTCGTAATACAATTTACGATTTATACACATCAAAAACTAATATAACCCTTCAAGTTTTAAAAGAAGCTTTAAAAAATCGAGGCATATTGGAAATTGGACTAAAATCGTTGTCAAAATTAATAAAAATGTTGGGTTTTCGATATAAAAAGGACTGTAATCGAAGATTTTTATGCGAGTTGCCCCGTATAGCAAGTCAGCGTATCCAGTTTTTAAAGAAATACACGGAAAATGTTAATTCAAAATTTAGAAAAGTGGTATTTTTAGACGAGACTTGGATATTTTCTAATGGAAGTGGTGCGAAATCTTAGCAGGACGAGTCTGTAAAAAGTGTCGAGAGAAAAAAGGGATTTGGGACGGGAAAACGGTTCATCATTTTGCATGCAGGTTCTTCAACAGGATTTCTCCCAGGTGCAAGTTTACTGTTTTTTTCAACATCCAAAAGTATGGACTACCATGATAATGTGAACTGTGAACTGTTTGAAAAGTGGTTAAAGGAACAACTGATTCTAAATTTAGATGCTCCATCTTTAATCATTCTGGACAATGCATCTTATCATTCAAGAATCTTAAATAAACAACCTACTGCATCCGGGAAGAAAAGTGATATTTATGACTGGCTAATAAAACAAAAACAAAATCCTTTACCCAATATGCTGAAACTAGAACTTCTTTTAATGGCAAAATCTACTAAAAAACCAACAATATATGCCGTAGATGAAATATTACGGGAAAATGGATATGAGGTTTTACGACTGCCGCCATACCATTGCCAGTTTAACGCAATAGAATTAATATGGCCTGGGGCAAAATCATATTACGAAAAACCCGTGAACGATGGATCAGATGAAGTGCAAATTGTTTGGCAAGATTCATTAAATTATATTACGCCGGAGTACTGGAAGAAATCTGTGAAACATACGGAGAAATTAATATGAGATTGGAATCGAGAACGAGTTTTAAGGACGACTCCGAAGATGAAGACTTTTTAAGTGATGATGATATTTTTTAGTCTATAATATTAAAAAGTTTCTGAAGGATTATATTAGTCTTTGACGTGTATAAATCATAAGTTGCGTTACGAATATCCATTTTTACATTGTAACTTAAGTCTTTTGCCTTTGGATTTTTTCGTGTACATTTCTTAATCTTCTTCGGAAGTAAGTTATGTTTTTTTTTCATGCACAAGTTTCTGTACATTCCTTATACCGATTCTCAGAGCTTTTGCCACTGGCTCCTGGATATTAGCCAGTGAATTTTAATTTAAAATTTTTTTATTAGATTTGACACCATTTTTTTGCTTACTTCTTTAGTACATTTGTAATTTTGTAGGCAATAAATAAATAATTTTAGAATACTTGTTCCAATTTTAAAGTTTGTTTAAAATAGGTGAATATTTTTATTAATTATAAGACAAAATTTGATATTAAAAAATCGGTAAAATCGCTTAACCAGAAACTCGTGGCTTACTCGTGGCTTTCGAAAAATACACCCCTCAGGGGACTTTTGTGTTGGACAAGATCCGACTCAAAGGTTACGGGGTACGACGCTCCCGGGGTCACCTGAGTCATACACTAGTCACAATACACAATCACACACCTCACACCCACCCTCACCTACAAATCCACTCTCACCATACACATCTACACACCCTCACACACCCACCCACACACCCAAACAAATCACTCACACATACAAATCCACACACTTACCTGGCCGTAGGTATAAAAGGCAAAAACAATATGCAATGTCAGGAACTCGCAGAGCCTCGGATGTTGCATCCCCACTCCCCGATTTAGGCACAGGATCGGGTGAAGGCAAGCGACATTGTCCAAAAAGAACTGACAGCGACGGAAGTAGCGCTGTCAGCCTTATAGCTACTACTAACCCACTGGACTTTCCCCCCATAACCGGGACGAAACGTCCACGAACATATTCCCCTGAAATATATACGGTATCGCAGTATTATGAAAAATATTTTGTTATGAGTCGAGAGGAAGGAAACTTTACAAATATTTCCCCCTTCTTTATATATAAAGCATTAACTGGATTGGTTGGAGAATTAGAAAACGTTAAGAAGCTTAGAGATGGAAACTTATTAATATTTGCAAAAAACTCTATACAGGCTGATAGAATATCTCGAATAACTAAAATTCAAGAATACGATGTCAAGGTTGAACCGCACAGAACAATGAATGTTTTAAAAGGAGTAGTAACATGTAGTGACTTATTAAATTGTGAAGTTGATGAAATTTTAGACAATCTAAAAGATCAAGGTATTAAAGAAGTAAAAAGAATAAATACAAAAAAAGGCGGAAAGCTAATACCAACTGCGAGTCTAATACTTACCTTTCTTAGTCATAAGCTCCCTGAACGAGTTCAAGCTGGTTGGTATTCCTTAAAAGTTAGACCATATATACCAAACCCCCTTCGATGTTTTAAATGTCAAAGGTTTGGGCATACTTCACAGAGATGTAACAACACTCAAATATGCCCATCCTGCGGTAAGGAAGATCACCCAGAAATTGAATGCTCTCCCCCTCCCATATGTACAAACTGCAATGGAGACCATTCCCCAAGATATAAAGGCTGCCCTATTTATAAATCAGAACTTGCTATACAAAAAATAAAAGCTACAGAAAATCTTCAATACTTTGAGGCCAGGAAAAAATATAGACTCCAAAATCCCAACTTTACACAGTCTTATGCAGCCATAACTAGTAAGAAAACTGTCTCTATCAGCACACAATGCGACCTTACCAACGAAATCTTACCTGTAACCTCACAGAAGCCTCCTACCCAAACAACAACTCGACCATCCTCTATCCCAATCCTTCCCCCTAAATCCAATCCTAACACCTCCTTCAACCCCCCTCCCCTTCCCTCCCATGAACAGAAACGCCATGAAACACAAAATCAATCTCCAGAAAATACACTCAGCTCAACAAACCTGAGCAAACCCCTAACTCTAAGCAGAACAAAAATAAAAACCACTTCAGTTAAATTAAACAAACCTTCTTCCAGTTCTTCAATATCATCCATATCTTCAAAAAGCGAAGAGAACCTAACGAAAGCAAAAAACAACACAGATCTCTTAAAGAAGAAATTTAAAAACAACAAATAATAAATCACTCAATCATACAATGGAATATGAATGGTTTTTACACTCAATTTGAAGAGTTAAAATTACTAATATCCAGACATAAACCAGCTATCATATCTTTACAAGAAACTAATCTCAAGCAATCAAAGAATGTCTCTCTTAGAAATTACAACTTTGTAAGAAAAGACAGAGAACATTGTGAAAGAGCTTCAGGAGGCGTTGCCATACTCGTCCACGTTTCCTATCAATTAAATAATATACAAATCAACTCTAATCTAGAAGTATGTGCAATAAGAACATACTTACATTGTCCCATAACTATATGTAATGTTTACATTCCTCCGTCCTATACTTTACAACAAGAACATTTCGATTCAATCATAAACCAACTTCCATCCCCCTTTATCATAATGGGCGATTTTAATGCACATAATATTATATGGGGTTCAGCACATACAGATCGTAGAGGTACTTTAATCGAAAACATTATTGATAGGCACAATTTAAACCTAATGAATTCTAATGCTCATACCTTTATATGCTCATCCACGGGCTCTCAATCTTCCTTAGACCTAACACTCTGCTCCCCTAGCATTTTTACAGAATTGCAATGGGAAACGATGGACGATACTTATGGCAGCGACCATGTTCCTATCCTATTGAAATCTAACTATTGGTCTGGAAACTACTCAAATAAAGTAATATTTAACACCTCAAAAGCAGATTGGGTTTTATACCAAGAACGATTTACAAATCCTCAGTTAAATGCAAAAAACATCGATCAAACAATAAATAACTTTGTAAATTCTATGCACGAAGCAGCCAAAATAAGCATCCCACATTCTTGCATTAACCCAAATAAACCTCCTGTACCCTGGTGGACCATTGAATGTAAGATAGCTATTAAAAATAGAAGAAGCGCCCTAAATAAATTTAAACGTTACCCCACTACACAAAATTTAGTTATCTTTAAGCAAATGCGTGCCAAAGCAAAAAGAATAATAAAACAAGCAAAAGCTGATTCATGGAAAAAATTCACAAATAGCATCAATCTTAACACCTCTAGCCAGGATGCATGGAACAAGATCAACAGACTGAAAGGTAAACCTATCAGATCAATCCCAGGCATCTTAAAAGAAAACAGATGGATTTCCGACCATGCGGAAATAGCTAATGAATTTGCCTCACATTTTAGTGACATCTCTAATAATATCAAATATAATAATAACTTTAAAAAGATCAAAGAAACACAAGAAATGAATAAAATAAATTTTCTTTCACCAGAAGAATATTCGTACAACTTCCCTTTTTCTATCAATGAATTAAAATACTCCCTATCCAAACTTAAAAAGAGCGCACCCGGTCCTGACGGAATCCTCACACCTATGATTACCAATCTCCCTTATGAAGCCTTACAACTTCTCCTAACCATCTATAATCTCATATGGGAACAGGGATTATTCCCCGAAGCATGGAGGCAATCTATATTAATACCAATCAAAAAACCTAACAAATCCAGCATCTCTCTAAATAGCTATCGCCCCATCTCTCTTACAGACCACCTAGGAAAGATTCTTGAAAGGATGGTTAATTTAAGATTGACATGGTTTTTAGAGAAAAACAATCTAATAAATGAAAATCAATATGGATTCAGGAAAGATAGATCAACACTCGACCACCTGGTTGGCTTGGAAATTGACATTCTGGAAAGCTTCGCTCTAAAAAATCACACGATCGCGTGCTTTCTGGACCTGACAAATGCTTTTGATATCACCTGGAGACATAATATACTTAAAACAATATATGAATGGGGAATCAGAGGACACCTTCCAGTATTTATTAAAAACTTTTTACATAATAGATCTTTCCAAGTTAAGGTCGGCCTTTCAAGCTCCAACAGCGTGGTATTTGAGAATGGCATACCGCAAGGATCCGTTCTCAGTCCCACTCTTTTTCTGATAGCAATAAACGGCATACAAAAATTCATACCTAACCACATAAAATACCGTCTATACGCAGACGATATTGCCATTTATTACTCCTCACAAAACATTAGAGTATGTGAGCGTCAAATTCAAATCTGCTTGGCTAACTTACAAAAATGGTCTGAAAACACTGGTTTCATTTTTTCTCCAAATAAATCTTCTACAGTACATTTCTGCTGCAAGAGGGGATGTTCTAGATTAAATGAACTTACTCTAAATGATAGCATAATACCCCACCTATCTAGCTGTAAATTCCTAGGAATGTTTTTCGATGAAAAATTGAATTGGATACAACATCTACAACATTTACACAACAAATGTTCAAAAGATCTAAACCTCATAAAATATCTGGCAAATTCATCTTGGGGATCAAATTCTAACACTCTTCTTAAATTATACCAATCCATAATAAGATCTAAACTAGATTATGGCAGTATTGTTTACTCCTCCGCTCGGATATCATATATCAAAAAGATTGATACAATTCAAAACAATGGTATACGACTAGCATTAGGAGCATTTCATACAAGCCCCATTCAAAGCCTACTTTGTCTATCAGAAACCACAACATTGTACCAAAGAAGAATGACTTTAATACTAAAATACGCTTCTGGCCTTTGGCTTAAACCATTCCTACCAACACACAAAACCTTTTTTAACTCTAAAATTTCTATACAACTTTATGATAACCCAAACCTCTCTCCTCCTGCCAACATACGGTTCTTTAAATATTCTAGAGAAATAAATTTTGTTTTACCATCAAAACACCCACAATATCCCAGAAAATTTCCACCTTGGATTATACCTCCAATAAAAATCGATCTATCTCTCTCTCAAATAGACAAAACAAACGTCAACCACAAAATAATAACAAATAAATTTCAGGCCCTTCTAGAAAATAAACAGGAATTTACACAAATATACACTGATGGATCTAAGTCTAAAAAAGGGACAGGAGCAGCATTTTACACTATTACTGAACAAAGAAAATACAGCTTACATAAAATGTCTAGTATATACACAGCTGAATTATTAGCAATTGAAAAGACCTTAATCTATATAAAAAACTGCAATAAACAGAAATGGTTAATCATAACAGACTCTAAATCCGCGCTAGAATCCATAAAACAACTTTATTTCAAACATCCATTACTACAATCTATCCACAACTTGCTAATAGAAATTTCACGTAAAAATATACTCATAACTTTCATTTGGGTTCCCAGCCATGTAGGTATCAAGGGAAATGAGTCTGCGGATATGCTAGCCAAAGAAGCTATTCAAAGTGGACAAACTCTTCACTTTCTCTTTCATCAAAGAGATGTCAACCCAACGATAACACATATAGAAAAAAGTTATACACAGCTGGAATGGGACATGTATGAGGGCAACAATAAACTTTATGACGTTAAACCTACATTTTATAATACTACTACACAACCTACAAACAGTAACAAAAGAGAAGAAACTGTAATTAACAGACTGAAAATAGGACACACTCGCTTAACACATGAATATCTGCTTAACGCCACAGATCAACCTCGATGCCTTAATTGCAACACAATCTTAACAACAAAACATATACTTATATCCTGTCGAATTTTCAATAATGCCAGATTAAAATTTAATTTACCAAACAACATTAAATCAATTCTCACGGAAGATGAACACATAAATAACTTGATTATGTTCCTGAAGGATACAGGGATTTACAATAAAATTTAAACACATGCAGAACGGTGCTAAATGACCATAGATGTCGATGCACCTTAACTCAAATCTCTCTCTCTCTCTCAAAAATACAGGCTATATATATATATATATATATATATATATATATATATATATATATATATATATATATATATATATATATATATATATATATATATATATATATATATATATATATATATATATATATATATATATACATAGCCTGTATTTATATTAATTTTAGACTGAAATTTAAAGAAATCGGATAAGCAGTTTTTTAGCTATGCCGCGAACAGAAGACTGACGGACAGACATACTTATAGACAGACGGTATTGAGAAAACATGTTTTCCGGCATCTAAGGACCCTTAAATGTAAAGACATGAAAAAATCTCACGAGGCAAGTAATAACTAATTATCTTGTGTTTTTAACAAAAGTGTATAATATTTTTGCAAAATAAAATTTTTTTGTTATCACAATACAAAAAAAACAAGTTTTCTTTGCACAGGGGTAGCCCACATTTAAATAAATGACACTGTATAAGTGGTTAGATTTTTAGGTCAAGCGGGGCTCATAATTTTTGGTGATTGATAAAAAAATCTCACTTTCATTAAGTGGCTGTATAAACAGAACATATCCTGATTGTTCCGCTAATTCGAACCGACTTCCGACTTTATTAAGGCGCTTGCCATTTTGTGCATTTTTGTTTTTGCCAACCAAAATATGTTAACCAAATACATATTTAGCGAATTTTCTTATTTAGTCCCTTGGCATTTAATATATAAAATAATATTAAGTGGCTATCTTAATAATATTGCGTAATATAATAGAAAAACTATTTTCTTTCTCTTTCTGTATATTTGTAAATAGCCCATCGAAATTTAATAGCTCGATAAAAGAATCACATAACATTTTGGTATTCACTGTGTTTTCTGATTTGATTCATAATGTTGGTGACCTTTGGACCCGCACGATATGACCGCATTCGACTTTTACTAGAAAAACTAACTATCCAATTTGCCCCAAATTTTGCAAAAAAATCAAGTGTTACATAAGAATGAACCGGTAACATTTTGGTATGAATATAAGAACAAAATGGCGGCCTAATAAAATATTTAAAAAATCAGTCTAAAAAACTACTTACTAGGTTAACTTCAAATTTTGTGCAAGCATTAAGTGTCATATAGACAAAGCTGGAACTCAAGACAGCGAAACGAAATGATGGCCAAATAACATTTTAAAAAAATTAACGTAAAAAATCTTCTTATTCAATTGACTGTAAATTTTGGAGAAAAATTAAATATAAGGATAAACTGGTCCGAATTCAGCATGACACAACAAAATTGCGGTGTGTGAATGTAAAAACTACTTATTGAATTCATTTTAAATTATTTCTTAGTAGTAAAATATTAGTTTAAGTGGTAAAATAATATATTGCAACAAAATGGCACCCATTAAAAATGTTTGAAATGACAGTGTATATGTATATAACTATGTAATAAACTATGTAATTAAATTCACTATTCCTAATAAAAGGGACTATTCATGATGAGGGAAGTTCCAGGTAAAAGAAATTTACCGATTTTTTTGTTGATTTACCTATCGCCAAAATTAGGGGTAGTTTACTTAAAAATAAAAAAATCAATTTTCTTACGCCTCAGTCGTAACGGGGAAAGGTTCGTTCTCTTAATTGCCCGATGTAGGGTTGCCAAAATTCTATAATGAACCGATTCAGTTGAATCGATTCGATGCAATAATCGGGTAATTTGAATCGATTAGTGGAAAGAATCGAATCGGTTCGAGAAATATTGAACCTATGTCCTCTAGACTTGATCAAGTGTGGTGTGGCAATCAACAAAATAGGTTTATTACTCTTAAAAGGTTTTATTATAACAAATGTACGTAATTAACATAAATAGTTATAAATAAAAATAGTGCTAACTAACAAAACAGAATAATAATAATAAACCAAACTCAACCAATAATTAATTCATTCTTGACCCTTGACCTAGCCACTCTTCAATGCTAAGTGATCCCAAGAACAGTTGGCTAGAAAGTCGGTTAGGCTTTAACCTATTTCTATCCTGTGTTAAATAATGGCCTGCCTGGAAAAATAACCTTTCGGATGGTATCGATGTAGCAACACATGGTAAATATTTAAATGCTTTGATAAATCAGGATATACACATTGTACATTTTTCCAAAAGTGAAGTGGAATATCTGTTCTTTTTACAACAGGATGCTGCAAATAATGTTTAAGTTCCACAGGCAATTCATCATCAGTTGCAATTGAGGATTTAGAACTTGGAGTTGTTACCAAGTAGTCATGGTATGACCATAAACTTTCAGTATCTGCCTAGGTTTTATTTTCAGTACCGATTGTTTCTAAGTTAGTGTCATCTGATTTTTCTTCCTCAATAGTAACTGCTTTTACTGTTGGAGAAATAAATTTCAAACTTGAACTAAAAGCCAGTGGGTTGTTAAATAAATGTTTTTATACTGTTGAGAGGACGTTTCTGAATTTTTCTGTTTGTTCTACAATAAATTTTTTTAATTCGATTACAGGTTCCATGGTTGGGTTATAATTATGTATAGCTTTGGTCATACAGTTTATTATCGAGATAACATTACTGCATGTAATATAATTACTTCCACATAAGTCAACAGTTACGGCCTCTAATGGTTTTAATAATTTTGTCATTTGGCAATTTCTAGCTCATACGCTGAAAGCATTGGCGGCGAATTTGGAAATTTTAATAACATGCTACTGACTGTTTCGCTAAGCAAAATGAAACGATCTATCATATGAAATGTCGAATTCCATCGCGTTGATACCTCTTGAATAAGTTTTAGGGTGGAATTTTCTAATCTTACTTGAGTAACCTGTATCCGCCCAAGTTCGTCTGAAGCTGATACTGACTGCTTTGTAAATGTAACAATGCTTTTTATTTTTTTAATGACTTGCTTGATTATGTCATCTGAGAGATCTATAGCTTTAGTTGGAATCAGATTTAAAGTGTGGGCAAACCAAGATAAGTGTTTCTCTTTGCTAAAAATGTCAGTTACAGCTTTAACGATATTACCACCGTTGTCAGTTACCACTACATTTACTTTGTTTAGTTCAATATTCCAATCTCTACAAATTTTCAAAATATTTTCTCGAATATAAGAGGCAGTGTGAGTTTCAAACAGTTGAAAAACACCAATAACTATCGGCTTAAGTTCATATTCAGACAAATTTAAAAAATGTGCTGTTAGACCTAAATAACTTATAGTGGTTTGGGTTTCAGTTCAAATGTCGGTAGTCAATATAAAATCAGGTACATTTTTAAACATATTTTTAGTAATGCTGCTTAAGTCTTCATATTTTTTGTCCATTAATCTAGTTATAGTTTGTCTAGAAGGTATTTTGTATAGGGGCTGTGTTGTTTTTAAAAGATATCTAATTCCTCTTTTTCAACAGTAGAAACAGGTAATGCATCTTTTGCGATCATGTACAATAATCCATCGATTATATTATTGTGCTTTTGCCCTCCTTGTTCAAAAGATTTAATTCTACAAAAATCTTCACTAATTGGTAAAAGTTTTAATTTTTTTTTTGGCGCACCTATATCTAGGTCTAAAGAAGATGATGCCGAACCTTGAACTGAATAATCAGTTTGATTTGTAAATTTATAATAATTGTACTTTAACTTACAGAACTGATGTTGTCTCCGAAGCAGTAGCTATTTTTACTCCATGTTTTCGCTTTAGATGATTCATAAGATTTGTTGTATTGCCTGAATACTTTACTGTGGTATTACAATGTCTGCAACGAGCAGATTTATTATTGTCACCATCATCACACAAAAATTGTTTCAAAACACTTCTTGCTTTTGGAAGCATATTATACTGATCAGATACAATTTACAATATCTGGAGCTCACAAAGTATATTGTATATTTCTCACAAACTCTCTAAAACCGCCCAAAAAATAAATAAATGCGAATATTGAGAACAAGCGAACCGCAAAAAAGAATAATTAAATGTTTCCAATTTTCACTAGAACGAGTAATTCCCCGGATCGGCGCGTGGCGCGGACACTGCCATCTCGTACGGGTAAGGTAAACCACGACATAACATAAATATGTATGGTGCGTTTACACAGAAGGCAATAAATCGGAACTATTCTTTTATGTTGCAGTATAAAAAATTTAATAAACTATTACTGTGTTAAAAGTTTTATGGTAATATGGTTAAGTAGACGTATTGTTTATCCCTTCGATTTTTTGGGTAAAAGAATCGATTTATAATTCTAGAATCGATTCGATTTCTCCAATGCATCGGTTTAAAAGGATGATTCAATTCATAATCGAATCGATCCTGGCCATCCCTAGCCCGATGCGACTTGGAAAGTAAAACGATTTGCTATATTGATGGGACGGTGACTTGTGTGGGGTTGTAAATTGTCTATTCCTTATTTTAAGATATTTACCTTGCATCTTATATTTAAAGTAACCATTTAAATCGTATTTCACCACTTATTTTCACGAAAATCCATTTTTGTACTATGGAATAGTAGGTTTCCTTACTGCACTGCATCAATCAGTATTTATTCACAAAAAAAAGTTTTAAGAAGGCTTTATAAAACATTTTAATTTATATTTTAAAGCACTTATGACTATTCGATGTTAATATTAAAACCAAAATGTTTTTAGATAGCTGTTAGGAGCAATAAAGGCAACAATAGGGCTTTCATATAAAACTTATTTAATATAAATGCTTAACAGTTTTGTGGTTCGATTTTATGTGCGTGAGCGTTAAAACCCTTGCATTGCACCAATGGCTCTTGTAGTGTTCTTGACACCTATAAAGTTACCGACTTAAAACTGCGATAAAGTTATCGTGAATCGATTTAAGGCATTTAAAAATTGTTTATTTGGTAGTTATATAGAGTTAAATATATAATAATAGTTCATATTTATTTCCTAGTATTTATGGCGCAAGGGCCTTTTAGTTCTTATTAGATTATAATTTCTGGAAAATGTAAGATAACACCTAGAGTGTGGAAACGTTCTTGAGAAAAGGAGAAGACACTTGCTCTTGGTTTGGTTTATTAAATGCAGACCAGTTTTATCTTGTGGATAATTTCAGTTTTTTTAAAAACGTTGATTTTTGTTGGAAATAATCTAGTTTCTACGTATATGTAAGCAATCATCCTCTTGGAATTTAAACATTTGATATCGGCGCCAAACAAGACCCAGTTCCCGTTACACCACCTATTAGATTTACGACTATTAGTTTTAAGAATTAGCCTAATTATTTCTAAGAACTTAATAGAATGTTTTTCAAGTACAATCGATTTTGATATCTTGGTTTGATTTTATGTGCGTGAGCGTTAAAACCCTTGCATTGCATCAATGGCTCTTGTAGTGTTCTTGACACCTATAAAGTTACCAACTTAAAACTGCGATAAAGTTATCGTGAATCGATTTAAGGCATTTAAAAATTGTTTATTTGGTAGTTATATAGAGCGAAATATATAATAATAGTTCATATTTATTTCCTAGTATTTATGGCGCAAGGGCCTTTTAGTTCTTATTAGATTATAATTTCTGGAGAATGTAAGATAATACCTAGAGTGTGAAGACGTTCTTGGGAAAAGGAGAAGACACTTGCTCTTGGTTTGGTTTATTAAATGCAGACCAGTTTTATCTTGTGGATAATTTCAGTTTTTTTAAAAACGTTGATTTTTGTTGGAAATAATCTAGTTTCTACGTATATGTAAGCAATCATCCTCTTGGAATTTAAACATTTGATATCGGCGCCAAACAAGACCCAGTTCCCGTTACACCACCTTTAGATTTACGACTATTACTTTTAAGAATTAGCCTAATTATTTCTAAGAACTTAATAGAACGTTTTTCAAGTACAATCGATTTTGATATCTTGTCGAGAACGTAAGTTCCATAAGTTAACCTTTTATTAAGTTGAACATCTACTACTATAAATATTAATATGAATACCTAAAGTAACTAATACAGTTATTGATCGTTCCCCGTAGATGTATTCATTGCGGTAAAATAACGCGCGGCCTCGTATACCTCGCATCTCGCTGTTAGCTGCAGGTGTTGACTGTGATATACGACTGCCCCCAAAAAAAGCCGGCTTTTGGGAGCACAACAAAATAGTGAGAGAACTGTTTCTTTCTTAAACTGTGCCTATATATATATATATATATATATATATATATATATATATATATATATATATATATATATATATATCCTCAAAAAAAAATATATATATATATATATATATATATATATATATATATATATATATATATATATATATATATATATATATATATATATATATATATATATATATATAAGTTCGTAAGCACTAAATTTCGACATTATTTCAGATCATTGCATGCCTCCAGAAACACACTTGTTGCTCAATAAAGTGCCGGAGAGAAATGGAAAAATTCATAGACTGCATAGATACTTTCAGAATCAATATCATTAAAGAACAAATTGAATGCGAACAAAAAGAAAAAAGGAAAGAAGAGCAGGAAATTGTGGAACAATTCTTGAAAAATGAAAGTGGAGACTTTTAAAATATATATTTTAAATACACATTTTAATGTTTTCTTTCTTTTTCACTGGTTTTGTCTGTAATGACCTTGACTTGTTTATGATGGAACCTAGCAGTGGCGTATTTAGATTGCCCTCCTGGGGGGACAAGCATTTACATTTGGTAGTTAAAATAAAAGTCATTATTTTTGTTTGTTAACACAACGTAAGCTTAATACCCTCATCATAGAAATGAGTGACAATGACTAAATGACTAAAAAAAAAAAGTTTACACTTATGTAATCGTGGTAATGCCTTATAAAATAATTTGACTTTTAAACATTTTGCTTGGGGTAAGAGCTCTGGGTGGTGCATTTGCCTACTTTGCCCTTCCCCCCAAAATACGCCACTGAAACATTTTATTTTTGTTGCTTGGCTTTTATGTTAAATGTTTAGGAAACATAAATACA
Organism: Kuschelorhynchus macadamiae; assembly: GCA_030620095.1. Classification (NCBI taxonomy): domain Eukaryota; kingdom Metazoa; phylum Arthropoda; class Insecta; order Coleoptera; family Curculionidae; genus Kuschelorhynchus; species Kuschelorhynchus macadamiae. Next base: position 391,794 of record JAUTXW010004371.1, read on the forward strand.
TTGTGTTTGCTTAACTAATAAATTCAAATTAAGGTTAATATTTTTTGGCGGCTTCAATGTTGCACCCAGTGGCATACGGTCCATGAAAGCGATAAAAGCACTGCTTCCCTTACTCTTATAAGATCCAAAATAAAAGTTCATAAATTGATAATATATTTTATTTTTCAAATTGCTTTCATAAATCGCCTCCCAGATCCAAACTCAAAACCTGTATTGTAGTATTGTGGAGATAATTGGGCCAATAGAATTTCGGCCTGTCGATATGCTAAGGATATCGACGCTTTTTCAGCGGACGGTGTTGCTAGTGGGGCTTTTATATTTTATTTTTAGATCGGTTGCGTCACGGAGGAATTTCCTATTGCGTATTTCGGCGTTCGAAAAGCGCTAAGTTCGGTCGCTTTTTCCATATTCATTTGTGTGTTATCAGTAGAGATGGATCAAATAAACCATCAACCTCTGGAGTTTCAGAGAGCAGACAATCTCGTTCAGCGATGCCAGACGTACCATAATTATGGAATTGTACCATAATTTTTACTTTAATTCATTAAAAGTCAGTGAACGTACTATGATAAATAATTGTGCCATAATTTCGTCCGATTTAATATTCTGCTAAAAACTGTGTAATTTATACTAAAAATATGTTAAATAATGTAGAGATGGCAGAACTGTTAAAACGAAACGGATCATGCCGGCCCTATAGCAATATTCCACCGATTATTTTTTGTTACAGTTGTATATTTTTTTAAGTTTACAAATACATCATTATAACATAAATTCGAATTAGCGTTTTACTTGTACCGACGACAAAATAATTTGTACCATACATTTCGATAATTCTGGCATCGCTGCGCTATAATTTTAGTTTTGATATCTGGCGTCGCTGATCTCGTTGCATATGTGTAGTTGTAAAATACTGGAAAATGAATTTTATGATAAGTATGATTGGCTAACTGGGTGCAAAACATTAGTTAAATTATTTTGTTGGCCTTGTTTTTTTATATTTTGTCGACCACTTTAACAAAAGGATGTTTAAACTAGAATGTTTATTTTTTATCAGTTTGTAGGATTTTTCTACAGGGTGTAATAAAGTTATATTTTTTTTAATGAAATATCTTTTATATTTTTACGTTGTGCACTAAAAGAGCTTTTTAAAAGATACATATGTATTACTAAATTTACTTTTACGTTTTTCCAGTCGATTTTAAAAAACACATTTTTCCCATTAAGAATATGTTTTTCTCAGCCACAGAAATTTTTATTTTTAAAGTTAGGGTGATAATTTTTTGCCAGCGCGTAAAAAATAAACTTAATCCCTAGAAATTAGCACAACAAAATATTATCCTAACTGTAAAAATAAAAATTTCAGTGGTTGCCAAACAAAACATATTCTTAATGAGTAAAATGTGTTTTTCGAAGTTTGAAGGGGGTGGACAAAATATATTCAGTAACACCCTGCATTTGTTTTCCATATTAGGTATGTATAATTCTACTATTTATTTAGCCATTATCCTAATCGCTTCCCTCACTAGATATTTCACCGCACGCCACTGGATGCACCCTCTATGTTGCTGAATTTTTGTGAAAATAGGTACTTACCGAAATATTGGATAATCAATTTAAAAAAATAATTTATCTGTGCAACACAAAAAAGTTGGTTTAAAAGCAGTTTATAGCCAATAGCTGACTAGAACTTTCACTTTTTATCATTGGCTACCTCCAATCTGACCCTAACTGATAAACTACAAAATAAAACAACATATACTATAAAATAAAAAAAGAAAATTTACAATATTTCACACAACTATAAAATATACGAATATTTAGCAAAGGAAAAATTATATTTTCTTATTCTTAACCAATATTAGATTATACATAAATGCTGAACGATGCAATTCCATATTTGTTCAATGTGGAAATGTGTGAACATATAAAAAAATTGTTATGTAGTCCCTGCAAAATATCTTGTATTTGGTATAGTCTTAAAAATCTAAATCACAATAAAATGATCTTAATGTAACAATTTTGAAACCAGTAGTAAACTCCAGCAAATAAAGAAGAGGAAGGACAGTTTCATTACTATCAATAATTAAAAAGGCTGATGGAGGCTAGCCATCTTGAAGAACCTAAATATACTCTAAAAGTAATTCGGTTGATGGAATTTTTGCCTGTTTACCCTGCTATTTGCATATTACGCCAGTTTACTTTGTTTTTAATGCTTTATTTTGAAAATTATTGGTGATGCAGGAATAGATGTGCTAAATGCATTAACCATTGGGCAGTTTTGGAACTATAATATGCTCCTTCCTTTCCTTTCACTTCTTTATTCCCTGTTACAAACTGTTTCTATCTCTTCTCAAGATTTTTAAATTTGGCCTCCAATCTTTTTGAATAAGCATCTAGTTTGTATGCAGCTTGTTCAAGTTTTATAACACTGTCTTCTATTTGGTCTATCTGCTGTAGAAGCGGAACCAAAGAATCATCTATAAGCAAGAAAAAAACAGTTACAATACATCTATGAAGTAAAAGCATTTTATGATTGGCAATCCTTATAAGAATAATGTAAGGGAAAAACTTTAATAAATGTAATAGGATTTTATTTATTTAATCAATACACAACAATGGTACCTATACTTATGTATGTAGTTAATGCAACAAAAATATAAATCATGTATTTGCTAATTAAAATATTCTATTAAAATATGAAAGTTCAACACTAAAATGCACTCTTCAAATGTTAAAGAACTGATGTTATTAATTTCCAACTTGAGGAAATAAAATGCATAAATATTTTGAAAAATTTACTACTTTTCTCGTTACTTTTAATACAATATTGGCTACAAAACTAACTTCAAAATAATCTTGGCCAACTAATTCTAGGTACATTAACTATTAAAGTCTATTCAAATTCAAGTTAGAGTACATGTAAACAAAAGTTATTGTGTGCAATATGCCTTTAAAAGTTTGCAAAAAATTTATATCATAATCGACCACCTTTATTTAAAGGCATATTGCACTTACAACTTTTGTTTACATGCGGTCCATCTTGAATTCAAATAGACCTTAGTTACATTTTCCAATGTCTACAAAATAGTATTGTTTGCAATGTCTATAAAATAGTATTGTTCAGAATAGTTGTATGGGCACTCAATCTCTAATTATACCTTTTGTTATGAAAAATGTGGCATTCTGTCCTTTTATTACAATATTTCTGTATAAATTTAAGAAAAGAAAAAACCCAAACTATGAGAAAATACAAAAATTGTGCTATTTATAAAAAAATCACACTTCAATGTCGATGCACATTATGCTTTGAGTTTCGATAAAATGTAATAAATAAATTGGCTATACTGGTCTAAAGTATTAGATATATGGTTGCTTGATAACAGAATGAGTTCTTATTATTAAAGATAATGCATCATAGACTTCACTTACATTTATCATTTAATTCAATCATGCTCTTGTTAACATTGGCAGCAATATGTTTCATATCTGAATATTTAGTTATAGTGGCTCTATTCATATTTTCTAACAATTTATAGTCATCTAAGGTTGAAGTCAGTTCACCATAGAGATATTCAGAAGTTTTACTAAAAAGGGTATTAGCCAATCTACTTAAATTGGGGTCATGAGGATCTAAAGCTTCAAAGCTTGATGTAGATGTTGATAATGTGGGGCCTGAAATGTAAGAAATTACTCTGATAGATCTGAAGCTTTAAGGTAGGTATGTTTGCAGCATAAAATATTTTGTTAGAATTTTTTTGGTTTAGTATATAAAAAAAAACCTCTTCTGGGAGAATCTGTAACACCATCAGAATCCATTTCTTCAGTCATATTTTAATGGTGATTTGTAAAACACTTTCAACAAAAGATTATTATTTAATTAGTACATGCAACTATCAAGCTCAACGAAAATTAGTTTTGATCTGACAGGACAGAACAAAACAAAACAAAATAATCTTGTCAAAGTTTTCATACTCGTAAAGACAGAAGCGAAGCGCTTTTTTGTTATTTACGGTAGAATTGTGAACAAGGCAGGCGCAAGAGCGGTCATCTGCTCTACAGTTCTTTTTATTTATTGAGAATAAAATAAGATATGACGAAATCACTATATCTTTCATAGTTACAAACAATTACAAGGCGTACAATGATTAATTTTAAGAATTTTTCGTAAATCAGTAGACTTTGAGGTGCTATTCACGAAACTTAAGTCAAACTTTTCAGCCCAGTTTTGTTTACGGGTAAATCATTTGAGTTCATGATTGCGTTTTACCTTGTTTTTCCTTTTCTCTTAAAAAAATATTTAGTAAGAAGGAGAAGAAGAGGAAATTAAAATGCTCAAATGATACAGAATTCTCAACTAAACCTTTCGGAACTCCTCATGGAAGGCAGACCTCTCTGTTTTTGACACAAGTGGTACCACGTGTTTGTTTTTGCTGCTTTGTTTCGTGTGTAACGTGTAAGGCCTAGTTATTCCTGCATTCTATCCTACTCGTCTGTCGGTTTCTACAGAATATCAGCGTAATGGAAGCTACGTGGTCAAAATAGGAGTTGTAAAGGGATAGCTTGGAAAAAAGGTAATCTCATGTTACCAGGAGTACTTCAAACATTTAAATGAAGCGGAAGTGCAGTGGAAAGATTTAAGTCAATTTAAGAAGATATTTGGAATACTCGAGTTGTCCGGGATTATAGAACCCGCCATATGCCCACCGGTAACGTCTCAAACATGGAATAACATGTAAATCATCTGAGAGGGACGCCTCAGCTCTGATTACACCTCGAACGGAGTGCTATCTGGCAAATCGTCCTATTAAGGATCATAGTTTTTCTATTCCTAAACATGTGCACGAGTCCCGCCGCTTTCCGAGTCTTGGTTAAGATGTTTTTGTTGCCAAAAGAAATTTGTTTTATAAAGCGCGTTTAGATTAGTCCAGGTTAGGTTTTTTTTTAGATAATGTATAAAGCCGTATCTATATAAAAAGTGTATCTATATTTAAACGACGGTTGTCAAACGAAAGACTCGGCAAGCTGCGGGACTCGTACAGATGTTTAGTAATAAAAAAATTGCGGCGCTTAATAGTACGATTTGTGCGAATGTTAAAGAATAAAAAAATGTGTTGAAGAAACGGAAACCAATAATAACAAGCGGAACACGCTGAAAGTTTTGTCATTCATTTCCGTCAATTTACGTCGAACTTAATGTTTCTTTGTGTATTTTTCCGTCTTTTGTTAGATACTTTTGTTGAAATATAGGTTATAAACGATTAAAGGATAGATTGCATTTAGTCCCAACATTAAAATCATCAGCCATTTTCGTACCACAAATGTGTACATTCTTTTTAAGTTTTGTTTTGGTAAGTTAGTTTTTACGTAAAACAAATAAGGAAGATTCATTGTGTTCCGCACGTTTATGCCTGGAACACAATGGAATTCCGTAAATGTTTAACATACAAACTAATCTACAAAAACGGAAATGGAAAAGGAAGTACGCATTTGTAGCACAAAAATAGGTAATAATTTGGACTGTTGACGTTGGGAATAAACATAATGGTTTTTAACATATATTTCAAAAAAGTATCTAACAAAAGACCGGAAAATATACGAGAAAAAATAAACTTTGACTTAAATGGACAGAAACAAATGATGTAACTTCAAATGGAGATTTTAGTTCACCCCCTCTCCTCTTATTAATAAAACCCATTAAATGGTTATGCTGACAATTAAAATAAACACAATGTTTTTAGAAAAGAAGTTACCTTGTACTTTCATAATCAGGGATTCAGACGAAGTTATTACCATTTTTCCTCTGTTTATTATTCAGAATATTGTTTTTTTTTTAATTACATGGTAGACATTAGGGATTAGAGAGAATCTTTTAAGTATGCATCATACTTTAATACAAAACCTGAAATGTGGGACCGCCATTCGTCATATCATATTCAGAATAATAGCTACAGTTCCTGACAACACCACGAAAACTTGTTGTTTGAGAAAAAAATGTTTAAAATTTAGAACATTTAGTATTTTACACTCGATAACATTCAAGCATCTATTTGTTGGGCTAGCATAATAGCAAGGGAGACGTTTCGGAGAAACTAAAGAAGAAGAAGTTATTATATCTAGTAGTTCTTTTGACGTCTTCAACATTGCCAAGTCTATAATTTGTCCCTTATTTTTTATTGTAAAATCTGTAATATTTATCTGGTCTGTGGTTGGTCAAATTGGGTTTACCTCCTCTCCTTCCAGAACTAATAGTCACCAGCAGTCCGTCAAAGGATAGTTATTGTTTGTAAGGTTGAGAGGAAATTAGTTGTTGGGTAACCTACAAAATTGCACAAAATTAATAAGTGAAAATGGCACAAAATCAAAAGGATATTGAAAGATTCGACATAAAGATTGTTCATGATAAATTTCAAGCCTCTCTACAGGAAGATGACGATGTTGATTTAGAACTTTACTTGGAAAGTTTTGAAGAACTGAACAAGTAAGATTTTTGTATTAAAAATAAGTAAACTAGAGATTATTTTTAAATTTAAAGTTAAAAGACAAATAGAACATAAATTAATTTGATTTGCTTGCTTGTTGAATATTGACTCTTTAAACTGGATATGAATTCACCTTTTCTTTGCTTAAAGTTATTGTTTGTTTTTGTTTGAAGGTTCTTTAATCTGATGGGCACAGTATTTGGATTTGTTAGCAAAGATCTAAGACAAAAAATAGATCATCTTGGCAACTTTATAAGGGATAATGAAACTAGCCATCAGTATAAAACTGTAAAAAGAATGATAGAACACGAGAAAGAAAATGAACTATTGCACAAAAGAGGATACACATCGGGTAGCCGAACATTACTTAGAATACACAGAGGCCTAGGTAATGTATTACTTATGTCATTATTGATTTGTTTTTTTTATTTTATAATGTATAAATTTAAAGTGTATTTTACACCTTTGATAAGTTACACTAGGCCGTTAAATTACAAAAAAAAAATAAATAAAATAAACAATTTTAGATTTTATTCAGTTATTTTTAAAGAAAATAGGGGAGCTAGAAAATCATGAGCCAACAGTGGCAGCATGTAGAGATGCATATGATCAGACACTGGCAAATTATCATTCTTTTATTATCAAACAAGGAGCACGAGTTGCCATGTATACCTTGCCCACAAGGGAGCTGTTATTGAGAAGGGTAAGTTATAATATTAAAGTAATGTTATTAGCCAAAATATTGAAAAGAAAGGAAATATATAACTTAAATTGTCAATTGCTTAGAGTCAAAACAGGCATACAGTGCTGATTCTTTACCCATACATCATCATCCATATTCATATCAATCAAATTAAAACTTGGGAGGACAAATGAGAATTAGTAAGGTTAGATTAGATTGATTAGAACTATTTAAATTAATAAATGTTTACTAATTAATGACAATAAATACTTACCAGCATTAAAAAAATAGAACCTTGAATAGAAAAATAACTTCCTTAAGTAACTGATTTAAAGATTTGATTAACAGACTTCACGACACAAAACTGTATAAAAATACAAATATGATCAAATGATAATAATAACGGATGTCAAATCCAATTATAACCATAAATTGAAAGTTAAATTATGCATTATGAGTCAATCCATGATGTCTAGCTATCTTGAAATATTTGTCTGGTACATTATATATTTATCCCTTAACTTATTTATTGCATGTATTCAGGCTCAGAATACCATATTTCAAGTTTCATCCTTTTCTTTCATTATTGATTTAGGGAATAACTAATCCATAAGAGAAATACAATGTTTATAAAACTCATCTGTAATCTTTCATTGATTGACGATGTATGGGTAAAGATCCAGTGGAACAACTGTATCACATTTTCAGGAGCATTAGACAACTTCTGACTGTACAACATTTTAGGAGCAGAAATTATTTATATGAGTGTAAGGTGTATTTAAAAACATCTTAAATTAAATGTATCTAAGTGGTTATATAGAATTTGTACTCACAACTCATTTATAGGATTGGGAATGAAACTCTATAAAGGGTTACTAAAATTTGCTAAAAAATAAAACTTTTTTTTAGACTTTTTAATAGTGTCTGGTGATTTTAGATATTTCAGTTGTTTAACCTCATTTATGGTTGGTTAATGTGTTTATCACCCTTGAGAAATGTTGTAACCTTTGGCAATAAAATATATGCATAAATAAATATTTTTTATTTATTTATTTATTCAGCATGTGTACATTACAAAATAAAATATTTCAAATAGCACACTTAAATTAAATACACAAAAAACAATAATCATATAAATAAGATTTTTTGTTTAAGGGTTTTAAGTCTTATGTTTAGTATATCTATATCTAAAAAAATTTCGTTATAAACAGATGTCATTCTGTCGATGAAGGCCTTGAAACCATTATTTGTTCTGTGAGGCTGAACAGCAAAAAGTGTCCTCTGTCGAGTCTGTCTTCCAGGGATTCTAAAATTAAGTTGAGATAGAAAATTGCAGTCAATATGGCTATTTATTAATTTGTACAAAAAAAATAAGATAGCTTCTCTTTCTTCTATTCTCCAAACTTGGGTATCCAACAAGCATTAATCGGACATCATTAGAGTACTGAAAGTGATGCTTAAATAGCATGAAGTTTACAAACTTTGTACTCTTTCGAGTCTATTTATGTGGCATTGGTATAAACAAGTGAAGTGTTACAGTTTCTTTTAATAAAACCCAACATTCGAAAACCTTTAAGAAAAATTTGATCACATATTTGGTAATTATATATCACAGGGGTTTGTATTCTATAAAACCTCATCACTTTGCATTTCTTTATATTAAGACTTAAAAAGTTAGTATCACACCATCTGACTAGCATATTTATATCATTTTGAATCTGTTGGCAATCATTTGAATCTCTAATAACAGAAAAGAGTTTTAGGTCATCAGCATAGAGTAAACATTGACAAAACTGGAAAACTCTCACAACATCATTAACAAAATTACATGTATAAGTTTCATTAAACTCTTCTGTTGTCATTTGAGTGTATTAGAATTCCTAATATCGGAAAAAAATCAATAGCCAGTTTGATTAAAATTCCATTTTTAAGTCTTTTTTTGTGTTACTACAATTTACATTGCAAAATACAAATTTTATTTTCCTAAATGTATTGGGGATTGAATTGCTTAAAAAAAGATCATTGTCACAAGAAAACATTGCATATTTTAAACATATACTTTCTAAAAAAAATTGGATGCTCTCACTAGATCAATTAGACATGAAACAAAAATTCTTATATTTTCTTTCTACTTTCTACAGTTGTTTTGATATGTCTTTTCTATATCTATCTAAACCAAGAGAGCACCCCATAAAAACAACCTGTGGATTACTCCTGCTTTAATCAAAGAAGATAATGATTTGCAGTGGCGGCTCGGGGGTGAAAAAGTAAGTGAAGTGCAAATGAAGCAAGAAAATATCGCAATAATTTTTTTTCCAGAATTTTTTTATATGTGGAGGGAGTAGAATATTTTTTACGACTTACTTAAATTTTGTAGACTAAATCAATTCTCCTATCCTTCACAGCAGCCAATTTGTTTATAACATCCTCATAAAATGGATGAGTTGACCTAATCTCTTCCAAAAATTCCTTTTGAATTGAAATATTGCCAAGTAAGTCTTTCTTGAGATATTGTATTTCTTAAATAAGTTTTTACACATTTGAAGCAAGAAAAACTTCTTTCCATTGAAGCACTTGTCAACGGTATTGTCAAAATAAGTGAAAACAATTTATATGCTTCGGTAAAAATATATTTATTTTTATTAATTTTTTTCACTTGCTCTTGCAGTGATATATTCCAATTACTCTCATTGGCAAAAATCAGACGAAGCTCATTTTTAAATCGTTGACTTTTTGAAAATATTTCCCCATATAACTGTAACAAATTTTCAAACGAGCCGGTCGGAAAATTTAAACTATATTCAGAACATTTAGCAGAATCTGCCAAACATGAAAATGTAAGTTTTTCACTGTTTTGAAATCTTGGTGTCATTTCCATTAAAATATGCAATATTTCATAAAAAAGGGTTCTATACTTAGCCCTAATTTCTTCAGGTGAAAGCTTAGCAAGCTCACGTTTGTAATGATTTATTTCTGTAATTGAATTTGCTTTATCAAACATGGTATTTAAAAAAATGTTCATTTTGAAGAATGTCAAATAGTATGTCTGTAATTGAGAAAATGTCATTAAACACTAATACCAGAAACGTGAATTCAAAATCATTCATCTCACCTAAAAATCCTTTCACAAGGCGGATTGATTTTTACGTCTTTTATTTATTATTTATTCCAGTCTTGTACAATCACATTTACTAACTTCGAATTTGAAGTTGTAACAATACCATAAATAAATATAACGCAAAACAGTCAAGTTAACTGCAAAGGAACTCACCGGTTGCAGTGAAATCCACGAAAATAAAAGTAAACAACCATCGCAAACTGAACGACAGGTGGGTGTAGTGTACTACGCCTGCAATTCACTGAGAGCGTTGTATGTTGCTGAGCTCGACGTCATCAGATACGCATTGTCATGGCAACGTAGTAGGAAAATCGTAAACTAAACATAGCACCCCCAGCAAAATCAAAGCGGTTTGTGCCACTGTTATAATTGTTATAATAAAATTCGATTGAAAGTTTTAAAAAGACGTGTCACCAATGGTCAAGTAAAATATTTATTCGAGATGTACAGTTTATTTTATACCAATTAGGTGAATAAATGAATGTAAGAACTAAAATTTTAGGAGACATATAATAAATATAGTTAGAGGTTTGCTTGTTTATTTTTCTTGGTATAGTAGCACTTCACCTACTTCATCTGAATAGCTGCCACTGATGATTGAGAAATCTAAATAGACAGTGCAAAACTAGTAATAACCATATTCTGTTACAAACTTATGAAAATAGACTAAAGATACAAAAAAATAATATTACTCTAACGAAAAAACACTGGAATTCAGAAAAATTAAAATCAAGTAATAACATAACTAAATGTGCTTGTGGAAATTATAAATTCTCATACGAGCTAAAGAACATTAATACAAAACTAGTTCTTGATAATGTGGAGGTGACTGGTGATAACACTATAGCTAACACATTTAATACTTTTTTTTATTGAATCTGTACATCTGCTTGTTGATAAAGATGAGCTTGATGTGACTAGTGGCATACCTTCTGATGCAAATTCCCATGTAATATTTTTAAGCCCCGTGTGTGAATATGAAGTTCTAGAAATTTTAAAATCTCTGTCTAGCAAAACATCCTGTGGAGTTGATGATGTGCCATGTGACCTCATATATAAATGTGCATCAGAAATACGAACAACACTGACATATCTCATTAATCTCTCATTTGAACAGGGTTACTTTCCAGAAGAGTTAAAACAGGCTGAAATTTTACCTCTACACAAGAAGGGTGACACAGCTTGTATCAACAACTATAAGCCTATTGCCCTTCTGTGAGTTTTTTCAAAAATTTTCGAAAAGTCCTTTCAGAAAAAACGAATTACATTTTTGTCTTCATTTAAAATTTTATCATGTAGACAATTTGACTTTACAACTAGACGCTCCACTGTTGATGCGGTACTATCAGTTTACTTAAAACTACTTAATAATTTTAATGACAAAATAAAATCTATGGGAATTTTCTTTGACTTTAGAAAAGCATTTGATACTATTCATCATCAAATATTACTTAATAAACTTAAGTATTATAGAATAAGAGGGTTGGCATTTAGCTGGATCAAATCTTACTTGTCAAACAAAACCCAGGCTGTCAAGTTAAGTTCTAACAATGGTGTGACAATCTCTAATTGGGCTAATGCTGCAACAGGTGTACCGCAGGGCAGTGTTTTATTCTTTTTTTAATCTTTATAAATGACTTGCCCATTTTTGTAAATAACAGTTATGTAACCCTATTCGCGGATGATACTTCTACAATAGTTGGTGCAAGTGATTATGATTTGCTCTATCTTAGAGCTAATCAATGTGTGCATGAGGTTTCCCTGTGGTGCTACAGGAATGGCCTGTGTCTAAATGATATGCTGATAAGAGATAAACTTACTAACTTACTCCATTAGGTCATATTGTCAATGACTCCACAATAAATATTTCGAGACAGAAAATAATAAATAATTTATATTTTTTTAATTTCTTTTAAATTTGAAAGTTCCTTCTATTATTCTAAGCGTGTAAACTTGTTGAACGTTCACTTAATTCCCCGGTACTCGCAATATCGATGCCTCGCGCAGGGATCTCCGAAGGTTTCGTTTCGTCGGATCACGAGGCTGACGGCCGATGACCTAGTGGTTATAAACGGAGGCGAGTTTTTCCCTAGTGTCCCAGATGTACGGCTTACGTCTATAGGTTGTGGTTACGATTGCGTATTTTTATAGAAATTATTTTATTTTCAAGACTTGTTTGTTGATTTTGTAGTTTAAATTAATTGAAAAAATTAATGTTTTAAAGAATGATAGCCACAGGGGTTCAGAATATTAACAAAAAAGGAAATCATTATTTTAATAAAAATATGTACATTTTGTGTGAGTGGATATGCGATTGCGAAGGGATAAGGGCATTTTATTGTTTGTTATGTATGATTGTTTCAGATGACTCTTTGTGGTGTAAAATACAATGATTAAGAAATTGTGTATATATATATATATATATATATATATATATATATATATATATATATATATATATATATATATATATATATATATATATATATATATATGTATATATATGTATATATATATATGTATGATATATATGTAAATATATATATATACATATACAAAATGGCTTATTCGTACGTTATACGTTATGCATCTACTGTAGTATTGTATTTAGATACCTATACGTTTCTACTCAACACAGACAGTTGGTGTACTGGTAGGACATGTGGCTTGCAGGCAAGAAGTTCTGTGTTCAAATCTTGCTGAAGCCAAATTTTTTTTATTTTTCAATGTTTTTTCTTGTTTTAATTGAAGGTGTGTCAGATAAATCATTTAGCGAGAAGGTTCCATTAAAAAAATTGCAAAAATACTATCAAACGCACATAAAACTCCGATCGTAATGCCTACATAAATTATTGTGGAAACATTGTGTAAGCTGCTCGTAGACGCAAGTCGTTTCAACTACTTTGAAAAAAATTATAGGATTGAAATAATTTAGTGCATTATCTGCATTCACAAAGCACGTCAAGGTAAAATTTATTTATGAAATGGAGGAACGATCCGCGTCAAAATAAAATTTACCTACAAAAAGAATAAAAGATAATTCAAAATTATTTCAATACTTCTTTGTACACTACATTTTTTGTTTCCCCATCCAGTGATAAAATAATTAAGCTACTCGGCGAACTCACTCTTGAGCAAGCTACATAAAATTGCCCATGGGAAAAACAATCCTCTCTAAGATCGACTCCAGCTACTTTCAATGATTGTCCTTGCGATTTATTGATTGTCATAGCAAAAGATACTTTTATAGGAAATTGTGTTCTTTTGAAGGCAAAAGGATAATCGGATGGAATTAAAGGTATGCGTGGAATAAATACTGATTCCCCTTTTGCACAACCGGTAAAAATTGTAGCTTCTATAATATTTTTTCCTAACGATTTTACGCGCAACCTGGTACCATTACATAATTTAGGGGGGTTAAGATTACGCAATAGCATTACGGGAGTACCTACTTTCAATTTTAGATTATGTATCGGAAAACCTGGAGGATTCAATGAATTAAGAAACTCAACCGGATAATTTACTGCATCATCGACTTCCATAACGTTATCAACTGATTTAAATTCATATTCTTCGCCAGCAATTGTTTTTAGTAAGGCATCATTAATAGCTGCGGCACTATCATTTCTCGGAGTCAAAATGGCCCTTTCTGCTAACCAATCCATAGATTTTTCATTTATATTGACAATATCTGGATATATCTTTGAAATTAATTCATCAAGACTTTTGACAACAATACCTAATTTGCCAGGTATTATAATTTTATCGTTGGTTTCGGGATAGTCACCATTACCGATTGTCATAAGAAGTTCTGAAAATTCGCCAGCAGATGCATCTCCTTTTAAGTGGACTCGCATATTTTTTGAAAGGTGAAGTTTTGTGGTTAGAGTCCATAAAATAGACTTTTTTATGCAAGCCTTCACTTCGTCTGCTCGCGTCCCTCTTGGTACAACAGGCAATGTTTGGCGAAAGTCTCCAGCTAGTAACACAGTTACTCCACCCATGACCTGATCACTGTCCCTAATATCTTGCAGAGTTCTATTCAATGCCTCGAAACCGCCTTTGTGAGCCATTGTACTTTCATCCCAAACAATCAACTTGCAATGTCTAAGAACCTTAGCCATGTTGCTTTGTTTGGTAATGAAGCACAGTGGTGTCTCTACATTTAATAAATTCAAAGGCAATTTGAATGCCGAATGGGCAGTTTTTCCACCTTCTAGCAAGGTGGCTGCAATACCAGCAGATGCGGAAGCTAGTGCAATTCCTCTTTGACTTCTTACTTTGGCCAGAAGTGAATTAATTAAAAAGGTTTTACCAGTTCCACCTGGAGCATCCAAGAAGAAAATTTTTCCTTGTCCCGATTCGACACTGTTGAGCACTTGTTTGTAAACTGCTAGCTGTTCAGCAGTGAGATTGGTTTCATTACATGAAACAATCTCTCCAAGTACCTCTGTATCATAATTAATTTCTCTCATATATTCTCTATTCTCTAAATCAACATTTGACCTATTCGGTTGTGGTAATCCATAATGTTTTAGGCTCTGACCGCCCAAGGATAATACTGCATCTTCAATGAGTAGCAAACATTTGTTATAGATTTCATTCCTGAGATTTTCAGCCTGCTCATTGTGCTCACGCCGGATCAGCCTAGTGATGTCTTCAGAAAAATCGTTTTTATATTTCTCCCATAATTTGCAAGGATCTGAAAGCTGACAAAATATTAACATCACGGAGAATAACTCTCGAAGCCTGAGCGGAGTGTGGCATAAAGCAGCCTCTTCTAGAGCTAGATCGTGATGCTCATCGCTCTCAAGCAAACCCAGTTCTCGACATGCGGCCTGAAATGTAGGAAGAATTACACCATTCACTGATTTCAAATGCTCAAATGATGTTGGGCCTCGAACCACATGTAACAGCATACGCAAATGATAGCATTCAGTATTATTTGGATGAATGGTGTAAACTCTACCTAAGGCAGAATCTTTCTTGACTCCAGGCCAACCTTCAACATCTTGTCCACGCTTTCTACGAATAAAATTTTTATTGTTCCAGACATAGTATGATGGAACCTCGTAATAAAATAATGTTTTGGCAAATTCATCTCTTTGACATAATTCAAAAAAAGCCTATAGAGTAGTACTCGGTGGATTAGTAATTTTGTCCAATACATTATCTGTTGTAAAATGTACTCGCTGCCCATTTTCCAAATGGACGGCAAGGTTTACAACTGCAGGATATCTCTCATGGATCGAAAAAGATAATATTCGCCATACTGCCTCTGAGCTGCAAATATACCGGCCAGTTTCATACTGTTCTATTTCGTCAACTTTATCCACATTTTTTAACTTGAATGCTGCCTGATCAGATCCTTTGTTTACATATTTACAAACATATTTAATTGATTTAACTGAATTACAAAACTCTATATTAATATGTGCATTAAAAGTTCGCGAAAGAACGACATTATAAGGAACCACCCACTGATTATCCAATATTTTTCCATTTATCTCAACAGTATCCCCACCGTCTTCGGGACTCCTTCTTCTATATAGTGGATATCCATCATTACCAGTTTGTGTTTCGCAAATCAAAGAACGTGGGTATCTTTTGGTACAAAAACCATCTTTCATACAGGGAGCACACGGATTTAAAGAGCCGCAAGGCCCATGAATCATATTAGACTTAACAATATTAAATAATAGTTGGTCTTCTATTGGATTAGGAATTTCGGCACTAATGATTTTGTCGATATCATTGGGCGAGATAGGTGTGACTAACCATACTAAAATATGTGCATGAGGGAGACCGCGTTTTTGCCACTCAATGGAACACATACGACATCTTACCTCACCGAATAATTGACCTTTGACTATTAAATTCATTAGTTTATTAAGTTTTAATTTGAAAACTCTAGTGATAACATCTTGACGGTCATGACTTTTTTGCCCAGACTTTAAATTATCTTTGATATCTGTTTAATTAGAATTGCATGTAAACGTAATGAATAAATGGGGACGTCCATAATGTCGAACATAGGTCATAGCATCTTGTGTTTTTTCATGCATATACCGGGGACCGCCTGTGAATGATGATGGGAGAATTACCATTTGTCCAAGTTGATTCAAGTCTGCGTCCTGTTTTCGAAAAGCGTCTTTAAGGTGTATATAATTTTCGGCTCTAAGCTGTTTTTGATTATTTCGAATATAATTAAGTCTTTCAGTTTCAATTTTTGCATACATGTCAACAAAAAATTGATTCGTCAAGGTCCTATAAAGTAAAATGTTATTAAAGTCATCTTCTCTCACCATCATTCGGTATGCATAAAAGCTCGCTGCGGAAACTTTTTTTGTTAGGGGCAATTCAGTTTTTGGATCTACCTGCGCGATATCTACAGAATATCCATCTTCACCTCGACAAAACATAAGAGGATATTGCAATGCGTCATATAAACGATGGAGCTCACTAATACGTTGTAATTTATTATCGCGACTTTGCAAAATAATATCTCTTTTCTCAAACTGTTGGCCTACTATAACAATAGCGACTTCTTTCGCGACAGGGGCATTGAATCGACCTCGATGTTCTCCTGAGGGTTTCTTATCCGCATTTACAATAATTTGGAATTGATCGCAATTAGAAGGAACTTTGTCTATCGCAGTTTTCAAATCTTTGATATACACGTTTACATTGTGTAACATTTTTTGTAGGATATTAACTAACCCTTTTTTTACACCAAGTTGGTTTTGACAGCGTAATTGAGTTTCCGTTTCGTTCTCCCCTACAAAATATATTTGTAAAAACTTTGGATTCGTTTCTGGGGATGGTAATAAGCTACCAATCAAATGGTATACCTGTCCTTGAACTTTGAAAGTTGGCATGAAGCCACTTTCCACCACTCGATTGGCCCCGAATGATGTCATTTGGAAACATCCATTATATTTTCTTATATATTGCATAAAATGTACATGATCTGGATGATCGCCTAAGAGTAATTCTTTTAATGGTTCTGGTGGAGGTTGAATGGGGGATAATTTCACCTTTCCTCCATCGCAACACATGCCTTTGGATTCATCCTTCCACTTGAATGCATTGCAATGCTCGCATTTATGACACATAGAACCTATAGACACCATACTATCATTTTCATAATCTATGTTTGCATCATAATTGAAACCCGACATGAATTTAACCTTCCAAGGCTTTATTCGCCTTTCTACTCTTATACCTGGATGACTTGCTTCATATCTTGCTTGGAGCAATCTACGACTATCTGGATTTTTTTCTTGATGCTTTCCTACAGTTGCTCGATTAACCTCTGGGTTCTTTTGCTGATATCTAGCTACACTTTCTCGATGAACCTCGGGGTTCTTTTGTTGATATCTAGCTACACTTTCTCGAACCTCGGGGTTCTTTTGCTGATATCTTGCTACGCTTTCTCGATGACCTTCTTTATTATTTTTTTGGTATTTTTGTGAAGCGATACGATGAGCTAATTTTTGTTCCACAGTACTTTTAAGTTTATACTTTTTATTGGCCATCGTAGTCTGACTTTTGCGCACTCGAGATGTGCATCTAGACCGACGTTTACGTTTTTTTATTTCATCTTTATTATCTGAATTATTCGCTGGGGTTAAAGTAGTCTCAACAGATACATAATTTTGCGAGAAAAGTACAATATTTTGGGGAGCCTCTGGTGTTATTGGTAGGATTTTGATCGGAGAACTACTATTAAAAGAAGAAAAATGCAAGTCATGGGAAGTATTATTAAGCAATCGGGGAAAATTCAATAAATCAGCAACTTCAAGAACCTCAAAATGACCTCCAGAAAGTGAACCGTTAAATCGCATTCGTTTTATTGGAAAACCCGCACGGCCGCATTTAACATAAAGCTGGCCACCACGAAACACTTCAAAAACAAAAGGATATATTCTCCAGCGGCCCATACTTCGCACAATCCCCCATAAGTAGAAGGTAGAGACATATCACGAAAGTATATGTTTGCACAGGAGTAGGTTTCCTCCCTATTATTATAAGTCATGTGTGCGAATCTTTGCCAATTGCTCACAACATGATTAACTATTTGTTGTCTGATTTCTTGCGCATGTGCTTCATTATTAAACATTACATAAGAAATGGAACGAAAAAGACACGCTCCATCACCTAAAATTTGCACTATTCTGTGTGGAATTACCACACCGTCGATATTGATATTTTCCATAATATTATCCATTATTGATCATTAATTAAAATAAGCAAAATCAAAGCATATAATGATAATAACCGTAACCTAAAACATAACCACAGATAGAGTAAAAAAACCCAAATTAACAACTAACATAGAAACAAAAGTAACAAAACCAGAATGCCACGTCCACTCATTCGAAATTTCAAAATCTAATTAAACCTCAAAACACTGAAACAGATAATATATTAATATTACCACAACACAAATAGCATAAAAATCGGATACCGATACCGCGTTTTCAATAATCTGAAATAATAATCCTCTTATCCTTATCTCTGGTGTCTCTGCTTCAAACCAAATGGCTTAAATGAGAATATAATACAAAATTGCAGACAATTTGCTTATTTGAAAGGAATAAAATGAATAAAAAAGGTTATAAACTACTTGAGCCGCCATCTATACACAACTGTAGTTAACACATTACGCATTCACCATTTAATCCAGAAATTGCGGGTCCGGCTCGTCAAAAATGCAATTTTAAACCTTTCTAATTGGAATTTCGCAAAATCCTTTCTTATTGTTCACCTTCAATATGCTAGGAATACGTGTACAAAATTTCATTTCAAAACCTTTAGCCGTTTTGGCTGTGCGTTGATCAATCAGTCAGTCAGTCAGGACTTCTTTTATATATATATATATATATATATATATATATATATATATATATATATATATATATATATTGACCCCCTGAAAAATTGACCACGAACCGCCACTGCTTACTAACATCAAGCAAGTAGAGGCAGTACGTTTTTTGGGCATTACTATTGACCAACACCTTTCTTGGAATAGCCACGTGGAGTAAGTATGTAACAAGCTTTCTTCAAATAACTTTGCAATACTTCAGTTAAGGGACTTTGCTGATTCAAACACCATTAAAATGTTCTATTATGCTACAGTCCAGTCGATCATGTCATATGGACTACTGTTGTGGGGCAACTCGAGCAGCATTTCAAGGGTCCTCTACTTTAATTATTTTTTAACTGTATCGTTTTACTGGTATTACTTTATATGACAATTCCAAAACATGTAACCATATCAAAGGAAATAAATGATTTGATTTGATTTGACTTGAAATTAAGCACTTGAGTTAACTGAATGTATATTCTGCTTTTTCCTTGGCTTTTTCTTTGAGTTCAGTATTATGTTTTTATATATTTATTTACTCCATGAATAGAGTTTAATGATGACGGGGCAGTAGTTTAATTATGTATAGCTTTTGGCAAAAAAACTATTGTTAGCAAGTCACCTTTTCCATGAGTTCATTAATTACTTATATTTATTTTTTACTTTTTTTTTAATACAGTTATTGTAGAGATTACGATTATTATAAATAAAATTGTCAACTTGTTTTATGGGAAATGTCACCATTGACCAGTAACATTGTACTTTTTTAAAAGACTATGTTTCAACTATTAATGATATGTTTATTTTTTATATGAATTTACAAGAACATGTATAAAATTGTGTATAAAAATTGAAATAAACTAAATACTCCCACAAAGATTCATTGCTTGTTGTGTAGGGTAAAGTAATATTTAAATTGGATGTTTTCATATAATTTACTTTATGTCCAGGGTTTTTCCTTATAATTTGGCATGCTTTTAAAGGTATTATTTGAAGGAAAATACAGCTGACAATCAGAAAATAAGGCAGTCGTAGAAAACACATTTTTTTTAATGTGCACTATTTTATTAAATATATAAAATCTCCACCTTTTCGTCTTTCCAAAAATGTACAGTTTGTTTATGTTTGCATAACCAGTTTTTGAATAATTTGATTTTAAATTTACCGTGAAAAAGCCAAGCAAAATGTAATGAACGTTGCATACCGCTTAGCTATGGATGATGACAGATAACAAAACAAATGAGTTGTCATATTATTTACAAATTAGGAAAAAATAGCAGTGGGATACAAACCCACAACTTTGGTTTTACCGGGATGTTTACCAACTAAGCTATTTATTTATTTATTTATTCATAAACGGGACCTAAATACAGGCCCATTTGTACAGTAATTTACTAAATCTAATATTTATACAAAATATAAAATATAAGATATTACAAAATAACAACAAGCAAGTAGGTAACTACAAACTAAGTTAATCACAAACGTTAAAGTTGGTCATTATTAAAATGGTAAAATTTATGAATGAATATATCAATTATACTAGTAAGGGAATTTTAAATAATGTTTAAAAGATTCTACCTCCATACTGAAAAAATCACCATTCAGAGTTTGGTGCTGCCTTAATTCAAAAGTTTTAGAGTCCCTTAGTTGTCTAGATGGTACCTGTAGCTGAATTAAATTCAAGAGCTCAGGGCTCCATTTAGAATTTGGTAGCATAATAAGATGTCGTTACATTCTCTTCGTTTTCTTATACTATAGTCTTAGCTCATTTTCTAAATTTAAAAAATTAATGTTCTCTACAGCAATATGTTTCTTATAAGAATTATAAAACCTAGCGTTTTGAGAGCTGTATTGTGGCAACTTTCAATGTGCTGAGCAAACGTAAGGTTGCTATCAAGAAACACACCCAAATCTCTAATGAGTTGTACACTTTTGATGCTATGATTGTTAATTGAGTAACAGTTTTCTCTAATATTTAATGACCTAGAAAATTGCATATATTTACATTTGACAATATTTAAAGTTAACTTATTGTTACTGCACCATAAATAAAACCTATCAATATCACTTTGTAATTCTGATACATTACGCATATCACAGACTTTTAAATATTTTCAAATCATCAGCATATAAAACAAAATTTAAGTGCATGAAACATATACCAATATCATTAATAAAGATATGGAACACCAGATATAACTATTATTGGCTTTGAAACATAATTATTGATTATTACTAACTGCTTTCACTTTGAAAGATATGAGTCCAACAAACAGAGAAGGAACCCCAACCTCCATATCTAAAAAGCTTACTCAAAAGAATTGTATGATGAAGTCTGTCAAAAGCCTTTGAATAATCTGTGTAAACGGAGTCGACAACACTACCCCCCATCAAGGGAATCGGAAATAAATTCAGTGTATTAGAATGAATAAGTTTGTTGTTATAGACCTTCCTTTGGTGAACCCATGTTGGTTGGAAATAATGACATTTTTAAAATCATTCTCAAGAAAATCAATCAGTAATGATTCCATTAGTTTAGGTATCAGCGAGATTTTTGATATTGGACTATAATCAGAAACACAGTTTTTTTTACCAGAATTGTTAAAGACAGGAACACTATATGATGTTTTCCAGCATTCAAGAAAAGTTCAATTAGATAGGGAGTTATTAAAGATTAGCCAGAGTGGTCTAGACAGTGAGAAAGAACAGTTCCTTAAAAACCTGGTGTTAATCCATCAGGGCCCGGTCTGCCCAGATCTAAAATGTTCAGGCTCGCCAAAAAATCTTAAATGTGTAAACATTTCAGAAACCCAATAGCAAAGTGACTAAGCGAAGCCTTATGAATCCCCCTACTCGCAGATATGCTCCACTCCTCAATGCCCCACTAGCCGGTATTGGTGCTGCTTGAACAAACACTTGTCACATTTTGCAGGTGGACTTTTCTTAACTTTCTCACTGGTTTCAGAATACATATATGCAATTTTAGGATCCACAATGGTTATGATACTGGTGGGTTTGAATATGTCCAGGTTCTAACGAATTGTTCATCAAGTGGTACGATAGCGCAATTGGTTAGAGCATTGGACTAGTGATCCAGAGGTGCGGGTTCAATCCCCGCTCGTATCATAACTTTTGTTATTGATTATAAATATTTCTAAAGTTATATTGGGTACTTTATACTCGATGATACATTAGAAGTATCTGAAGAACAGAAGAACGAAGACAAAAATAATTTCGCGATCTACTAGTAACTAGCATCAATTTCGGAATTTAATTCATAAAACCGTTTATAAATTGAAAGCAGTTCAAAATAGATAGAGGAACACCTTAAATGAAAAACATTCAATTTGTCCACTCTTTTCAACGCTTCAATAATATACACTTAAAAAAAGTCACTTTTGATCAAATATATGAAATTTGAATTGCAGTTAATTTTTAGGACACTATATAAAATTCAGCGATCCTATGTTGCTAAAATTATTAGTACCACATGTTGACTAAATGACTGGAGACGAAAATGTTGAAGGTTTAATTCACATAGTTTTGGTTAAAAAAAAAAACAAAATAATATTTAAGAAACGTTAAGAGAAATGAAAAGATATCCTGTACAAAAAAAAAACTTAGATTATTTCGCAGAATCTAAAAAAATAAACTACAGGTTGTCCCATTTAAAATTCCAAATTTGATGCCAGCTACCAGTAGATTTGGCAACTCTGCAAACGCGAAATTATTTTTAAAAGCTAGAGCGCATCCTCCTATGGACACAGACAAAACTTAAAATATTTTTTTCTTCTTTTCGTCCTCCAGATAATTCTAATATATTGAGTATGAAATAACTTATACAGTATGTTCCATATAAAGTAACAAAGTAAGTGCTTATTTTTTTACTTTTCTATTGAGTAAAATATTTATAATTGCTTTAATTGTTTTTTGATATTATATAATAAAAATTGAAACTTAAATTTTGAACCATTTATTATCCAATATAGGGGTTCGCGAGACCACGAGACTAGTCTCGGTCTCCAAACGAGACCGAGACTTGCAAAAGTATTTCGAGACCGAGACCGATACCCAGACTTACCTATCGAGACTCTCGGTGTCGATCTCAAAGGGAAGTAGCAAAACAACTAATGTTTGTAAATTATTTATTTTGACAAAATAATTCAAAAAATATGTTTGGGGGCAAATTAATTGATGCAAAAAATAATTTTTCTATAATCAATTATATTATACTAGCATTGTATATTTTCTTAAAACAATGATACTAGTGAAATAGTCATTTAAAAAACGATATAAATAACCATAAAAAGAGAATTTCCCAAATTTAGAAATCCTAGTAGCCAAATTCCACTTCACATGTCGATAACCGTAAATTGCTACCCTGTTCTCAAAAAGAGACACTTTATCACAACTATACTATATAGGATTTTGATATTGTGATCTTTATAAATTTGTAATCGGTTTTTATGTTTAATTATTGAAAGTAACTAAAATCCAAAAATGTTTAGTTTTTTGGTTCAATAATAATTAATAACTAATAGACTGTAACAACTAAAAACATCGCAATATCATATTCTTATATAGTATAGATAAGGTAAAGTCCCCAACAGACGAAGTAATTGTGGTGATTTTTGTTTAAAAATTTTCCGACTTAAAATAAAGAAAAATTGTTAAAAAAAAGTCAGTGAAAATTTTTCTTAACATTTTTTTCTTTAATCGCTTCGATGGTTTGCTAATTAAAGAAGGTACGTGTTTTATAGAACAATATTTTTGTATTGATTTTGTTTGTGTTTGAAAATAATGGACGATATAAAATTTTCAACTATATGTGTATAATAAAAATAATACATATATGTACATACGGGCAAGATTTTCAACAAACAAAACACAAAGTAGAATTTGGCTTAGGATTTTAAATAGATGATCAATAAAGCTAATTCAATTATTACGCTTAAAAAATAACGAACTGTTCAAATAACAAAGTAAAAATTTAAATTTCTAAACATACATTATAAACATATTTTTAGATTTTATTTCAACCTATATAATAAACCTAAAAATATTACAGAAAATTTAAACTAATATTTTATAATTTCATTTTTCAAGTTACTTTTATACAATGAATGAATATATAATAAGCATTCGTTTGAAGTTTCATTTAACATGCTTCTTAGTTTTGTATTAATTAACCTTGCTTGTGAAAATAAACGCTCTACTGCTACAGAGGTCGCCTGTATAGACAAAAGATCTTTTGCCATTTTGGCTAAATTTGGAAATTGTTTATCGTTTGCTTTCCACCATTCTAAAATATCTGTACCCTTTGGAGCGCGCTTTAATTGCAAATATTCTATTATTTCTTTTCTCCAATTTTCGGAATCACTTTTTTTTTAAATAGTGATGTATAATCGATGTCATAGTTATCATCGCTTGAGGAACTTGATATTATTGGTGATTCAGCAGGCACAATATAATATTTATCCCTGTACATTTTCTCAAAAAACGTTATAGATTGATCTTTCAGGCGAAAAAATGTACAAGTAGATATTTGTTTAATAAATAAATTTACTTTTAAAATCTACTCCACTTTCAAAATTTATAGTCAATTTACCAAAGAACAAAAATAGTTGATTGACAAGTAGTATTATGAACCATAGCCGCCTTTGTGCAAGCATAACGTGCAGACCCCTAAGAACGGTCCTGGTTAAGAAAGTAAATACGCATCAAAGTAATACAAGTTTGGTTCAAAATAGCAAAGTTTACAGAATACCTAAGGGTGCTTTACTTGGCCATCGATCGTTTTCTACCTATTGAATTATAACGCCTGTCTCTAGAATGCCCAACACGTTGCTTGCATGAGTTCGGCAGCATTATACAGTGTGTCCTTATTTTGTGTTTAATATATCTTATTCCATTTGTATATCTTTCGAAATGTCAAATAATTATTGTTCTGTGGATGGTTGTTTAAGTAACTCTAGTGATGTGTGGCCTTTCTGTTGATGTCCAAAGAACAAGGGATATGTGATATTTATTTTGATACACCTACTATTGTCCGTATATCTTCATTTACTGATTCCATCTGTTGACAACATCATTTCGAATTATAGATTAGTACCGAGACCGAGACCGTAAACATTTTCCGAGACCGAGACTGCGATTCAGTCTCGGTCTCGCGAACCCCTAAATCCAATAGATTTATTTGCTCTACCTATATTTTATAGGTATTTCTTCAGACCATATAAGATTTATTTATTTATTTATCCATTTTGCTGACAACAGTTTATACAAAAAAAACCACAGCATCATCAACCCAAAAAAAACTTAATATTACATAAAATTGATAAAAAATTATACGCAGATACTAGAAGGATTTAATTTCACAATATTAAAACTAATAATGTAAAAACAATACAATAGAAAATGCATTCCAGATATAATTAAGCAGTGTGAATTAATTACGTATATATAGTGTATTTAAAGTCAATTGAGACAGCGGAAAATTTGGGGTACGCTCAATTTACTACACCACTTATATCAAATAAATTTTTTTTTTCCAGTTGACAGGTCCCCGTTCAAACAGCGGACACAGTCAACGTGGACTTATTATAAAATTTGTGGGCGTAGTATTAGAGTTAAGCACTTTGATTGGTTATATCCGTAATTCAATTGGTTAGAATTTTGTAGACCTTGATTTAACAAAAAATGCACAAAAAAGATACATTTTAAAATATTTGCGTCGCCTGCACTTGTTCAGAGATCTCGGGTCAGTGTCAATGCCGTAGTATAAAAATTTCTTTTTGTTCTATTCAATGTTTTTACTTAACTTTTAAAAAGTAAATATTGTAATCGTGAAAAAATTACCCTTCGAGATTTTTTCTGATCTTTACGTTTCAGGGTCCCCACATAAACATTTTTGCTCAATTGCGTCAGTCTGTCTGTCGAACTGTCTGTTCGCGGCATAGCTAAAAAAATACTTAACCGATTGACTTCAAATTTTAGTCAAAAATTAAGAATCATAATGGGATGACATGGTAACATATTGGTAAAAATTGAATATGGCAAAACAAAATGGCGGCGTAGTGAAATGTGAAAAAAAAATACTAAAGAACTACTTACCCAATTTGCCTAAAATTTTGCACAAAAACCAAGTATTATAATACAGAAAACAACTGATACAATTTTGGTATGAATCCTAAATGGCGCCTAATTTCACCTACTGGCTACCTAATTTCATTTTCAAATTGTGTGCCATAACTAATTGTGGTATAGAGAAGAACTTCTAAAACTGTGGTACTAATTCAAAATGGCGGAACAAAATGGTAGCCAAATAAAATATTTGTAATCGTGAAAAAAACCATTTCTCAGGTTTTAGATATTTTCAGGTATTAGCGCTTCTAGATACCCAAAAATATGTTTTATCAATTCCGTCAGTCCATCTATCGGTTTGTCTGTCTGTCTGACAGTTCGCGACACTGCCTAGAAAGTACTCATCAGATTGACTTGAGATTTTAGTCAAAAATTATGGGTCATATGGGGATCCTTGTAATATTTTGGTAAAAATCCAGCATGTCAGAACAAAATGGCGGCCTGGTGAATTATTACTAAAAAGTCACTTATCCGACTTATCTCAAATTTTGTACAAAGTAGAGTAGTATTATGTAGAAATCAACTGGTAAAGTTTTGGTGCGAATCCAAGATGGCGGATTAATATAATTTTGATACCTGAGTTCGAATTCTTGATTGGCGCAGGGGATTTAAACATTGACATGCTAGATTTCGAAAACAAGTCCACAAAAGATTTTTATTCGCTACTGGAGTCATTCGATCTAGGTCAGTTAGTGAAGGAACCAACTCGATATACTTCACACAGTGCCAAACTCCTGGATGTTTTGTTCTGCTCAAATAACATACCTAAAATTACTTCCCAAGTATCCGCTTCTAATGAAATATCTGATCATCATCTTGTATCCTGTTTAATTCCAAGTTTAAAATTAAAAATGACTCAATTTTTACATACTTCCCGAAATCTTAATAATATTGACATTAACGAGTTTACCCAGGATTTGAATTTGATGAACTTTTTGCCCGTTTATTACGCCGATGATATTGATTTAAAGATTTCTCGATTCAACTCAATTATACTGAGTCTTTTTGATTATTATGCTCCTATAAAAACCGTTCGTATTTCAAAGAATTCGGCACCTTGGCTAACCAATTCTTTGAAGTTGCTCATGCGCAGATGCGATAAAGCCTTACTTAAATTTAAACAGCACAAGAGACCTGAGGACTGGAATTTCTATAAAGCTTTGAGAAATGAAATCAACCACGCAGTTAAGAGAGAAAAAAGGGCCTATTTTGAATATAAGATCTCTTCCTAGGATGGCAAGGTGTTCTGGAGGGACGTAAAGAAGCTGAACATAATTACTACAAGACCCAATAATGAACTGCCTGAGCATCTGTCTGATCCACAGAAGATAAATAATTATTTTTTGAGTGCCATTTCCAACCTAAATCCGGATGCAGAGACAATAGATTATCTGGCAAATAACAAGTTAATAGGAAATCAATTTTCATTTGAACCGACAAGTGAACTAGAAATTTATCGCACTCTCCTCTCAATAAAGTCCAACTCCGTTGGATCAGATGGTATAAGCACGAATATCCTCCTTTACTGTTGCCCTCGTATCCTTCCAGTGATTGAACACATTTAATTTTTGCACAGCTCGTAGCACGTTTCCGGCGCTTTGGAAGTCAACACACGTTTTTCCTCTAGCTAAAAAAGCTGATCCTAAGGACTTTCAAGACCTGAGACCAATTAGTTTATTATGCGTGCTCTCTAAAGTATTAGAAAAAATTTGGGAATGTCAAATCAGGACATTCGTGGAGGAAAACTCCATACTGCCTGAGTTTCAATCAGGATTTCGCAATAATCACAGCTGTATTTCGGCATTAACTAAGGTCACAGATAACATCCCGATTGAATCAGATAAGGGCCGACTGACATTATTAGTCCTACTTGATTACTCGAAAGCGTTTGATCGCATAAATCATAGCTTGATGCTGGCTCTTTAAAACTATTTGGGTTTCTCGAGGGGTTCATCAGATCTTTTACATTCATACTTACACAACAGATCTCAATCGGTTAAGCTGTGTGGAAAAATATCTGAACCCTCCTACATAACTTGCGGGGTACCTCAGGGTTCCATACTCGGCCCTTTGCTCTTCTCTCTGTACACTTCTCAGTTCCCTAAAGTTCTGGGATTTTGTAGATATCATATGTATGCCGATGACACGCAGGTCTATTTTTCATTTTTCAAAATACTGCTTGACTTTGAATGCCTCTAAGTCATGCATGTTGTTGTTTGGAGGGTCTGCAGCCCGCTTAAGATGCCTACCCAGCATCAACGTTTCGATGAATGGAGTGCATCTTTCTTTGAAGGAGAGTTCAAAAAATCTGGGTTTGGTTTTGGATTGCAGAATGAGATATTCGGAACACGTCTCTGCTCGTATCAGAAGAGCGTTTATGAACCTTAAAATGATCTACCTTAACAGGCACTTACTAAATAAGAAATGTCGCCTAATTCTCTGCGAAGCTATGGTTCTCTCCCACTTGAACTATGGCGATGTTGTTTATGGGCCTAACATAATTCAGGCAGACGCCCGGCGACGGGCAACATGTTCAGAACGCTTGTATCCGGCTTATTTGTGGTCTTAAAAGGAGAGATCACGTATCATTGTCCCTCAGGAGCTTGGGATGGCTTAATATGGTGGATCGCAGAACATTAAACTGTTCAGTCTTTTATTATAAAATTATTTCAAAGAAAAAGCCTACATATCTTTACGACAAATTAAAATTTCGCAGCTCAGTCCATACGATAAATATTCGGCATAAAGACCAACTGACTATTCCAACACATAGAACCGCTCAATTCTGTGGATCATTTAGCTATAATATTGCTAAAGTATATAACGAAATTCCCGCGAATATCAAAAACCTTTCGCTAATTGTTTTTAAGAAACGTCTCAAGGACTGGTTAAATAATAGTTTGTAGATTTTTATTATGCTTTTCTCGCTATTTGCTGGTATCTGCTATTGTATTGTTTCTCCTGCTCTCTTTTACATTCATTGCTTTTTACTGTATAAATTGTGCATTATTATATTTACATTAGGTTTACACGTAGTTTTATATGCTAAATGTAGGTAAAGAGCTTCTAGGGTGTTTTGCACATTTCAGTCTTTATCTCATCACGAGTAAAGATCTTTGCGCAGTCCATCATATTCCATTTACTTTCCACATTTGTCAAGTAGCCTTCGTGATTAGCCTTTGGGACCAACAGGACATCGAATGGATCTTTACATCGTAGATTTGGGTTGAGTGGAAGAGCGCTGCTCTCCGTGAAAGCGGTGAGTGCGAACTCTGCCTTTTTTATAGATAGTGGCAACATTTTATATTTTAATATAATATCATTGTAATTATTATATGCTACTCTGTAACAATAAAGCAATAAATACATAATAAATAAATAAATAAATAAAATATTTAAAAATTCAGCCTGAAAAACAACTTAACGGACTGATTTCAAATTTTGTGGTATAAAGATGAAGTAGTAAAAATGTGGTTCGAATTCAAGATGGCGGAACAAAATGACAGCCAAATAAAATATCTAGAATCGTGAAAAAAAAAAACAATCTCTCAGGTATAAGATATTTTTAGGTTTTAGCGCTCCTAGATGTCAAAAAAATACGTTTTATCAGTTCCGTGGGTTTGTCTGTCTGTATATTAGTTCGCAGCATAGCTTAAAAACTACTCATCAGATCAACCTCAAATTTTAGTCAAAAATTAAGAGTCAGATGGGGATGACCTGCTTATATTTTGGTAAAAATCCAATATGGCAAAACAAAATGGCGTCCTAGTAAAATGTTAAAAAAATCATTAAAAAACCAGTGATTCAACTTATCTCAATTTTTGTACAAAAATCAAGTATTATATAGAAATCAACCCGTAAATTTCTTGTACGAATACAAGATGGCGAAAGAAAATGGGGGCTTAATAAAATATTTAAAAATCCAGCCTGAAAAAACTACTTAATGGAATGATTTCAAATTGTGTGCCATAACTAATTGTGGTATAGAGATAAGCGACTAAAACTGTAGTTCTAATTCAAGATGTCGGAACAAAATAGCGACCAAATAAAATATTTGTAACCGTGAAAAAATCAGGTTTTACGTATTTTAAGATTTTAGCTTCCCTAGATGCCAAAAAGTATGTTTATCAGTTCCGTCGATTCGTCTGTCTGTCAATTCGCGGCAAAAACTACTCATCAGAGTGATTTGAAATTTGAAATATGCAATATGCAAATTCAAAAACCTCTGTGAACGATTCAATTTTTTA
Source organism: Kuschelorhynchus macadamiae (assembly GCA_030620095.1). NCBI lineage: Eukaryota > Metazoa > Arthropoda > Insecta > Coleoptera > Curculionidae > Kuschelorhynchus > Kuschelorhynchus macadamiae. The sequence goes on from JAUTXW010004371.1 coordinate 422,341, forward strand.
CGAAGTATTTGACTTTTAGCCACTATTTACCTCAACCCCTCAAAATCAAATAAGTTTTAAAATTGAAATATATAGATCCGATACCCTCCAAAATAACATATTACCTGCTTGATCTTTAACGAAACTTTCAATTTTTATCCCCTTCCTTTTCCCCTCTGTGTAATTGCAAAGTAAATATATTATCAAGTAGGTTGCCATTGGAATAATCTCTATACCCATAAACCCACAAAAATACGTTTTAAGCTATTTATTTACGGATAATACATTTTTTTCCATTTAGCCTAGCTATTTTGCCCCATCCCCTGACCAGATCAAATAAAAAAACTAATTGAAAAAAAAATTGTTAAATGCGAATAAATAATAAAAAGAAAGTACTAATAAATTAATCTGTTTTACAAAAATAAGTTTAGATTTCTATCACGCCGCCCATGCTTCACAATTAAATCGCCGACTGTTGACGGATATTTAGTTTTTGGGTTGTCTCAATTGACTTTAGATACACGTTTAACATTATCAACAATTACACGAATAAAATAATTTTTCTAGGAGATACTCTTTGACTGCCTTTGCAAACCCCTTAGGTCTATGAATTGCTAGAAGCTCTAAAGGCAGTGAATTAAATGCTTTTATGGCCTTTTTACTTTCTTTATTTATTTATTTTTTTTGATAATTTTATGTTATAAATTACAGTTCTTCAATAATTTATTTCACTTATTTCAGAAATTTTATATTTTTTTTTGTTAAATGATGTGGATTATATATTAGGTAGGTGTGAGTGAGAAGTAGAAATAAATGGCATATTTAGTTTTACCATTCTTTAATTTAATAAAAAGTCATATATAACGATTTTCTTGATGTTAAATTAGGTCAACATGTTGCTATTTTGTTTATTTCTTTGACCATTTGACGTAATCAAATATTAAAAGAGTATTTGTTTATCATTCTATTTGAGTTAGAATAGCTGTTATTTATTACGTACAAATAAAAATTTAAATACCTAAAAATTTAATATACCTTTTTTTCATTTTCTCCAAAGAAAATATTTACAAAGTAAACAACTACCAATAACCTTTAATGGTGTGTACATGATGTGTTTATATTTCCTGTAATCAGGACTTGAGATATTTGAGATGGGGTAATAATTGTTATACTGTGTGTTCCTACATGTCTAGTAAGTTTTAAAGGGGGTGCTTCCTTGCATCATTTTAAGAAAAAAAGTTTATATAAATTCTCGTCCGCAAATGCATTACAATTCCGGAATTGTACATATTTAAAGGCCACATTTTGAGCTAGGAGTAACCATCCCTGACTTTCTTAATTAAAAAAAAAATGGTACCCCACTAATTTTAAAAAATTACTAGCCTTATTGTTTAGAACATGTAAAGATCAAGAAAAAAATCCTCTTTGTATTTTATGATATGACACATCATTTTCAAGAAAAAAAGCTAATTTTATTTTGAAGCTTGCCACAGCCCGTTGCAGTTTTAGTTAGATTCCGAGTTGCTAAAAACTTAAAAGGGGTGATTCCTTGGATCATTTTAAGAAAAAAGTTTTTATACATATATGTCCGCAAATTCCTTATTCTTGAGATACAGGGTGTTAAGTTTTAAAAAAATCGAATGAATATCCTGTATTTTCAAAAAAGTGGCATTTGCTAAAATGATCCAATTAATCGCTTTCGTAGAGTTTTACGCAATTTAGAGTCCAACTAAAACTGGACTGTGCCAAACGCATGCATGAGAATAGAATTTATTTATTTATTTATTTTTTTGAAAATGATGTGTTTTATCACAAAATATTTTTACTAATTAATTAAATGCTCAAAATACAAGAGTTCTAACCACACTACACCACAACTTGTTACGTTCTGGGCGCGCGTTTCGCTAACCAAGTTAGCATCATCAGCAGATGATATAAACTAATAACACTAAAACAGTTTATATCATCTGCTGATGATGCTAACTTGGTTAGCGAAACGCGCGTTCAGAACGTAACAAGTTGTGGTGTGGTGTGATTAGAACTCTTGTATTTTGATCTATCTTCCACCACAGGTTCCAGTGTTAGGACCTAATTAAATGCTGTCAAAATGTGGCTTCTAACCACCTTTGAGGTTGTGCCAGATCTTAATCAAATAGCTTTTGCTATTTCAGAAATATTAAAAAAAATCCTAAGTGTATATAAAAAATAACCCATTTGAAGACCCATATTTCAGGGTTCTTAGCGACCTGGAAAAGCCAGGTAATTCAGAAATCTGACTAAAAATCATAGAAAAGTCAGGGAATTTACAAAAAATAACAGAAAACAGGGATTTTATACTAAACCTGAAAAAATAATAAAACTAATATTTCCACCAGCGTTGCTTGATTATATTTATTTACCCAGTGGCGGCTATTCAGGTGAAGTAGGTGAAGTTCTACTTCACCGAGAAAAATAAACAAGCAAACATCTAATTATATTTATTATATATCTCTTAAAATTTTAGTTTTTACATTCATTTATGCACCTAATTGGTAAAAAATAAACTGTGTATCTCGAATAAATATTTTACTTGACCGTTGGCTGCATGTGTTTTTAAAACTTTATTATAACAACTATAACAGTGGCGCAAACCGCTTTGACTTCGCTGAAGGTGCTATGTTTAGTTTACGATTTTCCTACTATGTTACGTATGTATACGTCTTTGAATTTATTACAAACTGTGACAAATCTAATGAAAAATCAATCCGCCTTGCGAAAGGATTTTTAGGTGAGTTGAACAATTTTGAATTCACGTTTCTGGCATTAGTGTTTAATGGCATTTTCTCAATCACGCACATACTATTTGACGTTCTTCAAAAAAAATCGCTTGACATTCTTCGTGAGGCGTTCTGTAAAAAAAGAAATGAAAATTTTTATAATGCCATGTTTGATAAAGCAAATTCTATTACAGAAATAAATCATTATAGACGTGAGAAATTAGGGCTAAGTATAGAACCCTTTTTTATGAAATATTGGACCATGTTTTAATGGAAATGACACTAAGATTTCAAGACTGTGAAAAACTTGCATTTTCATGTTTGGCAGGTTCTGTTAAATTTTACGAATATAGTTTAAATTTTCCGACTGGCCCGTTTGTAAATTTGTTACAGTTATATGGGGAAATATTTTCGAAGAGTCAACGACTTAAAAAAGAGCAAGTGAAAAAAATTAATAAAAATAAATAGATTTTTACCGAAGCATATAAATTGTTTTCCCTTATTTTGACAATACCGTCGACAAGTGCTTCAGTGGAAGGAAGTTTTTTTTGCTTCAAATGTGTAAACACTTATTTAAGAAATACAATATCTCAAGAAAGACTTCCTTCTCTTGGCAATATTTCAATTCAAAAGGAATTTCTGGAGGAGATTACGGCAACTCATCCATTTTATGAGGATGTTATAAATAAATTTGATGCTATGTAGGACAGGAGAATTGATTGAGTATACAAAATTTAGGTAAGTCGTAAAAAAATATTCTACCCCCTCCACATATAAAAAAATTCTGGACAAAAAATGATTGCGATATTTTCTTGCTTCATTTGTTACGTTTAATTAAACAATTAAAAACTTCTTTAAAATTCCCTCTGTTAAAAGAAGATTCGGATTCGTCATGCCCCCTAAAAGCCAGTTCTTGTTTTCCCAGTAATATAGTCGTATCTACAAGGTATGTCAAAAGCAAGCGGTTTTTCCTAACATCTTCATTGTACAATAATTTAGATAAACGAGCATTTTCGATTAGTGCATCTTTAATTGTAGTCCTATTTTGAGACAAACGTACAAAACCTAAGGTATTTTGAATATGGTCTTTAGACCCTTCATGCATTTTAACCGTTCTAGAAAAATTTTTAAAATCAACGTATCCATCAGAAGCCCATACTGTTTTTGTTTTTCCTAGTATTAAGCAAGGCCAACAATATAAACGCTGCTTAAAAACACTTCCACGAATCCAAGTGTGTGTTTGATACCATGACGTTTGAAATGATCGTTTATATTGTCGACCGTCTTTTTTATCACTACTTAAGGTACTTATCTTCGGCATGGGTCTATCTCCGCGAAGAATTTCTTTTTTCTCATCCTCGGGACGCCTGGAAAATGCCGTTGTCAATAGTGACATAACGATATCGTGGACTGGATTCATAGTTCACACGTTTCGTTTATTTTAAATTTTAATCACTAATTCATATAAACTACTCTATCAGTCTATCTACTCAATAATTAAACTAACGCAACGTCAAAAATACTTTAGATAGAGTAACACTCGACACAGACTAAACGCGCGACATTCACGAAATAATACCAACAAACACCAAATTATTGCCGAATAATCTCAATATCTACCCACTTCCCGCTCAATCTCAAATCGTTACCGGTAATAGTCAAATACGAATACCCCACACGCCCACGCAAATATCAACAAAAACAAAAACGGCTTGTATTTGGCAGCCGGATGCGCGATTGTCATTTACCGATAAATACTAATTATTTCCATTTATATTCAATCTGTGCTAACATTAAGTGGCAACGTCTCAATCATTAAGCGAAGTTTTCATCGCCTCAAATGCAATAAAAAGAGATGGAATGAATCTATATATGCAACACGACCCTTTTCCCTCTTTCTCAGACTTATTAAAAATCCACATACCATTCAAGTGTCCGAGGCGCAATTCGCATCGCCGCGGATAGGTAAAGTCGAATAAAAAAGAAATGATATTGCAGTTATTGGACATTGTACTGTTGGTTAGTAAAGTGTTTATTTATAATTTACGCATATTTGATGAAATTTAAATAGTGTTTGAGACAATTTTCAGAGAATAATGTATCAACTTGGAAAGAATTAATTTTGAGCATAAAAATGTATATTTATAGGAAAGCGAGTGAGGCGGCGCCTCAGTTGCCTCATCTGACGAGCCGCCGCTGATATATAGGGGCTCAAAATAAGCGTATTTGTACGAAAAACAAATAATTTTTGCAGAAAAAGTGGTCAACGGCATCTAATAGATACCGGATTTATAAATTTTTGCAAAAGATATAATTAAACTACTCGATTAGATACATTTTTTTACAATTTCTTGGGACAAAATAACTACTTTAAAAATTGTGGCATGTTATTAAGTTAATTTTGATCCTTTCGCATCGACACGCAACCACTGAATCTTGGTTTTCCGTAAATAAAAATATTTTAGTTGAAAATCTGTTGGAGGAGTCCATTATCTGCCAAAGACAAGTATATGACGTAAGTTATCAAATAGATGATGCGTTAAATGCTAATATTTCCGACAAAATAAGGGTATGTGTTAAAATTGTTTACAAAATTTATCAAGATTTCCTTCACAACCAATAAGAGATTAAAAAAATTCACTATTATGGACAATTGCAAAGATCTTTGAGTCAATTATCACAGATGAACTCTTTGTTGTATACAGGAATCACATAACACCACAGCAACATGGATTCTTTAAAGGTCAATCCACTACTACCAATTTTAGCAGTCATGGAGGATTTCTTAGTGCAGTCTATGGAGAAGGAATTTCAAATCGACTTAATTTATACAGATATATCAAAGGCATTTGACAGCATTCCACATAGACTTATGATCAAGAAACTTGAAGCCATTGGTATATGTGGACCATACCTAGGATGGATCTGCTCGTATTTAGGGAACAGAAAGCAGTACGTCCAGCTAAGTGGAGTAAAGTCTTGCCATGATCTTGTGACTTCTGGGGTACCTCAGGATTCCCATCCTGGACTTGTACTGTTCTTGATTTTCATCAATAGTGTAGCTTCAGTGTTCAGGAATTCAATATGCCTTCTTTATGCAGATGATTTGAAGTTCTTCATCACTGTCAAATCAGTTGAAGACTGTTTTAAGATGCAAGCCGATTTAGACCATTTGGTCAGATGGTGTAGCTCTAACTTATTAAAATTAAATATTGATAGGTGCAAAATTACGCGTTATTGCAAAATCAAGGATCCTGTAATATTTAATTACTGGATTGAAGCCTCGTATTTTGAATGTGTAACCTCATTTAATGATCTCGGTGTGATTTTTGATCATGAATTATCATTCATTGAACATATTGAGCATATAATACTAAGAAGTTTTCGAATGCTAGGTTTCTGTGCCATACTTTTCTGCGGTATAGTAAAGTCTGGCACATAAGTCTGAACGCGTGAAAGGAATGCGGATAAAAAATTATTCTAGTTATGTGGTCCGTTCAAATTATTTTTTTAATGCGTGAGGAATTGAAATAAAATACCAAAAATATTATTGATAGGTATCGGTAGACGTTAGCGTACTCAGGATACCTGTGATTGGCAGATTTCAAAACCCCGGTCCGATCAACGATCAATTATTGTCAGAGAGAAATAGGCATGTTCGACGCGGATGACGTGGGAAAGACGAAGATAAAAGATGCCTTGGATTGAATTGTGAACGGGCCAGGGTCTGAAATCGGAGAATTGCACTGTCGGGCGGAGTTGTATGAGGCAGTGGTGTACGATGTTTAATTAACATATAGCCATAGATAAAATGGTAAAATTGTGGCACGATTTCAAGATAGTGGAAGAAAATGGCTGCTAAATAAAATATTAGCAATCGTCAAAAAAAACGCCCTCCCAGGTTTTATGTTTTATCTTCCCTAGATATTAAACATATGTTTTTTTTGTAAAAAAAATGTTACATAGAAATGAACTGGTAACATTTTGGTATGAATCCAAGATAGCAAAACAAAATAGCGGCCCAATAAAATAATCAATAAATGGTTAGTTTTTATATCTTATTTTATTTATTTATTTTATTTTAAAATTTTGAAAATGTAATACAGAGTGTTTTAAAAAATCGGGTCACTGATTAATTAATATTTTGCTAAAAAACGGAATTTTGGTACACGGATCGACTGCAGGGTATAGAGGTTCAATAAAAAGGGATTTTTTGAAATTCAAGTTACAAGGGGATAAAACCACCCCTTAAATAATACAATATTTTATTTAAGAGACAGTTAGTTTTTAGGAAAAGGCTTGAATAGGTGTTATTTATTTTTATTTTTTACACATTTAAAGATTTTAAAAAATGTATAAAAAGATTTTAAAAAATGTAAAAAATCGGGCCACTCTTGACATAAAATGCTGAATTTTGATATAGAGGTTCATTGTACGGTGTAAAGATTTGACAAGACGGGATTTTTCGAAACTTACATTTCAAGGGGGTGAAACCGCCCCTTGACTATACAAATCTTTTTTATTTACAAAACGGTTAGTTTTTGAAATAAACGCTTGAATAAAGGCATTTTATTCTAATTTTTTCTACATTCGTAGATTTTTTTAAATGTATACAAGGTGTTTTCAAAACTCGGGTCACTGATTAATCACGATCCTCCTCAAACCGCTTGACGCAAAGCGCCGAATTTTTGTATACGTGTTGACTACAGAGCGTAGAGGTTCGATAAGGTACGGTTTTTCAAAAGACTTGTAAGGGGGTGAAACCACCCCTTAAATATTAAATTATTTTCTATTAAAAAAAAACGCTTAGAATTTCGGATAAACGCTTGAATACGGGTATTTTATTTTCATACTTTACATATTATAAGATTTTTTCAAAAATTATACGGGGTGTTTCAAAAATATTGGGCCACTGATTAATCACAATCCCACTCAAACCTCTTGACGTAAAAAGTTGAATTTTGTCATAGAGGTTGAATGTATGATGTAAAGGTTTGGTAAAAGGGGATTTTACGACCCTCAAATTTCAAGGGGTGAAACCGCCCAGCCCCTGCAATATTGCACTTCTTATTATTTACAAAACGGTTAGTTTTTCAAAAAAAAAACTTTGAAGTGTATTTTATTTTATTCTTTACATATTTTTTTTATGTATACAGGGTATTATATAAAAACGGATCTTAAAAGGTACTTAAATAAGACGATTTAAGTACCTTTTTCAACCCCTTTCATTGTCGACATACGCGAACGAAGTCGCGGGTACCCGCTAGCAGTTATATATGTAAAATATTTAATGTACCCTCAATATCCGCTATTATTTTATTTATTTTCCTTTTGCAATATACAAAAATTGGTAAAGTGGCGTTACCCGGAACTTTCCTCGTAACTAAATTGGTAATAAGTTTATAAACATTATATAATTCTTAATATGTGTCACTTTTCTTGATAAAAATAAGTATGTATATCCATATATAACCCATATATTTACTTTTTTATACAGTTTTTGCTACATTTTCCTATTGTTTTTGTAAAGCCAAAATACAACTGTTATTACGTATACGAGGTTATTCACGGTGAGTGTCCTATTAGAAATATTTGGATTACCAATGAACAGACTATCTTGAACATTTGGCTGTGGCCATAGGTGAACATAGACTCTATTTTTAAAATATTTTAAATTATGCGGTATTGCCACTTCTAGCTCAAACTGAGAGCAACATCCGTTTTCTAAATGGAAGGCCCTGTATATTATTGCAATTTTGTATTAGCCTGAAAATTCTAAATATTTTTTGTGATGTTTCCTACACCTAAATTCAACTGTCTCTAGAAAATGACGGATGAAAATTGACATTTTTGATGTTTTAAAGCTCTGTAGCTCCTAATCGACTTAACTTGCAACAAAATAGATTTCAATTTACTATTTTGGTTTTTAGTTGCCTATCTCCTGATACCAATTTTAAATTTGACAGAAGCTGTCAAAATTTGACATTTCCTGTCGAAATTAAAATGAGTATCAGATGATAGGTAACTAAAAACTAAGATAGGAAAGTGCAATCCGTTTTGCTGCAAGTTAAAGCGCATCTCAATTTTCAGGTGCCATTTTCCCAAAGTCAGTTGAATTTAGGTATAGGAAACACCATACAAAAGTGTTTATCATAAAGACATTACAAAAATGCAATAATATACAGGGCATTTCATTAAAAAATAGATACTGCTATCGGTTTGGGTCAAAAGTGGCAACACTGCATAATTTGAAATACTTTAAAAAGAGAGTTTATGTTCAATTATGTGTAGAGCCAAGGTTTGAAAGTACTCTGTTTATTGATTCTTCAGATACTTCTAATTGGACACTCACCGTGAATAACCCTGTCTATATACAATATACCTTTATCGATCAGATCTAATATACATACGTACATACTTACATACATTAATTCACTTACCATACCTATTAAAATAAAACCACGGCTGGGTTACCCCAGTATAACATTTTTTAAATATTGTTTATATTTGCTAATTTAAATTTATTTTAATATTTGTATTTTTCGGTGTAATTAAAATTACATAAACCCGAAACTTTTAAAAGTTCTGTGTTTTTGTAATATTTAAATATTTTCACATTAACATTAATTTTGGTCCAAAATTTGAAGTCAATCAGATAAATAGTTTTTTAGCTATGCTGCGAACAGACTGATATACCGACGGATTCAAGAAAATATGTTTTTCGGCATCTAAAAACCTTGAAATGTAAAGATCTGAAAAAATCTCGGAGGGCGCTCTTTTCACGATTACATACTTTCCTTTAGGATATTTTGAAAATATGTTATCGGTTATTGGCTAAAAACGTATTATTTGTTAAAGTATATTTGGCAAGACATAAAGTATCTAAGTATTAATAAAAGTACCTACCTACATATATTCATTAGGAATTACTTAATATTTCTAATAATACATTTATATTCAAAATATGTTACTTTTTTCTGAGATTTTAAGATATTACATCATTTTACGTTTGTATCTCGCAACCATAATTTTAGAATATATTTTTATTTGTTTAAAAAGAAATATTAGTGGTAATAAATAATAAAGTCGACGCCACCACTGTGCGAAGTTGGCGGTATCGCCCATACAAAGAATTTCTATTCCAAATGTTTTTTTAACGATTTCAATTGAGATCGTATATACTTTACCATCCAGAAACACCCGGACTAGGCAATTGTTTTCTGAAAGAATGCATAGATCAAACTATGGTTTATCATCTTGTTCTGATAGCCTTTTAAGAAACTGCAATGAACATTTTTCGAATTTTGATATATTTCAAAAAACTTTAAAAACTCAGTTAAATTCAGAAATTTATGATCATCTATTTTAGTTATTATTTCTTTTTTTTTACAATTTGCTGAAAATAAATTGTGTGTATATATATAATTTTATTTTTTTTTCAATTTGCTATATACGTAATTTTATATTTCTTAGTATCTGATGAGTAGTGTATATTGAGTGCTATTGTATTGTATTTTTTTTATGGTACTATTTGGAGATTGCTTTTTGTGATGTACTTGACTGAATAAATAATCTCCGAAAAGGGAAAGAAAAAGAAATTGATCTCGAAAAAAAAAGGGCCGAAAGTGAACTATTATTTAGAAAATAAAACGAAAAAAATAGAAAAGGAAGCAGCACCCATGAAACTGGAAATATCGGAACTGAGACGAAAAATTAAAAATACTTTTAAATTTAATTTTTAATAATGACATGTCGCAAGTATATATTAATATTTTGTTTGTAAATGCTTTGTATAACTGAATTTTTTTTTTTACTTAATTTTAAATATAACAGAATATCCTTTTAAAAATTTATACCTTTTCCAGTTAAAGTAATCCTGCTTGCTCTATTACTATAACATTTTCTTTAATATTTTATATTTCTTATACAATTACATTTAAGTTTAGTTTTATTAGTTTTGTTGGCTTCTTTATAAGAAATATAAGTTCTCAAAATATAACTTGGAAAAGTCAGGTAATCTGATAATTCAAAATTGCTAAGAACCCTGTATTTATATAAACTTTCTTCTTTAATTATCCAAGGAGTCAGCCTCTATAATATTTACTCGACATTTAGGAACACTCTGCATAAGAAAATATTTTTAGGTACTATTTGACATTAATGAAACAAATCTTTAATATCTTTCTAGGTTTGTGGTGGAGACGAAGAGATCCAAAGGGCTGTAAACTTGTTACCAAAAACCTTGGAGGCAACTCAAGTTGTTTATACTAGAATCGAAACTCTGTACACTGTCCATGACCTACACAATCTTCCTTAAATTTAAGATTACCCACCAAAGTAATTTCAATCTGACCCTCGAGATCTAAAGATAAGTAAACCTAAAATGGCTATTAGTGTTTTAAGGAAAAAAAGCTATTGGTGTTTATATAAAAAGGGCTTCTTTTTAAACTGATCTCTTATTTTAGCAAATGTTTTATTTTTGTAAAATATTAAAGAATTTTATTGAATTATATTTATATATTTTTAATATTCCCAGCAGTATTGGTAAATTAAGTGTTTTGTTGGTGCCGAATAGGTAGCTGTAATTCAATTAACAGTTAATATTGTATGAGTATTATTCTCAGAATAATAAAATACTTATTACATTCAATATTGTTGACTTGTATTGTTACCAGTTCAGGCTGATAAGAAGTTAAACAGGTGATTAAGTTTATATGTATTTGTAATTTGTAATTAATTTTTTTAAGGAAAATAATGTGTAATATTCATCATTCACATTCCCTGGTAACTCATATAAATGTATGATTTTTTACAATACAAATGCATAATTGAAGCTTGAAAAAAAGCTATCAACTTTGCAGCATATTAAGTAAAGAAAATTGTACATTGGTTATTTACAATATCAGATTAAGAACTAAGAGACTTTAGGCGCCACAGTTTAAACAGCACATAGTAGCATACCCTTTCACTAATCACTTGATGACAGTCGCATCATTTGACCTTTTTGTGTAACTATTCTTATTAAACACACAATATTTACACTTTTCTTTACATCTGTGTTAATAAATCTCTTCTAAATTCTATTATTAATCATTGTAGGTGTGGATAAATAAACTTTGTTCTTAAAATTTTCATCAGTATACAAATAACTGTTAAATTTGTACTGCCAAAACAAAACGCAAACAAAGGGCAGCCATAGGGGAGAGTCTGGAACAGTGGCCACCTTTTCAATTTTTTTTTTAATATCTAAGAATATAAATCGTTATGGCTCGTTTTGACTTTTTTGCATGAAAACTGCATCATTTGCCGTTAGAACTGCATAAACAACTCTATATATATATATATATATATATATATATATATATATATATATATATATATATATATATATAGAATATTCCCCACTGTTGTGAAATGTATAATTTTATCGGGGTGTTTGTTGTTAAAAATGTCTGCAGCTTCTCGAAATGTTTTATAATTTTCGCCAACAATTAAAATTATTTCAATTTTATCTTCTTTTCTTAATTTCAGCGGCATTTCTTTTTACTATAATATTCAAACTGATGTTTCAATAAAGTAATGCAATATTGTGGTTGACAATGGCAGTGACAATGCCATTATCAACAATCGATAAATAACGAAATTTTGCTGTTATGTAGGTAGGAACAAAAGTAAGAAACTGGACTTGCCAGTAAGAAGCCAAAGTTTTACATTCCTTGAGAAGTGATTTTAGATAGGAAGCAACGAATCTAGTTCTAAATATGTTTTTTTATTCTAAGTAAGATTTTGTATTACATTTTGCTATAAAATAAAAATTAAAGGTACTTTTCTCTTGAGTCAATTTCGATTTTTTGGAATTTTGACCACCCTGTATATGCAATCTCAAGTTTGAATATTTTAATATTATTTTGGCAAAAAGCAGAACTTTTTATAAAGAGTAACTTTTTTCCGTAAAATTACTAATAAAAAAGTTTCCCATGTGTTGAGAACTTAAGTAGACACACTGTATATATATATATATATATATATATATATATATATATATATATATATATATATATATGAGTGAATGAATGAAATATATATATATATATATATATATATATATAGGTTTTTTAATTTTAAAAAAGATTTACAAAGTGGCCAATGTACCAACAACGCAGGTACACTAGCCACCAAAGTATGATACTGTGGCCACCTCACTTAATAAGAAAATTAAAATAAAACAGCAAAAAGAAATATTTATTCTAAATATATAAAGAGATAACATATTTTATGTGATTTTTAACAACAATTGAACATTTATTTGAAAAGAAAAACGGTTTTGTTACAATCTAAGTCAAAAAAAGGAAAATACACAAAATTGGGCTTGAGATCAATTGACGCAAAATTAGCAAAAACTTAAACCACTTTTTGGAAAAAAACTAAGCCGTGTATTTTTAATAATTTTTGTTGTCCGAATTATTGCATGCATTCTTCTTCGCTTGCCTAAAATTAAATGCCGGATGGCCTCTTGAGGAATAAGCTAACTAAGGAAGAAACTACAGCTCTTATCATAACTGGGACCCCTTGGTATCCTATCCTAGGACTGAAGATACATTCAGCAAAATGTTCGTGTGGTATGCTTTATTGCCGCAGAAAAATTTTACCATTTTATGGACAAAGCAAAATATACCTAAAACAAGACATATCAAAACATTAATCCAAAAGAATTTCGATTCAATGCTTTTTAAAACTGTAAAATAGGTTCGAACACAGCAGTATTAAACTTCAATAAACATTATAAACAGTCAGGTTATCGGAAATGAAAATAAATTGGCTATTCTTTTGGTACCTCCAAAGGTACCTGGATCTGGTATCTTCTATGTATACCACACCAGCATCAGGTATATCGCAATATGTAAAATTATTGCTATGTCGACGTAAAAACTGAATATTACACTCCTCAGTGTCACTACACATTTTATAAAGCAGCCTACATAGTAACGAATTGTCTTCTTTGATGCAAATTTAACGAAAACAAAAGAGCCCACCTCGATGTTTTCAATATTCTTAAGAGCAGCCTCTTCATCTAACCCATTTATGAAACACACATCCTCTTTTCATTTTTATCGCATAATTTCTTTTTTTTTCGATGGTGGTGCTGAAATCTCATAAAAAGTAACGATGTTTCTCTTTACAGGTGGCTACTTTTTCAAATTAGATTTTCTAGCCTTTTTTAATTGCTCCTCTTTTTGATTCTCGAGTATAGGAGTGTTTGTCAATATTTCGGTGGTTTTCTTTTTTTTCTGTATTGCCTTTTGCGCGGAATTGGTTGTTGAGCGATACGAAGTGGCTTTAAAACACATGGATTAACATATTTCGTTTCTGGATCGATTTTAGATGATGATGGCATACTGTGGGCTTCTGAACCAACCGTAAGAACTTGTTCTGCTACAGGAAGTGATTCCTATTGTGATAGATGCAGCATTAAAGTCTTGGTCAGTGAAAATATTATTGTTAAAGACACATATACCCGTGAATTTAAAACTCAAAGTGCAGTTTTTAGGTGTAAATGCTTAAGGGTATGATTCCTCTAAGATCTGCCAAAATTTTGGCAGCTCAGGTTATAATATTTTTTTAATGCAAAATATACACATTTGTCCAGTGGCTGCAACTGATGACTGTTGTGCAGCGGCAACGTGTTTCATAGTTGTTCAAAATGATTAAGACGGGTGAAACGACAGTTGGTTTGGCGTGACTGATGAAGTGCTACATCCACTGGAGAAATATCTCTGAGGTCATCCAGCCAGTTGGGTTTGTAGCCTCTATAGTTCTAGAGGGCGCGCCTTTTATCATGTATTCTTAAAAAAAAAACTAACAAAGGAGGAACAGAATTCCCAGTTGCATTAATGCATCCACACATCGATTGGATATGATATGTGCGACTTGCATTTGCCCTTTTTTGGCGATAATTTTTGGGTTGCTTGGACAGTTGTAAGTGCTATCTCATCAAAATTAAAAATCTGACTAGGTCCAAAATTATATTTTTTTCATGATGGCATTGAGGTTGTTGAAAAACCGATCTACGACAGGTTTGTTAAAATTCATGGCTCTGCCCAATGAAGTTGCTTCAGCTATCTTAGTGACAATTCTTGGCAGCTTATCAAGTTATATGCCAATTTCCGTGCCGCCTTTGGAGGCAGACAATGTGCAGTTGAGCCATTGCTTGAAGATAAATGCTTAGCTGTTTATTGTGACAAAAAAGAACACAAAAGGACAGGATACATTGAAAATGATTTCAACCTAGCCCTATTATCTGACAAAGTAAATGTACAAATAACATACAATTTTCTTAAAAAATTAAAATAGAATACAAACAAAAAAACAATAAAGAAAATAAACCAGATTGCAAAAGCAAAACTAAATACTACTAATAAATTTTAATTAGACTAAAATCACAATGATGTTATCATATCATTAAAAGGTATTACTCAAACTAAAATGTATGCAGGTTGACATGCAAATTAAAGATATTCGTCAGTAACTGCTGGTTTAGTTTAGTGTATATTGTTGGGACAGAAAGATGCCTGAGGAGCAACAAACTGTTGTAAACCACCTGGGCCAGAAACGAAAAGGAAGACTCGAATGCTGATGTCCTGTGAACAGACGTGTATGCAGACGATCACCTATTCCCCTCAACTCCCTCAAATGAACTTTGGTGGGAGAAGTTAATTTTGTCCTCAAATAAGCAGGAATACCAGTATTTAAAATCTTAAACACAAAGCAAGCAAAATGAATTAAATGGAATTCATTAAGCTTAAGCATACCGAGTTCACGGATGTAGGAAGTAATTTGAGAAAATCGGGGACAGGAGTTATAAAACGAACAGCATGATTCATAATTTTCTGCAGCTGATGATGAGCCACACCATTGATACATGAACCATACACAGTGTCACAGTAATTAAAATGGAATATCACTAATGAAACAACAAGCATTTTTTTTTTAGTTTCAATATCAAGAAGATTTTTAAAAGGGAGAAGTTGTCTAAGGCTAAGATATGCCTTTTGGCAAATAGAACTGTCATGCTTGTCTAATTTCAGATTAAAATATGATTAACTATATAATCTTGGAGCACCTTCCAGTAATGGGGAATTTCGATCTATCTGTCCCTCGTGATCATTAATTTTGTTATGTAGCGCCTTAATGTAGTTGGTGGTATTTGGTGTTTTAGTGCTGATGCCTTAACTGATAATCCGCCATTTTTTACATCTCAAATGGCATCTACCATAGACATTCTTGGTATTTTGCCTATCTCAAGGTTTGTTTTTTTTTTCGATCAGGCATTTTATCTGAAACAAAAGAATACCCTGTTACGAAAACGATTTTTATATAAAATTTGTATGCAGGTACACTGAAAAGCGGCCACCGTACCTACACACAGCCATGGCCGCTGTTCCAACAATCAGGTGTAAAAAATGTCACCACTAATCCACTAGTTCTTTAAAAAATCCAATAATCAGCAGACAAATAAAAATTTTTCTGCAGCGTAAGGTATTACTTTCACGACAGATTTGGGTTCACATCATAGAAACTCGATTAAGCAGAAATTTCAAACTCTCTGGGTTTTCTTACTTAATTCGTCAGTTGCCTACTAGATGGCAACATTGTGACTTTAGGAATAACAAATAATGGAAATGTGACCACTGTCTCAGACTCTCCCCTACTCAATTTTCCAAATAAAATGCATCTTTGCCTGATTTATTGTACATTTAGTAATATCGATTTCTTTTTAGGATTGTTACTGAAGAAAAAATGCAGATGATTATTTATTTTTTTAACTTAGGTTGGGTTAGGATTGGTTAGGTTTGCTTTAAAAAAAGTACGTGGCAGCGCGCTAATTACTTTTTGTTAAAATACTATTCAAGATGTCTACTTTTATGTGTTTTTTTACGTTTGGCAACATTTGCGGAAATAACTTCATTTGATAAATATTCAGGCTTTTTTTTCGCCAAATATAATGGATATTCCGCGTTTTCCTTTTTGCAAAATACAGTTTAAATGATATATATATAAGTGATTCAAAAATATGTGAAAATCGTATATCTTTTTTACCGACTTGACCCTAAAAAAACAGTTTTATTTTCAAATGAATTCTTTAATGAGGTCCATTTTATTACAGATCATAATTAAACTACAGTCTTATATATTACTTGTATGTGGTGATTCAAGAATTCTTTTGCTCAACAAGCGGTTTTGGAATTTGGAATAGTTCTACTTGGCTTACTGAAAATTCAAAAGTGCTTTTAACCTCCTACTACTGCACTCACACTGGATCTGATTTTGTTTTTGTCAAGTTTGGCTTAGCTTTTATAAGTAGGCTCCCTAATGTATTTCCCTATTTAAATGTGGTTTTGATATTGAAATTTCTACCTATTCTGCGAATTTTGTTAGATGTCCAGGAATCTGAGCCAATTTTTAGGCTGAACCTCAGGAAAATTAGGAAGCAGGCTGTTTTTTTAAATTATAGCTCTTTAAGAGTTCTCTTAAGCTAGCTAACGTTTACCTTGCTAGATCCTCCGGAAATCTATAAGTTAATTTTCTCCCACTCACATCTATCAAGTAAAAAAAATTTAAAATTCTAAACGCGACTGTAATAATTCTATCAAAAATGTGTTATCCATTTTCATCTAACCTGATGGAACTTCAATGTGCCCAAGGAATTTTTACTGGATATTCAAAATGAAACATTTTCAATACGGATAAAATTTTGAATTACGGTTTTCGGTTTTTATTTGATCAATATCCATAGTATGCAGCCCGATAAGGACAGCCTCAGGACACCATAGCAATCGTCTTGTACAGGGGATTATATAAGACCCTGACATTTTTTTTTTAAGTTTGTTCGACCAGAATTCTTGCTATGCAAGATTTCGTTTTCTCTTTGGGCAACCAAAATAATCTAGAGCTCGGTACGAAAAAACAATTTCTAGCGGTTTTGAAAATTTTCTTTGTTTTTCGACATACGGATTTTTTTTTCGAAAAATTCATTTTTAAAACAAATCTTCTGAACAAAGCCCACTTGCGGTAATCAAAGATATATCTATCAGATTATGAGCAAGGTTGGTACCCTTAAATTGTCCAGCATGAATATTGTATACAGGGTTCAGCAAAAACTAAGAGGCGGACGTTAAATAGTGATTTGTTGGGTTTGGTTTTTTTGATCAATTCTCTAATTTGATTTTGCTTCTAATGCCAGTTTTAGTAATAATGGACATTTTTACCGAAACGCTTTTTTTACATTTGAAATTTTCTCTTGTTCTTTCAGATATTGCCTTTAATTTAAAACAGATTTTTTTAAATAAAAAATGAAAAATCGCCTTTTATCATTGATATAATTCTCTTCTTTCCAATAAAATACAGTTTCACATGTTCTTTTTGTTTATACAGACTTAATTAAACTGTTTACCCATCATTTCGAATTAACTGAAAATATGTCCTAATAATACAGTGGGTAACAAAGGTCTGAAGAAATTCAACATTGTTAAACTTTAGAATCGGTAGAGTTTTTGATGTAAGTATACAATATTCATGGTGGAATACTTAAGGGTGCCAACCCTGTTTATAATCTGATAGACCATACTGAATCTGATTGCCATAAGTGGGCTTTGTTCAGCAGCATTTTTTAAAAAATCTATTTTTTATAAAAAACCCTGTATGTTGGAAAGGAAGAAAAAAATTCAAAACCGCTGAAAATTGTTTTTGTACCTAGCTCTAAATTATTTTGGTTGCACAAAGATAAAGAGAAATCTTCCACAGTAAGGGTAGTAATTAATTTAGGTAAAAATTTCCTTAGTGCACATCAAAGTTCCAGCAGTGTATTTAGAACCTTATTTCTACACAAAAGATGATGCTCAGTTTAATAAATGGAACGTTAAAGGAAAAAAAATTGAAAACTAATTAAAAACTACACATTTCAAACATTCCAATGATATGAAACGATATCACAATTTCTGTTGTTTTCATTTGCACTTGATCATGACATTTTCGAAAAATCCGATAAAGTAATAAAAAGCGAGATGATCAAAGGTAATGATTATTGACTGCATAAACAAGGCGAGGTTTTCAATGCAGTAGTATTGTTCCAAGTCCCCTAATGAAGATATGGAGAAAGTCAATAAAGAATTGTTTATTTATATTTATTTAAAAAGAGAATTAAATCTGTAAAGATGTAAATGTATTAGGCTCTTTGCCTTCTTGTACATATTTTTCCATATATTGGAAGAGTCAGAACTAACTCACAAATTGTATACACAAATTTCTCCTTTCAAATTGATTGAAATATTAACTTTTTTAAGGAGATGTCAGTGGTAGAAGATTTCCCCTAGGTTCCTTGCCTTCTTTTACATCTTTTCTATATATTGAAAAAGCTATCACATATTGTAGCCATAGATTTCATATCTTTAAGTTCATTTGAAATATAAGGTCTTGGATAAATTCCAAAAATATTCTCTAATACAAGTTTTGCAGTTTCTGTATTCTTTTATTATCTGAAACATTCATTCAGAGTCCGTAAATGGTATCACACAAATTTAATGGTGATGATACAAGTGATTCACAAAGATTTTTTATTTCAGAGTCAAGATTTAATTTTGATGTTATGTATTCTTAATTCATAATTTATGGTTGAAAGTAATCCTAGTTTTTTTGCAGGTTTTTTTTTAAATTGTAGTCTTTTTGTCCGAAGCAATATTAAAATTTTCACATAATTTCTGACGTTTTGATTACAAGACAATTGCGACTGATTTATCATGGTTTATTTCCAAAAGAAACTTTTTAATATAGATTAAAAGATTTGATAGAAAAAAAATAGTATATTGTCATTTGACAATTTGTAGTTCGGAGAGTTAAAAAAATAAATCTGCGTATCGTCCGTGCACTCAATATGGTGATTGGTGATTACAGTGGTACTTTCAAAATGTGGGTTACAAATACAATATAACAGCGAGCTCAAGGTACTACTTTGTGGTGCTCTTACAGTAATGTGAAATGTCTCAGCTCATAGGAGAGATAAAATAGATTTGTACCGTTGTTATTAAACCCTGTATAGTGAACACTAGAACGTTAGATTTTATGATTCACCATATCAAAGGACTTTGTAAAATCGAGTCGAACTAAAAAACTAGAATGGTAGCTTTAAGCTTAAGTTGTAAAAACTTCGTCGGTTACATTCAGATATACACTAGGGCAACCACAATCAAATCGAAATCCAGATATTTTTAGGAAGTAAATTATTACATTTAAAAAAACGTTATGTCTTCTTCCCCGCTAACGTGAACGAACATTCTAAATTTTGGTTCACGCGAAACCAGATGTGACGTCATTAACGTTTGCTCTAATTAATATAAGCTATTTATATGTTTATCGTCGAGATGCTTTATATCGCAGTGCTAGGGTTCTCCGCCCGCAGCGTTAATTTAATTGCAGAAAAGAAAAACAATGTCTGGGTCTTAGTCAAGTGGTTTAATACAGTGAAATGATTATGATTACACGTGTTTCGCCAAACAAACAGGCATCATTAGATCCAGTGGTGGCTCTTCCATAGGGTCATTTGGTCAATGACGTCCCAAAAATATTCCAGAAAATAAATTATTCGTTTTACCGTCCCTCCTAATAGTTGTACTAAAACGCGAACCTTGGGAAAAGATAAATACGCCACACTAAATGCGCGGCGGTCGGTCTCGTTGCGTTCCTTAGACACAATAAAATATGCTATAGTAAGCTAGGTTGGGCAGTCCGAATTGCCCTGATTACCTTAAAGCTTGACGAAAGTACCCGAAGATTTCACAGGTACAGAGCGGCAGCCGAACGTGATAGCAAATGGAATCATCAGCCGGCCTCTTCTCATAATTCGATCGATCGGTCGCGGCATCACGTCGGTATGCGAAAGTTCGATTATTCAGAGGTCGCGCGGTCGATATTCAAACTCGATATATTTCGGACGTTTTTAATCGACGAAAATTGATTTATATACCGTTTTTTGTAATATATATTTTTTATTTTTATGATCCATGTGTGAGTTGGAAATAAATATATAAATTGGTAGTGACTAGTGCAAAAAAATAAATAACTAAAAAATGCTTTCGAACTTAATTTTGAAAAAATAACCAATTTCAGGGTGGTCTATGTTTGAATTGTGATTGTAGATGAAATAAAATGTCGGTAGTGCAAAAAATTAGACAACTAAAGAGTGCTAACGAACTAAATTTTGAGAAAATAACCGAATTCAAGGTAAGTGGTCGCAATTTGCCATAACTTAGTACGCGACAAACTAGTAAAGACAAAAATATAGAGGTACGCAAAAGTACGTACGATTTAGCTAACTGGATATGTGGTTGTGAAGTCTCTAACTCATTTTACTGTTATGTTTGTTTGTTGTTTTCTAAGGACTCGTTGGACTCATTATGGTGCAAGACCAGTGTTAAAGACATGAAACACTCAAAAGAAAAAATAAAAGAACATGCGTTTTCTGCAGATCACATGAAATATTCGGTGAACTATGCTACAGTCGGAAGTGTTGATATTCGCACTCACCTAGACACAGCTTTTAGAAAATCCCTTAGAGATTTTAAAGAAAATATATCCAAAAATCCTCATATTTGAAACAAAATTATAGATTGTGTAAAATTTTGTGGGACACTACGTGGCCATGATGAAACGGCTTTGTCTGAAAATCCAGGGGTTTTTCGAGGGCTTGTACATTTTGTTAAGGAGTTAAGCATAGCTAGACTATCCGCTTTAGCAATGTTAAGTATCGAGAAATCATTTATAAAAGGAATGTGCGTGCAATTTTAACGAACGTATCCATTCAAAATTTTTCCAATTCTAAAGAACGAAGAGTAGACCTGAACTTCAAGAGAATTTAAAACTGAATTTAAAGATAAGATATTTATTTTTATTTTAAGTATACCTATTTTTAAATTTGCTATTGAGCTCCCAATATAATTCACCACGATCCGCCACTGATCAGATCTTAAAATAACAAAAACATGTAAAATATATGACACTGGCACATGTAACTACATAATTAGACAAACACTTTTTTTAGTGTTTGTCTAATTATGTAGTTGCATGTGCCAGTGTCATATATTTTACATGTTTTTGTTGTTTTAAGATCTGATGATGCCTGTTTGTTTGGCGAAACACGTGTAATCATAATCATTTCACTGTATTACACCACTTGACTATTTATTAAACCAGATCTCTTACGAGATATTATGGACGAATTACTTTTTGTTCAAAATTTATAATTTATTATTATTAAAAATTCTTAAAGTTAGGTTAGGTTAGGATTGGTTAGGTTTGTTGTAAAGAAAGCGCGCGGCAACCGAAGTCCGAGTCTATATTAAGACAATGATTTTTTTAACAAAATCTATACTATTAAGTGAATCCCCCCTTAGAAATAGCACAAGTTTGTCAAAAAAGTCATTCGTACGTTTTTCTTATTTAACGTGAACCGACTTTCCGACGATTCGTTCACGTTAGCGTGGAAGCAGCAACGGACATCAGTAGTAAGCCTTTTAAGATTTGTGTGAGTGACACTTTAAACTTGTATTTTATTGCCTGAAAACATTTGTTTCGGTGTATTATTCTCAAAACTCTACACGCAATATACAGGGTGTCCATTTAGTGTGTAATTCGATAGCTCGTAAGATATTACAATTAGCAATAAGTTCTTTTACAGAAATTTATTAATTGAAAAAAATTGCATATTGTAAAAATATTTTCGAATATACAGGGTGTGTCACAGAAGTAGTACAGCCATTTCTTTAAATTTAATGGAAGACCTACATTTTGCAACCAGAAATGTCTGATCAATGTCATTTTTTACTCAACCCTAGAATTTTTTTTTTGTTGGTTGCGGTATTGGCAAGTTATGATTTTTTTCCCTTTTTTTTTGCTTTTTAAGGGGCTTAATAAAAAAATTCATAGCTCAATTGTTTACTCACATTAAAAAAAATTATTTTGTAGAGCATTTGGGCAGATACCATAAAATGCCATGTAAGTGTTGGGATTTTTTAACTGGATGTCAAAGGTCCAAGTCCAAACTTTCTTAGATTAACTTGAATTTTTCTGAAACATTTTAAATGGAACACCCTGTATGGTATTTTTTAATAATTTTTAACGAAATATTTAACCTTTCTTCCTCATTTAAGAAGTAGAAAAATTAATAGAACATAATTTGGTAAATGCTAATCGTTGTAATATTAAGTGATTGTTCCTAAAATGAATTATTGAACAAGAAATGATAAACATGGTGTACACCATACGAGGAAGTCATGGAAAAAGCTTCAAAAATGTATTATATAATATAACTTTATATAATATACATTTTTCCCAGAAGATATCCTCAAGCAATTTATTTCACAAAAGAAAAAAACATTTTAAAGCGCAGGATCTGTTAAAAACAACAAGAAATAAGTAGAGGCGCAACTAGAAAAAAATTTTTGAGGTGAATTAAAATTGTGTAATGGTAAATGAAAATTTATAATTTGTATCTTAGTTTTTTTATGGTCTTTCTTATGGTATAAATTTTAGGTCTTAACGGGGAATAAAAAAAATTGGAAATATTTAGAAATAAGTAGAGGCGCAACTAGAAAAAAATTCTTGAGGAGAATTAAAATTGTGTAATGTTAAATGAAAATTTATAATTTGTATCTTAGTTTTTTTATGGTCTTTCTTATGGTATAAATTTTAGGTCTTAACGGGGAATAAAAAAAATTGGAAATATTTTATCTTGCGAGGATATTTTTTCTATTTTTTCGAAATGTACAATTCGTTTTGCTACAAATTTCGGAGGGGTGAGTTCTAACCTCCAAAACCCCCTCTTGGATACTACAGAATAAGACTTTTAAATGAAGAGAATAAACTTCGCTTTGTCAGTGATGGAGGAATCTACATTAAGCGTAAGGGCTATTAACCAAAAGTTGGATATCCGAAAGTCTTCAGTAGCCAAGTAGCAAGTAAAAAAAGTTTCATCCAAATCATATAGAACTACATCAAGTGCTGACTGAACTTGATTAGGAAAATCGCGTTACCTTTTGCCATTGGCCACAACAGATTGTCTCTTAATGTCTGTGGAGGTATTCTCCACAACTGTGTCACTGGACCGTTCTTCGTTGCTCAAACATTAACTGGCAACAGATTTTTGCAATTTCTACAAGAATTTCCCGGTTTAATTCAAAAAGTTACATACATGTTTCAAAGCAACATGCATACAACAGAGTGAATGGTGATAGTGTATGGTTCAGACTGAACAATCAAATTCTAAGCATTTGCTTTGAAGCTTGCTTAAAATTTGATTCCAACTTCAGACAGGTAGAAACTGCAGGCAAGAGTAAGCAGCTCTCTCAGAGGTAGTCAGCCTATGTGGCGCCACATTATACCCTTTGGTTGATTGGTAAGCTTATGTTTATTTTTAAAGAAAAAAATCAGGCAATCAAAAACATACAGTCCAGAAAAGTCATAATATTGAGATCTCGATATCTGCCATTACACGATTCCCTACCTATTAACTTTGATAATATGCTCGTTTTTGTCTAATGAAAACTATCTGAGTCTACACTGTTACCCCAAAATATAATGCCAAATCGTAGTATTGAATGTACCATGTTGGGAAATGCTCAGTCCGCAAATCCCCCTGAGACATGTACCTAGACATTACTCTCAAGGAGTAACAAGCTGCGTTTATCTTCTTGCTAACTTTCAACACTTGAGTCCTCCAATTTAAATTCTGGTGTATATGAACTCCCAGGAACTTGGTACCCACATCAAGCTTTACTCTATTCAAATCGTGCTGAGTTTCTTCCGGGATGTCTAGGATATTTTGACACATTCTGAAACAAATATAGTGGATCTTCTCATCATTCAGAATCAACCTGTTTGAAGGAACCATTCCTGTGCTCTGTTCAGCTTTAACAGAGCATGTGCCAGAGGAAAATAAACAAAACACAGAGGTGTACGAGTATATTTAAATGAAACTTTTTCTGAGAGGTGGATAGTTCGAGGAGGAGCCTGCTAGATGTCCTGATTTGATAAGTGTGGATTTTTTATGGGGTTACATAAAATCAATTATTTATCGAAAGACAAAATACATTGGTCAAAATGGAAGCTATTTCGAACAGCTTCTGTAATTTTAGTTGAAATATGTATTTTTATTTGAATTAAATTAGTGTAAATTATTTTAGTAGTTAATAAACAGATTCCATTTTAATTTGTTATTAATTATTTTAGAGTTGTAATTTAGTCTATTAATTTTCTACTTCTTAAATAAACAAGAAAGTACATATTTCGATAAGTAAACTACTTATGGTTTTACATTTGAAGAAAACCCCTATCGCTGTGGTGGAAAATCAAGAAAATAAATCATAACTGGCAACAGAGGAATCGATTTTAAAAATATTTTGGATTGAAATAATAAATAGATGCATCAGTTCATGGTAAAATATATAGTATATTCCATTTGAAAATGTTGAGAAAAATTCAAATTAATTTAACGATGAATTTTTTATTCAGTCACTGTAGCAGCAAAAGAAGAAGGAAAAAAATCATAACTTGGCAACGCTGCACCGGTGTGACACACCCTGTATATTTGAAAATATTTTTACAATATGCAATTTGTTCAACTAAGAAACTTTTGCATGAAAACTTTTTTGCTAATTGT
Organism: Kuschelorhynchus macadamiae; assembly: GCA_030620095.1. Classification (NCBI taxonomy): domain Eukaryota; kingdom Metazoa; phylum Arthropoda; class Insecta; order Coleoptera; family Curculionidae; genus Kuschelorhynchus; species Kuschelorhynchus macadamiae. The sequence goes on from JAUTXW010004371.1 coordinate 447,781, forward strand.
AATATCTTATGAGCTATCGAAGAATACTTACTAAATAGATACCCTGTAGAGGAAATCATTAAAAAATTTGGCGCTGCTCTCCATAGATAACATATCTATTAAGATGCAGCGTATTCCATCCCAAAACTTGTGTTGTACCTTCTAATAAAGAAAAGGCACGGTAACATGAGCTTAGGCAATGTGAGAAATAACAAAAGAACTTCATAAATTGAAAAGTATAATAAATTTAGTCGAAAATAATTGTATGTTACAAAAAATTTTTTTGTTTACTTTTGTTGTATGTTTTCAAGAAATCTCATATCATATGTTAATAAAATGTTTCCAAATTTACTTGCTAGTATAGTAGGTACGTGTGACAAATATACAAAAATATGTGTCTGTGTCATTGTGAATCTTGACTGATATATTATTTTAATTATTAGTTGAACTGCCCAGATCTTACATTCCTACACGTAACTCAAAACACATAATCATTAGTTTCGTATATGTCTATTTTTTATGAATAAAAAGAAATAATCCTGAAAAAATTCCTATGGCTGTACTCAAATAAGTAGTTGTAATTTTGTTTTTGTTTCTGTATTATATATTTTTTAAATATATGAATGTTTTAAAATTATGTGATCAGTATATTATTTTTCCAGTTCCAAATTACACTGGCCGACAAAAATTTTTTTTTATTGCAACACAAGAATAGCCTGGCAATGGACCTATCCAAATACGAAAATGACAAATAGAAAGTTTTAGCACGTAGGGTTTTCTTGTTAGACTTGTAGAACCATATCGAATGTTACGATACTTAATACCTATAGAAAAAATGATTTCAGAAAATTCTTAACCGTTTTATTGACTATGTTTACAGTTTTCGCCTATTAAACATACCATACATCTAACAGAATAGCAAACTAGAATGAGTAACTTAAAACACTAATTAAACTTTATTTTTTCCGTTTATGAGGTGTCCTTATCTTCTCTCTTCAAAAACCAACAGTAGTCACCCATCATTGCAAGATCCCATCGTCCTTGGTACCGAATTTCCATTGTTCTGATATCTTGGTGAAACCTTTTACCCTGCTAGTCACTAACAGCTCCCAAATTTTTAGGAAAAAATGACAGATGGGAATAGAGGAAGTGAATTTTTAATGACATTCTGGCACGAAGCGCTTTATAGGCATCTAAGAGTTCATTAACTAATTCTTCATAATTTTCATCCATATTGTTGCCTAAAAATCCTCTTACTACATTAACAAATGAATTCCATGCTCTGATTTCCTGCCTGGTAAGTTTTTCTGTAAAATTGACATCGTTCATCAATTTTTGTGATTTGTGACCCAATAAAAATGCCTTCTTTTAATTTGGCATCGCTTAACTGGGGAAAGGTTTGTCGTAGGTATATAAATCCATCATCATCTTTATTCAAAGCCTTCCAAAGTTTTTCATCAGCCCAAGTTTAATGTGAAGAGGAGGCAAAAGACATTTTTGGGATCAACAAGAGGTATAAATTTAACATTTTGAGATCCCGGTTGAAATTCGCTTCTTTCTGGCCAAATTTTTGTTACATAATGCTGATTTATTGCACGACTGTCCCATAAACAAAGAAAACAGCAATATTTTGTAAATCCCCACTGAAGTCTCACTAAAATCGCTATAACTTTTAAGTCCCCACACATCTGCCATTTATACCTTGTTTATTTTATACAAAATCGTGAGCATATTTTCATAATTTTCTTTCGTTGCAACTGAATGGGCAACTGGTATAGAGGGTGTTAAATTTTTAAGCTATATTTAGATGAGTCTATGAATAAGCGCTACTCACGGGGAGAATGTTCAATATCAAGCTCCTGCATTAAACTATCTATATCAGTACACGCGCACAACGAATTTTCCATACTGTAGAATTCAGAAAATATAGCATTTCTTTTTCTGAAATTAGTAATTTTTGTTTCTTTGGTCAATAGGTTCCATTCCTTAAGACGGGAACCCAGAAGTTCTGACTGTTGCTTGAATAACCCCAAATCACGTACTAAATTATTTAATTCACTTTGAACTATCAAATGTGGCTCGCCGGAACTGGGACCTGTGATAAAAGTGGAATTGGTGCACTGTTCTTCTGAGCTACCTGATGATGCGTTATCTCTCAAATCAATGTCAATTTAAGGGCGCGCAAATTTGCATTATGAGGAACAGGTCGTATGGCTGCAATCTGCAAATTTGGATATTCTATATTGTGCTTTCCCTTTTTGGAATAACCTTTGTGAGGCAAAAATAACAATCTCAGAATGATTGGTGGGTTCTCGCCATACCGTTGGAACTGCAAAAGGCATACTTTTACTCTTTCCCTTCATCCACTGCACCAATGATACACTACAACTAACACAGCACACATGAGGAGCCCACCGCTTATCTTGATCCTCAATTAACACACCAAAATATTTAAAGTAGGCTTTTTTTACATTTTCGAAAAATGGCGTGGCTTGTGATTCACCAGAAATTCTCCACAAATATAACAAAATTTGTCAGGAGAAATTTTGCAACTTCGGCGCGTTTGACTTGACATTCTCGTCACAGAGAACCACTCAATTCGAAACTCAACAGAAGAGTTATGTTTAACGTTTATTTTATGTCTAATGTTGTCACAACCCAGTCTAGGTAATTTTTACGTTGTAAAATGAACCCATTTTAGCCGCCCCACAATAAAATTGTTTACCTGCCAATATAAAAGGTTCTAATTAGACTATTAAAAACTGGTACGTATTAGGGCTTTCCGAATATTTTTTTTATTATTGGGAGGGTATTTCCATTGTGAAAATAATGAGCTGGCCTGTGTTAGAAAAATCTTGTCGGCCAGTGTTATGTTTTAAAATTATTTACCTAAAATATGTAAAAAAATTTTAAAGGTAAACAAAGCGTCGTGCTACATGTTAAAAAAAATTAGTACATTCCTTTACCCGGAACTTTCCTCGACATCAATTTTTCCTTTTATTATGGATAGTGAAGAATGACCCAATTTAGGAGGGAAATAGTCATTTAGTAACTAAAAATATATACTGTCTTTTCAAATATTTTTAGTAGACCACCATATTGAATTCCTACCAATATTTGACCAGTTTGTACCTATTGTCGCTCTTGATTTTTGGATATAATTTAAAATAAGTAAAATAAATTTAATAAGCAGTTTTGACATTAACACACACCGCTGTTTTGTTACGTCATGTTGAATTCGTACCAGTTTATCCCTATATCACATTTAATTTTTCATTCAGTCATTTGAAGAAGATTTTTTTAACATTTTTTTTCACCGCCATTTTGTTTCGCCATCTTGAATTCATAACAAAATTTCAGATAAATTGGATAAGTTTTTTAGTAATAATTTTTTTTAACTTTGTACTAAGCTGCCACCTTTTCCGCCTACTGAATATTTACTAAAATATCAGGTCATCCCCATAATGACCCTTAATTTTTGACCGACATTTGAAGTCAATGGGATAAGTAGTTTTTAAGCTATGCTGACAGACAGACCGACGGAATTGATAAAACGTATTTTTTTTTGGCTTCTTGGAACATTAAAACGTCAAGGTATGTAAAATCTGAGAGGGAGATTTTTTGACGATTACAAATATTTTATTTAATCGGCATTTTGTTCCGCCATCTTAAATTCGTATCACAATTTTACCAGTTTATCTCTATGCCGCAGTTAATTATTGCACAACATTTGAAATCAGTCCATTAAATGGTTTTTATATGTTTTAATAAGCCGCCATGTTGATTCATTCTAAAATTTTCCACGTTGATTTCTACATAATACTCGATTATAGTCCAAATTTGAAGTAAATTGAATAAAAAGTTTTTTACTGTAATATCGTACCAAAATGTTACCAGGCAATCCCCATATGACCCTTAATTTTTGACCAAAATTTCAAAATCAATCGGGAAAGTAGTTTTTTAGAGCTATAACTCGAACAGCCAGACCCGACGGAGTTGAGATATGTTTTTCGACATCTAGGGACTTTAAGACGTAAAGATCTGAAAAAATCTCAGAGGGTGATTTTTTCACCATTTCAATACCTCCCTTTTACGAGGAAGTAAGAGTTGCGAAAAGTTACTATGTCTACAAAAATATTCGATTTTCTTTTCAAAAAAGAAAAGTTAATTCAAAACTATCATCAATGTCTTGCATTACAGATCTTCACGTTTTGGGTCCCTAGATGCCAAAAAAAAGATCTTTTCTCAAATCCGTCGGTCTGTCTGTCTGTTCGCGGTATAACTAAAAAACTACGTATCCGACTGACTTTAAATGTTTGTCAAAAATTAAGATGGTAACATTTTGTTAAAAATACAATATGACGGAATAAAACGGCAGTGAAATGTCGAAAAAGTTTTTACCTCAAACTTTGAATAGATGATAGAAATAAACTGGTAAAATTTTGGTACGAATCCAACATGGCGAAACAAAATGGCGGCTCAATAAAACATAAAAAATGTACCTACAAAAACTATTTAATAGATTGATTTCAAATTTTCTGCAAGAATTAAGTGTGATACTAATTCAAGAAGACGGCACAAAATGGCTGTCAAAGAAAATATTTCTAATCGTGAAAAAATCACCATCCTAGTCCCAGACTTTTACATATATTTACGATTTAGGATCCCTAGATGCAAAAAACATGTTTTCTCAATTCCGTCTGTCTGACAATTCGCGGCTTAGCTAAAAAACTGTTTACCCGATTTACCTCAAATTTTGGTCAAAACTTAAGGGGTCATGTGGGGATGATTTGGCAACATTTTGGTAAAAATCCGATAAGTTAGAACAAAATAGCGGCATAATGAGTGATTGATTATACGAAAGTTGTAGGGACTTCTGAGAGCTACAACCAAGAATTATTCAATTTATACAGGGTTGAGGATAAGTTTGCCACAAACTAAACTTACATTTTTTAATAGAACACCCTGTATATTGGTTTTCAGATTTATCCCTTTTTGGCCATTCACCTAATATAAGGTGGAGTCATTCAAGATTTATAATCATTTTATATGTGTATATACGCATATAATTTGGTAATAATTTTTATTATTATTATTATTTATTTTCCTCCATAAAAAAGAAAGTTTTATTCCAAGTGGAATTTTACCGAATATTTTGGCATGTTATTACGCCGAGATTTTGTTTAGTCATTATGGCTTTACAGAAAAATTTAATCAGTTTATCCCTAAATGTCACTTTAGTTTTGGGCAAATTTTGAAGTCCATGCAATAAGTGGTTTCTTAATAATGATTTTTTTTTATTTTTCTACCAAAATGTAAAAATTTCATCCCCTTATGTCCACTGTTTTTTGACTATGAAGTTAATCGGATAAGTAGTTTTTGAGCTATGCCGCTTACAGACAGACAGACTGACGAAAATAGGAGAACACGTTTTTCGCAGTCCAGAGACCCTAAAACGCGAAGATGCGAAGATCTGCATCTCGGAGGGTGATTTTTTCACTATTGCAATAACACTTTTATATCTACCCCGTATACCAGCGATTTACTTCTCCAGTATACACTCTAGTATTAATAAAATCGGGAAAATACCCAATAGCAATTTAAATATAAATTTTATTATTTCATTGTTGTCGGCAGCAATAAAAGATAACCTTGTACATATAATAAAAAAATTATTTATTCATAAAATACTTATGTTTAGAATACAACGTTTTTAAGGTTAACATCACAGATAAATCTTATGTTTTTAAGGCATCATATTGGTATAAAATATATAAAAAAAAATTGTTCTAATCAACATCTAGCCTATCATTTAGACAATTTAGGTATTTTATTCTAGACAAAACAAGTAATAAATATTTTTAAATTGAACGTTAAGACATATAAAAATGTATATAGTTTTATTTTTTCAATATCAGTCCTTATTACTAACCTTAAAACTAATGCAAAAAAATATATCATACTTTCTTCAAAATATTTTTTCTATATCAGTGATAAAAAGATAGTTTAAGCTGTATTATAGCCTAAATAGAAAATGATTATGTTGGACATATGTCAAATTGCATATAAAAATTATAAACCCACCAAAAACAAATGCTTGGGTTTTTATATGTATTATCAAAAGTGTGTTACTTTCAAATATTATCGTATATGGCTTTTTTTGTAATGGGATATTGTATATTTTGTCTACTAATGACCAGGGACGCAAATATGGGGAGGAGTTAGGAGGAGCCACAATCCCCAAGGTTTTTTGAGTTGAGAAATTAGCTTCCGTAATGTAATTTCAAAATATGAATAAGTTTTGGTTGAGTTCGGGGCGTCCCTTAGCTTCTTCTTGCTGAATTTGTTACCATAATCTTTAAAAACAAAAAACAAACAAGCAAGAAAATTGACATGCATCCTATCACAAATGGAAACGTGAATCTTTTAACCCTTAATTTGATTTTTTTATCCAATAGGAAACAACATTAATTATACGATTATTATCGGAAAAACAAATATTTTAATCATTTCATCACGTAAGGGTCTATATCATTATCATGGTTTAAAAATACATAAATGTATTTTTAAACCATTAAAAACGCAATCGAAAAGTCAAAGTGAAAAAGAAAATCAGGAAAATAAATGTGATAACAACATTAGTCAAAGCACAAAAAAAAAACAGCTAAATATAAGAAAAAAAGATGAAAAATCCTAGTATACATTGTCAAATGAAAAATTTGAATTACCAGTAGACTATGGGCTTTTACATCTATAGAAGTTAAATTACATATAGTGATAATATATGCGACATCCAAATGCTGCATAGAATGTTATTAAATTAGAAAAATACGGAAAATCGGAGCACAAATGTACACTGCAACACAAAACATATACCCCCGTATTCACTAAAAATTTAAGAGTTAGATCTAACTGCCATGACAACTGAAACTGTTAGCTCGCCATTTGTGTTTTGCGTATGTCACTGTCATTTTGTAATGTGACATTTACGAAAAATTATGTTTTTAATTGTTGCTTATGTCATTTTAAACCTACAACTGTCAAATTAGACCTGGTCTAAATTTAAAGCTCTTTAGTGAATACGGCTGATAGCTTTTAGGCGATATTTAACATCGTCCAGATATGCGCAATGTCATATCTTGTAAAGTTGGGTACACGAATCTGAGTCTATAAAAAGAATGTGAGTAACTATAGAAATGGTGCAATGACCACTGCAATACAACTCTGTATATCCATGGCAACGGCCTGCTTTTGACATATCTCCCCCTTTCGTCGATGTTTTAGATCTGTGTGGTGTACTTTATTTGTTGTATGACGAGTTGAAAATTGTACGGCGAAATTGTAGAGCCATTTAAAATGAAATGAAACAAAGTACAGATAAGATAATGGTACCATATAATGGGAAAAAAGAGGGATCAAAAAGAAAATATATCAAATCTAAACAAAAAAGGGGGGATTTTGGCATGGAATGTGGAGTTTGTCTATAATTTTATATTATACGAAGGTGACAGTACATTCATCCAGCATGCGACCTTTGCCAGCGAAGAAACTAATATTGATCTGGGAACTAAAATTGTAAGTGGTTTGGTAGAGCTATTTATTTTGATAATTTTTTTCCTCCCTAGATATCTTCCTTTGGGTACAGTTAGGGGAAACAAATTGAAGAATTGTTTCTTGGATTCGTCTTGTGCCAAAAAGGCAGAAGGTCTTTCTGTCATAGAACTGATAATACACTTAAGATGAATGCATAGTGATATGATAAAGCAGTCTCATTAGTTAGTAGCTATATATATATATATATATATATATATATATATATATATATATATATATATATATATATATATATATATATATATATATATATATATATATGACAAGAATAAAAAAGGAAAGGTTTAAGTGAAATGTCCAAATATTGTAAAACACTACACCGCTTAAAAGGATTTGATGGTTAAGTTTTCTTTATAAAGTCCATCAAAAACTCGACAATGGTATCTTGCCATTATTGTACAGGTTGTTTGGCTAAAGACGGCTTGTTTATTATATAACAGAGAAAAGAGTTATTCGGCTTAGATGGCAGAGAAGATATTAGATTCTTGGTAGCTTAGTGTCTAAAAGTAAAAGATGGGTGAATAAAAAGAACATTACATGAATCTCCTGCGGAGGTATAAATATAAAACGAGCAATTATTTTAAGACTACCAGAAGATGAATCTAAAGATAGAATTGATGATTTTCCCGTATACGCTACTAAGGGCCCATGTCGGAACGGAAAAAAGGGTAAAAACCTTTTTTATATTTCATTTTGTATAAAATGTGAAACCAGATTATATTTAGTTGAAAAAATAATTTCTTTTATACTTTTCGGCATAAATTTATAGTTGATTTTTGTTAGTAAATACAAAACAAAAACAAAACAAACCTTAAATATATATATATATATATATATATATATATATATATATATATATATATATATATATATATATATATATATATATATATATATATATATATATATATATATATATATATATATATATATTCCTTATTATATACATAATATACTGAAGAGGTTCGTTATGTATATTTTAAGATACAAATCATTTTTTTTGTTCTGGGTACTCTCACTATTTTTCTTGAGTTATATCTTATAACCATGTATAAACTACCTTTGTAAAAATGTTCATATTTTTTGTTTATTTAACTTTTGCCAAATTAAGAGTTAATACATATAATGAGAGAATATGTTGCCTTTTATGAGAGGGTTTTTGTCGACAATTTTTAAAGATGAAGTTATCAAACATATGACATTTATAATAACAAGAATCCTATTTGTCAGACAAAATGTACAGGTCGTCTCACTAAAAAATATCCCAATAACTCTGACATTTGAAAATGTATCTCACTTTTTGATAACTTATCTAAGACTTCTAGTAATTGCTTTTCTAAAAAATGCGATTAATTAAATTAATAACACTGTATAGAGTCTCTAATTTTCGACACCTACCACACATGTAAGTAATGTAGTGTATTACCGTTATTTGAAAAGAAAGGGATGCGATTTCGACAAAAATACGCCGTGTTACCTGTTTGTGAAACGAAGATGCTGTAAGAAAATATTCATAGCTCTCTACTAACAAACAAACCAACTATAATATTTATGAAATGCTTAAAAAACTAATGTTAGGTTTAAATCTTTTATTTACGGTATCTTTTGTATTACAAGAAAGTAGCACAGTAATACATCCCTCTTTTCAAATAACGCAAAACGCACGGTTGCGGTAGTTAAAACTTGGGGAGAGCTTTTTTATTCTGAAAGACTTTTACCTTCACAACACAGCCAGTCAAAAAAGCCTCTATACAATGCTTATTTTTTGTGGATTTTTCACACTACATTTAACCAGGCAATTGGGACCACGAAAAAATACGCATAAGTTATTATATAGAGCTCAACCAATAAAAAAAGAAATCAAAAACAACTGTAAAATATTCTTTTGAAAAGTTACATTTTAAATGAAAAAATACCAACGAAAATTATGTCAAAAAATCTACGTACACTTAAAAATTAAGTCGAAAAATGTCAAGGCAAACTTATTCAAGTTACCCATTACCGGCTAAATTTAAAACAAACGAATAGTTGTCGGTCATACTGTTTAATCTGTTACCCTTTGCCAGTGTTGCCAACCGTACTATTACAATACTATATACAACCGATTAATCAAGAAAAATGATCAATCCACTGATCATGCAAAAATCTCAACCAAACACCGTGAATCAAACAAGGGCATTCAATATTCAGATTTAGACGATTGAGATAATGTCGATATCGATCCAATTGTTACCTTTCTACGATGGCGTGGCTGTCGCTAAAATTGCTCATCACTTTTAGCTTTGAAGTTTTGATTTGTCGCTCGCTCTTAACAATTAGGCACTGACAGTGACAGATCGTTGATCTGTCACTGTCATGTCTTTTTTGGGTTGTCGTAGGACAAACAAACTGATTTAGCCCATGAGGCTTAAATATTGGTTGATAAGTCCCACAATAAATTGGTCAAATAGCTGTCATAGGACAAGCAGCTGTTTTGTTGGACTGCCTAATTGGAAAGTACATTTCAGACAAAAGGTTACTATTTTATCATTGGTCAAGTTGCGCAATTATGTGTAACTTTTAAACAAACCCTAAGTTGTCAACCTATGCTGTCGTAGGACATGACAGATTGTTGCACCGCCCTATTACAGTTTACTGTTTAGTTAGTTAGTGTTTAGGTTAGGCTTAAGCGACAGTTGTCATTGCAATTTTTGCAATTATTCTATTCAATCAACGATCATAAACACAATATTGACCACAGGCCACAGTCAGTGACACCTTATCCCTATAACGCAACTAATGCAAAGGTTTTTCTTAACGACCCAAACATTATTGAGAATGTATCTTTAGAAATTAATACGGAAAAAATTGATAAGTTTTGGGCCGCTCTGTTAATCTACAAATCTCCTCTGAATGAAGACATATTTCATGAATTGTCAGATTATGTTTTATTTGTTATTTCCATGCCGCATTCTAATGCAGAATGTGAAAGACAATTTTCCTCTGTAAATTTAATTAAAACTAAATTAAGGAAACACCACATTGAATGGCACACTCATTGTACAACAGAATGTAAAAGATGCAGTTTTGAGTCATCAAAAAATATGCGTCTCGGTTTAGGACAACATAAGTATGACCACAAAAGGAAAGTCCTAGTTCAAAATAAAGATGATACCGGATATGATGATATTCTCATTGTGGATTAAATTGTACAGCTTGCCACTCAAGAGATAAAAATTGCGCGGTTTTCACACACCCCCGTACGTCACTAAAAATCGTGAACATCATTCACATCCCCATCTCAGATTTGCCAAGATTACAGGTGTATGAGACTATTTTATTAGTTCAGTATTTTAATTATTTTAGTTTTGTAACATTTTATTAGTTTTAATTTTGTAACAGTTTAGGTTTTTACCCAAGATATTAAACAATCTTAAGGTAATTGATTTTTTACTGTTGTATCCAAATATCATGTTTTTACGTATAAAATTTTAATAAATGTTGTTATAAAAAAGTATTTTCATTGTTTTGCGGAATTTTGCTCTTATATTACCTATATTCTAAAATTAAAATATAAACTAATACTAATATAAATAACTTCTAAGAAAATATACTATTATTTTCTGTCTTGTACTATTATTTTCCTGCATACTGTACTATTGCCAGGTCATGTTAGTTGGCAACACTGCCCCTTGCAAATAAAACTGCAGGTGACGAGCTGCCAGGAAAAGGCCATTTATTTTGGAGACAAATATAAAAAAAAAGTTGGCATTTGCTAAGGAATAGGTTTCCTAGCCTCCTGAGTTTTGGGAAATTGTAGTATTTAGTGAAGAAACCAAAATTAATATATTTGGCGAAAGGAGAATACCTCATTGAATATTGCAAATATTTTTTCGATAGTAAGGCAAAGAGGGGACAGTGTTCTACTTTGGGGATGCATGTCCACTATAGGGATAAGAAATTTGAATTTTATTGACTTTAAACGGCTCAGCATGTTTACATGGATATTTTAAGAAACAGTCCGGGAATGGATGATCCATAACGTGAGACAGGTTCATACCCCACCGCAATCTCCCGATGTTAATCCGATTGAACGTTTGTGAATCGACTTAAAACGAGGTATTCGGAAACACAATTTTTCTTATAAAAAGGTATTAAAACACAAAATAATAAAGGAATGGAAACCCATGCCCTCGGAAATAACAAGAAAGCTCATTTCAAGCATGCCAAACAAGTTACAAAAGATGATCAAAGCCAATAGAGGTCCAGCAAGACATTAAGCGAAAGAACTTGTAATTTTCACATAAATAAATATTAATTATTTTTAACCGTATAGAGATTTTTTGACTTAATTTTCGTTGGCATTCTTTCAAATAAAATGTAACGTTTCAAAGGCATATTTTGCAGTTGTTTTTTATTTAATTTTTTATTGGTACACTTTATATCATAACTTAAGTATAATATATTTTTATCATGGTTCCAACCGCCTGGTTAAATGTAATGGGAAAAATCTACAGAAAATAAGGCCTATATGGAGACTTTTTTGACTGACTATTTTGGTTATCACCAGAGTGATGAAGGCGACAACTCTGTAGATATATGCAGCTTACTTCCTAATGAGTGATGCACATGTTTGGGGAAAAGGGGGAAATTTCTGTTCTATCTCAACGAGAGCAAGAGGAGAGCTACACCTATAAGGATATACAGTTGTGTTTAGAGAAAAAGCGAATACCGAATTATCCTCGTCAACTGTCAGTATTTGAAAAACCTAAAATTAATAACAGGATTGAAAAAGATTAGTCAATTCGTAATCTAGCAAATCGGTATTATTTTGAAAATCAAAAAACGAAGTGAATTATATGTCATGGTAGAAAGATATGTTGGTTCATGATTTAATTAAGTTAGAAACCCCGAACAAGGTGAAGCATTAATTAGTCATCCAACTTGCAGTTGCAGGAGATGCTACGGCCACGATCGCGTTTTTTTGATCAAGCCTAACGGCCTGTAGAAGGATATATGGGTCTGTGCTGAAAAATCGGATATATTAAAAGAAAATATTTTTAATAGAAGAGAGGAAAATAGGCAAGGCTAATATTTTCACTAAACTATACATGGGGACAGCACCAATATTGGAATAAATGTGTGTTACCAGATGAAAATACTTTTCAATCTACCCATACCGGTGTATACAGTGAGGACATAAAGTCCGTCGCTCCCCGTCTAACTTTTGAACCACTTGGTGGACAAATTGGAGTTCACCAGAGATCTTGTTTCTTTTTTTTGAGTCCTACTTAAGCAACCGTTCGTAATATGTTGAAATCCGTGGACATAAATCATCTAAATTTACAGCCACAAGTGGGGCACCGCAAGGGAGCAACCTGGCCCCACTTATTTTTCTACTTTTTATTAATGACATCTGCGACAACATCGACAGTAATGTTCTGTTATTTGCCGACGATTTGAAGCTTTTTTGCGTTATAAATAATATAAATGCTTGTTTTTCCTTGCAGCAGGATAAGTGCTTCGTGATGACATACACTAATAAAGTCCATAGTATCGACTTTCAATATAGGTAACATAGATACCAACAATATTCGGCGTTGTGACACTTTCAAGGACCTTGGAATTGTATTCGATCCTAAGCTCTCTTTTGCTGACCACATTGATGGAATTTGCAATTCTGCCTTAAAGACTCTGGGTCTTATAATTCGCAATTCCACTGGTTTCGAGAACATCTCAACACTTAAAACCTTATATTCTAGCTATGTGCTCTCGAGACTTGAATATGATTCAATTATATGGAATCCAATTTATACTAAATATGTCAGCCAATTAAAGAGTGTCCAGAGGAAGTTTGCTAAGTTTTTAATGTGCAGGCGGGATAAAGTGTATCCTGCTAAAGGCATTGATGAGATTCTGCTGACCAAGCAATTTCAGCTGCCGTTATTAACATGCCGTAGATGCTATCATATGGTTACATTTCTTATAAAGTTATGTAAGTACTACGTTGACTGCCCGATGCTGTTGCAGCAAGTCGTCTTTCACGTTCCTGCTAGGTCCACTAGAGTATCCTCTGTTTTCCATTTGCCGACCCCATCAACCAATTTTCTCATGAAAACGCCATTATATCAGGCTATGAATATCTTCAACGGTACTTGTAAAGATATTGATTTACACTATCATACACTCGCTAAGCTTACAACACTAAAGAATAGATTCTTGTGCCTTAAATGAAGACCTTTATAATTTACCTTTAATTTTATTGGTAGAAATCTATTGCTATATTTTGAAATGTGCTTTTCCATTGTTTTAAAAAATTTTCAAAAAATATGATTTATTTAAAAAGGCTCGTTCTTAGAAGATAAAATAGAAGTAGTTATCATCTTTGGGGAGGCTAACCGGAATTATCACTCTGCAGTTCGCATCTTCAATGAACGCTTTCCGGAACGACCAATGTACAGGAAATACTTTCAGAATTTATCGTCAAAATTTCAATTAATAGTGACAGTAAAAGATGTCCTAAGATCTGGGAGGCCCAAAATTCGAGAAAATGAGAAGTTCAGGTTGTAGCTGAAATGGTCGTAAATCCTAGACAATGTATTAAGCAAGATCGTCTGTTAAGAACATTTTAAAATCCAATAAATTTCATTCTTATAAAATGAAAATTATCCACGAATTAACCGAAGATGACCCTGAAGGTGACTAGAGTTTTGCGAGATTATGGCAGAAAAGATCACAGCAAATCCCAATTAGCTGCGCCATATTTATTTTAGTGATGAGAACATCTTTTTCCTGAATGGAAAAGTCAACACTCAAAATTGTAGATATTGAAGTGATGAAAACCCCCCATGTGTTTCGTGAAGGACTTTACCCAGTTTTCTCAAAAAATAAATGACTGGGCGTGTATTTTGAATGGCCATATCATAATATAATATAATAATCCCATAAGTTCTACTTTGGCATTACGTCTCAACAGGACAGTGCCCAATCACATTATTTTAGAGACACTAGATATTACTTGGATGCAACCTATCCGGATAGATGGATTAGTCGCCGAGGTCCGAGAGAGTGGCCAGCTCGCACACCAGATCTTACACCCCTTGATTATTTTCTATGGGGTTATGGGAAATCTCGTTTTCAAAATGGCTCCGGATTCTCTAGATGAACTGCGTGAATGTATCATCGATGTGTGTGCAGGAATAAACCCTGAAACCCTCCATAATGTGAAGGAAGAATTCACTAACAGGATGTTTATTTGTCAAGAGTTGTAAGGCGGACATTTACAACATCTTTTAAAATGAAAATTTCACACTCTTCTTTTTTGCTTGTTTTAGTTTTTTAATATTTGTTTTATCAGTTTTTTATTAATTGTTATACTGTTTTAATAAAATATTTACCGTTTCATTTTCGTGCTTTACTTAGTATGGAGTATTGGCATTGGTAATCTCAAAAAAATATCCCAAAAGTATAATAATGATTCCATTACGAAACATTGTTATTGGTTATCATTTGACAACTGATGAATCAAATGTTTGCAAAATCGGGAGTTGAATTAAGAATAAAGACCTTTAAAACGATGTATCACTCAATAAAAAAAAGTTGGTCATTTGCTCATATATTATCGTTCCAATTTCGTTGCAATATACCGAGCGGTTCAAAAGTTAGAGAGGGGGGGGGCACGGACTTTATGTCTTCACTATATATATATATATATATATATATATATATATATATATATATATATATATATATATATATATATATACATCTGTGTATATATTGTGTAATATTTGTCAAGGTCATAACAAGTAATACTAGTTTTAGTTATTCAGCGTGGAATAACCTTGCCAATGACTTCTTTTGAAGACATGTTAGGCAGTAAATCATTAGAGTTCACAGCAACTGGGTATATCTTACTATGGATAGGGAGAGGTGTTATAACTATTATAAAGGAAGGCAGACAAGAAAAACTAATGTCAGCACCTTTATAGTGGTATGCAGAACACTTAGCTCTATTAAGTATAGAGCAAGATTCAATCTGTCCATATGTGATAATGATGAAAAGGAAACTCCTTCACACTACCTTGCGGTGATACATATTCGACACAATGACAGGAAAAAAAAAGTTTCAGATAGTTGACGTGAAAACTCATGGAGGTATTCAAGTTTTATATTTTCCAATCTCTCAAAACAAGAATATTTAAAAATATTTTACTCCAACTGGTACGCTTCGCTGCGATTGACAATCAGACCATATACCCGCCTACAAACTCAAAGACTGCATTCTTCAGTAGAATAGACTTTACCAATATTACGGGTTGTTTATCAAGATAAAGTGTTAATTTGTCAATAAGTACCAAAAGGGGTTCGTTCTTGGGGGCTTAGGAAACACTGGCAAGGTCGCACATATCCACACACTATTAAGCATCCCCGGTACGAAATATTACAAACCAACTGGAGAGCATTAAGTTTATGTATGCGTATAGAAAATAATTATCTCTTATGAATTTCATTAAGAATAGCCTTAACAATACGCACTATACCCTGTATAGATCGAAATGGTAATTTGTTTAAGTATTACTTATACTTATAAAGTAGTTGAAGTAACAGTACTAACACCATGGACAAATATCGTTGGTGGCAAATTTCGAGATATCATTTCCAAAGTATTGTAGTAGTCCACTGCATGATCGTCTTCCACAGGTGGTGAAGGAAGGTAGATAAAAGTGACTGCGGTTTCGGCCGTTTGGTAGAGAATCAAGTCGTTAAAACTGAAAAAAAAATATCTGATAAGCTCATTCTATTTAAATACGCATCCAACATTTACAAACTTTAATTTATTCAGGGTAAATTCATCTTTTATGACCATAGATTCACTTAAAAATAATTTTGTTTCAGTGAAGGTTTTCAAGCTGGGTTGAAATCAAGCGGCCTGCATAATTAACTTGAAAATCATATTCTATTCATATAAAATTATCAGTTATAACTTGTTAAGTGCATAAAAATTACTTAGAATTCTGAAAAAAGCGAGTTGCATAAAAGCTTGAGCTTATGTCAGTGATGGGCAGTGGAAACTTTCCATCTTCGGAAACTTTCTACTTTCGAAAGGAAAGGAACACTTCAGAAATATTCCCCAAAAAAAACAAACGATTTTTTTATATGAGAAAAGCTTAAAGAGTTATCAGTTTAGTTTAGTTTTTATTTTTAAAGTTAAGAATGAACATAAATCACAAACAATACGTTTTACTTTTGCAGTTTTATTAGCAGTAAATAGCCAATTCGCCTGTCTATATTTATTTGTTACAAGCTTAACAGAAATAAATTCCAATAACAAAGAACAATATATTACTTATCAACAGTTACATTTACACTTCACAGCACTACCATACTACATATTCCTATTAGAATAACATTTATATTAGGTTTTATCATTTCCATCTTTTTCCGGAATTTTGTTATCTTTATGTTTCTGAAAAGCGAAAAAAATCCAAATTTACAAGGCTAGTTTCCAAAAAGTTTACGAAAGTTTTCGTGAGAAAGTTTCCTGAAATTTGGCCGAATATTTCAAAGTACAGATTTTGAAGTGTTGTAGAAATTTTTCAGGATGTGGAAATTTTGCCTATTACTAGTTTATTGTCTTTGTTGTTTCGAAGTTATATTAGCTTTTTTTTTGAAACAATAAAGATCTAAACGAATATAGCTTTCTTTAGGCAAAACGTATTTGTCAATTTTCTGGATATTTTTTGGTAAGTTTTTGCTTAAACATGACATATACAGGGTGTCAAAAAAACATGTGCCATCGCTAGTGGGGAGAATCCTTTTCCTAAAATAAAACTAAAAATCCATATCAACATGAGTCCGATCTTTTCTGAGATACAGGGTGTTAAAGGTTTTTTATTTTTGGTTTATTCCAAATTTGTTCAAAACGACTGTAGCAATCCGAATGAAATTTGGAGGGACACATATTTCACTGATATATATTTACACATATTTTTATGCAGGGACGTACGTGTGAGCTGTTGCCACCATACCACTACACACCAATTCAAGAACTTTTACCGAGAGATTATAGGTCTAGACAAGTATTTTGTCAGTGGTTTTTAAATAAGTTGGATAACGATCAACATTTCTCTCGTCATGTCCTGTTTACATACGAAACGTTTTCAAGGAAATAATAAATTTCCATAACTTGCATAATTGCTTTTGTGCTGTTTGGTCTTTATTACGGGACTAGCCCACTCAACATATTACAAAATTCCATCAAAAACTACAATTTAGGTACTATACTAGAATTTAAAATCTGCAACTAAATTAAAATAATAAAAATATAAAGCAAGTGTTGGTCTGTCCTCGCTGTTACATAAAACATAACAAATATATGCAAGTATAAAAAAATACATTTCAAATCCCCATTTATTAAAAGTGGCAGTATTATTAATAATTAATGAGAAATAAAATATAGTTTCGAGACGATGATTGGCCGTAGTGATCCAGTAGAACGGCCACCAAGATCCCCTGACTTGAATCCTTTAGATTTTTATCTGTGAGGGCATTTAAAGGAGCCCGTATACAAGACGTCAGTACTAACATTTGAAGAACTTTTACAGCACATTGAAATAGCATTTGTAACATTTTGGCAAAATCCTTTTATCTGTAACAGAGTAAGATCTTTAGCTTGTAATGAAGCTGATGGTGGTCATTTTCAGTCCTCCATTATCATTATCATTAAACTTTATTTTAAGAAAAACACTTCAATACACTACATAATTAAATTGCATTTAAAAGAGATCGAAATCGACAAGATATTAAGAGGTAACTTTTAACAGACACTAAACAGCCTACATAACTGTGCTAACAAAAGATAAAAAAGTCATTGACACACATGCTTTTTTAGAAAACTATTGCAGCGGCAGCCCACACGCACGCCCCTGCTGAAGCTGCCCACGCATTTTTATTACTAAAATATATACTAGTTTAAATAACTTCTCATCTCCAAAGCCCTGGTGAAGCTGCAAACGCATTGTTATCACTAAAATATGTACTAGTTTAAATAACTTCTAACCTCCAAATTTAATTCGGATTGCTAGTCATATTGGAATTTGGAATAAGACAAAAGAAATTTAACACACTGTATCTTAGAGACGAAGCGACATCGGACCCACGTTGATATGACCTTTTAGTTTTATTTTTGGGTGAAGAATCTCCCCACGATGTTTTTAAGAGTTTAACTTGACCACTGATAATCGACAATATGCATGTAATTGGAGTTGCTGCAATATAAGAACATTTCTAGCTCGCAAATTTAAATTATGCACTCTCCAAGAAATATAATTTTATGAAATAAATGTTAAGGTGACTCATATTTAATCAACTTAATGTAAAAATTAGCCCTGCACACTGGTTTAATCATGTAAAACCTAATTCTAAACATTTTTTACAAAACATGTTGATTTCTCGTTACTTAACCCTACTTTCACCAATTACTAAATGTGTCTTATTAAATTTTTCTGCCATCATTGGGGACATAAGTTTGTGAACATTGGGGGCATATGATTTTCATTTCGTTACCTATTATTGCTATAAATAATATATAACATTTTTGTAAATTTATTCCTAAATAAACAAAGCTGAGATAACTGCGTTTTAAAATTTTTCATAGAATGCATTGCAATAATGTAATAAACGAGTACTTCTTTCCGGGAATTCCAAGATTCAAAAGAAATTGCTTTGAAAGAGAATTAGATGACTGCGGCAATATTCTGCGACTCATCAAAGGCATTCGACTGCGTGAGTAGCAATATACTGCTGCAGAAAGTTTACATTCACGAATTCTATACTATATTTGGACATACCTACCGATTTATTTTTCTTTGGTGAAATATAATATAAGACAAGATATTCCTCTGTGGATAGGTAAGGTATTCATTGTTGGAATTGGGCAATTAATTATTTTATTATTAATTCATCAAACAAAAATTCTACATAAATACCTTTTTACATACGTTGCCATGTTGGAGCCGTGCGACTCTATAACGTTTCCCCATTCAGTCACGGGGAATATCTCGGCATCTATTCTCAATTTCTTCAACATCGTCTTCAGTTTCTCAGTATGGTTTTGTCCGGAAGAATTCAGCTGGAAGTAACTGGTCCTGGTTTCGTCGCAAACGCAGATCCTTAGCTTGAGTTGGCTCCACAGCGGGACCATGTTGACTATGCAAGCGAGTTGCATCATGAAAAGCGAAGTTATATCGAAAGCGTCTAGCTCGCCGGGATTTAGAAAGTTCACGGGCCACACATCAATATATAATTTCGATTTTACGCTAAAAAAAATTGAATGATATTACTCAATTACTATAATATAGGCGATATTAATTTAAAATTCATTATCACAAAGATATTGTTTAATCATTTTATGATGAATATCATACGAAAAGATATATTTCTTAAACTGTTACTCTAAGTTTTTTTGTTTATGGAATGCCGTCTATATCATGTACCCTGATGAGTCTTTTCTTGGTGATTAATATAAATATCCTTGGTTTGATACACTCAACTTTAAAACAATGTTAAAAAGGGGTATTGATCTTTCAGACTAATTTTGAAGTTATTCTTCGCCAGTCAGAAAATCAGTTCGTTGGTACCATAAAGTAGCAGAAATGTTAATTTTAGGGATCGCCGCGCCGTAGCAAAAAAAAACTGAAAAACAAAAAGAAAATGTGAGCTAAATAAAACACACTAAATAAAAAAAACAATAAAATCTATTTAATAAAAGTTGTTTTTTTTTGGAAATGTCTGTAGAAAAAAAAAATAAGAAAAAAAAACACTAGTATGAACCAAAAAATGTTCACCATTGATCAAGCGTCCCAGCGTGATACGTCACTGCAACCGGTGGAAGGTGTACAAGTAGTTGTAGGGCGAAACGTTATTCGTTCACGTCAAAGGGAGCCTTAAAGCCGTACTAAGACCTTATTCAATACGGTTTAGTTCGCCCCGGATAGGAAGACTTCTTCACAATGTGGCAGGAAAATGGCGGCCTGGTCCAATTTTAGCACCAAAAATCCTCTCTCAGAGAGATTACTTGGAGGTTACAAAATATTATAAAATTCACAAATACAAAACCGCAAGTAAATTATAAACCAATCAGTGATCATTTTTTTGCCCTGCAATTCCTATTTTAAATCATTCCGAGTTCTTCTTGACAACACTGATATCACCTGAGGCAATCTAACCAATGATAGTTCGGCATCCGAGTTGAGTAAATTCTAGAAGGCACAACGGAGCTGGTTCCAGGAAGGAACTACTTTTCTGGTCTCCTGTAACATCGAAATGTCTTCAGCGCGAACTTGGGGAAATAAAATCCAAGTTTTTCTTCACAAATACAAAACCGCAAGTAAATTATTACAGAGCTGAGGAGAAATCCCACTAACGGATTTCCAAGAAAAACTTGGATTTTATTTCCCCAAGTTCGCGCTGAAGACATTTCGATGTTACAGGAGACCAGAAAAGTAGTTCCTTCCTGGAACCAGCTCCGTTGTGCCTTCTAGAATTTACTCAACTCGGATGCCGAACTATCATTGGTTAGATTGCCTCAGGTGATATCAGTGTTGTCAAGAGGAACTCGGAATGATTTAAAATAGGAATTGCAGGGCAAAAAAATGATCACTGATTGGTTTATAATTCAAACGGCAACCACCTGAGAATAAACTTGGGAACAGTTGGGATCTTAGCATGAGCCTACTGAATAAGGGCATATCGGATGCAGCGAGTGACAGCGCATAGGAAGTGATACGTCCCATAACCCTAAATTATACTGTGAACTAGGCAAAACGAATAGTAAAAAAACATATAGCTTCCAAAACTTAAATAATTAGAATAATAGTTGATAAAGCTATCCCGAAAAATCAACTTAAAACTAAAACAGAGAACAAAGCTATGGCGAATTAATTTCAAATGGGGGAGTGGAAAAACTCAACAAAAAGGTACCTAAGCTTAATTTAAATAAAATTTCCCAACAATACGATATAAATAAGTTTGTAATTTTAACATTAAAAAAGATTTACTCATAACGAAATAGGAAAAAATGGTCGAGTAATAATTCAGGACATAAAAGGGTCTAAATACTCATGTAATCAGGAGAAAATGATTGGAAAAGGAAATATTTAAGGAAGTAATTTGGTTTTCCAAAACACTATACAGAACCGATTTAGTTATACCAATATGCAACTGCTACCTATCCAAGAAAAAAAAAGGTATGAATATTGATTTTAAATCGACAAACTTTATGTGTTTATAGGCCAAAGTTAAGTGAAAGAATTTGTAGTAATATTAATAATAATAATAATAATAATAATAACTTTACTGCCAACAATATGATCACAATCACAAAGCAACGTCATAAGAGAGTACATGATATGCTATATTGGAATATAGACAATGAAAATATATGTGACAATTAAAATAAAATAAATTAAAATACAATGACAAATTAACAAAACACAAATTAAAAATCTTAAACATCTTCAAAATTAAAAGAGTTAAAGGATTTAGCTTGTAAATATTGGATAGTTTGGTTCTTAAATTTTGAAGTGCTTTCAATTTGCTTTGTTTCTGTAGGCACATTTGAAATGCCTTTATGGCCCGATACAGGGGACCTTTCTTGAAACAGGAGGTATTGTGGAGAGGAATGATAAGGTTGGTTCTATTCCGAGTCACAACATTCATTTCCGACGAATAGTGATCCAGATTTCTGTCAAAGAGATTTGGTTTGTTTTTTATGTACATTACCAGGACCAGAAAGTACAGGCAAGGAGCAGTTAAGATATTTTAGCCTGAGAAGCAAGGTTTACAACTCTCCCTGGGATGGAGGCCATACATAGTGCGGATGATACGCTTTTGTGCCCTGAAAACATCAATGGCCGAGGTAGATGAACCCCCAAAACAGTACCATAAGTCAAGATTGATTGTATGCAAGACATATAATAAATTCTTACAGTCTTTGCGGTGAGAACAACCCTCAGTCGACGTATTAGTGCACAATTGCTGTTTAGTTTTGATATTAGTGACCTATTATGCTGAGTCCAATTCAAAATAGGGTCCAAATGAACACCCAGGAATTTAATATTCTCCGACGTGAGTATGGATCTAGCACCCGATTTCACATAAAACGACTCACTTTGTTTAGTTTTACCAAACAGGATCTGACCCGTCTTGTCAGCATTAAGCTTTAAGAAGTTATCCTCACACCAGGAGCTCATTGCCTCCACTGCACACGAACAAGACCCCCGATAGTTCAGCCATGGCGGGAGCCGCCAGCATAACTGATGTATCATCCGCATACTGACGGACTAGGCCACCACCAGGAAGTCCCCCGGAGGGCTCATTCACATATAGTAGAAACAACAAGGGACCCAAAATTGATCCCTGGGGCACCCCCAGCTGCAACCCTTGAGAGGATGAGTAGTAGTTTTCCCATTGTGTAGGATGCAAACTGATTGCTGTCTGCCTGTTATATAGGACTGTAGAAGGGACAGACGTACACCTCATATACCCAACCCATCCAGTTTTTTAAGGAGCAAACCATGATTGATCGTGTCAAAAGCCTTTGACAAGTCAAAATAAAGGCCTGCTACTTTTTGATTTTTGTCCAGATTCTCCACAACATAACTGACAGTGCTCTGTGGACTTTTGGTATAAAACCATACTGGTGGGTGGCCAGTATATTGTGGGAAATAACAAAATTGAGAATTCTGTTGTAAAGAGCTGTTTCAAAGACCTTTGACACGGACGATAACAGTGAGATGGGTCTGTAACTACTAAGCAACTGGGGATTTCCTTTTTTAGACACAGGGACCAGTTTAGCTTTTTTGAGCTCAGTGGGGAATGCACCCATCGAAAAAGATACATTTATAATATGTGTCAGGGGTTCACAGAGAAATTCTGCAACATATTTTATTACTTTTGTCGGAATTTCATCCAGTCCGGCTGAGAATTTATTGGGAAGGTTCATTAGTAACCTACGAGTCTCATGCTGATCTAAAGGATACAGAAATATTGTTGGATACCCAAAATTATTATGAGGAGCATTGACATTACGATATTCAAATGGAAGTGAGAAGTACTGGCTGAAAAGTGCTGAAACCTCTTCAGGATCACTAATTATGTTATTATTTTCTTCAATTATTGTCTTACTTTTAGTTTATTAGAAAGTTTGTTAAAAATATTCCAAGCTGTCTTTAATTTGTTTTTTGAATTTATAATATTATTTTTATAAATAGATCTATTATAGCCTGATAAATAACTTTTATACATTTTTTTTCTCGGCCTTGTAGTATAAATAAGCTTGCTGACTTTTAGTTTTCTGATACCAGACATACAAGGCCATATCAAACCAGTAAAAGAATATTCTATAAAAAGTGTTATATTTTTATTGTCCTTATGTGTTAGATATCCAGGGCTAAAAGGGAATACAATTAACATAGGGTAAATTTAAAATAAAGTAACAAGCATGTATTGGGCTAAAAACAATCTTATATATATATATATATATATATATATATATATATATATATATATATATATATATATATTAAAACAGAAATATTTATCAAAGTAACCGTGCTTCATAAATATAAATTCCTACATGAGTATCAATACAAATATCGACCAGACCTGCAAAAAAAAATGCGGTGCATTAATGCCAGTATTTTATTATTTACAGCAATAGAAAAGATATGTTTGGACCCAAAACTAGAGGTTTGAAGTCGAAAATGCAGCATCCTGACAAGATTATCGAAAGGCCAAAACTTGCATAAAGGAGGCAAAACAGGTTTTCAAGATTGCTAAAATTAAATTCTTATTTACTCTGTAATATAAAGAAATAAATATCTTTAGATGTTATTTGGGTTTCGTTTTTTAAAGATTAAACTATATAACAAAATTATAGTGTTACAACTTATCATTCTAAAAACAGGACTATGACATTTTAAATTATTCTGAGAAATATTACCTACTATCTTTTTTACATTAAAACCATATTTTTCTCACACATTAACCTATTATTGAAATAATCTCTTACGTAGACATGAAAAAACTGAATTTATTTTATACTTCATCGTACAATTAATTTTCTAGAGTTAATAATAATTAGTACTTACATTTTAGTATCTTTCCTTAACTTGGCAAAGTTCCTACAAAGGCATAGATTTTTATTCATTCTTAAGACATCCCTCATCATTTGAACATATTCCAAGGGTTCCAATGCACCAGGATCGGCCAAAGGAAACACTTCATTGTCAAAATGGATTTTTTGGTAGGACGTGTCTTTAATTAAACATACGTAAATAATTTGAAGTGTTTATTTTCCATATAATTTGCCCCCCCCCCCCCCCCCCCCGAGAAGCTTCATATAGTTTTAAGATTTTTTATGAAAATATTCAGTATTCCAACTAAAAGAACACAATTTTATTATTATAAAAAGAACACCCTGTATAATTTAAAGGAATTTTACACCTCTTAAAAATATAAATTTAGATTAAATGTAAAATAATTAAAGAAATTGTGTGTTCCACCATGTAGACTAATCGGCCACTGATGCTTTAGACACACATCATAAAACAATATTCGTTTTAACAAAAAAATTGCTAAAAAATAAATTTAGTTGATATTGTGTAATCGTGGGCATTTCACGCTACGAAAAAATCAAAAAGTTTCTTTAAAATAATTCAAACACAGTAATAATTTATTTAAATAACACTTAACTTAAGGGAGAACTGCACGCAGTATTATGGATCATTTGCAAGCCTTCCGCCGCTGCAATATTATGTTAAAGCTGTAAGAGATATTTATTAGCTTCAATGTAATTTAATTAGGGAAATATGTATACCTGGGCGCTAAATGCGAATTTTTATGAAAAAATCAAATCTAGAATTATAAATAGAGTAGATTTGTCCATTTTCGACTACTTTTTGACCAATTTTTTTTTCCACAAAATGGCTCTTTACCGCCTTGCATTGAAACCTTTGTCTACATAATGGTGTCTTTGTAATTCTGCGGCGAGTGAACCCTTTTGAACCCATTTTTAACCGAAATGTAATTTAAATTGCCTATACATAACACATTTTTTTAAGGTTGGACGTGCAGGAAGTTTTTTCTAAAACGTAGGTACCTTTTCATCTTACTTCGAACTTGACTAGACCTCGTCGCTGATTTTTCACTTTTTGCGTGCAGTTCTCCCTTAATGGGATTTTCTGGAAAGCAAAATTTTTTTCCTGTGCGTGTTTAATTTTCTAAACTGCAAATATGAAAAATATCCCCAAATAAGTAAAAATAAAAAAACCAGAAATTAAATGAGATAACTAAAATCTAAATAATTCTAATGCGTTTGATATACATATTCCAACATTTTAATTCAATTATACCAAGAAATAACAAAAACTTACTCTAAAAGAAAATCTGTAGGTTCTTGATTATCTAAAAATCCAAAAATTATGGTATTTGGCTTCATTGCTCCCATACCACTCAAGCGCATCAAATGTTGTAAACCATCCCTTACTGTTTTGGCCACTGTCAATTCGATAAAAGCTTTAACTTTCAGATGATCCACCAAATTCAGCCAGTGTAGTGTCATATCTAATGTGGGATCTGGACCTAAAACAAGTATTTTTAGAACTAAAAAATATCATCTTTTATATAAAGAAAATATTGAACACACAACTGAAGAACAAGAAGCCTTGTTAATGTTCAAAGTCGGACCAGAAATCCGCGGAGTCATTATTTTAATACTCTATTGATTAAAGGCCTCTAGGAAAGGTACCGGACCGAGCATGCTAAGAACGGGGGTTGCCATCCGTCCCGGTTTAGCCTGGAATAAATAATTCAACCGGGATTGTCTCTGAAACGGTGGCAATCCTTCCAAGCACTGAAAAATTGCCGCAATACCACCGAGGTAGTAATAATTATACAGGGTTGTGATAAAATAAGGACTAAATTCAATATTTTGACAACCAGTGGTTTTTTTAATTATTTTTTCTCGATTTTCTGAAAATAATTTATTTTTTCTCGATTTTCTGAAAATAATTGCTATTATGCAGGGTTTCCCAAAAAACCCGAGCATGTCTCAATTTTATTAATTTATACAGGGTTGTGATAAAATAAGGAATGCATTCAATATTTTGAATTGATTGGTTTTCAGAAAAAAAAACTTTTGGACCCGTCTAGTTTATTTTTATTTTTCTCAATTTCAAACTATTTGCTATTATACAGGGTCTCCCAAAAAAAGCCGAGCATGTGTCAATTTCTTTATTTTTAATAAACCCCCCCATCAATACTGCTCAAAACCTTGCAAAATTCAACTGTTATTAAATAATCCATTTCAAAGATTTTTCAGAAGTTGAATTACCGTTTCAAATACTTTCATAACGTGCACAGGTTAAACACTTCTTAATTTTAATGGCATTTGGTAGTAAGTCACTGTTACAGAATAGAGATTTTAGTAATGGTACCAGAGAAACTTATTCGCAGTATTGTTTAAAAGCAAATGTCTGGATTTACAGTGTGGATGTAAGGTAATATAGCCATTCTTGTTTGACTGATCACTGACAGGAGAAATGTATCTCGAATTTCTGGAGGACATCTTAATCCCAGCTTTAACTTCCTTGTTTCCTGATGCAAATGATCCCGACCCTCCAAGTCAATAATTTTAGCTTTAATAGGATGGGGCCCTCCACACATTTTGTTCACCGTATTTAAATAAGTTATTTCCAAACCGATGGATAGGAAGACGTGGCTCACTAGAATGGGTGGCTAGAACACCGGATTTAAATCCCTTGGATTTTTTCTTTGAGGTTACATTACGAACATAGTATACAACTATAAGCCAGATGATATTGATACACTTAAGGATAGAATTAGCAAAGTCAAAAACATTTTGTCCGAGAATGTTATTAATGTTCAGAAAGTATTTGTTAGCGCGTAAGTGCGGCAACAGTGCTATGACTGGACGGATTTGACAAGGCGAGGGAGAGAGACAGAGTCGCTCAAAAAAAAAAAAGAAGCACGTAAACAAAAAATGGGATCGGGCTCATCTTTTTAACTTTAACGCATTTTCTCGATTTACTGTATTTTTAGTTAATAAATAATAAAAAAAAAGTACAGTGTTTTCCCTAACGGGTGGTCCTTCAAGTCACGAACATCAACATAAAGGCTTGGTCCGATCGAACCGGATGAAAACCAGAACACGACTTTGGAAAGCAACAAGCCAGCAAGATGGCCACAGCAACAGCAGTTTGAGCCGTAAATAAAAGTATTGAGGTGAGCTCGTTCTATTTCCCGCTTTTTCCCTCTCGAAATAAATTATCCCTTTAACATATCCCGCAAAATAACCCATTTAACCACGTAGTTTTGCATTATCGTTGTTAGAAAGTGTTTATTTTCTCGTTTGAATCTCGAATCGATACCGATCAATCATAGGTTAGGTATTTCTTTTACATTTTGTACCTACACGTCTGCATGGTTTTGAAAGCCCAAAGAAGTTTTTCTATTTCTCGACACCTTTATTATTTAAATTGTCTCGTAAATCATCACGTATTTTTGCATTTCTTATAAATTCATATCTCGTTTATGGTAAATTTATATTCTAGCCTCCTTCCAGGGGTCACGTCTCCATAATTCGATCACATTATTCTAAGTCTCGATACGTGCAGCACTAGGCGCTGTTCCTAGCCTCACGCCAGGGCACGCGATTACCTTGGATACACGTACACGACACAGCGCAACGTTGCCGCTGTGATCTAACTCTCGTCTCGACAAAGAAGGTGAAAATTTGTGATTTTTCCCGCTGCTTCACGCGAAATAAAAATTAAATCGAATATTTTTACACGTTATTCACGTTCACGACACTTTACTGATTATTAGTGAGGAATAAAAATGGGCAAAAAGAATAGGACTAGCCTAAATAATTCCGCTAGTAATTCGCACAATGACGAAATCTTAGAAAATAAGCACGCACGCGATGTAATATGCGATAGATTAGTTCGTTTTTCAATTTTCTTACGCGAAAATAGTGATCAAGTATTTCAAATAGAAACAAGATTAAAAAGCGCCGAAGAAGATTTCTCGGACTTTGACAAAATACAAACGCGTTTAGAGTTTTTATTACCGGAAGAAAAAGACAATCGTTTAGAAACGGAATCACGATTTTACTCGACTATTTCAAGTGCAAAAAGGCTCATATCGGAGTTTAATAAAAATTCAAATATTGAATCACAAAGGACAACCATTTTATCAGGTTTAGGTAACGCAAACGTGACAACACCACATACTTTTCCTCCTACAGGCTTTAGCGCAGTTGCCAAGTTACCGGACCTCGGCTTACCAACTTTTCAGGGAAATTATGAAACTTGGTACGGTTTCAAGGATGTGTTTGACTCGGTAGTTAACAATAGAACGGATTTGAGTGAAATTGATAAATTCTTATATTTGAAAATTTGTTGCAAGAATGATGCATTAAATCTCATTGATTCTTTAGATGTTACCTCAACAAATTATACGATAGCGTTAGATTTATTGCAGAAACGTTACGATAACAAGCGCGCGATTATAAATCATCATGTTAACCATCTTTTGTTTAATTTACCAAGTGTTTTTAAAGAAAATTCTGTACATCTGAGAAAACTATTGGACACTGTCCATTCTCATAAAACCGCTTTGGAAAAATTGAATTTACCAGTTCAACACTGGGACACTTTGCTCATTCCAATAATATTACAAAAGCTAGACGATCGAACTAAAAGAGAATGGGAAAATAAGCAAACGAATCAAAATTTACCCACTTTACACGAATTAACTGACTTTTTAACCAAAAAATGCTTCACTCTTGAAGCGCTTAATAACGAGTTTTCTAAATCAAATAGTAAACAACATTCAACCAATAAATACGAAAAGGTTCCTACAAAATGTAATTTTACTCAAAATTTCTATTCAAGTTGTCAATATTGTCACCAAAAGCACAATATTTATCATTGCGAATCATTTGCGAATTTACCGACACCCGAAAAATATAAAATATTACACGCAAATAAAATATGTAGTAACTGTCTTAGATCAGGGCATTTAAAACACGAATGCAAATCTAGCGGCTGCAAAAAATGTAATCTGAAGCATAATACTTTATTGCACGACCCAAAAATGCAGAATAGAAATTCGGGAAGAAATGTTCCTCGCAGCAACCCTGTAAACACTCGGGATTCACCATCATCTGTTAGTGGTAGCATCAGCAACGACAGCACGAATCCTGTCGCCAGCACGAATCCTGTCGTTAATGCTTTAGAGGTATCATTTTCGCAGTTCTTATCGGAACAGATTTTGTTATCAACTGCCAATATTTTAATAGCAGATTATCAAGGTGGCTGGTATAATTGTAATGCTCTGTTAGACTCTGGAAGTCAAACTAATTTAATGACAGAATCGCTTTGTAAAAAATTAAAACTTAAGTATGAAAAGGTAAATATACCATTGCACGGTGTTAATAATAAAATGACTAGCATTTCTCAAAGAGTTTTTACTAGAATAAAATCACGGGTTGAGTCATACGAATCAAACTTATCATTTTTAGTATTGTCAACAATTTCAGATAAGTTACCTCTATTTAAATTCGATAAAAATATGGTAAATTATCCTTCTAACATTAAGTTAGCGGATGAATCGTTTAATACTCCTAAGCAAATTGACTTATTACTGGGAGTTGGTGTTTTTTATGACTTACTTAAAACCGGAAAAATTGTGCTAGGTAGCGATATGCCAGTATTACAGGAAACGCGTTTGGGCTGGGTTTTCGCAGGAAAAATTGGTCTTTTTAATAATAACAAAGGCAGTTTGACACGTTTAACTTGCAATTTAAGTACACACGTAACTAATAAAGAATTGAACGAGAGCTTGAGTAAATTCTGGACAATAGAAGAACTACCTAAAACTACTTTTCTATCAAAAGAAGAAGAGGTTTGCGAAAATGTTTTTAGAGAAACCACGACACGCGATTCAGAAGGCAGATTTATAGTACAGTACCCGTTTAAAGAGGATTGCCAAGACAAATTAGGTGATTCAAAATCAGTGGCGTTAAAAAGATTTAACAGTTTAGAAAAACGTTTTGACAAAAATAGAGATCTTAAAAAACAGTATGTAGAATTCATGACAGAATACGAAAATTTGGGGCATATGCAATTTAAAAATTATTTAGATAAAGACAACACTATAAAAGAAATTTCATATTTTTTACCACACACGGCTGTGTTAAGAGATTCAGTCACTACCAAATGTAGAGTTGTATTTGACGCGAGTGCAAAAACGAGCACTAATGTTTCTTTCAACGATCTAATCCTGGTCGGCCCTACAATTCAACCAGATCTCTTTTCAATACTGTTACGCTTACGATTGCGAAAATATGTATTAAGTGCAGATATAAAGATGATGTTTAGATGTATACTTATTGACCAAAATCAACGATCCTTTCAGCAAATCTTGTGGCGTGAAAATCGAGACGAACCGATAAAGGTATACCAACTAAATACAGTTACTTATGGAACTGGTAGTGCTCCTTTTCAGGCTACACGATGCTTAAAGGAACTAGCCCTTAAAAATAAATCTAAGTATCCCCGAACCGCGACATTAATCGAAAACTCATTTTATATGGATGATTTTTTAACAAGCGTAGACACGAAAGACGAAGCTCTGGAAATATATCAGGAGATCACGGGTATTTTATCTCAGGGTAAGTTTGAGCTTAGAAAGTGGTCATCTAATGAAAGATCCATTTTAAATTATGTTTTAGAAAATAGCACCGTTCAAGATGATAACTTAGTTTTGCATCACGATCATAAAGAATTAAAAACTCTCGGAATACTATGGGATCCTAACGAGGATATTTTAAAATATTCAATAAACGTGAATATTAACAACAAACTTACAAAACGAACAGTTTTATCTGCGATATCGCAGATTTTTGATCCGCTCGGTCTGATAGGTCCAGCTATTATAACTGCTAAGTTGCTTATGCAAGAGCTATGGCAGTTACAGCTAGATTGGGATCAAAATATTCCTATAAATTTGCGTCAACGATTTCTAGAATTTATGTCAGAAATCGAATGCTTAAATAAAATAAAAATAAATCGACATGTGATCTTACCTGAATCAAACTTAATCGAATTATTCGGATTTTGTGACAGTTCCGAAAAAGCGTATGGCGCATGTATTTATTTATCATCAACTGAACAAAACGGTAAACGCAAGATTAGCCTTTTAACCGGAAAATCAAAAGTGGCTCCAATCAAAAAGCAAACATTGCCTAGATTGGAGTTATTGGCTGCACTTCTTTTAGCGGAGTTAGTTTGCAAAGTAAAAGATATGCTTAATATTGAAATTTCTACCATAACTTATTTTACAGATTCTACAATAGTACTAGCTTGGTTACAACTTGAACCTTGTAAATTGAAAACTTTCGTAGCGAATAGAGTTGCAAAAATCACAGAAATGTCAAAAATTGAAAATTGGAAACACGTCAAAAGTCAAGATAATGCAGCTGATATTATATCACGGGGTTTAGGACCACGAGACTTGTCCGAGAACCATATTTGGTTTAATGGTCCGAAATTTTTACATAATGACACGCAAACATACACTAACGAAAATAAATGTATTCCTGATTTAGACCCTTTACCTGAATTAAAAATGAATGCAATTACATTAAATGCAACAAACTTGCAGGAAAAAACAAAAACTGATTTTAACATTTTTGAACGATATTCAACACTTTACAAGTTACGTAAAGTCGTAGCGTTTATTTGCCGTTTTAAAAATCGAACTTTAAATAAAATTGAAGTTACTATAAATAGCTTGACAGTAAAAGAATTAAATCAAGCATCTTGTCTTTTAATCCGTTTAGCACAGGGCGAAATATTCAAAAAAGAAATTAAAAATCTCGAAAACCTAAAACCCATTAGTCACGACAGTACTATTTTAAGCTTGAACCCATTTTTAGATTCCGATAAAATCTTACGGGTAGGCGGTAGGCTTACAAACTCAAAATTGGATTATAACCGAAAACATCAAATAATCTTACCCTATCGACACAAATTGACTGACTTAATTGTTTTGGACGCTCATTTAAAGTATCTTCACGCAGGAATTCAGAACTTACATTCCATTATACGGCTGCGATTTTGGCCTCTTAAAGGAAAACACGTTGTAAAAAGAGTAATAAATTCCTGTGTTGTATGTTTTCGTGCGAAACCAAAAACAACAAAATTTCTAATGGGTCCCTTACCTAGTTCACCTGTCACTCCAAGTCGTCCTTTTTCAAACTGCGGTATGGACTACGCAGGTCCTATTTACGTTAAGGAAGGAAGCTTGCGCCGAAGTAAACTTGTAAAAACATATATTTGTTTATTTGTATGCTTTACAACGCACGCTGTGCATATGGAACTCGCTTCAGACCTAACTACGGATGGGTTTTTAAATGTTTTGAAAAGATTTTGCTCTCGAAGAGGTAAACCTACCAACATACATTCCGATAACGGTTTAAATTTTGTAGGCGCAAATAATTACTTTCTTGAGTTATACAATCTTATTAATAACAAAAAACACAAGGAAATTGTGTCCACGTTTCTGGCTAACGATCAGATAAACTGGCATTTCATACCTGCTCGCTCCGCTCATATGGGTGGTTTATGGGAAGCGGCTGTTAAAAGCACCAAATTTCATCTAAAACGCGTACTCGGTAATGCTTCTTTGGACTATGCAAACATGTACACGTTGTTAGTACAAATCGAGGCGTGTCTTAATTCTCGACCATTAACTTCGCTTTCTAATGACGTTAAAGACTACGATCCTTTAACTCCATCCCACTTCCTAATAGGCGAGTCTCTTGCCAGTTGCCCCGAAGCAGATTTTTTGGAAATAAAAACGTCACGACTGTCTTTGTACCAAAGACTGCAACAGTTACATCAGCAGTTTTGGGATCGCTGGTCCAGAGAGTACCTGAACAATCTCCAAGCTCGCAACAAATGGAAGCGTACTCAAGAAAACTTGAAGCTAGGATCTTTGGTAGTATTAGCCGAGGATAATCAACCGCTACTAAAATGGTCCATGGCCCGAATAGTCGAACTTCATCCAGGCGCAGATCAAGTGGTCCGAGTTGTATCAGTTCGGTTACCTAATGGAAACATTATGAAACGATCGGTAGCAAAGGTTTGTGTGCTGCCAATTGATACCGACTAGGTAAAGTGAAAACTTCAAGCATTTCCTTTATGATGAAAGGTAGTGCGATTAAAACAAACTTTATTAATCTCGAGAGGACTTTGTTTCGTCTATATTATGAAAAATTTGTTAGTGTTAACGTGATTCAATTGTTGCTTATCTTGAAAAGCTGAGACTTTTCAACGCGGGCGGCATGTTAGCGCGTAAGTGCGGCAACAGTGCTATGACTGGACGGATTTGACAAGGCGAGGGAGAGAGACAGAGTCGCTCAAAAAAAAAAAAAAAAAAAAAGAAGCACGTAAACAAAAAATGGGATCGGGCTCATCTTTTTAACTTTAACGCATTTTCTCGATTTACTGTATTTTTAGTTAATAAATAATAAAAAAAAGGTACAGTGTTTTCCCTAACGGGTGGTCCTTCAAGTCACGAACATCAACAGTATTTATCGTCTAGAACATTGTACAGCTACAAATGGTCTCCACTTTCAATAACTTTTGAAATGTTTTTTTGTTTAATGCTGTGTTAGTATAGTCAAAAGCAGTGTTATCGTGTGGGTCATACGATTTATCAATGACAATCTTTTTAAGTTTGTTTTTCTTTTATTACGTGTAATCATATCCTCCGCATAAAATCCTCAAGATGATTTAGATAGACCTATGATATTTTCATATGAAAAAAGAGGATAAACATATAAATACCAGCAGTTGCAAAAATCTTTGAGCGATGTCACTTCAAAGTCAGATTAACAAGTCAGTAACAAAATGAGTAATAGAAAATAATTTTCGGGTTTTTTGCATCCACAAGCGAAAACAATGGTATTAAATCTAATAAAATATTCTGAAAATGAAAATTCACCGGCCAATATACAGAAGACAGTAGCAAAAGCTCTGGGAATCGGTATAAGGACTGTGCAGAAAATTGTGCATGAAAAAAAAGCATAATTTACTACCGAAGAAGATTAAGAAATGTACACGAAAAAAGCCAAAGACAGAGGACTTAAGTGAAAATGTAAAAATGGATGTTCGTAATGCAATTTAATAATTCTGGACAATGCATCTTATCATTCAAGAATCTTAAACAACCTACTTCATCCTGGAAGAAAAGTGATATTTATGACTGGCTAATAAAACAAAAACAAAATCCTTTACCCACTATGCTGAAACTAGAACTTCTTTTAATGGCAAAATCTATTAAAAAACCAACAATATATGCCGTAGATGAAATATTACGGGAAAATGGACATGAGGTTTTACGACTGCAGCCATACCATTGCCAGTTTAACGCAATAGAATTAATATGGGCGGGGGACAATCATATTACGAAAAACACGTGAACGATGGTCTTACATCAGATGAAGTGCAAATTGTTTGACAAGATTCATTAAATTATTAGAAATCTGTGGAACACACGGAGAAATTAATATGGGATTGGTGGAATCGAGAACGAGGTCTAGACGACTCAGAAGATGAGGACTTTT
Organism: Kuschelorhynchus macadamiae; assembly: GCA_030620095.1. Lineage (NCBI taxonomy): Eukaryota > Metazoa > Arthropoda > Insecta > Coleoptera > Curculionidae > Kuschelorhynchus > Kuschelorhynchus macadamiae. The sequence continues at coordinate 483,074 of JAUTXW010004371.1, forward strand.
TTGATATTTTTTAGTCTATAATATTAAAAAGTTTCTGAAGGACTATATTAGTCTTTGACGTGTATAAATCATAAATTGCATTATGAATATTCATTTTTGCATTGTAACTTAAGTCTTTTGCCTTTCGATTTATTCGCGTACATTTCTTAATCTTCTTCAGAAGTAAATTATGTTTTTTTTTTCATGCACAAGTTTCTGTACATTCCTTATACCGATTCTTAGAGCTTTTGCCACTGGCTCCTGGATATTAGCCAGTGAATTTTAATTCAAACATTTTTTTATTAGATTCGACACAATATTTTTGCTTACTTTTTTAGTACATTCGTAATTTTGTAGGCAATAAATAAATAATTATAGAATACTTGTTCCAATTTTGAAGCGTGTTTAAAATAAGTAAATTTTTTTTATTAATTATAAGACAAAATTTGATATATAAAAATCGGTAAAATCGCTAAATATATATATATATATATATATATATATATATATATATATATATATACATATACTTGAAAAATTCGGATAAGTAGTTTTTTAGCTATGCCGCGAACAGACAGACTGACGGACAAACATACCTACAGACAGACGGAATTGAGAAAACATGTTTTCCGGTATCTAAATACCCTTAAACGTAAAGATCTGAAAAAATCTCACGAGGAAAGTAATAACTAATTATCTTGTGTTTTTAACAAAAAGTGTATAATATTTTTGCAAAATAAATTTTTTTTTGTTATCACAATACAAAAAAAAAAACAAGTTTTCTTTACACAGAGGTAGCCCGCATTTAAATAAATGACACTGTATAAGTGGTTAGATTTTTAGGTCAAGCGGGGCTCATAATTTTTGGTGATTGATAAAAAAATATCACTTTCATAAAGTGGCTGTATAAACAGAACATATCCTGATTGTTTCACTGATTCGAACCGCCTTCCAACTTTATTAAGGCGCTTGCCATTTTGTGTATTTTTGTTTTGGCCAACCAAAAAATTTTAACCAAACACATATTTAGCGAATTTTCTTATTTAGTCCTTCGGCATTTAATATATAAAATAATATTAAGTGGATATCTTAATAATATTGCGTAATATAATAAAAAAACTATTTTCTTTCTCCCTGTATATTTGTAAATAGCCCATCGAGATTTAATAGCTCGATAAAAGAATCACACAACATTTTGGTATTCACTGTGTTTTCTGATTTGATTCATAATGTTGGTGACCTTTGGACCCGCAAGATAAGACCGCATTCGACTATACTTGTTTTTAAAAATTAAAATGGTAATACATTCTGCAATTGTTTCGTAAAATTGTACAAACTTAATCAATACTCTGATTAAAATATTACCTATTAACTCTTTAAAATCGCACTGCTACATAAAAATAGTATCAAGTGTTTAACTTCATTGACACAAGCTCTTTCTGGGAAATCCATAACCAATATTTTCAAATATTAGAAAAAATAATAGCAAATCGACTAGTCCGGGCGTTTTTTCAAAAAATCACACTGAATTTACAAGATATTGAATTTATTCATTACTTTACCACAACCGTGTATAGAGTATCTTATTTATAATAAGAAAGTCCAAACCTGTCTAGAAAAATGGAATACTTTGTATAACTAAAAACTAAAAAGATTTAATAAATTTGTAAAAGTAAGAAACATATGTTTTCCATTAAGAAATCTTGGTTCGTGGAACTAGACCATGTCAAATTGGAATTACTATCCGACGTTTCGCTTTCCATTGCAGGGGCATCTTCAAGGATCTTTACTTCACAAGATCTGAGCTTGAAGAGATTCAGGCGCACTTTTATACTCGCCGAACCGGGACCCTGAACGGTTTCGACAGTGATGTAGACCGTAACCCATATCTCTATTGAAATTTATTGAATGTTTAAAAATTTCAATAGATTCTCTAATTTTACGTTTATAAAATCCTGAAACCGATGGGTTTCCTTTACATTTACAATTTGGCCAGCGGTATGTTGGTGTTCAGCTTGAACAAGTTGTTCCTTTTTAATACATCGTTCATGTTGCTTAAGTCTAGTTGATATTGAGCGTCCTGTTTCTCCACAAGAGCAAGGAATTTTATATACTCCTTCTGTTGAGAAAGGTACAATATCTTTCGGGTATCGCAAACATTGTCCAATCTTATTATGTTTATTGAAGATTGTACGTATGTTGGACCGCCGAAGTAATAGTCCTATTTTGTCTGTAGTGCCATGTATGTAGGGAAGAACAACACTATCTAACGGTGGCTCCTTATCATTCTCCTTTGGTGGGGTTGGATTACTATATCTTTTAATTGAACGTAATATCTTCAGTGTAATAGCCATTCCCTCTGAAAGCAACAAAAGTATCATCTACATATCTGAACCAGTGTTTTGGTTTTAGTGGAGCGGATGTTAGAGCAATATCCTCAAAGGCTTCCATAAAGATATTCACTACCACAGGTGATAGAGAAGATCCCATAACTGCCCCTGAAATTTGTTCATAAAAAGTTTATTGGATCCAACTGGACTGCTTTAAGTTTTTCCACGAAATGTGCAGAGCTTTTTTATAAAAGAATCTGTTTTTCCAGTAAATGGATTAAGAAAATCTGAAAGATATTTACCTAGTTTGTATTTGGGCGAGTCTACATTAGGACATTCTGTGTATAGAAAACCGACGCATACATTACAAATAAATACCTAAATGCAAATTCCCATCCACCAAAAAAGAGATCGTTTATTAATTTACTAGTAGTCAGAGCTATTTCGATCTCTAACATTGGAAACATTGAAACTGACCAAAGCTCTCAGAAGGAATGGCTATTGCACTGAAGATATTACGCGTTCAATTAAAAGATATAGTAATCCAACTCCGCCAAAGCAGCCACCGTCAGGTAGTGTTGTTCTTCCCTACATACGTGGCACTACAGACAAAATAGGACGATTACTTCGGCTGTTTAACATATGTACAGTCTTCAATATACATAAGAAGATTGGATAATGCTTGAGATCCCCGAAAGATATTGTACCTTTCCAAACAGAAGGAATATATAAAATGCCTTGCTCCTATGAAGAAGTGTGTGTGGGAGAAACAGGACGCTCAATAAAAAGCCCGCCTGAACTCGTGGAGTAAAAATCCCAATTTGACACCGTCTAATCTTAAGAACCATGATTTCTTAATTGAGTGAAAGCTTTCGTCATATGTTTTCAAATTGGTTTGCTTAAATTAGAGTTTTCCAGATAGGTCTGAGTTACCTACATCTAACATATGCGGCTCCAGGCCAGGAGTCACATCTCAGAGACGCCGGATTTGCTTTAGCCACCAAATATATTTCATACACTACCTTCATTAGATTCGCCTTTAACCACATGTCCAAGCACATATAGGCCTCCTTTTTTGAGATCATTGATAAAGTCGATTAAAGGACACGCAGACCTTGGACTGTTTACAAGAAGTAAAACTTGGGGCCTCCAAAATTTGACATGATCTTTCCGAGAATCCAATAAAAGGAGGTATTTCCGAACCTAAAAAAAAACTATTTAGGTTACAAGCCCACTTAAAATTCTTCAACTCACTTGATGGAAGATCAACGCTTGCGATATACTGCCCCAATCAGCGCCTTTGGATGGTGAAAATAAGTGTAAAAATATCACTAAGATTAAACATAGGAGAATGCTGCAAGCTGCATAGATCGGATTGATCACAAACATCATTATTAAAGTTCCTAATAGTCCAATCAGTGCAGTATGCCAAGTGAAATAAGCAAACGACGGCCTGAAATATACAACATTAAGATTAGTTTGTAACGGATTTCTTGAGTAAAGATAGGATAAACTGCTCAATACACGAAAGTACGCATTTTTGAAATAATTTTATCAGACAGCCATATGTAGCTTGAAGAAACAGTACTCGTTTAGTATATTATTACAAAAATAATATGTTATAAAAACAAGATAATATACTCCCAATTTTATATGTCAATCATTCAGTATTAGTTATGGACTACGATTGCTGGTTTTTATGTCAGTAAATGTTAGTGACGAATAGGCATTATGTAACCTCGGCAATATAAGGGACAAATAAGATTTTGTATGGGAGTGCTTGAAAAAACGTCGAATGAAAGACATCGTTATTTGATCCAATTCTAACAATAAACTTAATAAAGATAAGTCATAAGCCAGTGTTTATTGGATATCTCACTTGATTTATTTGGGACGTTTTTTGAATTTGTGACATACCAATTATTCAAAAAATTACTTAAAATAAGAACGTTTTAGCAGTTTTGAGTATTACTTGCCAGATAGAACAATGTCTTGAGTTTTTTCTACCAAAATTTAAGGACGAAAAAAATGTGTTTTCATTCCGGGTGTACATCCGTTCACTACTGTCGTTCTGAAAAGAACAGTTTTGCTGACGTTTCGCCAAAATCACATTTGTCATTTTCGAAGCTTTCTTTCTCGCGTCCGAATAGAGACTGAAGTGTTGGTGACTGCGACGCTTCCTTTTATACCCCCACTCGGGCCGAAGGTTATATCTGCGCAGGCGTTGGTCGTTATTTATGTTTTCCGGATGGTGCTGTTGTTGTTGCGCTAATTGTGCTTGAGTTTTTGCGATTTTAGATTTGTCGATTATTGTCTTCCATACTGTTGGTAGTTTTAATGATTCGTCCCTTTTATTCAAATCACCCTGTTTTTCAATTTCTATGGCTTCTCGGATTATTCTGGTATTATAATGTTCTATATTGGCAATCTCCCTACACCCATCGAAATTTATTTTATGGCCGGTTTCCTGATGATGTAGGAATAAAGCTGAGGTTGTTTGTTTATTTCTGATGCTGAGTTTATGCTCTTCCACTCTTGCTGATATTCGCCTGTTAGTTTGCCCCACGTACAACTTTTCACAGTCCTGGCACTGAATACTGTATACTCCGTGGTTTTCCAGTTTCATTTTATCTTTTGGGTTTCCAAGTAGTTTACCTATAGTTGTTTGTGGCTTGTGTATTGTTTGTATGTTGTGTTTCCTAAGAATTCTTCCGATTCTGTCTGTTGTGCCTTTTACTTATGGTAAGACTACTCGTTGCTTTCCCGGTTCATAATTTTTGTTGTTCGTTGTTCGGGAGACCTGTGCATTAATAGCTTTCACTATTGTGCGATTTGTGTAGCCATTTTTCTTTAAAGCACTAGATATTACCGTAAGTTCGTTTTGTCTCGTCTGTGTTTCAGTTAATCGCAAGGATCTGGATATTAGGGTATTTGCCACAGCTTGAATTTGTGCTGGGTGATGATGTGATTTTATTATTATTATTATTATTATTAAACATAAGGTAACAAATGTCATACATATTGTAATAAATATAATCTAAATAGGAGCCTAATAACTGGAAATTGCACCTAAGTGAATGAACACTTGTATGTACACAAGTATTATCTTTGAATTTATATTGAGAATACAGTTAACCTCATGCTAAAGCTGTACAAATAAAAATTTAAAAATTACATCAACAACAAATATAATTTCTTATTTTAGCAAACCTTATAAATATAGATGTTATCCTATTGAAATAGAGCTTTAAATTTATGTAAATATTTAAAAATAAAAATCCTACAACTATTATTGAATTTTTCAGTCTTGGCAGGGATCTCAATTCTAGGGGAAGCAAGTTATACATTTTGGGACCTAAATAAGAGAAAGATCTCAATTTTTTTGATCTATTGTTTACTGGCATCTCCAATTGTTCACTGACCTTAGACCTAGTTTCATAGATGTGGTTTATAGTTTGTTTAAATTTAGTAGATTTTTTAATAAATGAGCATGTTGACAGACAATATAATCCTCTCACATCCAATATGTCCTCTGAATATAAAAGCCTGGTAGTATATCGCCTATTTTTTCGAAATATAATCTTAAGAATATAATTTTGAACTACATTTAAAGGCTTTAAGGAATTTTGATACAGACCACCCCACACCACTATACCATATCGAATTAAAGATTCAATAAGGGCTTTATACACACACAACAACAACTTTTTACTTAATATCTCTCTCAAAACATAAAATTTGTACACTAGTTTCTTTATATTTTTTGTAATTCTAAGTACATGATGATCCCATCTGAGATTACAGTCAATAATTACACCCAAGTATTTTGTATATTCAACCTCTAGAATATCACCATCAAAGTTGTCAATATGAATGCTTCGGAAGTGTGGACGATTGGCTGCTGTGATGGAAAAGGCTATGTAATTCGTCTTTGAGGTATTTAAAGTTAGCTTAAATGTGTCTAACCAATTTTTAATTTTGCCCATACCTTGAATGGCAAAATCACGAACAGAAGTCCATGATGATCCTGAAAACAGAACTACAGTATCGTCAGCATAAGACAATAATGAGCCATTGTCAATGTCAATACTAGTTAATGAGTTGATGTAAGTGATGAAAAGTATGGGTCCCAATACAGTGCCTTGAGGTATTCCCATTGTAATGTTAAGTGGATCGCTGCAAACATCATTAATTTTGACAATCTGTGTTCGACCGCTTAAGTAACTCTCGAAGACGCTTAACGCGGTGCCCCTGACCCCATACAAACCCAAAACGTTAAGGAGAGAGCCATGAGGCACCGTATCAAACGCCTTGGCGAGGTCCAAAAACACAGCAATGCACTTATTGCTACTGTCAAGGTTGGAAGTTATGCTGTTGGTTAATTCACAAATTGCATCGGTAGTGCTCAAACCGTTCATAAATCCAAATTGACGTTGAGATATATTATTTTGTTGAAGAAAGCTGACCAGGCGATCTTTAAGACATTTTTCAAAGATTTTAGCAAATGTGTTGATAACACTTATTGGACGGTAGTTATTTATATCAGACTTGTCTCCTGCTTTATGGACGGGTGTTATGATAGCAATTTTAAAACAACTTGGAACTATGCCTGTTTTAAAAATTAGATTAATTATATGAACTATTGGATTTATTAAATATATGTGAAAATCTTTAACGATTTTTGTAGTTATGCCATCACTTCCTGGAGCGCAGTTATTCTTTAGTGTGTTAATTTGTTTTATTATCTCATTTGAATTGGTAGGCTTTAGAAAAATTGATGATAAAGCAGTGAAGTCAATTCTAGAAAAACTAGAAGGAGCATTAATTTTTTTGTACATTTTAAAACCTATGTTAGTAAAGAAATCGTTACAGAAATTGGCCATCTTCTTATTATCATCAAACTTTCCATTGTTGTTTTTGATTTCCAAGTTTAATTTATTTTTTGTTGTATTTTCATTTGTTGCGTTTGAGATTATATGATATATTTTTTTAAGATCATTCTTACTATTTTCGATTTCAGTTTTATAATAATCATATTTTCGTTTTTGTATAATTTTATACAAATTATTTCTATAATCAGTGAATGTTTTTTTTTTAGTTTCATCTTGATATAATAAAAGTTTTTTTTCATTTTATCTTTTGTTTTAATGGAATTAATGATTCCATTAGTAATCCACGGTTTTAATTTTTTATGCTGTTTATTTTGAAATGTTTTTTTAATTTTAGATTTATTTATTATTTCAGCCATTATTTCTAAAATTTTTGTGTAGCAGTTTCTATATTTTGAGCTTCCAAAACACTAAACCAAGATTCAGCCTTAAAAAGCTCATCTAAAATTTGATAATTGATTTTGGAGTAAGTGAAAATTTTAGCATCTGAAGTTTTATCAGATCGAATATTGTGCTGACAGGACACACTCAACATTACAGGATAGTGATCAGTGAGTGAAGAAAGCAGAACAAAAGAAGAGTATTTAAGATTAGTTCTGAGATTCTTTTTAACAAAAATATGATCCAATATGGAACTAGTGTTAGAAGTTACACGAGTGGGGTTGTTAATAGCAGACAAAAAACCAAAGTGTCCCAATAGTGTAGTGTAGTCATTTACTTCATTGTTTTCTGCTGCTAAATTAATGTTCATGTCACCAATTAGAATCTCTATTTGATTTGTTGAGTTTACCGAATATAAAGTCTCAAGGTCTCTAAGAAAGCTAGGAATGTCTGTAGAGGGGGGTCTGTAAAGACATGAAACGCCCAGAGACACACCATTAACATCCAATATAATTCTACTTAGTGTAACTCCGGAATAGTCTAATTTTATGTTAGAAATTTTAAAGTGTAAGGTAGATTTTATGTAAACAATAGTACCATCGTTTTGATTAAGCTTTGAATTGTTATAAAACATATTGTACCCATCAATATTAAATTGTTCATTCCCTATTTGCCAAGACTCGGTAAGTACTATAATATCACAATATTTAAGGTTGTACGATTCTAAGAAGACCAATAACTCATCAAAATTTTTTCGAATACTTCTAATGTTGAAATGTAAAATGCTAAAAAGTTTATTTTTAAAGTCTATTTTGGTTTTTATGGCATCACAAGCAATACTTTCCTCCATTATGTCCTCATTACAAATGTCAAGGTCGTTTAGAATCTCGATTTCTTGTTGACTAAGGGCTGTAGCCATAATCTATTTTGCTTCTTAGCGCACTAACCAGATACTGATAGGAGGGGCACAGTGGGTCACTTGCACCATGGTCTATATTGTAGTTGGTCTTGTACCGTTTGTTAGCTTTTAAACAGTTACTGCATTTCTTGTGTGATTTGGGACAATCACGCACATCATGATCCTCACCACAGCACTCACAGACAAGGCTGTTAGGACATGTATCAGACTTGTGAAAATGCTCCTGACATTTAAAGCATCTTATTATACTAATATCTTCATGAATGGGGTATCTCTCCCAACCAATAAATATCTTCTTCGCAGTCATACATTTATGGAATAGGGATGGACAACATTCACCATAGAGCGTGCACATCTTGTTTTTCTTATTTGTTTTAATGTACGTGATTTCTAATTCTTCTGTGTCTTCTATAAACTCGTTTTGTTCTCTTATGTATTTTTTCAGTTGCTGTTTATCCAATTCACCTTTATATCCGGTTATTTTAATCCGTGGTTTCCGCATTTTAGTTATTTTCACATCATAATCAGTTAATTTGTTTTGGGCTTCTCTTTGAAGAGTCTCAAGGTCACTTTTCTTCTGGCATTTAACAATCATGGATCCATCTGAGGTGTTCCGGGTACCTTTAATTGCAATTTTTAATGATGAGGGGTTTATGTTCCTTTGGATATCGGTTTTAGTTTTTGTTATGTCTTGCTGCTTTTTAGGTTTTATTATTAGATTTGGAATATTAACATTAATATTTTGCTTTTCCTTATTTATTTTGGTAATATCACTATATGTATTTTGGTGGATTAAATGGAAATCATTTTGTTTATTTTCTAATCCTTTAATCTTTTCTTGGAGAAAAGTGATGATCTCCTCCTTATTTAAGATGATTTCTGACTTATCAATAATGGTATCTTGTAATAATTTGAGGGTATCCAAACTTTTGCATTTTTTACAATGAAATGTCATAATACGGTCTCGAAGTTGTAAGACTCTCACTTCCGAAGCTGACAGGCCCGCACAGGCCTTACACAGACTTAACCTGCACCCATCACAAGCAAACGATTCTGTATTTTTCTCATCACAACTTGTACAAGGCATGTTTATTCGCCTGTTTGAAGGTTAGAAATCATTTTTACCTAATAACGTAATTAATTTAATTTTTCCTGGTATAACTTCAATTCCACAAAGAAATTTGGAATTATTTTATATTCTAGGAATGCTTTTACACTAATTAGTTGATTAAATCTTAAAAAAAAAACTATTTTTCGAAAATTTCAATTATTTAGCGTGTTGATGTAAACATAACCTTTTAGTTGATGCAGTTGATTTTGCATTTAAATATCTGTTAAATATGTCTGTATGTGTTGGTTTTCTATGCACGGTGTATTAGAAATGTCCGTTATGCAGTTTTGTGACCAAAACATCTAAAAATGGTAGTTTGTTGTTTTCCTCTAACTCTAGAGTAAATTGTATTCTGGGGTGGATTGAATTTACGTGAGTCAGAAATTTTTCGAGCTCTGCATGACCATGTTGCCATATAATAAATATGTCATCCACATAACGAATCCATAATTTGGGCTTTAAACTTGCTTTCTCAAGAGCTTCTTTCTCGAAGTATATATAAATAAATTCGCGACTACTGGTGATAGCGAGGACCTCATTGGAGCACCATCCATTTGTTTATACATTTGCCCGTTGAATGAAAAATAAGTAGTTTTGAGGCAATGCTCCGAGAGTTGTATTATATGTGCCTGGAAATCCTCGTTCATAGCAATCTTGTCCAATGCTTCGTCGATGGGAATACTGGGATATAACGATTTGATATAAAAGGAAGCGTCGCAGTCACCAACACTTCAGTCTCTATTCGGACGCGAGAAAGAAAGCTTCGAAAATGCCAAATGTGATTTTGGCGAAACGTCAGCAAAACTGTTCTTTTCAGAACGACAGTAGTGAACGGATGTACACCCGGAATGAAAACACATTGTATTTTTCCATCCGTGAAGGAGTAAAAATCAACATATATATATATATATATATATATATATATATATATATATATATATATATATATATAAAGCAATAGGGTTAAAATTTTCTTTTTGTGTAAACGCAGTAATAAGATTAATACACATAATATAGGTTTCATTTAATTACAAAAAAGTCATTAAAGGTAAAGAGCCCCACGTTGGTCGCAACGAAACAACGTGATTGTAAACTTTTAAGATATGTTTGTAAAAAGAATAAATAAAAAAATAGTATTAGATATTAACATAATTAATATTTTGGACCATAAAAACCTACAATATATTCCTATTTCTCGAAAGTAAAATTCATTTAAAACTGCTAAAACTTTCTAACAAAACTCGGTAGAACTAAAATTCCCAAAAAGACCTGCAATCAGTTAACGTATCTAACAAAATATTCGTCAAGCTAGCTCCTGGTAGCCAACAACAAGAAGACCAAAATTTCGTTAAATTTGTGTAATGATAAAAGAAAAATTGCATTTTGAAAAAAAAATTATTTTTTATTCCGCCCCTATCGTTGGCCACAGCACCTAGAAAAGACCATATATCAAAAGTATATTACTCCATCGTCCTGCAGAATTTCGTTTTTTTTTTTTAATTCAAGTTAAAATAAGAGATTACATTTTTAGAAATAAATTAATTGTTTACTCCGGCCCTGTCGTTTGCAATCCCACCTAGGAAAAGACCATATATTAAGGATATATTACTTCATCTGCCTGCAGAATTTCGTTTAATTTCAAGTTAAGGTAAGAAATTTTTAAAAATAATTTTTTTTTAATCCGCCCCTGTCGTTTGCTACCCCACCTAGGAAAAGACCATATCTTATGGGTATATTATCCCATCTGCCTGTAGAATTTCGTTTAATTTCAAATCAACGTAAGAAAGACATTACATTTTTAAAAATAAATTAATTTTTTACTCCCTCCCTGTCGTTTGCCACCCCACCTAGGGAGAGACCATGTGTTTAAGTGCATATTACTCCATCTGTCTGCAAAATTTCGTTAAATTTGAGGTAATGATAAAAGAAATATTGCAGCCTTCCGAATCGACAAAGAGTCCTGTCCTCTTAGATTGCATTTTTAGAAATAAGATTTTTTCTGTCATTGACATTTTGCTACCCCCCTATCGAAAGGGTTTGCAATTAGAGTTAACATAAAGAAGATATGTTTGCTCTTGGAAACATGTAGGAACTATCTTTCTTGTATATTTATATTATTCCCAAGTTTTATCTGGTCCGCTGTAAAATTTTGTTAATGTGTTCTTGTTGCTAGCTAAAAAGAGCTGGCTTGACGGATATTCCAACAAACACGTTAATTTAACTAAGTATCAAATTTTATAAAAATAGGAGCAATTTAATTTACGCACACTTACTTCTTTTAATAACGTCTTTATTAAATGTCTTGCTGTATGTTCAAAACTCTAAGCAACTATCTGAATGGCGATAAAATAATTTATAAGTTATAGAAAACATATTTCGAGAATTTTGAGAACGGAGAAGAAATTTTACAGTGTCACACTGATACATGAAACAGTTTAGCTTTCAATGGATGAGAAACCTGGTCGGAAAAACATTATCGATAAAATTATACTCTTTGCTAACCAATCATACCTTTTATTAATGGCTCTTTTCATATTGAAGTAAAAGAGAATGAATTAAAAAATAATAATGAAAATTACAATGAAAAAATATATACAATGAACAAAAATTAACTAGTTCAAGCCAAAACTAAGATGTTTTTTATATTTAAGCCCTAATTACCTGAAATTTGGAGCTCCAGCAAGCTCTAATCCTAAACAAGCGAGATTTGTGGCCAAATAACTTAATAAAAACAGCACAGCATTCAACTGGGCGATTACGTTCAGGGCACCTATGAGCAATACCAACTGAACTAAGAGAGCTGATATTAGGACGGCCGCAACAGGATTGCCTTTCCAAGTTCCTTTGGGCACAAAACCAAGAAATGAGCCTACAAAACATAAGCACACATTAGTATAAAATATTGCTGTATTGTCTATATAAATCGTGAATGACTAATTGCACAGGGTTAGTAGATTAATTTCATAAATATACATTTAATCTTTAAGATTTGCATGGTTAGGAGTGATATTAGTCCAGAACATATGAAGCAAGCCAATTTATGAAGTTCACCTGAAACCATATTTATAAAATTTTATGACTGCCAATTTATGATTTATATTATCAAAAGCTTTTCTAAGATCACAAAACATAATTTCAGCACATTGTTATTTTAGCTACCATAATAGAGCAGACAAAAGATCAAATCACACCATCATTAGTGGCAACAGAAATAGTGTATTGAATATAAAGAAGGACAAAGCACATTTTATTAGCCCACGGAAATAAATAACATATGTGCTATTAGGTCAAAGTGCTGGGTTCAGTAAATCATTTGTACAAATATAAACCTTGTGGCACACCCAATATTACATTTAATCTTTCAGATTAGTATTGTTAAGAGTGACTTTCTGATAATGGTGTGGAACACATTAAGCAAACCAATACAGTGTGTCCCAGATTCGCTTCTCTATATAGGGATCTCGGCTCCTATTATACCTACAGCAAAGGTTAAATGGGGAAAGTTTTAGAGGAAACTTATTGCATTTGATATCTGGATTCAGATTTACGATCGATCAATAAGTTGGAGAAATATCGGCGAAAAACCGAAAATGGCGGATTTCGTTTTTCGCCAGTATATCCAGAACGGTAAATTTGACAGCTGTCAAAATGTGACATTATTCGCCCACATTGGCGTATACGACACATCTTCGTTGTTTTTTGTTAACCCGCAACCCGCCTCAACTTTCATTTTTCTTATGACCGCCATATTGGATTTTTCGATTTTTGGAAAGAGCCTAAAATTTCCAGTCTAGTGATATCTCACAAGTGCATTAAAGATTTTAGTTTCATCAATATATCACATTTCGTAAATTAGGTTCAATGTTTTTAAAGGAGGCCATGATTTATTTGTCACAATATTACATTAATAAGTAAGTAATGTATTGAACGCATTGAATTTTCAATACAACATGAACGTAAATAACGACTTCTTTGTCCCAGGATTTCTATGGTCACGAGGGGATCAAATTCATAGATTTCATTCTTCGTGTGACCCCAGAGGTTGAAATCCAAGGGCGACAGGTCAAGGGATCTAGGAGGCCAAGATATTGGACCATTTAAAGAAATTATTCTTTCGTCAAACTGCTCTCTTAAGAAGTTCCTGACTTGAATGGTATTGTGAACCGGACATCCGTCCTGTTGAAACCAAGTTCTTCTTAATTCATCTTTCGTTAGAATAGCTTGTAAGGTAGGTACAACCTGGTTTCGCAAAAGCTCTAGGTACCTCTGCTCGTTTAGGTTGTAGTCAAACAAAAATGGTCCAATAAGTCGATTTCCTGAAATGATTAATAATTTATAAATAGGTCCGCAACAGTCAAGGGCGGCAAGGTCAACCTGGTGGTACTAGAAACTATAAATTATAAAGGGAAGATTATCTTTATTAAAAAGTAGATATTTTCTTTCCAAAAATAATTATCGAAACATCCCGTAATGAATGAGCTTGTATACAGTTGAAACCTATTCAGCTTTATTATGAAAAAGAAAAACATATTTGGTTAGGGGAAAGTAATAGCCGTAATAAATTATTTTGTTAGTATTGCATATTAATTTCAGATATACTAAATCAATTTATTTCAGTGATATAATAATCTTAAAGAAGTACACCGTGCCTTAATAAAACATAAAATATCAAAAGAACAAACCCCTTGCGCTTTAAAATTTAAATTATTCGGAAATACAGCTGAACGCCTTTCTATAAATCATAATGAAAATTGAAAAATAATTCGACTTTTAATTAACATGGTATTTTTTTCATAACGCAAGAACTAGGCTTCCCGGGTAATAAAAAATCATTAAATTCAGACAATCAAAATAATTTTAGAGAATTAGCTAAATCTACAGAAAATTTAGATAGTGTTAATAAATTTATAGAACCCAATTCTATTTTTATAGGTTCTTCGAAACTACAATACAAATTAAAGAACTAAACGAAAAAAAAAGATTATTATTTGACCATCATTTGGTGCCTATTTAAAAAAGATTGGTTAGATTAACTTACCAATGATCCCACACCAAAGATTACTTCCAAATCTGATCTGTAGACGTCTCTCTGCCACTTCTTGAGGATTTTGCACAGCCCAATGATGACGGTTGTGCCTATTAAAGACTCCACAATTCGTGAACCTGCTCTCATCGGACCACAAGACATGATTTACAAAATCTGGATTTTCATTAATTTTCCTAGTATGCCACTCACAGAACTATAGTCGTCTTGGAAAATCAGTGTCCTTAAGTCCTTGTACTATTATGGGTTTGTATGGATGGTACTTATTCTTTTTTAAAACTCTCTGTACTGTTGATTTTGGCACATTAGTTTCCTGTTCTACAGTTCTTACCGATGCACTAAGGTTTTCGTTGTTAGCTTGTAATTTTTTTTTCTGTCTCGATTTTCATTGTTATTATTGTATCCGCTTCTAGGTTGTTCGAAGGCACCATGGTTAATTAAATTAACTACGATTTTCCTGAATTGGGTTTTATGAGGCTGCCGTCGTTCGGGATACATCTCCAAATACCTTGCTGAGGTAACGTCGGCGTTTCTGTACGATTGAGAGCATTTCTGTATGATTGAGAGTACAGAGCTAACATGCCAACCTTTTCATTCTTAGAAAAAACTTTACGAAGTGTAATATTTCGATGATACTAAAATCTTTAATGCACTTGTGAGATATCACTAGACTGGAAATTTTAGGCTCTTCCAAAAATCGAAAAATCCAATAAGGCGGCCATAAGAAAAATGAAAGTTGAGGCAGGTTGCGGGTTAACAAAAAACAATGAAGACGTGTATACGCCATCTTATTTATCTTAAAAATGTGTCCGAATAATGTCACATTTTGGCAGCTGTCAAATTTACCCTTCTGGATATACTGGCCAAAAACGAAATCCTCCATTTTCGGGTTTTCCCCGATATTTCCGAAAACAATTAATCGATCGTAAATCTGAACCGGATATCGAATGCAATAAGTTTCCTCTAAAACTTTCCCCATTTAACCTTTGCTGTAGGTATAATAGGAGCCGAGATCCCTGTATAGAGAAGCAAATCTGGGACACACTGTATAAGGAAGTTCATCTGAAAGCATATGACTAGCAATTTACGATTTGCTTAAATAAAAACTTTTGTAAAACACGTTTGCAGAGTATTTATTCTTATTTTTTATTTTTTTGTAAATTTAAAGAAAAAGGCAAAAAGTCCTTGATAAACCAAAGGGTTAAAAATTTCGGAAAAAATATGCGTTCCTTGCATTACATAAAAAAATTTGCTTATGATAACTCCGCTTTTAGAAACTACTATAATGTCAATAACAATCTTCCAATATTCTTAACACATTTTATTGTAGTGTTGCTGGATAATTAGCAACAAACTTACAGTCACCTAATAATTTTAGGTGGTATTTTAGTATTGGTTTAGGTTGAGATAGGGTGTTCTTGCACATTTTTAGAGCTTTACCTTCTTGAGACATTGGCCGGAGCAATAAAAGCTTCTTTTGTTACGGGTAGTTTTCTACTCAGCCTGAAAAAGGCACTGATTATCCCCCTTTACAACGGTGGCGACCGCAACGAGCCCTCAAATTTCAGACCCATTGCTCTGTTGCCCACACTGGCAAAGATAGTGGAAAAACTAGTTAAAGTAAGCATGGTCTCTTTCTTAAATAAACACAAAATTCTGAGCCTCCAACAGTTCGGATTTCAAACATCAAAAAACACGTGTGATGTCATTTTTGGATGTCTTGAACTCTGGAGAGGTTGCGGCTACGGTATTTTGTGATTTGTCAAAAGCATTCGACTGCGTCAATCATGAAATACTGCTGCAGAAGCTGGGGAGGTACGGATTCAGAGGAAATTCCCTGGGATGGTTTCGCTCTTATTTGGCGGACAAAACTGAGAGTGTCGCCTTTACTCTTCCTAATTTACGTGAATGACATTCCTCATCTTGATATATGGGTAAGATTCACTGTCAAATGATACCACCATCCTTTGGCATGGTACAAATCTTGAAATACTAAAGAGGGTTATAAACTATGACTTGTGTAAAATAAAACAGTGATGTGATGAAAATTTTTTGTCATTCAGTGTTTCAAAAACTAATCTTTTAAATTTTAAATGTCACATAGATGGTATTCGCCTGCAGGACGAGTCTATTGCAATGCCATCTTGTGTGAAGTTTCTGGGGTTATCAATAGATGAATCTTTGAAATTTGGGACTCATATTGGTAACTTATGTAATAAAATTGCTGCCAGTTGCTACGCACTCCGAGTTATCTCTATCAACTTAGATCCATTTATGGCTCGAAATTCGTATTTTGCATTGATTGAGTCTCATCTTAGAGCCAGTATTTGCTTTTGGGGCTCATGTTCGAACTATTTATTTAGCTCTGTCTTTCTGTTGTAGTAAACAGCAATTAGATATGTGTGGTGCTAGTGTTCTTGACTCCTGTCGACCCTTGTTTGTAAAACATGGAATCTTAACAATTTGTTGTATATATATTTTAGATACTGTCTGTTTAGTTCATATAAAGTATAAAGATGAATTTTTGGAGGTAGGTTATTATAATGAGAGCTTCTCGCATCTGCCAAATTTACCAATTCCTAGGTCAGAACTAATAAAATGTTCTTTTGTCTATGGTGGCAAAAAAATGTTTAATCATCTACCTCTTAGATTAAGAGTACTCAAGAAAGAGCATTTAGAAGGGAAATTAAAACATTTTTATTAAAAAATTGCATACTACAGACTGAATGATTTTAGTGATAGACTAGATTAGAAAACGATCTCCCCTTTTTTGTTTTAGCGTGTGTCAGTGTGAGTATCTGTAATTTTTGTTTTGTTTGTATTCTGTTGCTTTTAAACATTCTGACCTCTTTTCAGCAGTAAAATTTAGAAATAAACTATATCTGCTATGGTAAATATATGTAAGTTGCGCATATTTTAAAAATATTTTCAATTATACAGGGTATGTCAAAAAAAAAGTAAAAAAACTAAATGTTGTATTTTTTTAAAAATGGGACACCCTGTTATTAATTTGATTTTTAGATTCTACATGAAATTGTAATACTCTTTTGTATAACATGTTATATGACTAAAATTGATAGTCTTTTAAATATTTATTTGGCTTTAAAAACAATAGGAAAATTTAATCCACATCTATGATTAGCAACATAACGCCTATTTCTGCAACAATTAGTATATCGTACGAATTATGTAATTCAATAATATTTTTTTAAAATGTTGCGGTGGTCTAGACGCACCTCGCGTAGCTGTTCGTGAATATTCGAGAACGTTCACAAATGTTTCAGCGGCCTGAACGCATTGTAATATTTGTCTTAAGGCTGGGCTTACCGAATATTCGATCCTTTGCGAGGGCTTCTAAAACTCTAGAACCACCAATTACGTTGCTCAATGCTGCAGACCACGTGGCGGTGAAAAGACCAATTGCAACACTGGCTGGAAAAACACTGTAAAATATTTTTAAATACATATCATAATATGTTCAGGTTAGATAATAAAAAGAAATATACTTCCAAAAATTCTTATTGTTGTATCAAAATATACTTTAGAATTAGCCCAATAAGAAGAGCTATCTTTTCAGCTTGAACCTTAAAAAAATTAGGCAACAGCCCATTTTTTTAATTGACCCTTATTGGTAGTTCTTTTGAACCAACCAAAGTTTGCCTGCAAAAGTAGAAAAATGCAAAGTTTGAAAACTTCTGTTTTTTCCAATATCGGAATATCCTAATCACAAACGGTTATGAAGACTTTTACTTCCCTCATAAAAACGAAGTATTAAAATTGTGAAAAATATCCCTCCCAAGATTTTACAGATCTCGCGATTTAAAGCCCCCAGATGCCAAAAAAAACATGTTTTCTCAATTCCATCTGTCTGTCTTTTGGCGACATAGCTAAAAAACTACTTACCCGATAAACTTCTGCTAAAAAATTAAGGATCATACAGGGATGACCTAAAACATTTTGGTAAAAATACCATGATTCACATATTTATGAGAACTATATTCAGATGTACCATATATATATATATATATATATATATATATATATATATATATATATATATATATATATATCATTTACCTAACAGAATTAGATATAGTTATTTGCCAGAATTAAATAAACGTATTTTCAAGATTAACAATAATCATAAATATAATAACTTTACATCACATGGCATTTCTAACCGCCGCCCGTGCCTCCTGCAATTTGTCAATTGCACATTTCTGACTTAACATTTAAAATTCATAAGTATAAATATGAATAATGTATCGAATCACACAGCACGTTAGTTATAATTGCTATTTTCATTATTTTTTACATTTTTGGCACTGAAGTTTAAATGCCAATGTCGAAACTGGCAAATATTAAACTATTGGTGGCACTTGATGCTGTGTGCCAATGAGCCAATGCTTTTAGCACGCATTTTGAAATTACTTTTACTAAATTGCAAAAAAAGAACTTGATCTATTGCTAACATACTAAATCGAGTTGATGGTAGACATGCAGAAGCTCTCCCCTAAAAAACAATACCAAAATCAAATTAATAACGGAAACAACAAACCCAAAAGTGTCTGGAAAATAGTAAATGATATCCAAGGAAAGGGGGAAGAAAAAGCAATACCAGGGCATTCAAAACAAGTGGGAATAGCATTAATAATTATGTAATAAATGTGGCAGCAGATTTAATTATAGAACTACCAAATATAAATTTTTCTTGTAAAATACCACTCAACTAGTGCTGGTTTTGACCTTATATCAAACAGTTTGATTAGGAGCTATGTGCATGAGCTTTCTATTCCTCTCTGTCACATAAGTAATAACTCTTTTAAAGCAGGCATGTTTCCTCATAGTCTTAAGCTATCATTACCCAAGCCCCTGTACAAAAAGGGGGATCCTTCACTCACTGAAAACTACTGACCCATCAATTTGATACCATCATTTTCAAAAATATTTGAAACTGCTATGTGCACCAGGTTTCTCAGTATTTTCTACAATAACAAATTAATCAGTAACACGCAACATGGGTACTTAAAAATGAAGTCTATTAATACAGCAGTGTATGACTTCATGGACAACATAGTGACCAGCATGGAAGTCAGAGGTGCTGCCATTGGCATTTTTTGGACCTGTCTAAAGCATTTGACAGTCTGTCCCAAAATATTCTCTTGAATAAACTGGAGAGATATGGTGTGCAAGATGATGCTCTTCAATGTATTTGGTCATATTTGACTGGTAAAACCCAAAGGGTAGTGGTGGACAGTACTGAAGGGAAATGGCTGTCAGATGACGGCAGTCTGCTGATGGGGATTCCCCAGGGCAGCATAATGGGCCCAATAATTTTTCTTATGTATGTGAATGATCCGGACTGTGAGATTACTGAGCAGGCCGTTATCTTGTTAGTTATGCAGATAATACCAATATCCTGGTTGGTTTGTGGTCAGCACAGGCTTGGTTTTTAAAGAACCGATTGGTCTTAAATAATAATAAATCAAATTTTATATGTTTCAGGACAAAACAAAAAAAAATCCTTTTCCAGAGATCGTGCTAGTTTCTTCCCAGGTAGAGCTAGCAAAAAGCAGCAAATTCTCCATATTCATGTGGATCAGAATATAGACTGGGGTATACAAGTCAAGGAAATTATAAATAAACTTAATGGTTCAATTTGCTATTCAATGAAAGTCATAATAAAATATGTGGATAGACACACAATGAAAGCTGTATACTATAACTTTTATTCAAGGCTTACGTTTGGCATTATTTTCGGGGGAGGCAGCACCGACGCCAACAGGCCATTTTTAGTATAGAAAGCAGTGGTTTGGTTCTGGTTGAGCATCATAAGAGAGAATCATGTAGAGGTAAATTACGATCTCTGGGTATTTTGACGTGGAAATTATGATTACTACTAAATGTATGATGCTAGTTCCCTTTATTGTATTATGTATATATTTGTATGATATAATTCTTTGAATAAAAAGATATTTATATATATTTTTAGTCGGCAGCACTTGATTGTACAAGACTGATCACAATTAAAAAAGATCTTGTGTGATTGCAACTTGAGAGATTTAATTCGATTTGTCTCTGATACTATCGTATTCTGACGACACTGCTAAACCTACCTAAATGAATCATCAAATGTATGTACAGGGTGTCCAATTTTGGTTGTAAATGCAAGGTATCTCCGTTATTTGCAAATATTTAGGGTTGAGGTTTTCGCGACACCGTGCCACTTTTTTGTCAAACTCAAGCTGCCGTAATCAGATTTTCCATAGCCCGCCTCGTTTCGGAGATACATGGCCAAATAGAAAAAGTTGCATTTTGGGATACCCCTCGTATCTCGGTTATCTTTTAACATATCGAAAAGGTAAAAACTGGCTCTTATAGAATTTTTTACGTACAATCCAGTGACGTAGACAGATTTTTACTCGGGGCCGTCGTTTTTGATACATGACCCAAAATCACGTTTTTTTTAAATGGGACACCCTGTATATCTTTACGGAGTCCTGTTCGTCTTATTATGAGCTTTTCAAAAATAGATAGTCATCTATACTTATTTTAAAAATAAGGCTACAGTTTAAGTTAGTAGCCATGTTCAAAAGAACTGCTCAAACTGATTTCCATTTTCTCTTAGACATCTCTCACACACTCTTGCATTTTTACCCAGTGCATTTGAAATGACTACATTGCGTGCTTGTATTTGCAAAAATGCCTGCTCAGTGATGTTACGCAGGTCTTGAACTGTGTTCGGGTACGAAAAATTAAATTTTTTAGGTGACCCCATAAAAAGAAGTCCAATATGGATGACCTAGGAGGCCATCGGACAGGTCCGTGCGTTCCAATCCAGCGTTCACAATTTGGGGGTTATGTGCTGGAGCTCCGTTTTGTTGGAAATATATTTGATTCACATGTGCTAAAGCAACATCTATGATTTCTGGCAATATATTTTGCAATATTTCAAGGTAGCGATTAGCAGTGAGACCTCCTTCAAAAATATGAAATTTTATTTTGATTCCAAGTACGAAACAAGCGACATTAAAGCCAAATCTTCCTTGTTGCTCGCGTGGAAATATCAAATGTTGATTTTCAGGTGACCAGTGTCTCGTATTGTGCCTATTAAATATTCCAGTACTACTTATATACGATTCGTCGAACCATATAACCGCCCTTCCGAAATTTTGGTTAGTATTAATTTTTTGTAAATACCACTGGCAAAAATCAATACGTCGTTCTGCATCTTCAGGATAGAAATTTTGCACAACTCTCACTTTATAAGGTTTATACTTATGTTTCTTTAAAATCGTTTGAACCAGAGACTTGATTACACCCACTTCATTCTCTATTTTTCTACAGGACGTTACAGGCGTTACATTTACACTGGCTAAGACGTTAATTTCATCAGCCTCACGATTCTCTTTATTATATATCTTTGATCTGGGCTTTTTGAAAGAGCCAAAATTTATTAAATTCGATTTCAGCCTATAGAATATTAATTTATGACAAAGCAGTGACAAAGCCATTTTTGACAATCAGTCCGTGGCTTACTATGAAAAATATAGATAGATATTATTACGAACATAAATTGCAGCCTTATTTTTTAAAATAAGTATAGATAACCATATATTTTTGAAAAGCTCATAATAAGACGAATAGGACTCCGTAAAAATATACAGCGTGTCCCATTTAAAAAAAAACGTGACTTTGGGTCATGTATCAAAAACGAGGGCCCCGAGTAAAAAATCTGTCTACGCCACTGGATTTTTTCGATACGTTAAAAGATAACCGAGATACGAGCGGTGTCCCAAAATGCAACTTTTTCAATTTGGCCCTGTATTTCCGAAACGAGGCGGGCTATGGAAAATCTGATTACGGCAGCTTGAGTTTGACAAAAAAGTGGCATGGTGTCGCGAAAACCTCAACCCTAAATATTTGCAAATAACGGAGATACCTTGCATTTACAACCAAAATTCCCCTGTACATAAGCTACAAACAAAAACATCATCTTATAGAGGATGTTCTGGAAGATTAGAGTGAATCCTTAATGCATATAATATCACAAGGACGTTGACGATTTGGAGTTAGTCTTATAATATATGGGTTTGCATTTAATCATTCAGATAATTGCTCTATCTGCATTATTTCCTATATGAACAAAAAACGAATTTTTGCAACTGGTTGGCCTCTTTTTGCCCTTACAGAGTACAATGTAAACTTCAACTAGTTCAAAAAGTTCTCAAGGAACTACAATTTAAAAAATGGCCTACTTCCTAGTTTGCCATAGGTTCGACCTTTCAGTGACTGGACTAAATTAAAAGTCGATTAATTTAAAATTCATATTGGCACTGGCTTTATTTTAAAAAGAATTCTCTCAAAAAAATTGTTCAGCATTAATATTCTAATATTTTATTTTAAGCATACCTTACTCCTGCTAAAAATAAATAATTGTTTTGCAATAAATCGGTTGTAGACGTACAGGCGACCAAAAGCGACATGCACAAATAAATGGCCAACGTAAATCCCACTGCCGATAATGTGCCTCTGGGTATCGATTTACCTGGATTTTTTAATTCACCTAAAAATTACAAAGTAATATTTAATCTTTTTGCTTTTTACGTGTCAGAGGTGCTTTATTTAAAATATTGCGCCGACGATACTGCCATGGTTTCGTCTATCGAAGTGTCAAGAGTATGACGTGAATGTACAGAGTGTCCCATTTTCGATATTATGGGGTACCTCACTTACGAGAGAGAAGAGAAAAGATATGAGAGAGTTGCCGTTTTCGCAGTACTGTGCTGCTTTTTTGTGAGATGAAAGATGGTGTAAACAAAACTGTCATAGCCCGCTTCAGTTTTGAGATACAGGGTGCTATTGAAAAGATTGTATTTTGGGACCAACCTCCTATCTCCATTATCCTTTAACATATCACAAAGCTAAAAACTGGCTTTTTTACATTTTTTTTTTATGTAGAACCCAGTAGCATAGTTAGATTTTTGCTGTGAGTTGTCAATTTTTAGCAAAAAATCGAACTTGTTTTTTTTTAAGAAACCCTGTATATTTTTCTTTCGTTTGATTGAAAATGTTCTAATCTTTACAAAAGTATATAACACATGATGTGTATTTTAAATAATAAATCTAAAATTCATAATTTCATAAAATATGTTCCAATAGCACACATATATAGGGTGTCTCATTAAAAAAAACATAAGTTTGATTTATGGCTAAAAATTGGCAGCATACAACAATAATTTGGCAATGCCACTGGATTTCTACATAAAAAAAAACCGCATAAGAACCAGTTTTTAGCTTTGCGTTATGTTAAAGGATATCTGAGATAAAAGGGGGGTCCCTAAATTCAATATTGCCCCATAAGATATAACCAAAAATGGGTGTTCATGTCCATTATATTAGTTATGAAGTGACATTCAAATAAAGGCCCCCTGTATTTAATTTTTACAATATTCCGAATAATATTTAACAGATAATTAATTAATTAAGTTAATAATCCACTCCATCCCCTTTAACAACCCTTGCTGTTTGCAACTGCTAAAGGCAAAACAAAATTGAATTAGTTAGATTGTCAAAGTTGAATGTTGAAGTCATCATCTTTGTAGCCTAGCTTGTTAAGGCTTTCACCTATCTAGTGAGAGGTCCTCAAACCCCAGCGAAGGTAAGTAATTTTTTTTTAATTCAATAAATTTGTCTGAAATGCCTTAATACTTGTAGGAGACTTGTAATTCGCAATATCTGTGTACTGAGTGAGAATACCTACCGCTCATGTTCGCTCCTGCCATTATTCCAGTAACTCCAGAGAACAGAACACCAAAGACTGTAGCAAACGTAACTAGTTCACCATTGGCAGTATAATCTTTTCCATAGTGTGGTAATATATTACTTTTTAGTGTAGAATAATTCAAACCTGTATAGGTATAAGTCAGATTAGTTACATTATGCAGAGTGTTCGAAGCTGGTATTGGAACCTACAAATATAAACAGGAATGGTCAATGAATGGATCATAAACTGTAGATTCTAGATTTATGGCTAAAAATTGGCAGCATACAGCAATAATTTGGCAATGCCACTGGATTTCTACATAAAAAACCGCATAAGAACCAGTTTTTTGCTTTGCGTTATGTTAAAGGATATCTGAGATAAAAGGGAGGTCCCTAAATTCAATATTGCCCCATAAGATATCACCAAAAATGGATGTCCATGTTCAGATTTGAAAATAGTACGATTAAGCCAAATATGCTGTCTTTATACCACCTGCCATTTCAAATAATTATTACGGTTTTAAAAATGTTGCCAAGGCACTGAAGAATAAATAAACAGATAATGGTCAGTTATTTTTTTAGATTTAAAACATTGTGTACAGGACTTTCTGAAGGAAAGGCAAAACGTCATTTTATTTAATCCAAGGGCATTATTTATTTATTAATTTCTTGTTAAGCAGACTTTTTACAAAGTATAAACAATGTCAAGAATTACTAAGCCTAGAAGTACAAAATACGTGCCACAGCACATTTGATAAAAATAAAAATTTAAAAATGTTTTAAAATATGATACTGGAAACTTAGAAACAAAGAAATACATTGACATAGGTACATTTGATAAAAAAAAACTTTATACATGTTTAAATACACAATATATATAACTAATTGTCAAAATATTCCATAACAGAATAAAAGCAGGGGTTAATAAGATAGCGCCTTATTTTTCTAAATTTCTTTTGAGGTTCTGTTATTTTAATTTCAATAGGCAGTTTACTAAATACATAACTGCAGAAACAAAACGGGCTGGTTTTATACTTTGATAAACGAAAATTAGGAATCAATATATTGTTGCTTTGTCTTGTTTCATAATTGTGCTGTATCTACACAACTGGAATTTGTGCCTCAAATTTTTTACCATAAAGAGCGGCTTCCATTAAAAGTATGCATGATGAAGGAAATAAATTATGCTTTTTAAAAACTGTTTCTGTAGCTGTTCCTGTAAAACAAATAAATGATTTATTTCCCTGGCCTGACCCCAATAGAGAACCATATATTTTAAATGGCTGTAAGCAAAAGCACTGTAAACATATATTAATTCCTGAGTAGATAAAACATTTTTTAAATTTGCAAGTGCGAAATAAGCTGAATTCAGTTTTCCTGCAACATGCTCCACGTGAGATGACCAGGAAAGATCACTACCAAGGTATAAGCCTAGGAATTTACACTTCTCTGTTTTAGTTATTTGTTTATTATTTTAATTTAAATTAAAATGTGGTAGTTGTCATTTAATTGAAAAAGTCAGACATTGAATTTTTGTTTCATTTATAATAAGTATATTTCCTCGACACCATTCATTAAAAGATTTTAAAATCTGGTTTGCACGTTGTATTATTACATTAAATAATGGGTCAATTAGTATTATTGAAGTGTCAATTGCATATAAAATCATGATATCCTTTTCTCCCAGATCTAAAATGACTTCCAGGTCATTTATAAGTAAAATGAAGAAAAGTTATGACAAAACACTGCCCTGAGGAACTCCGAATTTTAGTTCTTGATATTCAGAGTACGAATTACCTAGTTTTAAATTGTCAGCAAAGGTGCCCTTATTAACAAATAAGTTGAACAAATAACCAAACGGATACTTCGTATAATCCCAAATGTACTCAATAGCATGAATTGGTATATCATCACAACTAGAACAAGCACTTTTGTTTTTTAAAGAACGTTTTTATTTTAGTATTTCATCTAGTGAAATATCAGCCATGAAATTCATATTAATATGGCATTCATTTAAGCCAAGTTCAAAAGCATTATTCTTTTATGTGACAATAGAACTTTATGAATAACTTTAGTATTACCCCAGACCAAAAGAATCATGACAACAACCTGGAAAGAAATGCACCCTCCAGATTCTAAAACTCATTTAATCACTTTTTCACATTCTCCCTCATGCAAACCCTACAAAAATAATGACTCATATTATCAGATGCTTACCTCAATTACTCCCTGGTAGAAGAAACTAAAAAAAGTAATTGCCAAGCACATGCATACAATGGCCAACACGAATACTGTAGTTTTAGCGAACATTGCGGCGCCAATCAAACATATAATTAGATTTATAATATTCAGAATTGAACAGTATAAGAACTGCCACCAGCGCCCATCTTCAACAATATTTTTAATGAAATATCCTAAAAAAGAGAGACAAACCATATTATTATCACTTACTTACTTAATATGCTTTATTGTCCAAAAGCCAGCTACAACTAAAATATACTAGAAATGAGACTTTAGATTTATAGCACTTATATATTGAAATGATGTTAACGAATTAGAGACTCAGAAAAATAAAATAACTGTCAATTAATAATCATACAGTTTCCAGAATCTGTCAGAATTGTGTATTTAATAAATAAAGCCTTACAATTATTATCCTGAAACCTATATCTAAAGGCTTTCTAGTGAATAATGAATACCGAGTTCATAAGTTGCTGGTTACAAAATCCCCAAAACGTAATACCATATCTTAAATACATTAATTCCAATAGTGAATGATATGTCTATTTTTGATGCCGAGCAATCACGATCCATGACACCATCCTAATAGTGAAGCAACCAGACGGTAATATTTTATTAAGTTCTATAAATTTCAGTTTTGAACCAATGTGAAGTTTGAAGAATTTTGTAATAGCATTATTTTCTATTAATTTGTTTTCTAAATTAAGGTTATTATAAGTAAACCTGAAAGTATGTTTGTTTTATTAATGTTGAAACAAAATGAGTTTGGATCACACCATATTTTAATCTTATGAAGATCCTTTGTATTTTTAATAATTCACTCTCTTTTGAACGCCATAAGAGGGTACTGTCAAGTGTCATTGGCAAAGAGTATAAATTTGCCCGTGATGTCCAAAGTTGTAAGCTCATTAATATATAATAAGAAAAGGATCGGTCTAAGTACTGACCCCTGAGGCATTCCATATTCTACATTAGATAAATTAGAGCAAATATCGTTAACTGTCAAAACTTGCATCCTCTTTAAAAGATATTATAAGATGAGAACCATTTATGACTGACCATATTATTTCATAGCATCTTGGCTATTGCAACAGAACTCTGTGATTAATGCAATCGAATGCTTTAGAAAAATAACAAAATACTCTTGCAAGAGCTTTATCCTCATTAATCTTAAGACACACTTTCAAGCAGAGGAGTTCTTTGTTGTCTGAAGATAATAAAGTGGTCAGCTGCATCAACTCTGTTGTGCAGATCAATCTTTTTTCAATAATAAAATGGAAATTTACGTATTGAAATGAAACAGTAATTGAACCAGCAAGAGCTTGTAAAGCTACCTCTGATAAGTTCTCCAATATTCTAAGGGAGGCAAATGCTAGAGTTAAACAAAAATTTTGTTGAAACCACATGTTTGTAAGATAATACCGGGATCTTTTTGAACAGATATGTTTCAAGTAAGTTTTCCAGCAATACAGCAATAAAAGATGTTTACAATATTTGGGTTTAGGTCAAGTTAGGTTGTGTATAGAATGTTATTTTTTCCTCTTAATCTCATTTATACATTGGTATGAAAATATTCTGTTTTATTTAGCATAGAAAAAAAAACAAAACTCGAAGCATATTTCTTTGTAACAATTCATCTTGAAACCAAATTAAGTTGAATATATTTTTAAAGACTTGTAAATGTGAGTTTTCGAGCATTTTACCTGTATTACACTAGTACAATTTTAACTATGAATGTATTTTAAAAGTGTTTATAAATATAATATTATACTTTAATACTACGTTAGTTGTGTCTATATATTTTCTTCATTGTAGAAATTCCTTATTGCTTTTTAATTTTAAATATTTAATAGTTTTTCTTAATATTTGTATATTTAATTATAAATGGGCTATACTATTTCTTAAATAAGATGTGCAATGCATTAAATTTTAAATAGCATAAGTAAAAGTACTAAGTATTGATTAATGATTTGATTTATTTAGGGAGCTGGGAAAATACATCGTTAAGTTAAAGATAATGGGGAGAACTGGAGAAGGAAATAAGAAAGCAGGGTGACGAAGAGGGAACGGGGTTGGAAAAGGAAAACGGAGAGAGAGTTATAGTTTGGTAATTTATACACAAAAGAAAATAGAAAGAAAAATCTTGACAAATCCATTTAAAAACATCAAAATTTGTATCTGGAACAAATTTAGTTTTCTCTCCTATAAATCAACAACAAGATTAACTGCACCCATATGACTCAGGAAAAGAAACATTAAACAACATACATATACTATTTATTAATTAGATATATTTAGAACCACTTATTTCAAAATATTCACATAGTTTGCTTAACCACATGTTATCAATCCCTCTATACCAAAAATAGTATATAGCTATGGTATTATTATTTACAAAATGTAATTAAATATATCAAAGTCACACTTTATCTCATAATGAATGTATAAAAAAATTAACTGAATGAACAATAGTAGATAAAAGTTCAAATGATAGGGAAATACCTGGGTATTCCCAGTGTAATATGTTTCCGGTAATCTTTAATGCATATTTGGTGTACAGCTGTACAGATTTTATTAGTGATTTTTACAAAGAAAAAATATTTTAAAATAAGTTACAGTGTTTCTTGAATATGAATACGATTATTTCAGCTCCAACATAAAATAATTTTTGTTTCAATTAATGGTACAATTTAAAAAATAAAGTGATGTTAGCGTCACTTGAGCTGAAGTAATAAAAATTTTATTACATTAATACAATAAGATAAATACCTTAGAAAAGGGAATAACTAAAAATACAATTGCTCCATTAATTAATATAATTAATGGCTAAACAATCTGTAAAAGATCTTTACTTACCTGATGGACCAAAATTTTCAACTAAACCTTCAACACAACCTGAAATGCAGAGGGCACTGCTAACCACATTAGCTAAAAAAAATAATGTACCTATGGAGCCTCCAAATTCTGGCCCCAAAGTTCTGCTTATCATAACTGAATGAATTTGTTAAGAATCATATTTTCAAAAATTCAAAAATTGTTTTATTGTTTGAAATACAGAGTATTTATTGACAAAGCTACTTAAAAGTAAAACTGGGACTACAATAAATAAATATAAACAAGTGAATATAAAACTAAGCAAGCAAATATAAAACTAAATTTAATACACATAAAGACAACAACAAGGCATAGTCAAAAACACTCCAATCTGTCATTTTAATTACAGGCACCAACAAAAAACACAAAAAAATAAAATTTTGTCGATAATTAAAAATAAAATTGGAATAGTGCTAATTAAATCTGTCATTGAAAAATTCAATCAAGGTGTAATATGCCTTCTCTAGCAAGAATTTCCTTGTTTGTTTTCTAAATTTTGTTTTACACTGTTGCCCTCTAAGACTTAAAGGAAGATGATTAAAAATTTTTTTTACCACCATATTCAAATGATTTATTGATTAATTTTAAATTAAATTGTATAATTTAAATGAGGAATAGGCAGGTTAAGATAATGTGAATGCCGCGTATTATAATGTGAGGGCAAATATAATTCATGGTTATATAACTAGACAGGAGATTTCCAAATTAAAAATACAACAAGGAGTTAAAATTTTGTACTTGACGATCAAGGCACGGCAAGAATCACGAATATTAACACTACACATATATCTTACTACTCGTTTTTGTAGGAAAAACACAGAATTAAACAGGTATTGTGAGCACGAAACCCAAAAACAGACACAATAACTAAGGTGGGATTCCACTATGGCAAAATAGGAATTCCTTGCTATAGCAATGTCTAAATTATTAGGTTATTTATTTATTTATTAATTTAGTTACATATAAAAATACATTTGAAGTTTTTACAGAGATTACAAACTAACCTATCCTAAGATAATTCGTTTGGCTTGAAACTTGAATTTATCTTGGGATAAATCAAAGAAGTGAAAACCTTCATAGAATTTATTGACAATAGCAGATATTCTATTAACTGAACTAAGTAATAAGTACCAAGTTTGACAAAAAGAAGAAAATAACATAATTAGTGACCCTGCAGAGGTTTCAGCACTTTTCAGCCAGTACTTCACACTTCCATTTAAATATCGTAATGCCAATGCTCTTCATAATAATTTTGGGTATCCAACAATATTTCTGTATCCCTTAGATCAGCATGAGACTCTTAGGTTACTAATGAACCTTCCCAATAAATTCTCAGCCGGACTGGATGAGATTCCGACAAAAGTAATAAAATATGTTGCAGAATTTCTCTGTGAACCCCTGACACATATTGCAAATGTATCTTTTTCGATGGGTGCATTCCGCACTGAGCTCAAAAAAGCTAAACTGGTCCCTGTGATTAAAAAAGGAAATCCCCAGTTGCTTAGTAGTTACAGATCCATCTCACCGTTATCGTCCGTGTCAAAGATCTTTGAAAAAGCTCTTTACAACAGAATTCTCAATTTTGTTGTTTCCCACAATATACTAGCTACCCACCAGTATCGTTTTATACCAAAAAAGTCCACAGAGCAGGCGATTTTTGAGGCTGTCAGTAATGTTGTGGAGAATCTGGACAAAAATCAAAAAGTAGCAGGCCTTTATTTTGACTTGTCAAAGGCTTTTGACACAATCAATCATGGTTTGCTCCTTAAAAAACTGGATGGGCTAGGTATACGAGGTGTATGTCTGTCCCTTCTACAATCCGATATAACAGGCAGACAGCAATCAGTTTGCATCCTACACAATGGGAAAACACATTACTCATCCTTTCAAGGGTTGCAGCAGGGGGTGCCCCAGGGATCAATTTTGGGTCCCTTGTTGTTCTTACTGTATATGAATGAGCTCTCCGTGGGATTCCTGGTGGTGGCGTAGTCTGTCAGTATGCGGATGATACATCAGTTATGCTAGCGACTCCCGCCATGGCTGACTGTTGGGGTCTTGTTCGCGTGTAGTGGAATCAATGAGCTCCTGGTGTGAGGGATGACTGAGGGATGTTCTCACCGCAAAGACTGTAAGAATTTATTGTATGTCTTGCATATAATCAATCTTGAGTTATGGTATATTACTCTGGGGTTCATCTACCTCAGCCATTGATGTTTTCAGGGCACAAAAGCGTGTCATCCGCACTATGTATGGCCTCCATCCCAGGGAGAGTTGCAAACCTTGCTTCTCACGCCAAAATATCTTAACTGCTCCGTGCCTGTACTTTTTGACCTTGGTAATGTACATAAAAAACAACCAAATCTCTTTAACAGAAATCTGGATCACTATTCGTCGGAAATGAATGTTGTGACTAGGAATAGAACCGACCTTATCACTCCTCCCATAATACCTCCTTTTTCAAGAATTGTCCCCTGTATCGGGCCATAAAGGCATTTCAAATGCTGCCTACAGAAACAAAGCAAATTGAAAGCACTTCAAAATTTAGGAACCAAACTATCCAATATTTACAAGCTAAATCCTTTTACTCTTTTAATTTTGAAGATGTTGTGTCCTTTATTTTAATTTATTTTCTTTTAATTGTTACATATATATTTTCTTTGTCTATATTTCAATATAGCATATCATGTATTCTCTTATGACGTTGCTTTGTGATTGTGATCATATTGTTGGCAATAAAGTTATTATTATTATAACTATTATTGCAATATGGAATGTGCAGAAGAGACTTACTTTGTGTCCGGTACTTTTGAATGTGTAGATAAAAACATTGAAGACATTCATTCAGATAAAAACATTTCAAGACATTTTTATGTGGTAGTTAAGGATATTGAAGGCAAAACAGACATCAAAGTATATTAGTTAAGTCTAAGTCAGTCATAGTTTGGTCATCACTGATACACACCCCTCTGGAAAAGTTTGTACCTTGCAAATTTTATAAACTTATGTTGCACATTCTCTATTGCCTATTGATGTGGGTCTGATAATAAGGTGCATGAAAACTCAAGAACGGATCTGACTAGTGATGTATACAGAATTTTGATAGCGCACTTGTAAAGTCTCTAGTAGCTCTCTTAATAAAGCTCAACATTTTAGTAGCCCTACCAATTACCACTTCCAAATGTTGAGTAAACATTAACCGAGTATCTAAATATACGCCAAGGTCTTTTATAACAGAAACTTTATTTTTTTATTTTTTTATTTTAAGGAAGGACGTAGCCGATGCACGTATCGGACAAGTGGTCCTTCTGAAACGTACACTACAGAATGCTAAACATTCTAAATGGTACGGATTCGTAAACAAGGTCAAAATAAAAAAGTCAAAATCGAGAGACCCAATAAAAACAGTAACTACATCAAACATTTAAAATAGAGAAAAAAAATTGATACACAAATACACATTTACAGACAAAAAAAATTACAAAGGAATACATAAATCCATATGAATACGAAGTGTAAAAAACCTCACAAAAGCAATCCATTTAGCTGCCTTTTTAGCTGCAAAGTGCTAAGTCTAAAGATGTCATATTCTGCGAAATGACGATTGTAATTACACACTAGTCGGTCAATAAATGCGCCAGACCCATAATTTGTACGGTGGTATCTTTCAAAGAATAGCTGAGGTTGTCTTGTTCTCCTAATAGGTACCAAAAATGAGACAGACCCCAACAATATTTCACAATCAATGTCTCCATTTATTAGCTTGTGTAGAAAAACAAGAAGTGCCTTACGTCTCCGAAACTCAAGGGTTTGAAGGCCGCATAAAGAGCTCTAGTGTTATACGATAGATCCTGATATGGAAAATTAAATTTATATAAGAGGTATTTCGCAAATCTATTTTGTACTTTTTCAACTCTATCGTTATGGCACTGGTATGATGGACTCCATATTGTTGAACAATACTCCAAAACACTCCGTACCAGTGAGTAATACAGACAGACAATTGCTTTGGTGTCCGTCATATGCCTTGTATTCCTTTTTATAAAGCCCAACAATCTAAAACCCTTGAAACAATGCTGTTAATATGCAGATTAAATGTTAGTTTGTCATCAAAAATAACAGCTAGGTCAGTGTAAGAACTAACAACCTCTAGTGTTACATCATTTATGAAGTAGGAGGAGAGAACAGGATTAATGCGTTTATGAAAACGGAGCACTTTACACTTGGATATGTTAAGATGGAGATAATTAGTGCTGCACCAGTTGACGAGCCTTCCAATGTCAGATTGCAGTGCATTTGAGTCAGTGTAAACGGGAGCAAAAAATTTTAAATCGTCTGCATACAAAAGACATTTGGACGCTCTAAAGCAAGATACTATGTCATTTATAAAAAGTAGAAAGAGCACTGTACCAATATGTGAACACTGTGGGACACCCGATGTCACAATAACCTCCCTAGAAACTGAACCACAAATGTTGACCTGTTGTCGACGATTAAACAAATAAGATCTGATCCACTCCAAATAACTTCCAGAAAGACCAATTTGCTGCAATTTTAATAATAAAAGCTGATGACAAACACTATCAAAAGCCTTGGATATGTCCGTGTAAACAGCATCAATCTGTTGGCCAGCTTCGACAGATGTAATTAAGTAATTTTGGAACATCGCAAGATTTGTAGTAGTTGAGCGACCGCGATAAAAACCATGTTGCATACTCGTAATGTAGTGTTTCAAAGACTCAAATAAATGATCAGTGATAATTGCCTCAAACAGCTTTGGGATATGTGAAAGCAAAGAGATACCTCTGTAGTTCTTTATATCGCTTTTATCACCGGATTTAAAGATCGGCATCAGTGTAGAAAATTTCCAAATATCAGGAAATGAACCTAGATTAAAAGATCTTTGAAAAATTACACATAGCGGTTGAGACAACGACTGACAGCACCTTTTCAAAAAGATAGTGGGAATTCCGTCAGGACCAGCCCTCTTAGAAACATCAAGGCCATCTATTTTAGTGCAGATTTCTGCCTCTGTAAAATAATACGTTGCTAGTAGTTTCCCTGAAGAACTTACGGGACTGATCTGACTAAAATCTAAAATTTCATGGTGTGAATAGCAGGACTGAAAATGGGCTGCAAAGGCATTAGCGCCACCGCGAACCCATAATTTCTTCACCGTCATAATTCATAACACTAGGCATACCAGAGTCTCTTCTTAAGTTACGAACAAATGACCAAAAGTGCTTGATATTTTCCGGAATAAGTAATTCAGTTTGCGTGACATATGTAAGATAGCACATGTCAGTTCGAAACTTTACTTCACGTCGTATGTCCGAATAGGCCAGATAGTCAGCTTGTTGTTCAGTCCTTTTATACCTCTTATATAGGCGATTCTTTTGTCCAATAAGCCTTCTCAATGGGAGGTCAAACCATTTTGGGTACTTGCAGTCAACCATGGTTTTCTTGGGAACATGAATATCGATTCCCCGAAGCAAAACCTCATAGAAGATTAGAGAGATTTATCTCTGTAGTGTATGTATGACCAAGTAAATAAATAGAAGGTTTCAACGATCCCGTTGATGTCAGATGATAAGAAAGACCAATCCGATTGCTTATAAAAAAGATTGAGTTCATGGAAATTTGCCCCATGAAACTGATATACACTCACTTGATTGTAACTTTTTATTGGAGGAACATATTCAATTTTATACATCAATTCAATCGCAGGATGGTAAGGGTCAATATTTACTAGGGGTAAATTAGGAGATGAAATGCGAACATTAACAAAGTCATCAGCAAAAATCAAGTCTAAAGTTCTACCCATGTGATTGCATAAAGAATTAATTTTTTGCAATTCTAGAAAGTTCATTGACACAATAAGAGTTTCAGAGGCCAACGATGTTAAAGACCTTGGAACAAGGGTATCGTCTTCATAGGTCCATTCCACTGAAGAAAGGTTAAAATCCCCAGAAATTAAAAATGTATGACTGTCAAAACTATTTCTCAGTGACTCGCAGGTATTGCAGAATGACTGATAATACTCCAGGCTAGAATTGGGTGGGAAATATAAACAGCCTCAGAGACATCATCAGCAAAATCCTGTGTTCCTCTTTTTAGTCGCTTAATGTAATTATTCTTGTCGTTTATTTCAGATTTCAATTTGTTAAGCTCGTCAATATAATTATTCTCCCGTTGTTCATCAGTTTCAGCCTTTGATTGACAGCTGCTAGAACAATAAATTCTATAACCGCCAAGTTTCACAACATCCATGCAGCGTTCCAAGCAGCTAGGATGAAACATGCCCATACAGGATACACAGCAAAAGTTTGAGAAATCCTTATGTTTACAACATTTTAGGTTGCGTTCCATGTTAAATTAATTATCCAATTAAATGAATTAATATTAAATGTTATATATGAAAAGAAAAAGAAAAGAAAAGAACAGCAAGATAGTAAATATGTGTGTGCAAATAATAAAGATACTTAAAGTGTCAAGTTATACCACCTACTCAATCCAGCAGTACAACCAAACACTTAATGAGCAACCCTGGTACAATATATAAGTTTAAATATAATTAAATAAAATAAGGTGAGAGAGGTTGGTGATATTTAAATAAATAATAAAAATTCCAATACAAAACAAAATACCCTGAAACCGGACCTGTTTAAATTATTTTTAGCACAATAGGATTCACCAAAAACATCGACTAACATAAAAAAAGGGAATTCCCTTAACACATGAATTTAATGAATCAGAATAAAATGCGATATTTTACTAGACTCTTATCATCTAATTTGCATATTAACAGTCAACAACCTAGTAAATGATAAAATATCGGTTTTTTTCCAGTATAATCCTTTCTCTGCTTAAAATTAAATATTAAAATGCAGTTCTATTTTCCCATATAATTTGAATATGTGTAATGCAAAATTCGTGACGTTTTCAAAAATATGTACTGTTTTTTATCAGCAGTAAAATGATACCAAACACATATATTATTTAAAGCCCAAAACCACTCAAAATCACAATTATACAAAAGAGCACGAAACTTAATACACACAGTTTAAAATACCGCAATGAAAGGACAAAAGGACATTATTTAAGTAATACTGAAAAGGATCTTTATCGATGAGTCTACTGAATCTTATATAACAACACTTGTCAATGTTGAAGGACATGTCACTAAGCTGACACCAATCATATACAATATTCATAGATCATTTTGTAGAATAATCATGTCGTGAGTTGACGCCACCCGACGATACAATTTCATGTCATCAGTGAAGAGCAGAAAACTTGAGGAGAGCAAGGATCCTAAATCGTTGATAAATAAGCTAAAAAGAAGGGGGACCAAGTGAGAGCTTTGAGGTACCCCTGAAGATGCATGGAAACATGAAGATAGGTAGCCATCAATCTTGACTTGAGGCATTCTATTAGTAAGGTAAGATTTCATCCATTATTTTTTATTTATTTATTTATTTAACGTTTTCACATTTACAAGCATAATATTATAATATATAGCTTATTATTCTAATATAATAGGTTTTACATCCAACTTAAATCCATTTAAGGACACATCAAAAAACTTTAATTGCTCATAATAGGTGTTAACATTACGTGGCATTCTGTTCATTGGATTAAACAACAAATAAAATGTTCTGCATTGAGATATATGAAGGAGTGGAGTATTGCATGTTCTACGAGCTGAAACATGTACCTGCAGACAAGCAAGGCATTCTGGACTCCTTATGTAATTATTTAGAATTTTAAAGATGAAGCAAACATCATAATACTTCCTCCTACTTTTTAGCGAACCCAAATTTAAATAAGATAAGGTCTGATTAGCAGTTAGATAGATACCACTCTTGTTCAGCTTGACTGATACTGTTTTACTAAATTTATATTGAATATTCTCAAGACGCTCTACGTGGACATTATAATAAGGGGACCAAACAATATTACAATATTCCATTATTGATCGTACAAAGCTATAAAATATACAGGGTTTTAAATGCCCGCATATCTGTAAAGTCATGACAAATCCTTTTGATAAAACCCAGCATTCTACTTGCTCACCTAATAACATTCTCATAATGATTGGTAAAAGTAAGTTTATTATCAAAATAGATGCCTAAATCTTTAATTACAGGTAGCTTTTTTAAAGGAATGTCATTTAGTTTATAGGTGGTAACAAGCTCTGATGACCTTAGTCTGCTAAAACGGACTAAAAAGCATTTATCTACATTTAAGGACATCTTATTATGACAGCACCATTTGCTAATTTCATTCAAATCATACTGAAATAGATCCATATCTATAGGAGAAGAGACCATGCACAAACAATAAAAAATTACTCTTCAGATAGACACCAATATCATTAATAAAGAGATTAAACAGTAGAGGCCCAAGATGAAACCCTTGAGGGACCCCTGAAGTGACATAGATTTTATCAGATAAAAAACATTCAACCTTTACCTGTTGGTAACTATTAGAAAGGTAAGATTTTAACCATAATAGTAAAGTACCCGATACTCCATATTGGAATAACTTAGATAATAATAGATCGTGGTTCACTTTGTCGAAGGCTTTGCTGAAGTCTGTGTAAATAGCATGTACTTCTGCCCCAGTCGACATGATATTAGAAATGTAGTATATAGAAATAAATTAGTTTCAACTGAACGTCCAAGCAAGAAGGTATGCTGTTGTGAAATAATAAGTTCTTTGAAAACTTTGCTCATTTTCTGTTCAACACAGTGCTCAAATAATTTTGGTATTACTGAGAGTATACTGATCGGGCTATAGTTGCAGATGTTATTTCTATTACCTGCTTTGTATATTGGAACAACATAAGATTGTTTCCATATTTCTAAAAAATGTCCCGTTTGTAATGACTGATTAAAGATTATGAAAGTAAAGATCCAGAAACTCCATAACTAGAGAGCTTTGAAAGGATGTTATGGTTTACCTTATCGAAGGCTTTACTGAAGTCATTACATGAGTTTCTGCACTGCTTTCAAATGATGAATGTATAAAATTTGTAAAGAGAAACAGATTCGTATCAACAGACCTACCGGCTGTGAACCCATGCTGTTGACTGATCACAATCTGATGAAATATATTCAAGAGGATTTTTTCAATGCACTGTTCAAACAATTTAGGCATTGCCCACAGAATGCTGATTGGTCTTATTGTGAATCGGACATACATAAGAAAGCTTCCATGTCACTGGAAAAACACCGGAAGTTAGGGATTTTTTAAAAATGTAAAATAGCAGGGAGATATAGGGTCTTAGAACAAAATTTTAGTACTCTGTTAAGAACACCATCAGGACCTGCAGACTTGTTGGTATAATGATAAAAATATAAGAAATAAAATATTTGGTTATATTTATTTGACAGTGACGAGCAAAAGACAATCATAATTAGCTATGGAAAACAATGGCTATAACACTGTTAAAGTGATAAGACTGGTAATTAATATTTCTTAAATTTTAATAAATATAGCATTTTATTAATTTTAATAGATTATAAAGATAGTATGAAATTAAATATTATACAATACACATCTGCTCAGTGTTAATTGCAGTACTCATTTATATTCAAGACTCAACTCCTGCATCGGCTCGTCTGTAAAACATCTCGTACTGTAACAAGTCATCTTTAACATAAATTGCTATTACTTTACATGTTTAGTACATACTCCAGATATAATTTAAATGACTAGAGATTTCATACACAGGCTGAAAATTTAGAAATCTTCTGTGGATTCAAAATTTTAAGAGAATATTTTAAAAAGCTAAATATATTTGCATGCTACGAAAAAGTCATTTACTTTAGCTTTCATTACAACCAGGGTTGTCAAAAACCTAGGTGGCTTATTTTAAATTAATTTTACAACTTCTTTTTGTTGGTTTTCTGTATGATTTTTTAAACTAAAGAGTCAATATGGAAAAAATATTTCAAAATGATTATTTTAAATAAATATTAGTGTATTCTGGAACGCCTAGACAAATTTTAATTATTACACCCTAATTTGCTTTTGCCTTTTTTAATTTGGATAAATGGAATTCCTATTTATTTCTATATTATAGGAATATTAGTAGAAGTTCGTGTGATGTCTTAAACTATTTACCAAATATTTTCTTTAAAATAAGCATAGAGACAAATGTATAGATTTAGTTTACTGTAATCTAGTTGAAAAAAAAAGAAGTTTCTTTTTTACATGTTTTTACCTTTATCAAAATGTACTAAAATAAATATTTTAAAAGATATATACCTAGTATTTATTTTCTTTAAAAAGTTACATTTTGATTATTATTATCTAACAAAATGTAGGTAAATTTATTTAATATTGGTCATCTGGGTTCTTGCTTCATCAGATTGTATGTGTTTGACTTGGTGTTTGATATAAAAATCAACAAAACTTCTCAATTTTGC
This sequence comes from Kuschelorhynchus macadamiae, assembly GCA_030620095.1. Lineage (NCBI taxonomy): Eukaryota > Metazoa > Arthropoda > Insecta > Coleoptera > Curculionidae > Kuschelorhynchus > Kuschelorhynchus macadamiae. The sequence goes on from JAUTXW010004371.1 coordinate 523,040, forward strand.
CAACCATTATTACAGCAAAACTAATTTTTCTTAATATCCTTTTATTTCACCTTACTAATTTTTATATCATTTTATAATTTAAATGAAAATAAAGCAATAAATTCAAAAATGTTTCACTTAAATTCTTATAGCAAAGGATACAATATGCCCCTCCTCCCTCTACAGCACCATTAGTAGATATTGCACAGACAGAACTCACAGTGAAAACAAGTATTGCATATGCTATTGCAAATTGTGCTAGAGTAACCAATAATCCTGCATTTCCTACAATATAACCTGAAAAATACATATAACATTATTTCTGTTCGAAAAAATATAGAATGGTCTACTGCTTCACAAATACCTACAAAAAATCCTCCATCTTTCCTAAAAGTATTTTATGAGATACTAGGTCAAATGCCTTGCTCAAGTCCAGTCTAAACAAGTTACTTTCAATGTACGAGTTGATGTTTTCCAGCAAGTCTAATAAACCTTATATTATAGATTTAGTTTTTAAGAAACCTTGTTGGGTTGATGAGAAACAATTGGAATTTATTAAAGAGTATATTCAATTGACTGTGAATTAAGTTTAAGAGATATGGGTCTGTAAAGGTCTCCTTTCTTGTAGATAAACACTCTAGGTGGATACTGGTTGTTAGAGGCAAATTAAAAAGCTGTTCTAGAGTATTCGCTAATTCAATGGCCTATAGTGTATAGAGTAGATTAAAAGTGAAAACTCGTAACATTTCCCACTTTTTTTTAAACAAAAATCACCAAAAAGAGTTTTATTTTTCCTTCTTCCTTTTATTTAAAGATTAGGTACTGTAGTTTGAGGAAGTTGTATACTTGTGTGCCTTTATAAATTACTTAAATAAACAGCAACACTAAGTTTCATCGCCAATAAAACATAAATATCTTATATACTTCATTTTTATATATCTGAAATGACTTAAATATAACAGTTTCTTTCACATCTAGAAGGGAATTATCAAGTGCTGTAAGCAGATTTGCTAACAAAATTTAGAGCCTATATTAAAACAAGGATTTGCTAACAAAACTTATACTGTTTCGTGGATCTGTCTCGTTAGCGTTAGCTTAGACCTAGTTCATGGATAAAACCATCATTAAAGCATGTGATATATATTTATACATATTTTTAGACCTTTAGTCACTCGGATGAAGTGGAACTATAAGAAAAACAAAACACAATAGTACTGAGAAATAAAACCAGTTTGATCTGTGCAAAATTAAATAGCTAAAATTGCTAACATACTACTATATGTTTTAGATTTTTTATCTAGATATTTTTTGAAATATAACTAAGCAGATATTTATGAGTAGGTAGTGTATTTAAATAAAAACTTACCCATACGCAGAAAAATTAAAGCTGAAAACATAGACAAACTCACTGGAGCGAATACTCCAGCAAATGATCCCAAAGTTCTAGTGCTCGACTCTTCAGAAAAAGTGCCAAACTGCACATAACTCGAACCTGAACTACTATTGGATGCTCCATGTTGATTCTTATTAAATAACCCCGATATTCTTCTTATAACTGAAGCACTAGTACTCCTAACGAGGGGCGTGTTGTCTACACTATTTGTGGAACCTTCGGGATGGGCCAACATTTTTTAGTTTATGGTTTAAAGTGTTGCTCTGTTGACTGCTCCTCCTAAATCTAAATATTAGTTACGATTACGACAGCATATTACTGTTATTAAATATTATAAACTAGTTTACTCATAGTGTTAAACAATGGATTCCCATTATTCAAGGTCCATACATAATGAAAACAATAAAATTTTGTTTCTCATATCAGCTGATTTCGGATAAAACATTTAAAGCAAATTGAAACGAGTAATATTCGGTTAAATGAGATTTTAACTTCAAGGCCATATTTAAAAAAAGATGAAGAAAAATAAAAATAGCCAGGGTTGGGTAAAATCATATTATTATATATGGGGAAAATAGAAAATACGTCATCGTTTCCGCCCATTTACATCAAACTTTATTTTATTTTCCGGTGTTTTCTTAGATTCCTTTTGAAAAAAATATTATAAACGGTTATAATTATTATCACTAATTTTTGCACCACAAATGTGTACTTTCTTTTTGTAAGTTAGTTTCTACCTTAAAGGTTCACGGGCGGTCTATTGTTTCAAAGCGTTATGGCCATGATACAAATACTCACGGTATATCAGCGTGCAGGTAGTATTCCGTTCAGGAGGTCATGTGTATTGCAAGCGTTTACATTGTATTTAAATATGAAACAAGATTAAAGATTGGGTTTAAACTTATTTTACTGGCAATTTTTTTTAGGTATTTGTGTTTTTAATTTGGAGACCTGCTTCTATTACTTTTAAGCTTTATAAAAGTAGCACTAAAGATGGTTAATTATACAGAATAATCTTTAAAAATATTTAAATTGACCTAAAAATTGTTTAATGAGTATAACTTATTGGTAGTTTGCACTTATTAGAACAAGAAGGCATGTCGAGTTTCAAATTGTAAACATTTGTAGTAAAAGTGGGATTTGTAAAAGAGCGGAACTGGGTACCTACCTACCATTTTTTTAATTATTTTTGCTTTTTCGACGATAGGCGATTACTCATTGCATTGCAACATTTTCATTTTGTGGAAATCGAAAATATGTAATGTCAGTATACCTTGAAACACGCTTAGTTTTTACTTCCCTTAACCGCACAGTTAACAAGCGTTAACAGATCAACACACACGCAAACTTTTATATATTTATCTTAAAACCAAAAAAAACATACTACGTTTATATCGGAACACTACACTAACACAAAAATACAAATCTACAAATGTCATTAAAAAGAACAGGATAATAAATAGCCACAATTTAAACCACGAAATAGTAGGTTACATCAGAAAGTAGGCAAATTTAATATTTTCAGTGGCTTCACCAGTGTTTTACATCAATAAAAATGCAGAAGTATCACCTCTGCACGGAGTCAGGTTATTCAAAACCCTAAAATGCATTCGAAATCAGACACCGTTTGTTTTATGTGCTTCCTCTTGGTTCGTCGTTTATTTCAGAGTAATATAAACAAGTTTTTTTGTTCAAAGTGAGCTTCCTGGTTCAGTGGTACGGTTGTTGTCGAATGTCGTTGCAATGGATCCCTGTCCGAATCCCGATTTAAGTGATGACTTGTTTTAGTTTTATTTTAACAAAACTTATAATTAATAAAAATGCGAACTATTTATTTTCTTATAGTTAAATTAGGATTGACCAGGATTGCTGCAAAGAAAGAGAGAGATGGCACGCAAATTTTATGAGGATTGAACATAATTCCGGGTCTATATAAAAATAAAAAATGTTTAAACAATATCTATTATGTTAGGTAGATATGTCCAGTTAGCGTTAGCATGACAAAACCATTATTAAAGCTATAAAATCACATGCTAAGCTAACCCCATGTGTGGTTGACGAGCTGCGAAGGCAATTTAGGATCTTGTATAATTTGACGTTGATGTCACATCAAGGCAGCCATATTTCATCAGGCAAAGTTCAATTGATGTGTAAACAAATGGAGAAATTGACATGTTCAAATTGAAATTTAAAATAAATCTCCCATCAGCGGAACGGGTCAATTATGTCTTACCTTGTAGTTTTTTGTCGTAACTCTATATAATGAAGTAAATGACAATTCTCCACGGTGCATTTTGAAAACAAGGCGTATATTTTTGAGGAAAATCTCAGAAAAGCACCCAAAAAAATGGTAAAAAACAATTGCAAGTCTACATGTTTGGGTGTGTAGAAAAAATATACTGCCTAGAGTTTTATTTTATTTAAATTAACTAAACTTAAGGCTTACAGATCTATGAAGGTATAAGAGTAGAAAGCGTATTTGAAATCCTTATTTTGATACGCTAAAGGGTGTAATGTGTTTTTCATTATTTTACAGTATCATTTTAAACAAATGACTTTTTAAAACGGTTCATTTATCAGTGCCTTTTGAAAATTATTTTCCATTCTATTTTTTGAAAATTCCTCCCTTGGCTGGGTTTTTCCACACAATATCTCTTCAATGTAGTGTTAACACGTTTGTAGATACAGCTTTAATTTAAAAAAATAAAAAAACGCCTTAGTTTTAAATGCAGATTATATACTGAGAATGGTTCTCTACGCCGAAAATATAATTACCAGCACGTAATGCATCAATACGGAAAACTAACCAGTTGCACCAGACACTTTAAAATGTGTAGGTTAAAAATACAAACTAAATCAAACTTCTCGGCAATGATCGGGAACGTTCCAGTTACGTAGTATATAGTTCATTGCTTGAAAATCGTTTCTAAGCTCATCTCTATTTTGAATTAAGTGTTCAGGGACCAATGTTGCCAGGTCCGGTGAAAATTCACCAGATTTGGTGATTTTTCGAGCCACTAGGTGATTAGTGAAAACTTTTTCAAGACGATTTATTTCTGGTGATTTTTTTGACACTGACATATTTATAAATTTCAATTTATATTAGAAAAAAATACAATATTATGTTTTATATTTTTCATTATTAAAAATGTTACCATATTATCAAACCAAAAGGCCCTAACTTATACATTTGGTACGCGGCTGTAACGTTATATGTTTCGAAAACTCCATCGCTAGAAACGGGTGAAAAGTTTAGATAATTTATTCGGTAGACTTTGACGTTACCCGTGCTCAGTGTTGCCGCAGTAGTACATTTGGTAATTCTGCTTGATACTGGGATAATACATTTTTAAATCATGGAAGTTTTGGTACAATTTGTCTCATACGACCATACATGCCCCTAAAACGCAATATTATTAATATTACATTAAAATTTTTTAACTACTAACCATATTGAGTCCTCCAAATATTCAGAGAACTGAATGTATCGGACCTCTAGGCTTAATGTTTCCAAATCTTGTCAACGATATCAATACTTTAAATAGGGAGTTTAGGGAATTAAAATATTTACACTTTTTCTTTGGATGAAACTGAATTTTGGAAAAAAGGGTGACAATAGTCTCGTCTTTTCACTACTTTTCAGAGCTTTCCAATTTTGTAAATATGTAGTCACCAAAAATAAAAAAAGCACAGAAAACTCCTTGTTCCATAAGGGGGTTATTTATATTAATGCTCTTACCGAAAAAATAAAAAAATTGGATAGCCTAAATTTGTTTAAAAAACATTTAAAGGACTACTTAAGGTAATTAATTGTATAAAGTATAATGCTTTAGATTAATAATGAAAATGGATAATTTTATGTTAAAATTGTTGTTTCTTTTTATCTGTGCTTGGAATTTTAATGTACTGACCTCATAACTTTTTATTTATGTTAAAATTGCTGTATTCCTGTTTTTTAAATTTATATTTATTGTGAATTGATATGCATATTGACTTCTTTAGTTTTTATTAAGTACACATGACTGTATTGTTTTTTTTATATAGTCTGTCCTGTGTTGATATTCCAAGATATGTTTTTTTTTACATTGTGACCATTTTTTTAATTGACAATTATTATTATTGTTCTTTTGTATATTAGCCAAGTGCTAAATAAAGGATTATTATTATATTTTAAACAAAATTGTGAAGGCTCCACAACAAAAAGTGGAATTTTACATAGTAAAACATTAATTTCGCTAAATAATAACAGCTGCTATACCTTTTCTGCAACTTCAGATATTATTAATAACCACAATAATGGTAGGTATATGTGTAATATATATATATATATATATATATATATATATATATATATATATATATATATATATATATATATATATATATATATATATATATATATATATATATATATATATATATATATATATATATATATATATATATATATTTATTCTTTTATTATGTATTTATTTTTTTATTATCAAGATTTTTGTTTGACTCACTCTACCACTAGTCGTAATAAAACATAATATTTAATTTTAATTATTGTATGTATCTGGTATAAATACATAAATATAAAATCTGGTGATTTTTTCCAAAATCTGGCAACTTTTAAAGCAAGTGTTTGGCGATTTTCAGTTTTTTGACCTGGCAACATTGTCACTTGTCAGGGACGTTGTATTCATCACAAATTGTCTATTGGTGACGCTAATTGTGTGCGTCGCAAATATAAAACAAATGCCGTATTTTCATTTTGTTATATTTGCAACATTAAGCTATAGTAGCTATAGATTCAACTGAAAATTCACCTTCACAACTATAATAAATAATCATAACGCAATGATTACCACACAATGTGAAACTTAGCCTTAGCAGATCTGTCATTACAGGTTCCATCATAGTTACATTTTGTTCAGTATGATGATATAGTGATCACGCTGATCGTAAAATAACTGGTGCTAGGGATGGATTGCTATTTGCGAAGCTGCTATTTTGAAGCATCTATTTGGCCGAAGCAGCTTACCGCTGCTTTCCGTTTTAAAAAGTAGCTGCTTATTTAAAATCGCGATCAGGTCTATTTATCCCCACTAGTCGAATAGCCGCATCCACAACAACTGCCTCGCCGGATTGCCCTCGCCGTTCGTGGAATAGCAATTTAACAGTAAGGATCAAAAACAGTTGGGTATCGTGTGAAGAATGGAAAGTAAAATTGCGTAATATGTAATAATAATAAGCAGGGTTTTTGCGGTCTGTATTATGTAGTACGTCAATAGGTATGTGGATGTTTAAATAAGCGGGTGCATCTTGCATATTCGTTTATTTTTTGTAGTATTTAATCTTGAGATTTAAATTGGGTATGTGGTAAATAATTTATAGTATTGTTTTACTAGAAATTATAATTTTTTTAACATAACCTATTAGGAAATTCAAAAAAACTAAATAAAAACATTATAACTCTAAAAACTAATAATTTTCTTGGAAACAGAACAAAAACGTAAATTCCTTAAAAAAAACAAATAAGTAATATTACACAAACAAAACTAACTACTTCTGCTCATCTACTACACACAGCGTGGCACACTTCGACCTTGATTTACCAAAAAACAGCTGATTGGGCGATACGGCGGCAGGCGAATTGCAAGCTGCGGCAAAAACTGCGTTTTTGAAGCAGCTATTTGAAAGCTGCTATTTCAAAGTAGCAATAACTGCTAAATTAAGTCGATTTGCCCCCAACTACAACCGGCGATTGACCTTACGTTAACGCGCGTAACACACTGAAGCTTCCGTATTCATTTAAGTTAAAAACTAACCTACAAAAACGAAACTTAGAAAAGTACACATTTGTGGTACAAAAATGGATTATAATTTTAATGTTGAAACTAAATATATTCATTTATAACCTATATTAAAAAAAATATCTAACAAGACACTGAAAATTAAGTTCGACGTAAATGGACGGATCTTTCATTGGGTTCCGCGCTTAAAGCAGTTATTTTATTTTGCTATCCAGTGATTGGAATAGAAAGCGTATTCCCTCCCGTCTTTATCAATAATCGGCGAATCGGTCAAACAGCGATATGAACGCGTCGCAAACCCGTCAAATCGAACCGCTGTCAGGCTGCCACACACGGCAGCGGCTTGGTCGAAGTGGGATATTATTTTAAGGATTGATACATTAATCGCCGGGTCACCGCTCAAGTGAAATAATGTTTTTGTAATTTGTTTCATAAAAAGCGCTTTACTGTTTGTGCGGCGAGTAGTTTTTGGTGCTATGAAAAATATATACTGGTATTCATCTGCAGGGTTGCCAGATTGCTCTACTCAATTTCCCCAGTTGAAATTCAAAAATCCCCCACTTATTAGAAGAAATTTTCAAAACAAAATCCCCAAAAAATTATTTTGGTAGGTATATTACGAGTTTCTTTCTGAATTTTAATACAGATTAACAAGAGTCTAAAATATGAACAATAAAGGATAATTTAAAAAAAATGAAATTAATTCATTTTAGCAAATATGTCCAAAACAGATTCAGAAAATTAATGTGTTTTTGATATTACACATGGTGTTTTTACCATTCTGTCGCTAGGTACAAAAGAACTATTACTAATAGGTTACCGTATTCTCACTATGGCATCCCCACAATGTATTGCCAGTCGGAGAAAATCGGACATGGCTTATTTCTTGATTTATTTCCTACCAAATTGAATATTTTTATTCGGTAATAGACGGCAACACAAAGTAGATTTTAGAATTTTATGTATTTGAATAAATTTGTAAGGGGTGTCAGAACTAAAATTCTTTTCTCCAGGGTAAATATTGTTCCCAAAAAAAAAATTCCCCAATCTGGCAACCCTGTTCATTTGTCAATCTGACATTTGCACAGAATAAAATGTTATCAACCGGATTTTTAAAATCACAAAATCGAGTTTATTAGAGTAGAATTCAAAAAAATTATGAAGGGGTAAAAATAGAATAAACATTTTCAAGTATTAATGAAAAAAAAAACTTGCAAGTTGAAACCAAGTACCTAGTCTAAATACCTAAAAAAATATGTATAAATATGACATATTCAATTCTAGCGAAGGAGTGAGAGATCTTGTTGAGCATTTTTACCACTTATTACGTTAAAGGTAGAGAAAAACCAAAGCTGATTTATTGCTCCATGATTGTTTGTTTAAAATATTTATTTGGTTGCTACTCTTGTGCCTAATTAGCTTTTACTCGGGAAATATTCTTATCAAAATATAATCCGTGCATTTTTTTTTCGAAAAAACTTTAATTCCGCCAGAATAATATAAGGGTGGACGAGGAGTTCCGTTTTAAACAATAGGTAAAAAACATAAATAAAAAGGCATTTAGGTCTTTAAACTTATTTTTAATAGTCGCCACTTTCTAGATTACAAATTAAAAAGGATGCTCTGCGACAGTCTAGTTCTTTCTCACTACTCCTATTGCGATTTTGTGCATATGGTATGTCTCATAGAAATTGAAAAAATAGAATAAAAATTATAGCATAAGAAACGGATATGTCGTTGCCACGTGACAAAGGCATTTTAGTGTTTCGTAGGTCTAATTTTTTCAGATGACTATGTTGTAATAATTAAAAATTAGGTGTAAGTATGTCTATATGTATGTATGTATATATATATATATATATATATATATATATATATATATATATATATATATATATATATATATATATAGTGAAATCTCTCGTGAACAGCAGTATATAATATTAAATAAATATTTGTAGTTGTGACTAAATCTTGAAGAACAGTAATTATGGAACACTAAAAAAATCTAATAACGTAGTTTGGCAAGTTTTTGTTTTAAAGTTGTTGTCTTGAAAATGTAACTCTAAATCAGATAACATCCCCATTGCTGTAGCGTCTCCTTTATTTTTGGCAAATTCTTGTAAGTCTTTCACTAAACCAATGGCTTGTTGATAACTTGTTATATTTGTTTGATTAGTGTTTTCTAGTTCTTCATCCAAGTCATCAGAAATGTGCACAGTTTCATCAGCTTGTGCTACTAAATCGGCAGGAAACGTTTCATTATCATCTTCTACTATAAAATTTTTGTCGATGTTAATAAGGTCGACCAAATCATTGTTAATGCCTATTGCTTCAGTGTTTCGCCACATTTCAGATAAGACAGATAAGGGTAGATCATCTGCCGAATAATCATCGTTTTCGATACCTAGCTTATTATTTTCATGACTGAATCCCGCTTTACGAAAGCAATTTTTAATTGCCTCTCCTGTAACCTTCTGCCAGGCAGTTTTAATAAAATAAACAGCATCTAGCACATTCATAGCTTTGGTAAGATCTTGAACACTAAGAAAAGATTTCATTTTCGATAATAAATTTTTAACCATAACTGCTCTATAGAATGATTTAAAATTTTTAATAATCCCTGGTCTAGAGGTTGAACAACAGATGTGCAATTTGGCGGCAAAAAATATACGAATGTTTGCGAGCTGAATGTCTTTAGGATGGGAGCATGCATTGTCCAAAAATAGTAAAATTTTTCTTTTTTCTCTCCCCATTCTTTTGTCAAAATCTTTCAACCACTCTTCTATAGCAGATGTCATCCAAGCTTTTTTATTGCTTTTCCACATGACAGGCAATTCATTCTTACTGATATTTTTAAATGCTCTTGGATTTTGTGACTTACCAATCACCAACAATTTTTCCTTCTCTCCGGCCATATTTACACAACGCATTATCGGAAGTATTTCTTTAGATAATTTTCCACCGACGCATTTTTCACATTTAAGTGTTAAAGTTTTGTCAGGTAAAGCTCGAAAAGAAGAACTGTTTCGTCCGCATTGAAGATATCTCTTGGCGAATAATCTCTCAGCAGTGCGGACATCTTTAAAAAACTTCTTCGACATCTTCCGGATTGACACTTCCGGCTTCTCCGGATATGGCTTTGAAAGCTGTTACGCCTATTACGAAATTTTTCGAGCCACCCAGAAGACGCACTGAAATTCCAGTATCCTCTCTGCAATTTCCTTCGCTTTAGCTCGAATTAGAGGTCCTAGAAATTTAAAAAATAAATTTTTGAGAAAAAAATTACCGCCATATTTTTCTAATTTTACCTGACAACGGAATTACTTTGTTTCTTGCTTTTACGAACCAATCATAGCAACATTTGTCAATATTTTAACCCACTGGCTTTAAAAAACTTCGTTTTATATTCGTATTAACATTAGAGTGCCACTTTTTTAGCAAATCATTTCGGCTTTTAATAATTTCAGCTGCTTGCGTCTTTCCTATGTTAAAATGTTTAGATACATTTCTCACACTAAGTTTCTCCTTATTGTATAACTCCACTATGTCGATTTTCTCTTTCAGATTTAACAAACGACGTTTTTGGGACATTTTTTATCGATAGTGTATGCAAACTATTAATTCTGAACTAGCAAAACTACTAAAATAGCCAAACAACACTATTCATTTAAGATTGCAGGCAACGGGAACTACTCGCCGGGGGGAAGTCCCTAACTAGATTGTGCCGCGCTACCGTGATTTTTATATGTCCGTTCAAGAGAGTTTTAGCGTATTTTGTATAAAAATGTCGGTTCCGCGTCCGCCCAAGGGACAGTCCGCTCAAGAGAGATTGGGTTATATGGTATTTTATATAACGAAGTTCGGGACTGTAAAAATGTGTCCGCCTAATGGAGGTGTCCGCTTATTGGAGGTGTCCGCGTAGGGAGATTTCACTGTGTGTGTGTATGTGTGTGTATATATATATATATATATATATATATATATATATATATATATATATATATATATATATTGACCCCTCTGAAAAGTTGACTAGGAGCCGCCACTGCCAGTTCTTCCATTAGGTCATATGGTCAATGACCCCCCAATAAATATTTCCAAACCGAAAAAAATAAATACAATAATAAATATACAGAATTCGCATAGGGGTCCATAATTGATATATAGCTTACATTGGCAAAGTTTAGTTCAACAGTCGCGCCGAGAAAACTTAAATATTTTTGCCAGTTGGTTCGACTCTGATCTTATAAACCTTATTTGCAGAAAGAAGGGCTCATAGCAAATATATGCAAAGTAAAAGCCATAACGATTATATCATTTTTTCTAATTTACGAGCTGCGTGTAAGTCTGAGTCTAAACGGTGTTATGCATCTTTTATAGATAAGACGAAGAGGTCTTTAATGAACACCCCTAAATTCTTTTGGAAGCATTTAAGCAGTCTGAGACAGACTAACGCCCTACCCAACAGTATGCATCTAGGGGAAAATGTGGCTCATAGCAATGGCGAGATTGTGGAGTTGTTTGCCAGACATTTTTCTAGTGTATATGATCATTCCGATTGTCAAATACCCGCCTTGCCATGTGACACCTATAAAAACATACAGGTTAGATCTTTTAAGGTCTCTTGAGGTTTTTGCCACAATGGAGAGCTTGCCATTTAAAAACAATTACGGACCCGACAAAATTCCCAATACCTTTCTAAAAAAAAACTCTCTCTACAATAACAAAACCTCTTCCGATGATTTTTAATAAATCGCTGGATACATGTACATTTCCAAAATTATGGAAACAATTTTTAAATCTGGAGATGTTGATGATGTTGGTAATTACAGAAGGGTGTGCATTCAGTCCGCAATCCCTAAACTATTTGACAGCCTAGTTTTTGACCAGCTTAGCTGGGGCTGTTAAGGGATGGTTCATGATAGCCAATTTGGTTTTTGCAAGGCTAAATCAACCACTGGTAATTTAGCAATCTAAAAGATTGCCTTGTTAGAGGCCTTGGAGAGGGGTGAACAGGTTGATGCTGTCTACACCAACTTCTCCAAGGCCTTTGACAGGGTAAACTTTAAAATTGTTCTGGCCAAGTTGAAGGCTATAGGTTTTTCTGAGCACCTAATTGAGTAGCAGGCAGAACTTAAGCCGTGAGGGTAAATAACGATATATTCTCAACTATTGAGGTAACGTCAGGGGTTCCCCAAGGCTCTCATTGCGCGCCACTCCTGTTTATTCTATTCGTCAATGATATTGCTGAGATTCTGCAACACATGCGGTGTCTCATCTTTGCGTACGATCAAAAGATATTTAAGGTTATCAAACAGGAGCGGGGCGCATTGGAGCATGATCTGGACTCCCTTTCGTGGTGGACGCAGGATAACCACTTATATCTGAATGTTGGAAAGTGCTTTCATATTAGTTTTTTTCGTTCCAAAAAAAAAAATCCAACAACGTACTCCATTAATGGCATTAATCTGTCTTACTCCGAGACAATTAAAGACTTGGGAGTTGCATTTGACGAAAGGCTGACTTTAAACGAGCATGTATCTAGGTTGAATGTGAAGAGTATGCGAATGTTGGGATTTGTGTGGAGAAATTGTGATGCATTCTCGGTTCGGACTACAAAGGTGGTGTATTGCTCCCTCGTTAGATCGTGTGTTGAATATGCCACTGTTTACGCCTTTTTATCAAAGCCACAAAGACCAGATTGAAAAAGATCAACACCGTTTTCTTAGATTTATGGCATTTGGGATGGGTATTAGCATGATTGACTACCACAGAGTCGACATTCTGAATTCACTAAACTTAAGTACGCTGGAAAGTAGGCGTTGCATGTTTGATGCGTGCTTTGTGTATAAAGTTCTGAATGGAATGATTGATTCACCACATTTGTTATGCAAAGTAGGACTGCATGTACCCGGGAGGAGGCCGAAAAATACTGATTTGTTTTATGTTCCATTTCACTCAGCTAATTATGGCTTACATTCGCCCATTTATAGGACTTTAAAGTTGCTTAATTCTATCGGCACTAGAATTGACATATTTAATTGTAGTCTTTCTGGCTTCAAGAAAATCATTATATCTCTGTTATTATGATTAGATATTTATTTATATTACTCGTTCTAGGGTCTCTGTTTTAGTTTATTACGCATATAGATATTTGAGTTTGTCGATATACACATATTTACTGTAAACATACGGTTACCCTTAAATTTTATAAAAATAACCTGAAATATATGTTTGAATTATGAAACAGAAAAGTTCAACTATGATATATATATATATATATATATATATATATATATATATATATATATATATATATATATATATACATATACATATATATATATATATATATATATATATATATATATATATATATATATATATATATATATATATATATATATATATATATATATATATATATATATATATATATATATATATATATATATATATATATATATATATATATATATATATATATATATATATATATATATATATATATATATATATATATATATATATATATATATATATATATATATATATATATATATATATATATATATATATATATATATATATATATATATATATATATATATATATATATATATATATATATATATATATATATATATATATATATATTTATATTTATATAAATAGACCCCGTAAATGTTTACTATGAGCCGCCACTGCTCATCTCTACTCGTGAGTGTCAATTTTCCGACTGTGAACAATAGCATGTCGTTTTAGATAACCTTTCCATCTTGTTTTGAATGTACAGTGCCGACATTTGCGCCGTCCAATTTCATTTGGATTTTTATGAATGACCCTATGCTTGCGTAGATGTAGTTTTGTGTGGGTTTTAAATGGACACTCGGAGCAACGGAACTCCTGAATGTCAGTTTCCTTACGATGAACAAAGGCATGTCGCCTCATATTCTGTTTCCAACGTGTTTGATATGGGCAATCTGGGCACTGGTGTCGAATGTCAGTTTCCGTATAATGAAGAATTGCATGTTGTTTTAGATATCCTTGCCATTTCGTTTTAAATTTACAGTCTGGGCATCGGTACCATATAATTTCCGCTGGTTTTTTATGCCTGAACAAATGACTTTTCAGATTGTTCCTTGAGTGTGTTTTAAATGGACAATGATGACACTGAAAGTCAGTTTCCCTATGATGAACAAGGGAGTGTTGCTTTAGATTCGCTTTCCTCCATGTTTTATATGGACAATCTGGACACTGGTGCCATACAATGTCATGAATCTTCAAATGTCTTTTAATGAAACCTGTATGTGCTGTCTGGTAAGGACACTCTGGACATTTATGCAGTTTGACTTCATTTTTCGATTTATGTAAAACTTTCACATGTTTGGTGATCCTACAAAAGAACATAAGGCTATTACACTTAATATAAAATAAAAATAATAATAATTCAATTCAAATATATTTATTGCAGGAGCGGCTTGTCCCATGAGGCAGGCGAGGCAGTGCCTCACCAATAAATTTGGAAAATTATATGTGTTATTCGATTATATCATTTATATTACTTCTTATTCACTTCATTAATCTCAATTTTACATTTTTACTATTTGCATCCATAAGCATTTGCAGCATAATTTTGCTTCGTAAGAAAGCCATAAAATATGGTCCTGTCTTTTACCTTACTCCAATCCAAACGCGCATCGTCAATCGTCATATAGGACGGGTTCTGTGAGTCCATCTCATTTCTTCTTTAGAAGAGTTATTGTTAGAGGCATGCCTCGCTCTTCCTTGTCTAGCGTATTACTAATATATGTGGAAGAGGGTGGCGCGTAGTAATCCAGCCGAGTTAAGCTTTAAGTAGGGTTAGCGCATAAAAAGATTCTTTTGAGGCATACCTCTAATGTAAATTCAAAGGGAATAAGCGGCAGATTTCCGATTGGCCGATTGGACAAACAGTCGTTAACAGTCCCAAATACAAGTTAGGCACGTTGTGAGGGGTTTAAAAAATACACCTAGCAGTGCATAATTATGGTATAAATTGTAAAATTCTTAGAGCAATTTTAAACGAAATTATCAGCCCGCTAACTAAAATTACTACATTTTTGCATTAATGATGGAATTTATCCTGATGTTCTTAAAATATCCAGGGTTATATCAATTCATAAAAAGGACCAATTGATGAAATACAATTATAGGCCTATTTCGGTAGTCCCTATACTCTCTAAAGTGTTTGAAAAGACATTAGAAAATCCGGTTGCATCTTTTTTTTGAAACATTCAACCTATTTAACATTCGGCAGTTTGGTTTCAGAATTTCAAAATCAACTGTGATGGCAATAAATAAATTAATCGAAATTATAAATGAGGGTTTTAGTGAAGGTGACAACATTGCGGCTCTGTTTTGCGACCTCACAAAGGCTTTTGACTCTTCTCCCCTTCTGGTAAATAAACTCGAGATGTACAATTTTTTCCCTAAGGCAGTCAGCCTCTTATCGTCCTATTTGCAGTACAGAAAACAATACGTAGCCTTAAACAACTTTATGTCAACTTTGCAGAACGTTAAGTTTCCTGTCCCACAGGGTTCGGTGCTGGGACCGAGCTTTTCTTGATCTACATAAATGATCTGAGGATGAACTATCCCAACGCCGAGTTCGTGCTTTTTGGACACATTGCAGACAGGCGTAGGGGAGACGCGAGGTAGAGTCACTCAGTGGTTTCATAGGAACCAGCTCAGCTTGAATAGCGATAAAACTGAGCTCCTCTTTTACTCTTTAAGGGATCTGCAGGGTCTAGAGATGAGTGGTTCCATACGTTTCTTGGGTATACAAATTGACCCGAAACTAACTTGGAATGAACATATTGGTCTGGTGGCAAAAAGAATTGCATCAGGTATTTATGCATTGGGGGGGCTGGTGGATGTGGTGCCCAGAGAGGTACTCCTCTCTGTATATTACGCTTGCATCGAATCTAGAATAAATTAAGCCCTACTTTGCGTTTGGCTAAAAGTGAACAAACACGTCATCTTACACATCAGATGAGGGAATTCTGGAAGACTGTCGCAGATTCCTATGGTATACAGTGTCTCCCAGATTCGTTTCTCTATACAGGGATCTCTGCTCCTATTATACTTACAGCAAAGGTTAAATGGGAAAAGTTTTAGACGAAACTTATTGCATTCGATATCCGGCTTCAGATTTACAATAGATCAATTGTTTTTAGAAATATCGGGAAAAAACCGAAATTGGCGGATTTCGTTTTTGGCCAGTATATCTAGAACGGTAAATTTGACAGCTGCCAAAATGTGACATTATTCGGACACATATTTAAGACGAATAAGATGGCCTATACGACACGTCTTCATTGTTTTTTGTTAACCCGCAACCCGCCTCAACTTTCATTTTTCTTATGGCCGCCATATTGGATTTTTCGATTTTTGGAAAAAGCCTAAAATTTCCAGTTTAGTGATATCTTACAAGTGCATTAAAAATTTTAGTGTCATCGAAATATTACACTTCGTAAAGTTAGGTTTCAGTTTTTTCTAAGGAGACCTGATTTAAAGTAATCTTAGCTCTCAATGCTTTTCTAAGGAGGCCATGATTTATCTGCAACAAAACTGGATTTTGACTTTGACGTTAAGTTAAATAGTTGAAAGTATAAAAGCTGTGTTTTAATAAGTACGCTTTTATCCCAATAAAATCATAAATCTGACACATAAATTGTCAAAACCTATAGAAAATGGCCGGCATTCCGTATTCAAATGAAGAAAAGGTTGACATGTTAGCTCTGTACTTTCAATCATACAGAAACGCCGACATTACCTCAGCAAGGTATTTGGAGATGTACCCCGAACGACGGCAGCCTCATAAAACCCAATTCAGGGAAATCGTAGTTAATTTAATTAACCATGGTGCCTTTGAACAACCTAGAAGCGGATACAATAATAATAAAAATCGAGACAGAAACATTTTACAAGCTATCAACGAAAACCCTAGTGCATCGGTAAGAACTGTAGAACAGGAAACTAATGTGCCAAAATCAACAGTACAGAGAGTTTTAAAAAAGAATAAGTATCCATACAAACCCATAATAGTACAAGGACTTAAGGAAACTGATTTTCCAAGACGACTACAGTTCTGTGAGTGGTATACTAGGAGATGTAATGAAAATCCTGATTTTGAAAATCATGTCTTGTGGTCCGATGAGAGCAGGTTCACGAATTGTGGAGTCTTTAATAGGCACAACCACCATCATTGAGCTGTGCAAAATCCTCACGAAGTGGCAGAGAGACATCTACAGATCAGATTTGGAAGCAACGTTTGGTGTGGGATCATTGGTAAGTTAATCTAACCAGTCTTTTTTAAATAGGCACCAAATGATGGTCAAATAATAATCTTTTTTTTTTCGTTTAGTTCTTTAATGATACTAAAAGAGTATAATCTAATAAAAAAAAAGTAAAACGTTCTACTCTAGTCAGTCAACTTACTTTTTTGATATTGTATTACATTTTTATTCAATCATTTTGTATTGTAGTTTCGAAGAACCTATAAAAATAGAATTGGGTTCTATAAATTTATTAACACTTTATCTAAATTTTCTGCAGATTTAGCTAATTCTCTAAAATTATTTTGATTGTCTGAATTTAATGATTTATTAATTGTCGTTATGAAAAAAATACCATATTAATCAAATGTCGAATTATTTTTCAATTTTCATTATGATTTATAGAAAAGCGTTCAGCTGTATTTCCGAATAATTTAAATTTTAAAGCGCAAGGGGTTTGTTCTTTTGATATTTTATATTTTATTAAGGCACGGTGTACTTCTTTAAGATTATTGTATCAAATCAAAATATCTGAAATAAATTGATTTAGTATTTCCGAAATTGATATGCAATACCAAGAAAATAATTTATTACGGCTATTCTATCTATCTATATTCCCGCTAACCAAATATGTTCTTCTTTTTCATAATAAAGCTGAATAGGTTTCAACTGTATACAAGCTCATTCATTACGGGATGTTTCGATAATTATTTTTGGAAAGAAAATATCTACTTTTTAATAAAGATAATTTTCCCTTTATAATTTATAGTTTCTGTTTGACTACAACCTAAACAGGTAGAGGTACCTAGAGCTTTTGCGAAACCGGGTTGTACCAGCCTTACGAGCTATTCTAACGGAAGATGAATTAAGAACTTGGTTTCAACAAGACGGATGTCCGGCTCACAATACCATTCAAGTCAGAAACTTCTTAAGAGAGCAGTTTGGTCCAATTTCTTGACCTCCTAGATCCCCTGACCCCTTGGATTTCTACCTCTGGGGTCACACGAAGAATAAAATCAATGAATTTGATCCCTTTGTGATCATAGAAATCCTGAGACAAAGAGTTCTGGACACATTTAGAAATATTAACCGAAATACACTTACCAGGGTTGTACGAAAAACAGTCACCAATTGTCAAAAATGTCTCGATGCAAATGGACGTCATTTTGCAGATTTGTAAATTAATGTTACCCACTTACAAAGTAGTTAAAGCTCATTTAGATTTTTTAAGTCGTTATTTACGTTCATGTTGTATTGAAAATTCAATGCGTTCAATACATTACTTACTTATTAATGTAATCTTGTGACAAATAAATCATGGCCTCCTTTAAAAACATTGAAACTTAATTTGCGAAGTGTGATATTTTGATGACACTAATATCTTTAATGCACTTGTGAGATATCACTAGAGTGGAAATTTTAGGCAATGAAGACGTGTCGTATACGCCATCTTATTTGTCTTAAAGATGTGTTAGAATAATGTCACACTTTGACAGGTGTCAAATTTACCGTTCTGGATATACTGGCCAAAAACGAAATCCGCCATTTTCGGTTTTTCGCCAATATTTCCCAAACTTATTGATCGATCGTAGATCTGAAGCCATATATTGAATGCAATAAGTTTCCTCTAAAACTTTCCCCATTTAACCTTTGCTGTAGGTATAATAGGAGCCGAGATCCCCATATAGAGAAGCGAATCGGGGGCACACTGTATAAGGCCGAGGCATCAACAGCATTTAGCATTAGTCTAGTGACTTAATAAAGTTAATGTTGTTTATAAACGAAAATTTTGTTATAAAGTGAACTCGTAACAACATATACAAATGAATGCTTGCTCCATATATTTAACAACAGTAAGAGTTTCTGTTGTGCACTAGTTATCACAGATACGCAAATAGCCACCGCTTTTTTATGTTTCCTATACAGAGTTTCAGCTATGAGGAGGATTATAACCAACTTCTTTAATCAATATCTAAAAGAGCACTGTAGAAAAGAACAATATTTAAGTCTTTCACTAATTGTGAACCATACTTAATAAATGAGTTTGTAAAATATTGTAGAGATACAAGAGCCTAATATCTAATCTCCTTATTATATTTGTTTGTTTTATTTCTAGTTTTCTTCATGACTTTAACGATTAATTTTTATAGTGGGTGTTTTTTAATTAATGGCTAAAAGTGATGGAAGTAATTTTTTGCCTTATTTTAGGACAAAAAGTTCATATAAACATGTATGTGAAATCCTTCGTTTTTGAGATACAGGGTGTCAAATTTAGATATCCTTTCCATCTTGTTTTAAAGGACATTAGAATAATGGAATGTTTTTTAGATATTTTGATTGGGTTGGGAAAATAAAACTTAACCTTAAATTTATATACTTAAGAAACCTGCTACACACGCCTTTATAGATTTATATGGATTTAAAAAGTAAAAATCTGTTCACTAAATTCATAGCTGTAATTACAAGTTCTATTTAAACTTCTTTTTGCATTAAAGAGACTCACAGAGTTTTTAAAAGTGTTGTAAAGTTGCGATTTTTAAAGCCATATGACTAATATATATCCACAATAAAGCTTTAATGCCTTAATCCAATTGGATAATATCCACGATTTTTTATCTGAACATTTAATTCACCATTTTAAAGTAATTTTAAAGCTTTTCCCAATATTTTAATTTTCAGTTTAATAAAACCTTAAAAAAAAACCAAGAAAAAACTAAATGGAACTTAAATTGTTACTTGAGTAGACTTACCCTTCAAAGGTATCCCCTTCATTGTCACTCGTAATGTTGATTTCCTCTTGCTTTATAGAATATTCATTCAAATATTCCTTTTTATATTTTTGACCTTTAGAATTATCAAAATACTTAACTGTAGGTAGCTGTCTACTTTCATTATTTTTGCTGACTTCTCTACAAAAAATTTTAGAGAAAAGTTTCTTAAAAAAAATGTTATCCATTAATTTTAAAATACAGGGTGTTGAAATTTTAAACAAATATCGGATTTTTACTAATATCTGAAACTGAACTGTAATTCTGATTATTTTGAAATAGCGCATGTTTATTTTTAAAAGTAATACACAGCTAATGACATAATTTGATTTTGTTTATGTATTCCAGTGGCATCCCGGAGACATTTCTGATTAATTAGTGAAAACATTAAAACATCCATGTGATTGTTGTATGAGATCGTGACAATTGAGGAAGCTTAGCATTCTTACCTTTACAAGTTTTTCAACAATCTTTGAGAGAGTTGGCAGAACGGAGATAGGGCGAAAGTTCCCTGGGTCGACGAGATTACCTACTTTATATATTGGTTGGACCATAGCCACCTTTAGACTCTCAGGAAAAAAGCCGCAAACAAAGGAAGCATTAATGACATTAGCCAGAACATTCAGACATTCCATATCAAGTCTGACATATAATACAAGAGCTCTTCTTTGTGGCCTGTAAACCCGAGAGTTTGGAAGAAAGCAGGCACTTCTTATTTTTTTACACAAATTATTCAATGGAGGGATTGACTGTGAAATATTGCTGGAGTCGGTCTCATTTTTGGTTCCTATTAGGAGAACGAGACAATGTCAACTATTTAAGAAAGATACCACCATACACATTATGGGTTTAGCGCATTTGTTGACCGACTAGTATGCAACTACAATCGTCACTTCCCGGAGTATGACATTTTTAAGCTCAGCGCTTTGCAGCTAAAAAGCGGATTAGTTTTTTGAAGTTTTCTGTTTGTCCTCGTTCACGTCGATTCTGTGTAATTTTGTTATATTTATGTATTATGTTACTTTTCGACCTGAAATCGTTTTATCATTGTATATCCTTTTTTTTTTTTAATTTTCGTTTACCTGTTATTAGATAGATAGATAATTTATTGGTGCTAATACAAGAAGTTACACAGTTCAATAAAATAATGCAAAAACAGTCTTAAAAATCAGTATAAAAATTCTTAAATCTAGGAATAAATGTGAAAATATAAAGACAATACTTAATTTTAAAAAATACATATATAGACTAACAATACAGAAACTTGACGAAAAACACTGATTTCAAGATGGCCTTAAGATAATTTGGAACATTATAACAAACAATCACGTAATTTGTGCAACAAAGTGTGACCAAATTTACCTACAAATAGTCTCGGTTAGGATAAGTTAGTTTAGTTTATATCATCTGCTGAAGATCCTATTTTGGTTAGCGAAACGCGCGTCCAGAATGTAACAAGTTGTGGTGTAGTGTGGTTAGAACTCTTGTATTTTGATTGTTTACTATACTATTTATGTATGTTT
This sequence comes from Kuschelorhynchus macadamiae, assembly GCA_030620095.1. Lineage (NCBI taxonomy): Eukaryota > Metazoa > Arthropoda > Insecta > Coleoptera > Curculionidae > Kuschelorhynchus > Kuschelorhynchus macadamiae. The sequence continues at coordinate 544,823 of JAUTXW010004371.1, forward strand.
AATTTAAACATATTAGTTGAATGACTTGTAATTTTATGCAAGCTTTTCACAAGATTTTACTCTTTATAACAAATAAAGCGATTTTTGACTTTGACTTAGCTGGTCTTCCTAAACTGGAAAATCATGCCACTCCATGCTACAGCAGTCGAAAAAATCCGGAGGATTCGAATTTAAACCGCTACCAGCAAATGCAGACATGCTTTATATTTATGAATTTCTGAATTTGCTCTTACTTTGGTACATTAATTAAACAAAAAGTAAATTAAGGAGTTGCAGAAAATAAACCGAAAATTTCGTTTATTATTAGAGACTACACACGCAAATGTTAAACATGTTCCTAAGAACATGAGACTGGAAATGCTTCGGTTTCAAAATCAAAGGCATTAAACTGCTAAATATATTTTAGCTTTCTTGATGTGCCTCATACATTTTTAGACATATCAGATTCAATTTTAGCATGCAATAAACCTTAATTGATGTCTATAAGTCAATTGTAATGCAAAAGTTTGACCATCGTATATGTGTGGTATTTTTTCGGTCTGAGGAATTTGTTAAAAAAAACGCAATAGCGATCGATCTCGGCCGGAGCAATAACGGGGGGAAGGCTATCGTCTTTCTTTCTACGACGCCTTATTGAGATAGGTACACGCTTAAATATTCTGGTAACCTATTGGGTGGTTTTTCAGAATATCTAAATAGGTAAATTATAATTAAAAATAGCTGTATAAATTTAATACGTTGTGAAATATGTTGTGAAATCTTGGCTAATTTTTTGTACTGTTATTTCTAAAATTTTCTGAGCTTGACACCACACGAAATAAATACTCACTTCCAGCCAGAGTTTTTTGTTTTCTTCTGACTGAACCCCTACACAATACTAGGCAATATCATATGCAGCCCATTATTTAAATTGTTTTCATCATTAGGACTTTTTTTTTAGTCATCACTTTTAATGTGTTAAACATTACATATTGTTGTCATTAAATAAATAATGTATTGGCAAAATTGAAAGATCTGTTACAAAATTCAGTCCGTTCCTGGGGATATATTAATTTTTAATAGAAATTATCTGATAGAAAACTGGAGTTTGTCATTATGTTTGACATAACATAGACAAAAAACAATGAAAATGAAGCCATCTGCAATGCTTTTCAATATTAAATGCATTATTGCATTCAAAATATTTTAAAGAAACTTCTTGACGTTTTATTTATTTATTTATTTATTTATTTATTTCATTCACCATAGCGGTACCATTACATACATAGGTTTCGTCGAACAATGATATAAATGTTAAAACAATTTAAAATAAAATGTAAAGATAAAATAGTACAATACAACGTTAATATAAACTTAAAATTATTATAGAGCTCCAACCGCCAGGGTTGAGTCAGCTAAAGCTGATTCTACATTCAAAAAACTCTTGCAGGGAATAAAAACTGTGTTTCAGTAAGTTCTCCTTGATTTGCTTCCTAAATATGTCTATGTTTTTTAACTCTTTTAGTCTAGTTGGCAGATGATTATAAATTTTGATTGGTTGTATATAACTACTATTTGCTGTATGTGTCTTCGTATGCTGTGGCAGACGAACAGTGTCTACTGATCTCAATGAGTGAATCTGAGATTCATCACTTGTAGTTTTGTAAAGTCCAATATTTCTTTTAATATAAATGGAACATTGCAATATATAAATAGAGATAACAGTCAAAATTCTCAATTCCTTAAATAACTCCCTACATGAGAAATTTGATTTCTTGAACATAATTGTCCTTATGACTTTTTTCTGGTGTATTAAGACCTCACCCATTCTTCTCCAGTTTCCCCATGCGACAATGCCATATGTCAGCAGAGAACCAACATTCGCATGATAGTATGAGAGTAGGAAACTTCTATTTACATTACTCCTTAATTTCCATAAGGCGAATGAGAAGGTACTCATTTTCTTTAAAACACAATTTATCTGTTCATCCCATGATAACCCCGAGTCCATCCTTATTCCAAGGAACTTAATTGTTTGTGACTGTTTGATCGACTGGTTTTCTGATTGAACCAGAATTGAGTAATTAGTTGGTCTATAGGAAAAGAGAATGCATTCCGTCTGAGCAGAATTCAGGGGTAGCAGATTTGATTCACTAAATGATTGAATTTTTTTAGTATAGTTGGAAGCTTTGACACTTAACAACTTCTCAGTTTTCTCCGCAACAACAAGAGACACATCATCAGCAAAGAGTGACAGACAATCCCCCTCAGTCAAATTAATATTCTTAATGCTATCAATAAAGATCAGAAAAAGAAGTGGCCCAAGGACACTACCCTGGGGCACTCCCCTCTCTATCTCCCGCTGGTCAGAGCTTACCTCCCCCTTCTCTGTTCGCAACACTACTTTTTGTTTTCTGTCTTTCAAGTATGACTATCACCACTTGAATGGCTGACCCCTCACCCCCAATGCAAGAAGTTTTTCCCTTAAAATATCATGGTCCACTCTTTCAAAAGCTCTTGAGTAATCAAAATACAAACCCATAACTAAATGTCTTTCTTCCAAGCCTTTTAAAATACAATTAACTGAAGCAACAATTGCATCTTGTGTTGATCGACCCTTTTGAAACCCATATTGGGCATTAAAAAGTAGGTTATTCTTATTTAGAAACTTAATAAATCTTGTATGGAAAGCCTTTTCGTAAATCTTTGCAAATGCTGGGAGGAGAGATATGGCCCTATAGTTTTCGATCTTTTGCTTTTCACCTTTTTTGTGGATCGGTTTAACAATTGAAAGTTTTAGGCTTGCAGGAAAGCAACCCTCATTAAATGACTCATTGATCAGGTAAGTAAGGATTGGTGCTATATAATCAGAAATATTCCCAAGCAGGGAACATGGTATTCCATCATGACCAGAAGAATCCTTAACAGATATTTCATTTATCATGAGTCTAATCTCAGAAACATTCACTGGGGACAGATACATTGAATAGGTAGGAGTTACTGAATAAGAACCATCAACAATAGAACCTGAATAATTTGGTTCTAAAGAATCCAAGAAATAATTATTAAAATTATCAGCCGCATCTTTGTGTTTTATTTCATTGCCTACAGTATCAAGAAATACTCCAGGATATGAGGGTTTTATGTTACGATTAATTTCATTTTTTATTATATGCCAACATGTTTTAGTTTTATTATTACTTTTATTATATAAACCTTCATTATAAGAATATTTACAGTTTATTATGTTTTTTTTATGTTGCTTTAATCTAAGTTTATAATGGTCTATGGTTTTGGTGTGTTGTATTTAAAAATTGGATTGCGATTTGGTTAGGCCTTGTTGTCTTTTTTTTTTAAATCGGATTGCGTTTTGGTTAGGCCTTGTTGCCTTTTTTATATATTTTTTATGTAATGTAAGGACGTAACCGATGCACGCATCAGACAAGTGGCTCTTCTAAAACGTACACTACAGAATGCTAAACATTCCAAATGGTACGAATTCGCATTACTTATAACCTTCAGAACCAAAAACATAATTATCATACAAGGCATGGCGATAATATAGCTCTTGAATATACTTGTATTTATAGGAGTAGGTATTCTATAAATTACTATGGTCCTAAACTTTATAATAAGCTTCCAACTGATATTTAGTCAATAGGTGGTAATTTGGTAAAACCAAATTAAAAAAGTTATTGCTTGATAAATGTTTTTATTCCATAGATGAATATTATAATTTTTAACTTCAATTAAATTAAGTGATTGTTTGTTATAATTGTCCAAATTATCTTAAGGCCATCTTGAGATCAATGTTTTTCGTCAAGTTTCTGTATTGTTAGTCCATATATGTATTTTTTTTTAATAAGTATTGTCTTTATATTTTTACATTTATTCCTAGATTTAATAATTTTTATACTGATTTTTAAGACTGCTTTTGCATTATTTTATTGACCTGTGTAACTTCTTGTATTGGCACCAATAAATTATCTATCTATCTAATAACGTCATAAAAGTATCAAGTCAAATAACCCCGGGACAAAACAGGTAAATAAAAATAAAAAAAAATTGGATATACAATCATAAAACGATTTCAGGTCGAAAAGTAACATAATACATAAATATAACAAAATTACACAGAATCGATGTGAACAAGGACAAACAAAAAACTTCACAAAACTAATCCGCTTTTTAGCTACAAAGTGCTGAGCTTAAAAATGCCATACTCTGGGAAGTGATGATTGTAGTTGCATGCTAGCCGGTCAACAAATGCGCTAAGCCCATAATTTGTACGGTGGTGTCTTTCTAAAAATAGTTGACATGGTCTCGTTCTAATAGGAACCAAAAATGAGACCGACTCCAGCAATATTTCACAGTCAATCCCTCCATTGAGCAATTTGTGTAAAAAAATGAGAGGTGCCTTCTTTCTTCGAAACTCTAGGGTTTACAGGCCACAAAGAAGAACTCTTATATTATATGTCAGAATTGATATGAAAAATTAAATTTATATAAAAGGTATTTTGCAAATCTATTTTGTACTTTTTCGATTCTGTCAATGTGACACTGATATGAAGGACTCCATATTGCAGAACAATATTCCAAAACGCTCCTAACCAATGAGTTATACAGACACCCAATTGTATGTCGTTTTATAAAGCCCAGCAATCTAAAACCCTTAAGTACAATGCTACCAATATGCAGATTAAAAATTAAATTTTCATCAAAAATAACAGCCAGATCGGTGAAAGAAGTAACAACTTCTATGAGGTGAGTGAAGTGCATGGTATCAATACGTTTATGGAAATGAAGCACTTTACATTTATTTATTTATTTCTCACTTCATGTTATTACATAAATAATGTTCACATACGTCACAATGATATAAAATATTAAGATACATTAAATATAAAACATTAAATTGAATAAAATAAGTTTTTTTTTTTTTTTTTTTTTTTTTTTTTTTAATAATACTTAAGTAATATAAAACACAATCACATAAAATCAGATTGTTTTTTTTTTAATAATACACACATTGAGGACAATTTACAAATTAAAAACAAAAATAAAATATACTGTAAGACTAGTCTGTTATTTTACTTCTTAAGAAAAAGTTATTTGATGATTGTTTATAAATTCATCATAACTGTAAAAGGCATTTCTGACTAGATAACTATACATTGTACTCTTAAATTTTTGTGGATTAAGACTTCTGACCTCAGCAGGTATCCTATTAAAAAACTTAACTGCCAAAAAATCAGGGCCATTCTGACACTTTTGGAGTCTGCGGTGTGGTATCGAAAAATTTTCCCTTCCCCGAGTGTCAATGCCATGTATCTCTCCGTTGGTTACGTAGTGACTCTTGTGTTGGTGGATGTACAAAAGGTTTTGAAGTACAAAAATACATGGAAAAGTTAGAATGTGTAGGTTAATAAAAGCATCTCTACAGTAATCTCTATAACCAAGACCGGCGAGAATCCGCACAGCGCGACGTTGAACAGAAAATACTCGTCGCCACCCCGCAGCATGCCTCTAAACGATTGCCGCGTATGAAATTATAGAATGGCAGAGTGCAAAATAAGCAGTTCTTAAGATGCTACTAGAGACTTTAAAGGAGAGATTTCGAAGTGCAAAAATGTTCTTACCAACCTTCGTTGCCACAGCATCAGTATGCGGACCCCAGCTCAATTCTGAGTCCAGAGTGACTCCAAGAAAATTGGTAGAGTCTACCATCAGAAAAGGAGATTTTTCTAAATTACGTAGAGAAAAAGTCATGAAACTAGTTTTGTCCTGATTTAAAATCAGTCCGCTAGCTCCAAACCATTGCTCCACCTCATACTGCATATCGCATGTCTTGCTGATTACTTCTTCAAAAGAGCCATCAGCAACCGAGGCAGTGGTATCGTCGGCAAGCAAAACATATCGCCCGGTATGATTTTCAAAGGGCAGTTTGTTTATATAAATTAAGAAAAGCAGGGGTCCTAAAATAGGGCCCTGTGGAACGCCCATTTCAATGTTTTTGCTTGCCGACACCACACCATCATTGGTTCCCATTTGGCATCGATGAGTGAGGTAAGACTTTATTAATTTAATTGCATCATTGGAAAAGTTGTAACACGAAAGTTTTTGTATCAGCAATTCATGCGAGACGCAGTCAAAGGCTTTGCTCAAGTCACAAAATATTGTGCTAAGATATTCCGAATTGTGAAAGGCATTAGATACAAAAGTAACTAGATCCATGATACCTGAGGCTGTACTCAGACCACGTCTAAATCCAAATTGCCTATCCGTCAATAAATTATGTGTTTCCAAATATTCGGAGATTCTCCGAGCAATACACTTCTCCAGTATTTTAGATAAAACTGGTAACAGAGATATTGGACGATAATTTGATTTGTCGTTTATGTCATCTTTTTTAAGAAGGGGTATGACAAGGGCCATCTTCCACACATCTGGAAATGTGGACTCTCGGATGCATCTGTTGACAATTTAGAAATGTTAAGATGCAGATAATTAGTGTGGCACCATTTGACGAGTCTTTCAATGTCAGACTGCAGTGGATTAGAGTCAGAGGAAACCGGTGAAAAGAATTTTAAGTCATATGCATATAATAGACATTTAGACATTTTAAAACAAGAAACTATATCGTTTATAAAGAGTAAAAATAAAATTGGTCCAATATGTGAACCTTGCGGAACACCTGACGTTACAACAACCTTCCTGGAAACTGAGCCAGACAAGTTGCCCTGCTGACGACAATTAAACAAATATACATTCTGATGGCAAACACTGTCAAAAGCCTTAGATATGCCAGTGTAGATGACATCAATCTGTTGGCCAGCCTCAACCGATGTTATTAAGCAATTCTGAAATATTGCAAGATTTGTAGTCATCGAGCGACCCCGATAGAAACCATGTTACATACTCGTAATGTAGTGTTTTAATGATTCAAAGATATCATCGGTGATAATTGCTTAGAATAACTTTGGTATGTGCGAATGTAAAGAAAATACCTCTATAATTCTTTATATCGCCTTTATCACCAAATTTAAAGATTGGCAAGAGAGTAGAAAACTTCCAATTTTCAGGAAAGGAACCTAGGTTGAAGGATCTCTGAAAGATTATACACAGAGGCTGGGATAATGACAGACAACATCTTACCAATAGAATAGTGGGGATTCCATCTGGACCAGCCTTCTTGGAGAGGTCAAGGCCCTTTATTTTATTACAGATTTCTGCCTCGGTAAAACAATACTTTGATAGTAATTTTCCCAAACAACTTATGGGACCAATCCTACTAAAATCCAAATTGGGATGGTGAGAATACCAGGACTGAAAGCGACTAGCAAAAGCATTTGCGATGTTATTTGAACCAATAATTTTCTCACCTTTATAACTCATGACATTGGGCAAACTGGAGTCCCTTCTTAAGATACGTACAAATTTCCAAAAATATCACGCCGTATGTCAGAATATGCGATTGTTTTGCCCATTAAGCTTTCTTAAAGGATGGTCAAACCATTTTGGATATTTACTATCAACAATGATCTTCGTGGGGACATATCTATTAATATCCTGGAATAAAACCTTACAAAAACTCTTAACCATTCTGTCCATGTCCGATTCAGTCGATAAAAAATACCAGTCATACTGCTTATAAAAATGATTTAAGTTGGAGAAATTTGCTTGATGAAACTGATAAACACTCACTTGATTGTAATTTTTAATTGGAGAAACATATTTAATTTTGTACTTCACTTCGATCGCTGGATGATATGGGTCAATATTTATGAGCTGAAAATCAGAGGGTGAGATCAAAACACTAACAAAGTCATCAGCAAATATTAGATCTAAAATTGCGCCCATGTGATTGCGTAATGAATTCCATTGTTGCAATTCAAGAAAACTCATACAGAATAAGAGTTTCGGAAGCCAAGGATGGTAAAGATTCTGGAACTAGGACATCATCGACATAAATTAGAGATTTGACAAATAAAATTAAATGTCAGACCCCAAAACCATTCGATGAAACCAAAGCTACCCAAACGGATTCTAAAAGAATGGATGAAAGCGAAAGTGAGACAGATATTAAATTCTACTTAGAAGCTTTTTCACAAACTGAACCTATGTCCCAGACGGAGCTCTTTGAGCCTCAAATGAGCATTATGAAAGAAAGAGAAAACGAACAAACAATAAATAAACTAAGGACCGACATGGAAGAGCTCAGAGCAATAAATCGAGATATGATAACATCAATTGAAGTAATAACTGCCGATAACCATATGCTGTCAGCTGAGGCTGAGAAACTGAAGGATGATATTTTCCATCACAAGTACTATTCAGAATCATCTCTGAAGGATCAGATGGTAGATAAGAGGAAATCTGCAGTGATGACAGAAGTCATGAAGGATAGGTCAAGGTCAATCAAACATAAGTTGTTAGTGTATGGAGACGAAACAGCTAGAGGTTTCTCCTCTCGTTTGTCTTCTCTCTTGGACAAAAATGTATATGGAGTGGAACGTATTGTTAAAACAGGAAGACTTACAGGAAGTTTCTGAAAACATTTTTGAGGCGACACTTGGTTATGGACAAGGTGACACTGTAGTTTGTATGCTCAATGTAAATAATATTGAATTTATAAATAGTACTTGTTTAAAAAACATATTATATCTGGCAAAATTTCTAAATCTTGTTATATACTACAAGTATAACTCCAGTACTGTAAAGGCTATAGTATTATCCAAACTTAGGAAATGTATTTATAATTTCTCAAAAAATACTTCCAACATATCATTAAGACTTATTGAAATGCATACAGATCTATGTAATTTTAATAACAGAAGTGTTTCATATGTTGCTAAGCTGTTACATACTTATATAACTACGTCTTTAAATCATATTAACTTGGTAATTCCTTCAGTTCAAGTAGTTAGTTGTCATGTTCCTGATCTGATAAACAACCCCTGTGTAAATGATGTTTAAGATAATGATTTGGACTCTGAAAAATTATTGCTGATAAACATTAGTAATACTTCGACAAACTCAGACCACGAGAGTAATGAGACTTTTTTAGAGAATACAATGGACAATAGAGTTTTAAACTAGTTTGTTTAAACATACTAGAAGAAAAAAGTCTTGATAGTAATAATATAACAAGCAGAAATAACTTGAAACATAAGACAAAACCAAGACAGAAAAAGAGTGAAGAATTAAACAGGAAAATTTCTACGCCTGAAGAAAAAAATAATAAAAAACCCACGAACCCAGTTACTAAACTAACTCATAAACACAATGACTTGGAAGTTGACAACAACTTCAGTAGTACTGCTGACAAAACCAGAAGGATGGCTCTGCCCAATGCAAGACAAGAACAACATCCCTTAGCAGTGTCACGCAAACCCCAAGTGTTGATTTTGGGAAATAAGGAAATTAAAGGTTGTGGTTGGCTCCTTAAAAAAATTACTGGATCTAAATTTGACATAAATTCCCAAGAATTAAAAAGAGCATTACTCTCAGACGTCATACAAGAATCTTACAAATATGCCAAAAATTTTGATAAAGACGATTATGTGATCTTATTTCTTGGAAGGGAAATTGCTAAAATAGGTATAAAGGTTGATGAACAGGAACTTCGAGACTTCTTCGACTGGTCACTGAAAACAAACATAATAATAATTGGACAACCATACCACCTCTACAATAAGAACCTCAACCGTTCCATTTACAATCTTAATACTACCATCTGGATCAACATATACAGCACATGCTTTAATGGGGATTTCCTGGACTCAGACAGTCTGAAGGAAACTGTAAATGGATACTTTTCATACTCAGAGAAAACTGAAATCATCTTGTATGTGGGCAATAAACACTTAAATAAAATACCTGATAAGCCTAAGGGGAACTCTGGCAAAAGTAAAAATAATGGGTCTCAAGTGGATGGCCATGGAAAACATAATCAGACTGTATAAAGCAGTGCTGAGAGTGATTTTTTAGAACGGCTGAAAAACCTACTAACACCACAAAATCGAAAAGGGTCACAGATAAACCTCCAAGCAAATTTCTCACAAATGGTCGAAAACCAATTGTGATTAAGGACATGCAGGAGCTGATAATTTTCCATTTAAATATTCAATCTTTGCAACGTAAAACTGGAGAGCTGGAAACTTTTTTGCTCTCCAGCAAGCAATATGATATTGTAACTTTGAGTGAACACTGGCTAAAACAGGAAGAAATGGAACATACCATTCTACAAGGTTACTACTTGGCCACCTACTTCTCCGGAAAACAAAAAATACATGGAGGAACTGCGATTTTCATTAAGAACGGGATAGTATCTGACAAGAAAAGGGATATCAATGAGTTGTCATCTGAGCAACATTGTGAATTGTCAGCTGTGCATCTTCGAGACTCGCACATTAGTGTAGTGACTGTGTATAGATCACCAAACGGAGACTTCCATACATTTATGAAAATAATAACTAGTGTGTTTCAGAAGCTAAATGAGAAGCCTTGTAAGGCAATTATTATTGGTGATTTCAACATTAAGTTTTTTCCCGAGAAGGAACCTTCTTGGATTTTTGTTGCTTGGCACTTTCATTTGGCTTCAGAATAGCACTCTCTGAAAAAACCAGACTAAACAATTGTATAGATAATATTTTAGATTAACATGGAAGACGATTTTACAACTCAGGTACGGAACTTGTCTTTGTCGGATCATGACTCTATTGAGATTAATGTAAGATATAACAATCACAATAAATTAAACAGAATTGTTTATAGACTAACCTCTGAAATGGGTTTGCTGTCTCTGTTTGGCCGAGTTCAGGGAATGAGTTTTGATTTTATTTCCGACACCATGATTCAGTTAGATGACAGATGATTTCCTTTGAAAAAGGGCCGAGTTAGGGATGGTAGAGCCAACATAAACTGGTTTACCTCTGAACTTAGGAAGATGAGAGAGGAACTTTTGCCCACTCTTTTTACAGAATGTACCCCACAGTACCAAATAGGGAAATATTTCAGGGTGTTAGAACAGAATACCGAAAAAATATTGATAGAGCAAAAAAACAAGCTAATATGAATTACATAAAATCTAAAAGTAATAAACCCAAAGCCTTATGGGATGTCGTCAACAATGTAACAAAAAAAAATGCAAAAACAAGCTTCTTCATATTTAAACTCATCTGACTTCAACTCTTTCTTTTTAAATGTAGCACACCAAATCATTATTAATCTTCCAAAAAATAGGAATAAACATTTTAGCACTTACTTAAAAAATAAGCCAATACCCTCATAGTTTTCCTTTTCTCAGGTTTCGGAGGTCAGGGTACGAGAAGTAATGACAAATCTCAAAAACACTAATAGTAATGATATTTACGGTTTGAATGTAAAAATACTGAAATACATTAAACATCTTGTTATTAATCCATTAACAAAACTTTTAAATGAATGCATTCGAACAGGATTATTCCCTGCAGCTCTAAAAATTTCGAAAATAATACCGATTCATAAGGTGGGTCACCTAGATCAGTTAGAGAACTATAGACCAATATCCATTATACCTTTGATTGGAAAAATTATAGAGAAGATCCTTGCAGACCAGATTTGTGATTACTTCCAGAGTAATAATATATTTACTAGCTGTCAATTTTGGATTTAGAAAAAACAAATCAACTGAGACGGCAATTGTCAGCTTGCTTGGCCTGATCACCTCAGGATATGAGGATGGGGCTTTTGTGGGTTCACTTTTTTGTGACCTGTCGAAGGAATTCGACTGTGTCTCACATGAAATACTATTGGCAAAACTTAAACACTATGGATTTGACACCCCAAGTCTCAAACTCTTGCAGTCTTATCTAACTTGTAGAAAAAATGCAGTGTTCTTTAATAACAGACTATCAAACTTCATGGAGATTAGCAGTGGTGTCTCGCAGGGTTCGGTTCTGGGCACGGTGCTTTTTCTCATTTATATCAATGATATCTCTGAGGGGATAGATGGGTGCCGATCTGATCCTGTACGCGGATGACACTACAATCACGCTTTCTACCGAAAAATTAAATGAGACCATAGTGGGAATCGATGAGGCACAGGCGAGGTTTCTCCTGGTTCGAATGTAACCAGCTGGCTTTGAATGATGATAAAACCAAAAGGTTTATTTTTTCTCAGCGAAACTTCATAAACAGCATTGACTCAGTAAAGTTTCTTGGAGTTGATCTTGATGCAATGTCAACATGGGAGTACCATCTTCGGTCCTTGTCAGGCAGGCTGTCAAATGCAGTTTACTGTTTGCGTAACCTATGTAAAGTTGTTGATCTGCAGACTACTTTGACTGCATACCATAGCCTATTCCACAGTAGAATGTGCTATGCCATTTTGGCATGGGGTCACTCGGTACACGCAGACTTACCTTTTGGTGTGCAAAGAAAAGCAGTCAGAGTGGTTGCTGGTCTCAGCTATAGGGAAGATGTTAGAACAACTTTTAAGGAGTTAAATATACTTACATTACCATGCGTTTAAATTTACAACTGTCTACTGAATGTTAAGGACAATATAATCTCTTACCAGCTACAAAGACAAGTGCACAATTACAATACGAGATCTTATAATAACATAGCAATAGATTATACTAGAATTTATAGAAGCAGGTATTCATTTAACTATTTTGATGAGCTTACCCAAGCTGTTCTTGAAAAATGTAATCAAGGTGACAAAATTTTGAAGTTTTGTAAGCATAATGCTGAATGTTTGCAAAGTTTGGAAGATAAACAACCCCTGTGTAAATGATAGACCTGTTATACTGCAGAAACTGGACGGAATTGATAAAAACACAAAGGAAACGAGAACTTAACGTGGAGACCTCCAAATTAGTAGCTGCTGGTTCTGTCTCTACAACAATATCAGTAACCGAACAGGATAGAGTAATGAGTTAAAACTACTCTGTGAAAACCTAAATACAAAATGTGATCTACTGGAGTTTAAATTATAGTTCTAAAAGCAGAAATCAAAAAATTGTCTTCTGACCAAATACAAACAAATCCCAATGGTGAAATGCCAAGGAGTCAAAATGATTCTGCACCGCCATTACCCACGAATAACCAACTAGCTAGTGCCACTACCAGGAACAGAGGCGAAACTCACAACCCAATCAAACCAGCTGAACACATCATATCTGCAGCCCCAAATAACCCAAAATTATCAATATTTGTTAGTAGGCTTGCATTAGATGTAACGAAGGACAGCCTCCAGAGGTATCTCCAAGAAACCTTTGGAAAAACACACCAGTATAAAATAGAACAACAAAAAGTCAAATCAAGGACTATACCAGGAATTGATACTGACCCCATTATGGAGCAACTGATTCTAAACTCATCAAATTGGCCAAATGGTATTTTAGTGAAGAAGTTTACTTTTTTTGAGCACCTAGTCCCAGACCTGGTCAGAACTCATACACAAACAGAAATATCAGTGTCAACTATAAACCCAGGAATGGGAGAGCAAACAATCAATAGCAATAATAACACCAAATTTCGTATAGTTCATGTGAATGTACAATGTATCTCATCTAAACTGGCAGAGGTTGAGCTACTCACTTCTCAAGAATTCCCCAGACATTCTCTGTACTTCAGAACATTGGATGAAGTCTGACCAAATTTCTTTGTTTCCAATAAAGAACTATCAACTTGCAGCGCATTTTTGTAGATCTGAACACATACATGGTGGAGTCGCAATATATATAAAAAATAATTTTAGTGATTTTAAAGTTATATGTACTCGTAATTATGTAAGAGAATTTTATTTTGAATGTTCATCTGTTGAGGTAAGAGTTTTTAATAAGAAAATAGCACTGGCTACAATTTACAGGTCATGTTCCCTTAACTCTATATCAGACTTTAACACTTTTATAAAACTCTTTAATGAATTCCTTAGTTATCTTAGCAGAAAATATGAGGATATTATTTTATTAGGGGACTGGAATGTTAACTACTGACAGACTCGCTTTTTAAAATTCAAATGTTGGACTTGCTAGAAAGCTTCTCATTAAAATCAATACTTCCATTTGAACCAACTCGAATAACTTTTGACTGTACACCTTCAGCGGTAGATTATGTAATCACCAACAATCCAAATCTTTTTACAGCACAAAATTTTGAACCAAATGTTGCAGACCATTTGGGTCAAATAATAGATATAAAAAATATCAAAAATAAACCTATACAAATAACCTCTAAATGTCCAATTTTGAGGCGGCTTTTCAGTAACGGTAACCTGTTTAACTTAAAACCCTTCCTGTCCAGGAATGACTTCTCTGAATTGTATGGTATTCAAGATGTGAACAAAGCATGGAACTACTTTCATGACACCCTAATATATATTCTTGACCTTACATGTCCTATATCAAAAATAACCACCTCAACACTAAACTCTAGCTCTTGGATAAATCCAGACATATTAAAAGATAGTGAGGATTTAAAAAACCTTTTTTGGCTATGCAAAAACACAAATTCTCAAGAACTTAACGATCTCTACAAGAGAACCAAAAAATCATTTAAGTTTAAAATTAAAACCACAAAGAATGCTTTTTTTCAAAATAAAATAATAAATTCAGCAAACACATCTAAAGCAGTGTGGCAGACAATTAACACAAATCTGGGGCGAGTGAGGGGTAACAGAATACCATCTAGTATCCAAGGTGAAAATAATATTTTGGTGGAACCATATGATATAGCTAATAGTTTTTGTGAATATTTTCATCACACATAAATAACAGGCTCGATACCATGCCATCAAATGCACAATACTTTGAGACTTACATCTCTGATAATCTAGAGTCTATTTTTATGTCGCCAATAAATATTGATGAAATGTCAGCAGCTTTGAAATCGATAAAAAACAAAAAAGCCTGCTGCAACAATAACGATGTCCCTATTAGGGCCCTAGACAATATCTGGGAATTTATAAAATATCCGTTGTGTTACCTCTTTAACTTGTTCATAGATAAAGGCACTTTTCCCGACAGACTAAAATGTGGAGAAATCATCCCATTTCACAAAAAAGGAGATGTGCTACTGATAGAGAACTATCGACCAATAACTGGCCTATCATCTTTCTCCAAACTTTTCGAAAAGATATTAACGATACGTTTTCGTTCTTTTATACATAGCAAAAAACTTCTTAAAAAACAACAACATGGTTTCACAAAAGATAAATCAACACTTACAGCATCGGTGGATTTTGTCCAGTTCATTTATGATTCAATTGACCAAAATCATTACACTATTGCACTGCTCTTTGGCCTGATCACCGCAGGATATGAGGATTTGACAAGTGCATTTGATTGCATAGATAAGAACATTTTATTAACTTTTTTGTGACACTTGGGTTCGAGGGGATTTGAATAGTCTATTAAACTCCTTTCTACAGGAAAGAAAAATTCAAGTAAAAATAGGTACTACTCTTTCTGACCCTAAAATACAAAAATACGGAGTTCCACAAGGTAGTGTATTATCGCCACTACTTTTCTTACTTTTTATGAATGATTTGGTGGATTACCTTGGTTTGGGTGACAGTGCAAGTGTGGTTCTATATGCAGACGACACTTCGATCGTTTTGTCAGATTCGCGGCTTGATACCCTTGTCCTACTAGCTAATCGAGTACTTGATAGATTTAAAAGTTGGTGCTTGGGCAATAAATTATTGATCAATAAAAGTAAAACTCAGTATATGGCCTTCTATAAGAGACGTATTGTGCCTGACTTTGTTCTTGAAATGGATGGTGTAGAAATACACAGGACAGATCAAGCAGCATTTTTGGGCCTTTATGTGGATAGCCAGCTTACATGGAAGGGTCACATCGAGCATGTTGCTAGTAAACTAAATTCTGCCTACTTTGCAACAATAAATTTAAAAAACATCCTATCAACAAAGCAGTTAATTGATGTTTACTACACTCTGGTGTACAGCCACTTAAAGTATATGATTCTTTGCTGGGGGCAGGCCACCGAATTAAATCGGATTTTTATCCTCCAAAAGAGAATAATTAGGAAAATATTCTCACTGGGCCCTCTGGAAACTTGCAAGCCCACTTTTACAAACAAACAAATTCTAACACTACCTTGCATCTTAATAATGGAAGCTGCTAGTTATGTTAAAAAGTATTCAGACAACTTTACTCCAATTGCTGAGGTTCACAACTACGAAACAAGGCAAAGGGATGACATTTCAATTTCTAACTTCAGACTCTCAGCATTTAAAAAAAGCCCTCACTGTTTCTGTGGCAACATCTTTAACAAGCTCCCTCAAAACTTAAAGTCTGAGTTATCTTTTAAAACCTTTAAAAAAAAATTAAAGTGCTATCTGGTTCAGAATTCTTTCTACTCGGTCAATGAATATCTCAACAGTTGACTTTTTTTCTGTTTTGTTTGTTTGTATTTTTTTCCTTCCTTTTGTTTTTTTCCTAAATATAGTGTATGCGTAATATTGTGTAGAAATTTACTTAGTAAATCAGTTTATTTTTATTATTTTATAATTTGACATTGTTAATACTTTTTTTAAAGTCTTTTTGACAATAAATATGAATATGAATATGAATATGAATAATATGGTCCTAAATTTTATAATAATTTACCAGGCGAGGTTAGATCTCTAAATGGAAACCAGTATAAAAACAAAATAAAAAAATTATTACTGGAAAACTCATTTTATACATTTGACGAATACTTAAACCATACATTTTAAGTTGTTTGTTTTGTAGGGACTACTGATTACATAATACGATGTTTCTGTGGATAATGTTAAGGTTTGTGTGTGATCGACATTTGTTTTACTTTTAATTTTGCAATGGCGTTTTTACAATATCCTATCTACAACTTAATGTTAGTATTGTTCATAGTGTAGTTACTGTAGTCTCATTGTAATTTCTATTTCACGATTCTGGGCATCTAGCCCTCCTTTTTTGACTTATGTAAAAATTTATTTTGAAAACATGAATAAAGTATTATTATTATTATTATTATTATTATTATCATACAGTTAGTCAGAAATAAGGTGGATGAACTTCACATTTTCTTAGATAATTTAGAAAATCCGGACATGGTTCTTCTTTGTGAACACTGGTTAAAACCTGATGAACAAATTCTAATACCAAATTATGCATTATTGAGCAAATATTGTCGAAAAGAGTCATCACACGGAGGTCCATCCTTGTTTGAACGATATTTTAAATGCTTGTAACTTTTTAAATTGCGACAAGTTATCAGATCATGATGTGGTTTCATGTAATTTTAATTTTACGCTCAAGGTATCTAGTACAACTAAATATAAGGGAAAACTGTATACAAGGAAAAATTACCGAAGGTTCTCGCTTTCTTGTGATAATGTAAACTGGCGCTCTCTTCTAAATTCTGAGAATCCCTTGCAATCATTCCATACATCATTATGTCAAATATTTAATAAATCATTTCCGATTAAAAATATCTAAAAAAAGTCAAAAAAGCCTTGGACTATGAAGGGTTTGAAGGTTTCAGCCAGAAATCTGAGGTCTCTTTGCTACATTAGAAAATATTTTATGACTACTGAAAATTTTGGTATTGTTTTCTCAAATTACAGACGTATTTATAAAAAGACGATTAAGTGTGCTAAGGATCTTTATTACAGTAGGAGAATGGAATATGCAGACAACAAGCAGAGTGAAGCTTGGAAAATTGTAAATGAACTGAGAGGAAAAAAGAAAACAATTCGGTGCGCTTCAGATTCAAACCTCTCAGCAGCTGAAATGAACAGCTTTTTTTGCGCCATTGCTGCTACTTTGAAGAACATATTGTCTTCAAGTATCAGTTATTCTGAATTCTTAAAAAATGTACCTGTTCAATACGACTCATTTTTCTTTTTGCCAACAGACATTTATGAACTGAAAAAAATCATTTTGGATATTAAGAGAAATGGAGCTACAGGCTGGGACAATATATCAATAAGAATATTCCTTGAACTTTCGAATACCATATTGTATGTGCTGTCAGACTGTATTAATGATTCATTTTGTAAGGGGGTGTTTCCAGATTGTCTGAAGATGACGACAGTCATTCCAATATTTAAGGGGGGAGAAGAGGACCTAGCATCGAATTACAGACCAATATTGGCTACTGCCAATATTGTCTAAAATAATAGAAAAACTGGTAAAAGTCCAAATGGTTGCATTCTTAACCAAGTATGGTGTTCTAAAATCAGAACAGTTTGGATTTCAACAAGGAAAAAGTACAAGTGATGCCATATTTTCATTCTTGGAAAATCTTTATGTAACACTGAATGGGTCGCAGCGGTCTTCTGTGATTTGTCAAAGGCGTTTGACTGCGTGAACCATAGAATACTGCTGCGAAAACTTGAAATGTATGGTTTTAGGGGGACACCGTTGAAATGGTTTAACTCTTATTTGGAAAACAGAATACAGTGTGTTTCTTTTGGGGGATGTGTATCAGGCCATCAAGAATTGGAGTTTAGGGTACCACAAGGATCAGTCTTGGGACCCATTTTGTTTTTGTTATATATAAATGACATTGCGGGTATTAATATATCTAGCAGATTCACCCTATTTGCGGATGAAGTCAAAAAAGCCTTGGACTATGAAGGGTTTGAAGGTTTCAGCCAGAAATCTGAGGTCTCTTTGCTACATTAGAAAATATTTTATGACTACTAAAAATTTTGGTATTGTTTTCTCAAATTACAGACGTATTTATAGAAAGACGATTAAGTGTGCTAAGGATCTTTATTACAGTAGGAGAATGGAATATGCAGACAACAAGCAGAGTGAAGCTTGGAAAATTGTAAATGAACTGAGAGGAAAAAAGAAAACAATTCGGTGCGCTTCAGATTCAAACCTCTCAGCAGCTGAAATGAACAGCTTTTTTTGCGCCATTGCTGCTACTTTGAAGAACAGATTGTCCTCAAGTATCAGTTATTCTGAATTCTTAAAAAATGTACCAGTTCAATACGACTCATTTTTCTTTTTGCCAACAGACATTTATGAACTGAAAAAAATCATTTTGGATATTAAGAGAAATGGAGCTACAGGCTGGGACAATATATCAATAAGAATATTCCTTGGATATAAATGACATTGCGGGTATTAATATATCTGGCAGATTCACCCAATTTGCGGATGATGCGACCATACTTTGGCATAACAGGGACAGTAAGGTCCTAAGTGAGAATATTAAAAATGATATAAAGATAATTAAATGTTGGTGTGATTCAAATTAATTATCCTTGAACCTTACGAAGACTAATATAGTTTCTTTTGGGTGTAACTTGGATGATATAAGTTTGGATGATGCTATAGTGGACAATATAACAGAAAATAAATTCCTAGGTCTATACATTGATAACCAGTTAAAGTTCGAATTTCATCTAAATTCCATTAAGTGCAAAGTTGCTTTAAGTTGTTATGCCATTAGAGTAATTTCAAACAATTTAAATGAGTACAGTACTGTAAGGAGGGTATACTTCTCCTGTCCTCTAATTGAATCGCACTTGCGCTATGGCATTTGTTTCTGGGGGGTATGCTCCATACAACTTTTCGAAAGTGTTTTTATTCTCCAGAAAAGGGCTGTGTGATATATGTGTAGAGCAAGGGTTTCTTGTTTCTTTTAGAGACTGTGTGCTTAATTTATAAAAAATATAAACACCAAAGTCACTTAAGAGATAGGCATAACTATAACTTTAGAGACCCTGATTTGCTTTTACTACCCATCCCCTCTAACTCTCGTATAAAAAGCTCAATCATCTATAATGGTAAGAAATTGTTTAACCACTTACCCCAACACCTTAGATTGATACCATCTTTGGTGAAGTTTAGAAAGGAGGTTAAAAAACTTCTTTGTGTGAGAGCCTATTATCGAATTGATGATTTCTTTACAGACAGATTTTAGACACTTTTGTGTAGCAGAACTGTAATGATTTTATATTTTAAGTTTTTTAAATGTGTGACACCTTGTTAGGTATATGTTGTTTTCATCTTTATATGTTCTTTTAATAATATGACTAACTGAATATTTTATATTTTTATTTTGGTAAATTATTATCCATTTGGTACATTATTTAGTTCCACCTGATATCATGTTTCAACATTGTTTTTCTGTACAGTTTTGTCAACGAGATTTTCTTAAGACAATAAAGCATTTTGAGGTTGAGTTTGAAATCCAATCCACCGAAAACAATATTACTCTAAAAAAAAATCTATATAATCGCAATTAACAATAGTTTGTATGTAATCGCGTTTTAAATAGTGGGCTGCGTTTTTGGTTAACCCTTTTTTTTTGGGTTGATGTATATATATTAAAAAACAGATAGGCGATTGCCTTGCAGCAAAGCCACAAAACAAACAATCAAGTCAAAAAACAAATATAATAGTTATAATTATTTTCGCGCGTGGTATTTGGTAGCAAAGCCCACTATGATTTCATCAGTGCTTTGCGCTCGACGGCACAGGGTTTAGCCATATTAGGCAAATAAAATCTACAATAAAACTGTAGGGTTTTAAAGAAAACGCATGTGTCCCTTCTAATAGGCATTTAATTTTGAACGCTTTCAGGTTTTAACCATGTCAACTATGGCTACTCCAGTTTTTAACATTTTATGTTTGGAAAATCTGCTTTTCTTTTCCTTTCAGTCATTTATCCACCACTCATTTTTAAATAATAAATGACTAATGCCTATTGCCTATACAAACCAACATAGAAATAAAACAATGTAACTTTATATACCTAAGAAACCTATATAAATGCCTTTAGATATTTATATGGATTTTAAAAGCTTAAATATATCCAATAAAAATCATAACCACAATTGCAATTTCTATTTAGACTCGTTTTGCACTAAAAAGCCTTAAACTGACAAATTTTTAAGTGTTCTAAGGTAGCATCTTTTGAAGCCATATAATCAATATATATTCACAATAAAGCTTTGTAGCTACAAATGCCTTAAACCTTTTGGATACAACCCATAAGGTTTTATCTGAATATTTAACTTACCATTTTAAAGCTTTTTCCAATGTTTTTATTTTCACTTTAATAAAACCTTAAAAAAAAACAAGAAAAAAAGAAACGGAATTTAAATTGTTACTTGGGTAGACTTACTGTTCAGAAGTATCCTCCTCAGTGTCACTGCTAATCTTGATTTCCTCGGACTTTACAGAATATTCATTCAAATATTCCTCTTTATATTTTTTACCTTCAGAATCATCAATATCCTTTACTATAGAGACTGGTTTAATAATATGTAATTTACTTTCATTATTTTTGTGGACTGCTCTACAACAAATTTTAGAGAATAGTTTTACTTTTAGGGGAGAATAATACTAAGCGCGGTGAAGTAAAACAAGCATATATTTCTTTTATTTCCTAGGAGAATACTTTTATGAAGTTTTTGCAATAATTTTTTTTTTATTTTTTGTAAATAGAAATATTTGGCGCTCATCAGATTTAAATTCAGAATAAAAATTTGTAGACTGAACAACATTTGGGCAACCTTGGCTCTAAGATTTTTATTAAATATGTCTAGAAGTGCAGAGTTCTGTTTATATTTTGAAGAGCCTAAAAATTTTAAGTTATAAGATAAAAAAATTGTTCAAAGAAAAAATTAAACTGTGCAGACCCTGTTGAAAATATAAACAACAACCCAGTATATAATAGTTGGCGAAATTTAAGAAATAGCTTACATATCTTCCTCTTCAGTTTTTATATTACCATTTTTCCTCGTGATGGCAAAATATTCACTGCAATTATTCTCAACTTCATTGTTAGATGTCCTTCAAATATTAAAAATATGCTAATATTATCTTCATTTATATAAAAAATAGCAAAGTTTTGTTTATATTTTGAATGGAGTATAAAAATGTTGTTTTATCAGATAAAAAAAAGTTGAAAGAAAAACTAAACAGTGTATATCTCGTTTGAAATATAAACAGAAAGCCATGTATAGTTTATGGATAAAATTTTTAAAATTGCTTACATATCTTCCTCTTCAGTTTTCATATTACCATTTTTCCATGTGATGGTAAAATATTCATTAGAATTGGTCTCAACTCCATAGTTAGATTCCCTTGAAATATTAAATTTGCTAATATTATTAAGAACTCAGTTCTTGCGATTAGAGGTGTCAAATTGGAATAACTATCTGACATTGCCCCCCATAAGAAATACAAAATAACAAAATGTGAACATGATTATGATATTTTTAAGTCACTTAGAAGCCTTTGTAAAAAGAACAATTGGAGACTTGTTATAGAACGTATATACGGGAAACTGAGGACAGAGTGCACAGCTATCCTCAGAATTTTTGGAAATATATTCAGAATAAAACAAAAAATAGAGATATTCCCTTGCTAATGAATTTAAATAAAGATATTGTGTCAGATGGAAATCCTATTGCGAATTTATTTGCAAAACACTTTAAATCTATTTACAACTGTTCCTTGGACTTTTTCAATGTGTAATTTAGGAAAATGTTTTTAATAAAATTATTTTAATGATGTACACTGTGTCCCAGATTGCTTGTAATCACAGGGTTTCTCGGTAACCAGCAGAGATAGAACTTTTCGGTTTTCGCGACTCTGTGTCAATTTTTCGAGAAACTTTGAATGCCGCAAACAGAACTGTGCCAGATTGTTTCGTTCCTGAGATACAGAGTGAAATAGAAATTTTGCGCTTTTGGGGGTGGTATCATATTTCGGACACCCTGTCAGATAAAGAAAAGGTAAAAACTGCTGTGGATAGATATTTTTACGTAGAGTCCAGTGCTGTAGTCGAAATTTTTTTTAGACAAACCGTTTTTGAGATATAGCCCAAACTTAGTATTTTTTAAATGGGACACCCTGTATTTTTTGGTTCCAAAAAATTTACCTTTTTTTCTCTTTAAAATGATGTATCACACTATGCACTTTTGACGTAAACTAAGCCTTATAAACGCAATATTAAAAGAAAAACGTAAGTTGGCCATGGAAATATGGCATGGAAACAAAAATCAAAACTATTTGTTTCTTAAATATATCAAATATTGCCGTGTTTATCCTCTTATCATACGAGTTACCAATAATTCTAACAGGTAAATTAATAGATATTAAGAAGAAACGAATAATTTTGAAAATAGTCATAAGTATGATATGATGGTTTGTTTTATTGAATGTCATGAAAACAGTGATCAAGCATCTGATTTATATTTTAACAGGTAAGCACCAAGCACTTAAATTATTATGAACCTCCTTTCAAAATTTTTTTTCAATTCCACTTTGAGTTATGGACTATTTCCAAAAGCTTTTTTTATATCATAGATATCCAGAAAGGCCTCAGCCACACAAGGCAATTTTTCGCCGAATTAAATTAAATTTAATTAATGATGGATCATTTTCAAAGCACAGGGCTAAAACATATAATAAACGAAATCACGAGAACAATGAGATTGTTGTATTAGCAAGTATTCAGGCCAATCACGCGAATTCATGTAGGCATATTCAGGAAACAGTGGGGGTGTCAAAATCACAAACGCAAAGGATATTAAGAAAACATAAATATAAGCCTTATAAAGTAAATGTAGTACAACAATTGCATCCTGGAGATGCAGAAAGGCATCTAAATTTTTGTAACTGGTATCTTCAAAAAACCCAAAATGACCCTGACTTCGGTAGCAAGGTTATATGGTCCGACGAAGCCTATATAAGTTGTAATGGTATTTTTAACAGGCATAATAATAGACACTGGTATACGGAAAACCAATTTTTAACAAGAGAACGTCAGCAGCAAGAAAGGTTTGGGTTTAGCGTCCCTTGCTTTATATTGGGAACAAAGATTACATTCCATATTTACAATAATAATTTAACAGCAGATAGATATCTAGCAATTTTAAATCAAATACTACCAGATTTATTGGATAACTTGCCGCTAGCAAATCTGCACAATATTTACTTTCAGCAGGACGGTGCTCCTGCCCATAATGCGCAAATTATAAAGCCATTTCTATTTGAAAATTTTCACAATCGCTGGATTGGTACAAATGGACCAGTAAGGTGGCCTACTAGGTCGCCAGACCTCTCAATATTAGATTTTTTCGTTTGATCTTACTTAAAAAACAAAATTTACCTGAATCCAGTCAATACGATGGAGCAGCTGCAAAATGCAACCATTCAGGCATTTAGATCATTGGAAGATAGACCTATAATAATGATGAATGCTCTAAGAAGAATTCGCACTGTGTGCCAATTATGTGTTCGTGAGGGGGGGCGGCCATTTTGAACAGGTTTTCTAGTTACGTAGAATTTGTTTAGTATTGTGATTAAGTTTATCAAGATTATTAAGTTTATTTATTTCATAGTAAAAAAATGGTTATTAATTTTTTATGTTGTTTAATTTTGCTTCTGGACACTTTTAATATCTACCCATATTTCCATGGCCAACTTATGTTTTTCTTTTAATATAGCGTTTATAAGGTTTAGTTTACGTGAAGAGTGCATAGTGTGATACATCATTTTAAAGAGAAAAAAAGGTGAATTTTTTGAAATAAAAAAATACAGGGTGTCCCATTTAAAAAATACTAAGTTTGGGCTATATCTCAAAAACGGATTGTCTAAAAATTTGTGCGACTACAACACTGGATTCTACGTAAAAATATCTATCTATAGCAGTTTTTACCTTTTCTCTATCTGATAGGGTGTCCGAAATATGATACCACCCCCAAAAGCGCAAAATCTCTATTTCACCCTGTATCTCGGGAACGAAACGATGTGGCACAATTCTGTTTGCGGCATTCAAAGTTTCTCGAAAAAGTGACACAGGGTCGCGAGAACCGCAAAGTTATATCTCTGCTGGTTTCCGAGAAACCCTGTGATTACAAGCAATCTGGGACACAGTGTACAGTATTAAAAAAAGTTCAAGACACATAAAAGCTATTAAAGAAAACATACAATCTGATAGAAGTACCAAACTAGGCTAGTGTTGCATTTTGTGAGTGATATATGGAGACATTAGTGTACCCCAAAGCTAAATTGTTGATGAATATGATGACATCACATTTTTTGCTGCAATAGAGCAAATATAAACAATCCAAACATTGCCGTGCTTATGTAAACAGTCACTGAGACAGTGCCCATTTTCAACACTTATTTTAAAAATGTTTTCATTACTGTGTAACTATTACAAAATTACAAAAATTGTAAGTGTTTTTTATTATTAGTTTTTATTTATTCAAAATCACTGATCTTCTAGTTTAAAAAATGTTAAATCTAGCCTGATAAAACAGTATTAATTAATTACTGTTTAGAGATTTTTAAAAAAATTAGATGAAAAAATGAAAAATCTAACTAGCATTCCTAATAATTCTTGAAGAGCAGAGAAAGTATAATTTTGCATGTCGCTGCCTTTTTAAAAATACCATGTTATAGTCATTGCTCAAAATTACCTGTACTTTTACCTGTCAGAATATTTGTAGACATCCCCCTTTCATCCTATCTTATTTAAGAAAATTATTTACCTATTATCACAATCATTTGGTTCATAATTAGATTCCAGAACTTCCGCTTTGACAGATAGAGCAGATGTCTGGAGTGAAAAACTTACTTCCATTGTAGATTCTCTAGAAAAATAAAATGGGGTTGCAATAATTGAGGCATGGTTCTTATTAACAACTGTCCTGATACCTACTATAGATGCATATGCCTATATAAGCATAACTTGACAGTAAATCTTCAATAACTTATAATAAAATTAAGACATTTAGAATAGTTAGATTAAATATAATTTTAAAACTACTCGTTTAGATAAAAATTGTTGCTCTCACTTCTTCGTAAGAGAGTATTTAGTTGCTCGAACGTTAACTTCCTATCAAGTGTTAAGTGGCACTGTAATGGTGGAAAAAAATTGCCGAGTATTAAAAATAAAAACTACAAAAAGCACTTTTGCTTGTACACTGTATAGTAAACAAAATGCAGCAATATCCGGTGAGAAAAATTTGTTGATATCAGCTGATATCTGATAAGTGACAAGACATTTAAAGTAAATGTAAACGGGCAACATTCTGTAAGATAAGACTTTTAGTTTAACCCACATTAAAAAAAAAGAAAAAGCCAGGGAGCAAATTGACGAGTGATTAAATCTCAAGCAATTTCCTAATACGTTTTTATTAAAAATTACTTTTTTACATCAATACCAAACGAGTGTTCCGCATTAAAAATATACGCAAGCAAAAAACCACATTATATAAAGTCATTATTAAACTGGCGCGTGTACGTTTTATTTCTACTTGAACCACTAACCTCAATATTTATGTGTGGTGTCGACCGACCAAGTTCTTTAATTTTAATCTTTTCTTCGTACTCAAAAGCACTAAAACTAAGTGTTTGTAAATACTCGGTGGAATTCATATTTATGCGACTAAACAGAACCTATGGAACGGACGGTTCAACAAAATACGGCCGCGCGCCTGATTCCAAATAAACAAATCGTCGTATTAAGGCACGTGCGGCGCTGGACCAATCCGTGTCATTTCCGAAAATAGTCCACTATGCACCCAGAGTCCCGCGCGAAAAAAATCTATAGGGTTGTTAGAGATTTGTTCTCGAATTAAGTTGTTATACTTATTTTAAAAAATACGAAATATCGAAATTAGGTGTGTTCTGCAGCTCCGCAGCTGTTATGCACCAGCCGCCACTGAAAAACACATAAAGAAATATTAACGTTAGAAGTAAACGTTTGCATTGTGTTCCACCCATAAATGACCCGACTTTTACGCCAATTGCATACCTTTATAAGTTAACGATTTGAAATGCGTTTAGCAAAATGAAAAAAATAAATGATCTAAAATGACCGGTTCTTTACCTTTTAAGTGACTTATTTATAAATAAGTTTTAAATAAAAGAAGCATTAAATCCCTTCTTTATTTAACAGATCAGCTTTGTATGGTATCAATAGAAAACTTAAAATAAGAGCAGCCAGGAATACTTTCCACCGTTTTTTAAAAATAACCATATAAATGACCATAAGTAACCGAGCCATAAATGGTATAAACGATCAATTTATAAATGACCGGTCATTTACCAACACTTTTATTATTATTATTATTATTATTATTATTATTATTATATATACAAGTAGAGATACAACAATACGACAAAGTATTTCTCTAAAACGGTATAGATGTTACTATCCGATATTGTATTAAAAAATATCGGAACTTTTAAATATCGTGTTTAACTAACAAGTATTTAAAACCGAGAAATGTATTTCAATATAAGCAGAAAATGAGATTTATTCTAATATTTACACTAGATTTTAGAAGAAAGAAGGTATAAAAAATAAATCTGTAAAAATTACTGAAATTGACACAATTAAAAAATGTAAAGCAGATCTAATAAAGCCCAAGTAAAAAACAATTACACTTTCTAGTCGGCACTTACAAACAAAAGTATGCTTTATTGTCGCAGGAAAACTGTTACAATTTTATGAACAAAGCGAAATTTACACTTAAAACAAAAAAAAAAACATAAACATGGAAAAAACGAAATAATGATCGGAAAAAAATTATATTTTTCGATAGGTCAATGCAAAAACATAAATTATAAATATAACATTCGTTATATTCGTAACATTGCCGTGAAGCGGTTAATGAATCCAGGTGAGCTAACAAAAGGAAATAAGCAATACATATGCGAGGTGAATAATTTCGATGACATTGAAATTAAAATTATGCGGCCTTAAACTCTGTTTTGTTACCGTTATACAAGCAAAATAAGGGAAGTTAAACAAAAAGAGTACTGAACTAATAGAGTAATTAAAGTGTATTAGAAAAAAAAAGGAAATGTATAACTTTAATCCAATATGTAACAAAAATAATTAATGGTAACGTAAATATTTTCAAATGCCTTGCAGCACATGATTTAAGTAAACAGGCAAATAAAAAACATTTTAATGAGACTTGGACTATGGAAGGAATGGGAAGGTATATGTCATGCCTAGAGTTTCTGGTAGGATATACGTGTTGTGGCCTTTCCGGGAATGTGCTTATTTGTTTTCTTATCAAACAGACAGTCTCTAAAATAAATAATGCAGAAAGTATTAATATTTTATGTTTTTTTGAAATAGTATTGGCAGTGCGCTCTATTATTTAGACCAAACAAATAGCAGATTGCTCTCTTTTAAAGCCTAAAAATACTAAAAAATTGCTCGGTGGTACAGCAGCTCCAAAAGGGAAGGCCATAGCGGAGATGGGATTCGAATAGAGAGAAATAAGTAAGTCTGACAGAAGACACGCCCAGTTCTTTTGAAACTGATCGAATGGCAAAGCAGGAGGTAGAAAGTTTTTTTGTTAAGGTGTCAATATGTTTAGACCATTTTAGGTTGTTATTTATATTCAAACCCAGGAATTTAACCGACTCAACGTATTTAATATTGCTGTTAAGTAGCTGAAGGGGTTGTAAGATAAGATAAGATAAGGCCACCGTTTTATCCACATTGAAGCAAAGCCGTAGCGTTATCGGACCAAGCCTTAATTATAATAAAGTCGTTGAAAATATTAGAATGTAAAGACGTTGTATCAAAATCACACCATGTTATGCTTGTGTCGTCAGCAAAGAGAGAGATTTTTCCATTAATTTTTAGATTGATGATATCATCATGTATAACAAAAAAAGAATAGGTCCCAAGACCGAACCTTGAACAATTAAAATCAGAACCATTTGCTCTTACAAACTGTTGCCTATTCCCGAGATCAGATTTAAGCCAATTTAAACAAATACCAGGGATTCCAAAAAAATTCAGCTAGCTTATCAAAAATTTCATGACTAACAGTCAAAGGTTTTTGCATAGTCACAAAAAACTGAGGCGGTGGGGTGGATGTTATTGAGGGATAAGTAGGCGTCGCTAAGCAACGAGAACATGGCGTCACTGGTGCATTTGTTGGGTAAAAATCCAAACTTAGTATATATCGATACTTTATAAGTATCGATAGTATCGTTGCATTCCTACTCAAAATTGTATAGCGCATAGAGCTTCGATTAAAGAGAGTGTAGATTGGCATTCTGACGTTAAATTGTTTGTTTACCTATCAAATAAGATACAATTAACAAATTCCAAAAAAGAAAAAATCCTTCCAAAAAAAAAAGGCTGCAAACCATAGTTTTTCAAAAAGATTCAGATTTAAATATGCCTCAGGAGTACGATGCTAGAGTTAGTATGCATTTGGATGTCAACAATGGACTAGAGAGGTAATAAAGCTCTCAAGTAACAATTTAAATTCCATTTAGTTTTTTTTTTGTTGTTTTTGAAGGATTTATTATAGCTAAAATTGAAACTGTGTTTTAAAGTAATATATGTATATACCAAAGTGGTACCATCGTTGTCATTGCCAGATAATGATAGGTCAGAATGGTTGCTTATTATTGAAAAGTTGTAAAATTGCTTTAAAATGAATAGTTAAATGTTTAAATAAAATATCATGAGTGCCATCTAACCGGTTTAAGAAACACAGTCAACAAAGCTTTATTGCAGATATATATCAGACATTCATATTGCTTTAATACTGGCTACTACCTTAAAATATTTCCAAAAACTTTTCTTTCTTTGTAGAGTGACTGAATTAGTACATACACGACTTGTTGAAAGTGGATGGAGAGATCAAGTTCGACTGGCCTGTCGAAAAGCCATTATGGATAGTAGCACAAACATTCCCACAGTTGATGAATTAATTAATATTGTCACCCCAAAAGCACGGGCTATTGTCCCAGATGCGGTGAAGAGAGAGCTGCTCCACGAAATAGAATTGATTTTATCAAATCTTGAAAAAACTGGTTATGCCAAGAGTTTTGATGATGTATAAATTAACTTGATTAGTGAATGTCTCTTACTTTTTATCCTCAAATGAATTAGGAAATAATTTACCTGTTAGTGACTTGTATATAATTGTTTTGTGCTTTTATATTGTGTGGATCGTAATTTTTTTGTAATGATCAATAGAAAATATCTTTTTTTCCTTTTTACAATAAATAAATTATTGATTAATATACACGTTTATTATTATAAAAGTTTTTATAATTAGATGGAACCATTTTAGGTAAGGTTAGTTTTTCACTTGGTATCAGGTCTTGGAGTGACACACAACAATGATCCAACCAATTTTCAACATCTTTAAATTTGTCTTTCTTTATAAACCCTTCCAATGCATCTTGTCTTCCACTAGATGCCCGTTGAGAGTGCTACTGGTTTCACGAGATGACCTTTTCTTTCAAGCTATCCACTTACCCCTCCCACTCCCGCCACATAGCGGCCATTACGCTAATATTCTTTGTAGAACTGCGGCAGACCAACAGGATAGAATGCAGGAACAACTAGGCCTCACACGTTTACAGCGTCTGCTCCCTTTCTTGCGGGGTCATTAGTTTCCACTCTGAGCGGTTGAGTCTCTCGTTTCCCCCCGAAATAAAGCAGCAAAACCGAACACGTGGCACACAAAGGTCTGCCTTCGACGAGACGAACCGAAAGACCCCAGAACAATGTTAGTTTTTTATGGTTAGCATCTGTGCTCTTATCTGGAGAGTTTAATTCATGATTCATTCTTCAAACTAACTACATCAGTAAACAAAAAACAATTATTAAGAATAAAAGGTCGGTTTTCATTTTTAAAAAATGAAAGTATGAATAAGAATAGTTTTTACCATGTCACAAGGCCACAATATGGAAATGGAATGAAAAGTGCTGGCCCTTATAAAATATTTTGGTTCTGAAAGTCAGGTAAAGAAGGGCTTGAAGCCATTAAGAATAAGACACATTTTTTTCACAAAAATAAAGTGTGATATATGATGTTGAAGTGGCGGCTCGCGGGTGAAAAAGTAAGTGAAATGCAAAAGAAGCAAGAAAATATTGCAATAATTCTTTTTCCAGAATTTTTTTATATGTGGAGGGGGTAGAATATTTTTTTTACGACTTACCTAAATTTTGTATACTAAATCAATTCTCCTATCCTTCATAGCAGCAAATTTATTTATAACATCCTCATAAAATGGATGAGCTGCCCTAACCTCCTCCAGAAATTCCTTTTGAATTGAAATATTGCCTAGAGAAGTAAGTCTTTCTTGAGATATTGTATTTCTTAAATAAGTTTTTACACGCGCGTTTGAGGCGTGAAACTTCTTTCCACTGAAGCACTTGTCGACGGTATTGTCAAAATAAGGGAAAACACTTTATATGCTTCGGAAAAAATATCTTTATTTCCATTAATTTTTTTCACTTGCTCCTGCAAAAATAAGACCAAGCTCATTTTTAAGTCGTTGACTTTTTGAAAATATTTCCCCATATAACTATATATAAAATTTAGCAGAATCTGCCAAACATAAAAATGTAAGTTTTTCACGGTCTTGAAATCTTAGTGTCATTTCAATTAAAATATGGTCCAATATTTCATAAAAAAGGGTTCTATATTTAGCCCTAATATCTTCAGGTGAAAGCTTAGCAAGCTCACGTTTGTAATGATTTATTTCTGTAATAGAATTTGTAATGATTTATTTGTGTAATAGAATATCAGTGGTGTCATCCACTTGCACAGAAAAAAAACTGTGTTCATTATTTCATTTTTTACATGATCATTTAAATAATCAGAAATGCATTCAATTATTTCCTTTTGAATAGTTTTCGAGTAACCAGGAAAAACATTTTTAATTTTTTCGTGATGATCTTTTAGTTCTTGGGAAATTCTCGATATTAATAAACCTAAAAGCTGTTTAAAATTCCCCCTGTTTATTGACTCGCTGCTCTCATCATGGCCGCGAAACGCTAATTCTTGTTTTGCAAGATACAAAACTGCGTCAATTACCAAGCACATAAATAGTCTATTTAATCGGACGTTTTCGTTAAAATGTATTTTATGCAGTTTAGCATTTTCTTTTAACGCGTAAGCTATAGTGCTTTGATTTTTTACAAATTTTTTTAGCATTAATTCGCATTTTAAATGCTCCGCCGAGTCTTCATGTTTATGCAAAGATATTTAACATATGCAAATTATTCCTTATTCCACACTGAATATTTATTGGAAAATAGTAAACAAGACCAGTAAAACAATTTTTGTAATATTTGACTACTACATTACCATTTGTACGTCGAAAACCAGGATGATTTAAAACTTACATTCCATGTTCTGCCACTTTTTTCTATTCCTTTTTTTGCGGAAATTGTCAAGTCAAACCTTGGCTGCCCTACATTTAATACATCCCTCTGATCTTGTTCCTTCCATCGATTAAATGGAGTTTCCAAAAAAATGCAAACCACATCCGTGATCGGATTCATTTTAAAGCTAAAATAGTATAGTCAACTAATAATGTACATTAATAAACCCGACCCCAAATAAAGTTGTAACAACACCATAAATAAATATAACACAAAACAGCCACGCAAACTGCAAAGGAACTCACCGGTTGCAGCGAAATACGCGAAAATAAAAGTAAACAACCACCCTAACCTAAAAAACACGTGGGTGTAGTGTACTGCCGTAGCAATTCACCGAGAGCGTTGTATGGCGCTGGTTAACATTATTCTTCTATGCGCTCGACGTCATCTTGTACGCGTTGCCATGGCAACATAGTAGGAAAAGCGGTTTGCGCCACTGTTATAGTTATTATAATAAAGTTCGATTGAAACTTTAAAGACATGCCGCCAACGGTCAAGTAAAATATTTATTCGAGATGTACAGTTAATTTTTTGCCAATTAGGTGAATAAATGAACGTAAAAGCTAAAATTTTAAGAGATATATAATGTAGTTAGATGTTTGCTTGTTTATTTTTCCTGATGAAGTAGCACTTTACCTACTTCACCTGAATAGCCGCCACTGAAATGTTAATATTTTTTTTTAAAATACCTCATATTTTTCCAGATTTTATCAGATTTATATTGATACACGTTATGAATAAACGTGTATATATATATATATATATATATATATATATATATATATATATATATATATATATATATATATATATATATATATATATATATATATATATATATATATATATATATATAAATACATATATATATATATATATATATATATATATATATATATATATATATATATATATATATATATATATATATATATATATATATATATATATATTTATATATATATCTATATATTTAAGATAGAAATTTTGCAAGAAATTAAAGAAACTGATTTTCCGAAAGCAGTAGAACTATGATAGACAACAAAATTATAAAGATAATTGTAGAATATGGGCAGAAGAGAATCCCAGGCAATTACATAAACACGTCAGAAAATCGCCGAAAATTACAGTTCGGCATGGTGTATCCAGGGAAAAAAATATTATTTGAAAATCCAATTGTAAATTCTCATGTGTATACCGATATGCTGGAATTTTTTTTAACCACAATTACGTCAGGAAAATATTCTAAATTCAGTGTACCTTCAACAATTCACTAAATAACGTATTTGAAAACAGGTGGATTGGAAGAGGAGGCCCTATTCCATGGGCTTCTCGTTCACCGGACCTGACTGTTCCCGATTTTTTATAATCGGGGTATGTAAAAGAACGATGCTATAATCCTCTACCAAAAACTTTAGAGCAGTTAAAAACAAATATTCGCAAGGCAATAGAATATTTAGTCCATAGTTTTAACAAGCTTACTACTAATTTAAATGGAGTCAGAGGAAGACATTTCCAACATTTGAAGTAGTAATTTTTTAACAACAGATTTTCACTTTAATATTAATGTTTAATGGTTGGTGATTGTTACACCTTTTTCCATAACTTTTAATGTCTTGTTCAATAAATTTTCCTTCTTTGTGGTTGTTTTTATTTCACACTTTTATTCTACTTCAAAAGAATATGTCAAAAGCGATCGACGTTGGAACAATATGAACTTGTTTTCATAGGCGACTTTTCGAAAAAAAAAACACCTTAACCATGAAATTCTTATAGACATGCAGTATCTTTTTCGGAGCTTAATAAATCCACCATTCTGCAACGTAACTATAGCTTGTATTACATTTTTGAAAAGCGGAAGGACGATATAGAGGGTATTCCATTTAAAATAACAAAGTTGCCCTATACCTGAAAGTCAGTCATCTAGTTTTCGGTACTTCCGGTTGTAAAAATAAAATGACATATAGTTCAAACAAAACTTATGGTATATTAAAAATATTCATGGAAAACCTTGATATTTTTTTTTGTTTCAGAGCTATTTAAGTCCAAAATGGGTCAAAATATGGCTGGCCACCCTGTATTATAAGTGGATTTATCAGCTTTGTAAAATGACGTAACGGTTGGTAAATAAAGAAATAAATAAAAATATCTAGTTCTCCCAATAAAAAAGGTTTAAATAATAAAACAGCTTATTTTTTATATAAAATATTTATAATTCATCCTTTTTGCTATCTTCTACATTACAGTCACAGGGAATGTCTTTCTTTTGGTTAACGAGTTCCATATCATCAAATACCCTAACTGGGCTGGTCATAACTTTGCTCAATTGATTCAACAAATGCAAATAGTAACAAAATATGTGCTGTGGTAACAGATTTGCGTTGGCAAATTTTTGACTGTTTTCTGCGACAATTTTCGCTTCATTGTCATGACTTTTAGCCCAGTCGATCTTTTCCACCAAATCTGACAGGTCTGTCTCTACGGGAACGTAATGAATGTTGGGCTCTAAATCCGAGTAAAAATGTTCATAATATTTCGAGTTTGGTTTGAACACCAGAGATCCTCCTCCAAGTAAAAACGGCATCCGATAAGTTGCTACAGTGCCATCTATTGCTAACTGATACTTGTACTGAAAAGAAAATGTTTACATATAATCCTAAATTAAACTGTAGAGTACAAATGTATATAACATCAGAACAGGAAATTCAGGGCCAAAGTGAAAAGACTGTAGGACTGAATGATTATCTGAATTAAAAATCCATTACTACAAATAGTCGATTTTTCCCGATTAATAGATTTTTTAGTTATTTTTTTCAATAAATTGATATTATTATTATTTGATTACTTCGTATATTGACTAATTAATTTGCTTAATCAAGATTTTTATCTTTTAGTCAATATTGAATTAATGTTTTAAAAGATTTAGTGACTTATTAAAGGTTGGAAGTTATGATAAAATGTAAAAAAAAATTCTCATGAAAATCTTTTGGAAAGTAGATGCCCATATGAAGGAACACAACAAGGTATTTTTTTTTATTAAGTAGATTCAATTTTTCAATATTTCAAACTTGCCATAATGCTTTGACACTGCTAAGAACTACACTTTCCCAAAATTCGAAATTAGGTAATAACCTTCAACAAAAAATTAACCTCAATTTGAATTATTAGTTAAGCCTGTAGTACTTATGTTTCGTTAACGTCAGAGCCAAGAATCAAAACTGGTGATAATTTTGACGTTTGAAGTAAAAATTTTGGCGTAATTTGCATTGTGTTGCACTTTTTATCCAGCATTCATTTTAACCTTAAAAAGTACAAAATTTCGAATTTTCTTTTTAAGAGTTTTATTGAAAACAAATTAACATTCATTGATTAACAGTAATATTACAGTCTTATTTGAATTAAATCCAAATTAGTACAAGGTACTGGTCTCAGATTTTTGTTAAAGTTAGCCTAGTATTATGCTATGCTTAAATACCTAAATACAGATCATTATTTTTAAAATCGTTCTTTTATCTTTTCCTTAAATGCTGCAATGCTCTGACTGTCAATCACTCCTCAGGTAGATAGTTAAATACTCTAGCACACTGGCTGACTGCATTATTAATGTCAGTATTTGTTCTAACAGTACTGATATAACATATCTCTTTTTGTTTAATATTTTTTTACATATAATTGCTTTGTTCTATCTCTAAAATATGTTTAAGTCTTAATATACCAGTTATTTCATCAATTCTATCAGTTGGAGTTATATTATTCATTTTAAATTATATTTTTATTACTCTGTTTTGTAGTCTTTGTGTTTTATTGAATAAAGTTATCCGACATGTACCCTATATTGAGATTAAATATCTTAAATTTGAAAGAAAGTAAGCATGTATATTTGACATAACGCAGACCTATGCAGATAATCTCAACATCTCTATAACGCACCTATCATTGAAATCAGCTTATTCCTGATATGTTCTACATGGAAAGTCCAATTTAACTTATCATCTAAAATTAATTCCAAATATTTTGCATAGTGGACACAATCATATTCCCCCTAGTTATATGTTTAGGCTCTTATTTTATTTGAGAAAATATCAAGTAAGTTGTTTTTTTTGTCGTCAGCAAACATGTAATATCTGCAAATAATACCTGATATCTTCAAGGGGGCCCCAGAATGAGCCCTGGAGAACCCTACAGATGATATTTTTGCTACTACTAGCAACATTATTTACGTTTGTATATTATATTCGATCTGAGAGATATGATGTTAATGTCAAAGTCAAAATGTGCTTTATTATCAAAAGAAACTGTTCTTATTGACAAAGCTGTAAAGAATAATACAATTAATTATAATTAAATTATTTCAAAAAAGAGATATAATGTAAGATGCGTCCAAAATAAAGATTTAAAATACATAACAGAATCTAATACACATAACAGAACTTAGAAATAAGAGAAAGAAAAAACACTAACATGGTAACACAAATCGTAATTAATATTTAAAACTTACAAAAAAAAAAAGTAAAATAAAACATGTTCACAAACAAGAAAGGCTCATACATGAACCTAAGCATAAAATGTAGACAATATCATTATAGAACTAAAGACACAATTTTTTTACACACAATTAGTCAAAAAGTAAAATATATATATATATATATATATATATAGATACTAAAATCAATAAAAATGCGCTTTTACACACCTTCATCAAAAGTTCTTGGCCGGAAAAGATATACGTAGAATAGCAGAAATATATAATTTCTGCAGGCGCAAAACGGCCTACAAGAAGAATTGCTTTCGATTATGTCACAGGGTACCCTCCTGCGATCATGATTTCTGGGCCTTTACCCTCATCAGGCAGGCTTGTACCCAGGGAGATCTGAAATAACAGATTGCTCGATATGACAAAATCGAAAACGAAACGTCTATCATACTGAAACAGTACTACATGCTAAGTATAACACTTAGCGCCACCTATTGGGGCTCCGGTGGTTTCCGGCTGCAAACCCATAGGAATTTGGCAAAGTATGCACTAGCACCATCATAGGGAGAGTAGATACTAAAATCAATAAAAATGCGCTTTCACACACCTTTATCAAAAGTTCTTGGCCGGAAAAGATATACGTAGAATAGCAGAAATATATAATTTCTGCAGGTGCAAAACGGCCTACAAGAAGAATTGCTTTCGATTATGTCACAGGGTACCCTCCTGCGCCTTTCGATTATGTCACAGGGTACCCTGCCTGATGAGGGTAAAGGCCCAGAAATCATGATCACAGGAGGGTACCCTGTGACATAATCGAAAGCAATTCTTCTTGTAGGCCGTTTTGCACCTGCAGAAATTATATATTTCTGCTATATATATATATATATATATATATATATATATATATATATATATATATATATATATATATATATATATATATATACATACAAAAGAAATAATACCCAAGACCAGTAGTATATCAAAAGTCGTCAAAAAAGTAGTCCATCAAAGTACAATAGGCCTTATCCAAAAGAAGGTGCTTAACTTGTTTTCTAAATTTCATGTAATTGCTTGTTCTTCTGATGTTCAATGGCAAAAGATTAAATATTTTTTTTGAATTATAAAATAAAGAATTTTTTATCAGGGTGGTTGAAGGTATTGGTAAAGCTAAATTATCACAATTTCTTGTTTGGTAAGTTAATGCAACTCTTGTATATTCATCCCTTCTTTTAAAAATTAAACAAACTGATTACAAAATATACAAGCAGACAATGTTAATATTTTATGTTTTCTGAAAAGTGGCTTGCAGGAATCTCTAGGACTGGCATTGGACATACATCGGACTGCTTTTTTTGAATTAAAAATATTGATGTAAATAAAGTCTGGGAACAACCTCCCCAAAAAGGTAGGCCATATCGCAAATGGGATTCGATCAGTGCAAAATAAACTGATCTGGAGAAGGATAAACTCAGTTCTTTAGAAGTTAGTCGTACTGCATAGCAACCTTTTAAAAGCTTCTCAGTTAAATGTGCAATATGACTTTCAAATTTTAAATTTTGATCTACAAATATACCTAGAAATTTAGTGCATGATCAGTTCTCTATAAGTAGATCCCCCAAATAAACATTACCTAGTGAACAATTAAAATGTAGAATATTAGTTTTTGACACGTTAAAAGAAAGAAAATTTGAGTCGCACCATTCCTTGATAATCCGCATATCTTCTGAATTAGTTTGCTGCAATCTAAGTGTGTCATTGTCATGCGAAAAAATAGAAGTATCGTCAGCAAAAAGAGTCAACGAACCTCGTAACATTCAGCTTAGTAATGTCATTAAAATACAGAAGAAAAAGCAATGGGCCCAATACAGATCCTTGAGGGACTCCACTATCAATGGTCATTTGACCGGAGATTCCTCCCGTTATTCTAACCACCTGCCTACAACCACTTAAATACGACTCAAACCAATTTAAAACACTGTTTCTGCAACCATACCATTCCAGTTTTTGCAACAGTATTCTGTGACTCACACAATCAAATGCCTTTGATAAGTCACAGAACACTGCCGCTGCTGCAGACTTCTCATTAATTTTCAAATATAGTTTTTCTAGAAAGGAAAATATTGCATCGCTAGTTGATTTTGCAGTTGATAAAGCACTACCTCTTGTACCCATTTTTTCAATTTTATTTAAAAGTACTTTGTGATCCCCCTTGGCCACCTAGAATGGCATGAATTTTATTCTCATAAAATGAACTGTAAACTTTACATTAAGTTTCACTTTAAATGAACATTTGAATAAGGATACTACTATCCCCATCTGGAACATGGCCTGCAAAGCCGCAGACGCAATGATCAATTTTAAACATTAGTTTAAAATGCAATACAAGATCTTTGTATGTCATCTTATATGATACCATAAGGAAATAAAGGTCACTTACATCAAAAAAACGGAAAAACGATATATAATCACTTTTTGGTCCGTAAACGTCCTCCTCATCACGATAGAAAAAGAAGTTGGTCAAGGAAACATTAAATAAATCAGGATGCTTCCGAGATATACTTATTAAATCCAATCGATGTCTGTTCGAATCTCGTCCTCTCCAGAATAACTTTGGTTCCCTCTTTTCCCATTTATAATCAATATTTCCTTGAACAGACAACATATCCAACATAACCCTGAAAATGGAAAACGTTTATGTAGCGTAATAATTAGGCAATTATTTCTATATTAGATAAGTGGAACAGCCCCCCTGATCATTGCCAAAATCTTTTAAAAGTGTGTTAGGGGCAAATGTGGCAATATACCATTCGTGTGGGGCGCACGTCTCGCTTCCACTCGAAACATACGATGTGTTTATTTACATAAAAAAATTTTATGGTCAAATTTTAGGTAGTTTTATTTTTCTTTCGGCTAAAAGTGCAATTGTCCAGTAAATTTAGCAAACCTCTGGTTTCAGTTGCTTTATTCTCATGGGAAATTAACACCTATACATTTTCAAGTGACTGGTACAGTTCATTACTGTGTTGAGGCTTTACATGCAGATAATTAAATTTCCAGTGTAAAATGTATATAAGGCGATTTTTTTAGTTTCGCCAGCAGTTGTTAGGTTTTAGGAGTTGATTTTGGAGTACCAAGCAGTCTTGGGCACTGTTTATATCAGCCATGTCAAACTCAAAGTCACTGGTGGGCCAAAAGCATGAAGACCATCGACTAGGTGGGCCGCAAAACCTTATCTTAAAGAAGACAAACTACTGAAAATCTTGAGAAAAAGTACTATTATAGGACAAGTCTGTTTATCATCTTTTATCTTTAGTTAAATTGTCTATTTGTGGCGCGAATTTATCGGCGGAAATAACTTTTAAAACTGCGTCCAAGTGTGCGTCCGTCAATCTCGATCTTGCGGGAGATTTGTTTCCTTTCATCAAAGAAAACAGTTGTTCACATTACTTAGTTATAGGTACTTCCAAATACTGACAGGATTTTACAGACAAATTTTCTCATTTCTTGGTACTGAACAGGCAAGTACTTATAAAATTCGAATGTACCAACACTATCAAATTTTTAAATGGGTCTGACACTGAATCTCAATTACTTCAATTTGCAAGTGAGGGGGAACTTTATCAATATCGATAGTGAAAAGACCAGTAAATAGAGAAAAATTGTTATGTTGGGTCTTAAAATCCTGAAAACGCTTCTCAAATTCTGCCAGAAGGCTTCTCATTTTCTCTGAATATATTTTGTATGATATTGGGACACTTGTGCTTTCCTGATATGTATTACAAGTCTGAAAATGTGACAGATTATCCTCTGCTAACCGTTTTTCCCACAACATCATCTTACACTTGAAAGCTTTCACATGATCATGCATATCTGTAATAACTTGACTTGGTCCTTGCAATTTCGTATTTAAGTCCGACAAGTGTTAGTGATATCTACCATAAATGAAAGATCTTGTAAAAAAGGTACATCGCATAATAAGCTGACATCTGCTTTTGTTTCCATGAAAACGCGTATGTCTTCCTTGAGTTTCCAAAACCAGTTGAGTACCATAGAACACGAAAGCCATCACACTACTGCATAATATGGTAAACCAGTGTACTCACTTTCTAAATCACGTAAAAATGGGAGATATTAGGGATAGATACAAAGTCGGTTACACTAACGGAAAGCTGCGCATGCATACAGTTTGTTACAAATGCGAGGTACGAGCATTGAAAACGGTAATATTAATTTTACTTTTTATTTCAGTCGACCTGGTTTTCCCACAATTTGTGTTAACTCCGTCTTAGCAATTAGAGTTGACATTTACTTTGACCTGCTGTAATTATAAAATCGTATTCCCACAAAAGTAATCTATGGGTAATCAATCTATACTGTCCGTCAAAACAGAAAATTACGTTGGTTGTTAAAGAAAAAAATTTTATTTTTCTTATTAATATTTTTTAAATATTTTATTTTTATAAACGATAATGATTATGAAAAACTCGTTTGTTGATTGACTAAAGAGGTAATTTACAATACATTAACAAAAGTAAATTTTTTTAATATCACACTCAGCCAAAACATATTTCATTACAATTGTCGAGAGACTGTGTGTGTATATATATATATATATATATATATATATATATATATATATATATATATATATATATATATATATATATATATATATATATATATATATATATATATATATATATATATATATATATATATATATATATATATATATATATATATATATATATATATATATATATATATATATATATATATATATATATATATATATGTATATATATATATATATATATATATATATATATATATATATATATATATATATATATATATATATATATATATATATATATATATATATATATATATATATATATATATATATATATATATATATATATATATATATATATATATATATATATATATATATATATATATATATATATATATATATATATATATATATATTAATATTAACAACTTAATTATTAACAGAAAAATACTTAATATCATTGAGGATACAATAAAATTATGAATTACATTACAGAAGCAATAAATAAGCAAGTAAACATTACAGGGGAACTCATGAAGAATTTTTATGTCAAAGATCTGTAAGTGAATACCAGGCTCTGTTTTAATTCCCATCCTTTTACTAAGCTAAATAGTAGAATGAAAAGCTCCAAGCCACTGTATAATAAATCCCAATGAATTTAATACAGGCACAGAGAAAAATTTCTATTTTATATTCTTCATTGGTCATGAGGCAATCTCATCACAAATATTTAGAACAATAAACGCATTAAACTTTATTTACTTACCTTCCCATATTTTCCAGTGACGATTCAGTAATCTCATAAGTTGGCATCACAATATCAAAACTATCACTGCTTCCGCACCAAGAAAATATTGGATATTTTTCCGATAAGTCTTTAGTCGAAAGTGGCCAGTCTCCTAAATTGACAAAAAACTCTAAGTCTGGTATTCTAGCTCTTCTCGTTAGGAACAACAATATGCTATCGGAGAACATGTTAAAACCAACATATTTTCCATAGCACTTTCGATAAACTTTATTATCTTTTATAATGTAGTGGCAAAGACTAACAGAATGTGGCTTATCGAACTGTTTTATCACCTGAAATATATAAAAAAGCTAAAAATATTATATAATGTTTTTCCAAAAAAAATTACATATATCATATTCAACAAAATAAATTTTTCAGATTTTAAAAACTACAGAATTGAGCCATGAGACCTACACACTCTTGTTCAAGAAGTACATCTATAAAGTCTAGCGTAGAGAATTACAGTGGCCTTCAGTGGATTTTTTATGAATTAAGCACACCGTTTCAAGAATAAATAGGCAAGTGAGCAATTCGAAATATGTTTCTCAAATTTTAGCCTATCATCTATGTAGAGACCCAAGAACTTGTTAACACGTAAACTGTCTATTGGTTGGTAATCCATCCTAACATCACTAATTGAACATTTAAATGAAATAATGTTGGTTTTTGTTATGTTCAGTGTAAGTGAGTTTGAGTTACACCAATCTTTTATTTTTTCCAAGTCCCTCTTAACAACATGCTCCAATTGTTTGGGATCATGGTGGTGCCAACAAACAGTTGTGTCATCGGCAAACATGGTAAACAAACCTTGTATGCTAATGCTTGGCAAATCGTTAACATACAGCAAAAAAAGCAATGGTCCCAAACAGACCCCTGTGGAGTACCTGCAGCAATATTTAATTTGCCTGACTGGTCATTTTTAAAACTTACAATTTGACACCGATCAGCCAAGTAGGAACTAAACCAGGCACAAGTTTTCCCCCTAAATCCATAAACTTCAAGCTTGCTGAGAACTATTCTATGATCCACACAGTCAAATGCCTTAGATAGATCACAGAACACCGCAGCAGCAACCTCTCCGTCATTTAGATGTTCGTATGGAGTTTCAAGAAGAGAGAATATGGCGTCATCTGTGGACAATGATGATTGAAATCCAAATTGTTATGTGTTAATGTGTTTTTTGAGAAAGATTAGCATCCTCTTTTTCATAAGTTTCTCTATAA
This sequence comes from Kuschelorhynchus macadamiae, assembly GCA_030620095.1. NCBI lineage: Eukaryota > Metazoa > Arthropoda > Insecta > Coleoptera > Curculionidae > Kuschelorhynchus > Kuschelorhynchus macadamiae. Next base: position 588,058 of record JAUTXW010004371.1, read on the forward strand.
CTTTAGATAAGGCGGGGAGCAGAGAAATTGGCCTAAAATTGGAGGGAACATCAGTTTCACGACCCTTAAAAATTGGAATCACAGTAGCAACTTTCAGATCAGATGGAAATTCTCCGCATGTAAATGACCAATTAATAGCTTCAGCTAAGGCAATCAAAGTGTGATAAGGAAGCCTCAGTAGCACCCTAACAGAAATATTATCCCAACCCGAGGCTTTGAGATTTTTAATATCTTTAAAAACTTCAATCAGTTCTTCTGGATTAGTTAGTAGGATATAGAAGGTGTAATTTATTACAGTACTTTTAAGATATTCAAGTGGATCAAATTTTTTAGAGATATTTTTGGCCAATTTTTCAGCTATAGTGCAATAAAAGGAGTTGAGTCAGTCAGCATTAATATTGTAATCCAAAGTAGTTTAGTTCTACCAGTTAAGTAGTTAACAATTTGCCTTTTTTTTACTTTTTTACATTTATATGAGGCAAAGCTATTGTGATTATTGTTTTTAGCTAAATAGTTCTCTGAAAGCCTATTTGATGTTATTATTTACTTTAATTGTGAATGCAAAGAGAAATTCTATTTTCTATTCATGGTAAATAGCAGTCTAGATTATTGATTAGTGTTTTTTATTATTGTCCTGTTTACTACAATTGTGATTTAAATTAATCAATTATTATTGTATTAGAATGTCCCTAAATAAATAAGTTAGATGTAAGCCCTGAAAATTTCAATTTCCATTTATTTTAGCATGATAAATACAACTTAGGTATTTTTACATTTGTCAAATAAAATTGTATGAGAGAATTATCCTTCTGAAGCCTAAAATTTTCGTAGACAAAATCAACTCAATCATAAATTAGTTATGATTATTTATATAATCCTCTAAATGTATTCAAAATTGTCTATATATTTTAATTAGTAGCCCTGAGGAAGAAATGAAATAATTCGAAACCTTGGCATATTAAAGAAATAAATGTAATATAATCTTTTTAGCCGAATCCCCGTTATTTCTTTTTCTCTCTCTCTCAGGGACTCTGAAATGGAAAGATCTGCACTAATCTTGGAGGTTGATTTTTTCACAATTACAATGCTTCCCTCTTAAGAGGGAAGTAAAAATTAAATATGAATGTGGTATATCAAACCAAGCACCTCTAAGGCTGTAATAAAATGTTAACACACTAGTTATCAATTCAATTCATTTCTAAATTTATATACCTACCCTATGTCTCATCACTTCCCAGTCAATAACTTTGAATGGCTCAAAATCTTTCACAATTTTTGGAGGAATAGCTTCACACTGCCAGTCATTAAAAAAGCTGGTAATACTTTTTGGGCAGCTACAATCATCCGGATACACAGGCTGACCAATTATATATGGAGATTCTGCTACATGTTGATTTTTGTACTTAACATTAATATTGATAAATGAACACATTTCATATACCTTATACCTGACAATTAACGAGCCATCTTTCCTGTCCAAAATGTTTGACCATATTCGGCAGGGTTTGTTTTGTTTTGTACCCCCTTCAATAATGATCTGAAAGTCATTCTGAAGGCTGCGAGGGATGCTGCAATGGAAATCAGATGATTTAATGCAGTTTAAGGATCAGTGGTTTAAACTGTGATCAAATGATTAAAATAATCAGCATTTTGAATGTGAATTAATGCTTTAGAATTATTCACAATAAGTCTTTTTTGTCTCTTTTTTTCTCTGTATATTCTTAGTATTGTTTTTTATTTCCATATTGTAATTGTATTGTTGTTTTTTTCAACTTCTAATTACAGATATGTAACTTACATAGTAATTTACTTAAGTCATCACAGTATTATTTTATTTTACGAACCTTATATCATGTTTATGATCTATAGTGAACACAGTGAATTTGTTTAAAAGTTAAAATCAGTTAAATTATCTATTCAAGGTCCAAACTATTGAGCTTTAAAATAATTTTTTATTGTTATAGCAGAATATTAATTTGTTTGTCCATAGTCTCAATGCAAGTTACATTAAAAACTCAGCAAATATTATGCTTCAGTGTGCTTCTGTGTATAATTTTATTTATTTATTTTAAGTGAATAAAATAATCTATACCTACTATGATAATAAAAATGTACATATCTGAAAAGTGAATGCAAAAATAAATAGTTTTTTCTGCAATGTTATTTTGCAGAATAGGTTGAAAACACAAATAGCTCTAGTGCCCCATGATTTCAATTTTTTTTTCAAAATTATGCTGATAATAGAAATATTACATTATATTATAACAATATATAAATCCAGTATTGCTGAAATAAATGATGAATAAATACATTTAACAAAATATTGTTTCTATTTTTAAACTAAATGTTATGAATCTGGATTATTCCTTGTTATACCAATGTTTTTGTTTTGCCACTTGTTAATATAGACATAAATCTGAATAGTCAAACAAATGAAATACAATAGGTAGAAAAAATACCTCTTTGGCTGAATAGACATTACTCACCTTACATTATTTTCATTTACAGCCTGAATGAAAAAATATCTTGCAGGCATAGTGATCTTGTGTGGTTCTAGACCTGGGCCCCAAACAGTAGTCAATTTTATATCAGGAATATCATTTCCAGCCACAGAACATATTACAATCACAGAGAGGTTCCAAACTATAATAAATCTTTGTAGATTGATTTTAATTTTACTCATTATGCCTTTATATATTTGGAGAAAATAAAATTGCCTGCTCTTGCTTGATGTATTCTGCTTCTTCCTTCAAACAAGTAATGGCACAATGACTTAAAAGAGTTTAGTCCAACATAAGAATCATTTCCTAAACTCTGTATCTAACAAATGCATCGAATATGGTATAAGTAGACACTACCAATGATTTATACATTAAGTATATTCCTGGTAATACAAGGCCTTTACACACATGAGCTACTATGGAAGATATGTTTTTATCTAAAAATCATAAATGCATTTTAAACGTTTAAGTTATTTAAACGAAACTTTACAGAAATAAAGATGCAGGAAACTTATGCTTAGGTACGATTGATAGTGGTTATAAACAAATATCTTACCCTGTTTTCTCATAAACTGGTAAGATATTATCATAAGTCATTTAAAAAAAATATTGTTCAAGTTCTTCCATTTGGCGATCTGTTAATTGTCATTAATATGGGGTATAGGGAGAGGACCCTACCTAAACTCAAAGATGTAATTCAAACAACGGCACAGACACAGATCCTTTAAACAAGGTACAGATTACCAAACCAAAATTTGTACGTAAACATTCCATGAACAATAAGCCCCACGTTAGAAACTGTCAGAAATTTATCCGATGTTGCCATATCTCGCTTTCGGTTTTATAGGATTTACTACGAAAATTTGCACCGTCCCTTTTATTTCGTTTTCACTCTTATACATATAGTTATAGCTCGACATCTTTGTCACAAAATACATAATTAGAAAACGTTTTAAAACGTATGTTCTAGCTTATTCTACATAATTCTAACCATAAATATAAATATTATTTTGATTTTGATTCAAAATAGTTCCCTATATCCTCGTGCCAGATGGGTAAGAAAAATAAATCGGGGCAGTCCGGGGGCCCCTCTCTAGGCCGGGCTTTGATTAAAGACAGGTTTGGAAGTAATCGTGGTAAAAAATTGGTATTGGATAATTCTATGGTAAGTGGAAGGGATTTTGTTAATCAGCATATTTGTGATGCCTTAATTGTACTTAAATTATGTTTTAACGTATAGTATTTTATAGCCACATTTTAAACAAGTTTAATTTGTTAATTATCAGAATTATTATTTATTACATAAAATATTTTTTCAATAATTAATAGAGGTCAAGAGAGGTATACAATGATACATATTAGTACAGGATAAATTGAAACTGAACTGAAAAATATCTGAAAAACTGAAAACAGAAATACCTTACCTGTCATTTTTTTTCTTTACATAGAATAGACTGCCCGGAATTAATACAATTGATTACATTCAATATAAGTCAGAGACGAGGTAGGAACACTAATATTTTTGCAACAGCCAACTAATGGCAAGAATAATCCTATCACTCGTATTGAGATCAGCCAATGAAATTAATCAGGAATTTTTAATATGATTGGCTCGAGCTTTGTGAAATTTAAGTTGATGTTAAAATCCTGTGATGCTATTCCTGTTCCTGTGTGATTTTTATAAGGTCTATAATGTTAGTGATATCATTTTACATATTTTATCAGTTGCTGTGTGTACTTGTTTATTTGATCACATATTTTTTATAACAATTATAAGTTCACATAAAAGTTTAGTGTAATACCTGGTAAAGTGGAATAACCTATTAGAACTTCACTCTGCGTGTTGCAATGAATTTCATACTTCAGAATAAAATTTCATCTATTTCATTGCTGAATCTAATCATACAATATTTATTAGTTCTCATCATAACAATTCAGAGTACCTAAAACATTGCTTTAAAAGAGATACATTTTTACTCTATTAACCACGCCCAACTGTAATACTCGTAAATGTTCATTTTATCTTGGTAAAGTCAATGTGAAAATCAGCTTTAATGTGATAAAACAAGTATATTGTTAACAAAGTAATATATTTAACTAAATTATTACTATTAATATTATTAGTAGTTGACAGAGAGCAAAAGAAAATTTTTCATTCGTTTAGGATATTATAATATGGTTAAATTATTATTATTTTGTTCTTCAGCAAAAGGTGGCTTTCACTGATAAAACTACTTTTGCAAAAAAATCTATTTATGTCATTGCACTATTAGGAATATTACAGTTAAAAACAGTAAGAAGGTTCGAGGTAATGTAGTAGTGTTAACTTATTGCCAATTCATACTGTACATGTACGCTTTGCAACAAACTACAGGAAAACTAACTGTATGTTATCAGGCAAATCCTTATAAGACGGACAACTTAGGGGTACATTTTGTTCGATTGGATGGCTGCTATACCTATACATTTTGTATACTGGAAAATTGAAAAATGTGTTTTTAAATGGCCAATGGATACATAGTATACTAAAACACCAAGCTTGAGCTAAATCTAACACCATACTAAAATCTGTGATACATGGGTCTTCATATTGGTACGTTAAGTGGGAGTCAGAACATGTTTTATGTTCCCATCCTAGCATGCAACTAACTGTCTGCAATCTACATTGGCTTAATTTGCAAGAGATCCTTGTTCATTCTTTTTTTTTTAAATTGACATTACTATTTTGTCCTGGAGCGAATTTAATGAGAGCACAACTCAATTGGAGGTGAAGTTCTTTCTAGGCAGTTTAGTACAGCATTCCTTTGCAAGTTTAAGGCTGTGTCCCCTCAACACATTTTTAACAAGTAAACATTTTGTCTAATGATTTATTTTGCTTTATGAACACCCATACATAAACTTCTACATGTAGTATATACCTCTTTGTTTTATATTATGTGTTACAGAGAAGATAATATTCCTAGTAGAAAAAAATCTACATTACTATCAGACAAGATTCTAATTTTTAAAATATTTTCATTTTGTGAATGACACCGAAACTAATTAAAGTTAATCAATTAACAATAATCTTTTGTCATATAATATTATACAGGGTATACAAAAACCTATTTATATTCACGCTCCTTACATCTTCTATTTCCTCAAATGAAAAACTTAAAGGTGGTTCATTACATATAAATAAATACAATCAAATGTATCCTTAATTGTAAAGTTTAATATTACTTAATGAAATATTACTATATTGATTGTTTCTTGTAGCTTCACACAACAGAATTAGACGATGGTTATGAATGGGGACGACTTAACTTACAATCCGTTACAGAAGAATCTTCTTTTCAAGAGTTCCTTTCTACAGCAGAACTAGCCGGGACAGAATTTCAAGCAGAAAAATTAAATATTAAATTTGTCAATCCTCGATCAAATGTTGGTTTGCTGACAGACGAAGAGTTTAAAAAAGTTAATGACGCACATAAGAAATTCAAAGAGGCCTTAAAAATACCGCGGCGGTAAGTCATAGATTTATATTAACAGTAAATTTACATTACTACAAACATAGTATGAAAGCTTTCACAGCTGGAGTTAATTAAGAAATTATGGCTCTCTGCGATTGCATGAGCATCTTCTTGGGATGTACACTGCACAAGATCAAAACACGAAATCAATCACGGAAGATCCCTGAAAATCCCTGAAGATGCTTCGTGCAATCGCAGGCGAAACGTCGGAAAGTGATTCCAATTTGACATGGTCTGAAGCCAGGAACCATGATTTCTTAATTTACATTACTCTTTTTTACTCTCATATCCTTTATGCTAAAGATTGTAGATGCTGTGCTTATCTCAAGAATGTCTCAAAATATTACATATAATACAAAGTATTTTACTGCATGCATGGTTAAAGAGATTATTGAAATTAACATAATTCTAAAATTGATCTTTTGTGTGTTGTAATATCACTATCTTTTTACTTGAATTTTTTTTAAGAAAAGTGAATATTTTTTAAAGAAGCGCCGATAAATGTAATTTGCCCACATTTTTTTGAAAAAATCGTTCAATAAGAATTTTTTATTTTATCCATGCTCTTTTCTTTTGTTTTTGTTGAGAAGTTGAACCGTTTGGCCACCAGAGGGCGTTCAGTGGATCCTTGTTTGACTAAGATATGAGGTTTAAAAATACTTCTCCAACTTCGATCGCGCCCATTTTCAATAGGGTTCATGAAGCCTTAAAAAGGAATATTTCCTAAAAGTTCGTCGAGAGTTTATAACAAGCTATATGTTAGGTAGTAATATTTTGTCTACTATTTATGTTATTTTTTAAAATATTTTTTTTGTAGATCATAACCGTAGGAATAACATTTGACATTATCTGACTTTACATGGTTTTTACATATTTTATTAACTTACTGTTAAAAGACCCCATAAAAAATTTTTTTTTTGAAGCTTTTTAACCCTTTAGAAATTCATTACTTTTATTTGGGCTGCTTGTTGAACCGGAAACATAGTAGCCTAGGAAAGTATTAAAATCTGACAAAAAAATCATAAAGAAATGCTAACTGGTTTTATTTGATAACAAAAATACAAAATTGAACTTTCGTAGTTCACTTGTGACTCTAAAAGTATGTGCTCGGAGGTAATCTACTATCTATGACTTCTTATTTCATAGATCATACTTCCCTTTTTTTGTGAGTCTTTGAGGTATTCAGTATATTCGAAGGTATAGTATAGTTCTTTATGTTTGTTCAGAGCACCTTCATTTATCAAATAAAAAAATTCATTAAATAGGCGTGTTTGGGTAATGCGATGTTCTAAGTCAGAAAGCACTTAAAGTATATTGTGCAGCTGTAATAAATACATTATACCGAGTCATAGACAAACAAATCAAAAACCAGTTCAAAATATTTTCTCCAGCCCTGGTATAAAAACAAGATAACGTTTATATTTCAAAAGTACAATGTTCTATAAAAATAATATTCAAATAAATCATTAATTTGTAAACTTATAAGCTTGTCAGCATGTGTCAAGTCTTTGGATCTCACTTACCAATATCAGAAAACGCTAGGAGGTATTTTTAAAATTTTGCTTGCAAAAAGGTTGACAGTACTCCAAAAAGGGTTACATATTGCAAGGCAAAAATATTTTTTATAACTGTTTTAGTTATAAATAAATAAATAAATAATCTTTTATTGAATAAGTATAAAAACTACAAACAATCGTTAGTATCACAAAGTGTGTTTTAATAACTACCAGACAAGCATACAATTACATATTACAAACTAATATGGTTAGGTCCCCTGCGACTCTATGGTCTATTGTGGCTCACACGTATGTTTACACTTCCCCAAGCAACTCTAAATCCTCAATGAGTCTTATCATTGCATTTGGGGAGGAATTCTTCAAATCCTTCGCAGCAAGATATCTCTACCGAATATGGAGAACCTGATCCTGGCAGCTGCCGGGCATTCACACAGCACATGGCTGGCGGTCTCGTCATCCTCCATACATAGGCGGCACGCGGATTCATCTTCAAGCCCCATCCTGTGCATGTGATGTCTTAGACCACAATGGCCAGTGTATAGGCCTATTGCTGTTTTGAGCTTAATTCTGTTCATATTTGACAGATTTTCTGTTATCCTCTTCTTCATAGGAAGGATAGGCAACTAATATGGCATCCACCATTAAGTTATATGCTTTCCTGCAAGTTAATTAAATAGTCTCTAGTCAGGGAAAAGGTTATACAAATTAGTTGGAAAGTTGTAAAAACAGCTCATGTGCAAAAACCTCCTTTGTCAGACCATAAATATATCTAATACATGAATTATGGATCTTCTGAATCCTGTATTTATTGAAGTTTGTAAGAAATGGGCCATAGACCACATCCAAATATCCAGGTATTGAGAGAACCAGAGATTCAGTAAGTATTTTTTTAGCACTGACTGGAAGTAGATCTTAATCTTTAAATTTGTAAAGAGATTTCAGCTTCAGATATGACATTTGAGAGACTTTATTGACATGACTGCAAAAATTTTAAAATTAGTTTGCTATGGTGGTGCCGCCATTTTAAATTCTCAAATATTGACTAAAATTTCATAACTTTTATTCTTAAATACTTCTAGATACTGATATTTCAGGATGGACATTTGTCTGCAAAGTTTAACGTAACATCTGGGGTACCCCAAGGATCCCACTTGGGGCCTCTCTTATTTAGTTTATTTATTAATGACTTAGGTAACTTACTCTCCTCCAAGTTCTTGCTGTTTGCTGATGATATGAAGTTGTTTCGTCGAGTATCATCTGCTCAAGATACTGTTATCTTGCAAAATGATCTAAATGTGGTCTTTTCTTGGTGTCAGCTTAATGACATGTCACTCAATACTAATAAGTGTTGTTTTATGAGGTTTAGTTGATTAAAGAATACAATTCCTGTTGATTATTTCATTAACAATGTTATAATACATAATTGGTAGAGCCTGTAAAATGTTAGGGTTTATTAAGAAAGCAACTAGAGACTTTAAAAATGTATTCGCTTTAAAATTATTATATACAGCTCTTGTCAGATCTATATTAGAGTTCTCAAAGATAGTTTGGTCTCCATATTAAGAAATACATTCTAATAGATTAGAAAATGTGCAACATAAGTTTATTAAATATGCAAAATATAAACTTTTTTGTAATGGTATCAATCTTGATGGACATCAAACCATGGTCTGATTAGAGTTAGCCTTACTTATCCGTTAAAGGGAGTATTTTGATGTGTGTTTTGCCTTTAAAATTTTTAACAATATAATTAAAAGTCCAGAATGCCTTGGAGCATTTCAGATTCGTATACCTACCTATCATACTCGTAAACAAACCCTTCTACATATATCAAACTGTAGAGCATGGTATTTGTTATTTAGTCCTGTAAATAGAATATCAGCTACTGTAAATAATTTTTACACAAACCTGGATTTTTTTAATGTGCTAGAGAATAAATTTAAGCAGATGGCCAAAAGAACTATTTTAAGTTAGTCTAAAACAATTTTGTACTGTAAATGTTTATACGTTGAAAATAAATAAATAAATAAATGAGTAAATTGCTGTAACTCGCATCTCTAGGAGTTTTCGACAATTTGGTTCTACTTGAATTTTTAAGGGTGACTTAAAAAAATATCAAATGTATTAGTTTTAACACATTTTTGTCATGAGGGTAGTTTGCCATGCCTCGTGAACGGGAAATGAATTGGCGAATATCCCAAACGTTGGTCATGTGGTAGTTAGAGTGACTAATATTAATGTTCACAGAACCAACTATGGAATGTACTCTGCCATAGCAAGGTTTCATCTCCGTGTTGATAAAGTATATTTTGTATTATGTATTATTAAGGAAAATGTTCAAAAACACATACTAAATAGCAAGTTTACATTTTCCCCAATGGGCTAATGTTTGTACATGACTGGAACATTAAAATTTTCTCTAAGCTACTTTTACTCAGGCACTTAGCTAGAGAAAAGAAAATAGTCCTATCAAAAAGTAATACATTATAATGTATTTATAAAACACTCTGTATAAAAACGCTTTCCCAACATAGTGAAAAATAATTTGCTGCTAGTTAAGAACTGAATTTGCCCTATATTAACACAATTAATCAATTTTTAGACCCCCGTGGACGTTAGATATGTCTCCATCAGAACTAGATAGAAATGAAAAGGAGAGTTTTCTAGAGTGGAGAAGGTCTCTAGTTCGACTTCAAGAAGACGAAGGACTTCTGTTGACCCCATATGAGAAAAATTTAGAATTTTGGCGACAATTGTGGAGAGTTGTTGAAAGGAGTGACGTAGTAGTTCAAATAGTTGATGCAAGGAACCCGTTGCTGTTTCGTTGCGAGGATTTAGAAAAATACGTAAAAGAAGTATCACCAAATAAAATCAATCTGATTTTAGTAAACAAAGCCGATTTTCTTAGTGACGCTCAAAGACAACAATGGGCTGACTACTTTGGCAATTTAGGATTGAGAGCGGTTTTCTTCTCAGCCTTAGACCAATCAGAAAAACCAAAAGTTGAGGATATCCATGAAGAAGTAGAAATCAGTGAAGACTCGCAAGACTCAGACGATAGTGATGTTGAGGACAACCAAATTAAAGAAATCCGTGAAGATCTGGAGGATTCAAAGGAGTGTGAGGTTCCAGTTAAAAATATTAATGATGTTAAAGATGACATCAACAAATTAGAACAATCAGTCGACAAAAATGCAGAAGTATTGGAGGGTCTTTTGAGTAAAATTGAGGAACTTATAGGAACTACAAATTTGAGGGAGGAAGATGAAGGGATGGTAGCAAATTCCCCTCAGCTTTTAACAAGAGAAGAACTGATAGAACTCTTCCGGACCATCCATACAGGGACTAAGATGACAGAAAATCTTACTACTATCGGTTTGGTGGGATATCCAAATGTCGGCAAGAGTTCGACCATAAATTGTTTGATGTCAGCAAAAAAAGTGTCTGTTTCTGCAACTCCTGGTAAAACGAAACATTTTCAGACACTGTATCTAGATAAAGACATCCTGCTGTGTGACTGCCCCGGTTTGGTGATGCCTAGTTTTATTTTCACTAAAGCTGACATGATTCTGAATGGGATTTTGCCTATTGATCAAATGAGAGATCACGTTCCACCAGTGAACTTGGTTACAAAACTCATTCCTAGACATGTAATCGAAGATACATATGGCATAATATTGCCCAAACCTTTGGAAGGGGAGGATCCTGATAGAAGTCCCACTGCTGAAGAGTTCTTGAATGCTTATGCTTGTGAGTATATATCATAGGAAATCACTACAAATATTTTACAGATAAAATTACAGGTAATTTAGAGTAAAAAAATAGTGTTTTTCTGTAATAACCAGCGATCCTTAATTTCAACATAAACTCCAACAATCTTACAGCCGGTTGCACGGAACTTAATTGCTGTTTCGAATATTTAACCGAGCTTTTGGATTTGACAAGCTTCTTATATAAATCTAGAAACTCGCTGTCAAATTTGATATTCCATTAAACATTCTAAACTTTAATTGAGCTTTCTGCAACTGGCCATTAGTATATTATTATGTTGGGTACTTGTTACTAGTTGAATAATGATACTATATTATATTTCTTGAAGATTATTATTTTTTTATTAATAGTTGATGCGTTTTAGTTAAATTAGAGAAGCTGTCTGTTTCAAATATTTTTGTACTACATCCCTTGAATTTTTATTATTTAATCAGTTTTATTTGGATTATCGTAGATTACTACTAAGATCTGTGAATATTTTATGTTTACAATTTTTTAACATTTTAAATCCTTGATATATTAAATTATTTTCTTTTCTTAAGGTTTAAAATCAATAATCTTGAAGAAAATTATTTTCTACTTATTAAATTGGTACAGTTTGTAATGATTACAACCCAGAAGTTTTGCATAAGATCCTCTATCAATCAACCAAACATTTCTATTATAAAGTTTTTTTTTTTTTATTTCATTATTCGTGCACAAAACTAATACATACATAGTATACATTAATTTATCCCACTAGTCATAAAGTAAAGCTTACATACTAAGTAGAATTGACAACTGCACTAACATAATTGTAATAAAATAAAATACGGTATAATACATTACAAGAACACGAGGAGATACTAACACAATTTAGCTCAGACAATCGCAAACTCTATCAAATCATTTCAATCCAGCTTATTTTGACTTTGACTTTTGAGAACAAAATACAACCATAACATAAATAATACAATAATAAATTTGATTTATTTTCGCTAAACGACCCAAAGTTCAGTGCTCATTGCGGAGAATTAAGAAACTCACTTACAGAGTAAAAAGCATTTTCCAGCAGATAGTTTTTTACAGCTTTAGTAAAATTTTTTGTATTGCTATGGGTTCTTTTAAGCTTGTTGTAACATTTTATTCCCATATAAGATGGAGAGTTTTGTCCCAGTTTTAACCTGGAGAATGGCTGATAAATATTTTGTCGTTCACGGACTGAGTAAGTATGAACATCTGAGTTTTTTAGGAATGTATTCTCATTTTCCTTAATATAACAGACCAGATTAAAAATGTAGAGACATGGTAGGGTGAGGATACTGTCTCTCTTGAATATATGTCGGCAACTTTGATGTGGGTGGGAATTATTTATGCATCTGACAACTTTTTTCTGCATAGTAAAAGCTTTATTGAAGTAAGTCGATGAGCCCCAGAATATCAGACCATACCTAAGAACAGACTCCACCAATCCAAAGTAAAGCATTCTCAGAACACCTGTTTGTGTCATCTGCGTATAGAATGGTCCTGTCAGGAGTTTTGCATATATCGGTTAGATTGTTCATGAAAACAATGAACAGCGTTGGAGAGAGAACGGATCCCTGGGGAACACCAAGCTTTGATGCAAGTGTTTTCGATTTTATACCTTCTATGATGACAGTCTGGGTGCGGGCAGAGAGATATGATGAAACCCAGTCATAAGCATTTCCTCTTATACCTATGCCATACAGTTTTTCTAGAAGAAGGTTGTGGTCAATTGAGTCAAACGCTCGGCTTAGATCGTAAAAAAGACCAAGGGAATATTGTCTTTCATTTAAGGATTGATAGATAAATTCAACACATTCTAGAATTGCAGTACAGGTAGATTTCTTTTTTGTGAACCCATTTTGGACATTACTTAATATGTTTTGTTGTTCAAGAAAATCTACAAGTCTGTTATTAAAAGCAGCTTCAAAAATTTTAGAAAACTGATTTTGCATGCATATGGGGCGGTAGTTTTCTATATTATCTCTGGAACCTTTATTTTTAAAAATCGGTATACATCTGGATTCTTTTAGGGAGTTTGGGTAAGTACCTGTTGAAAACGAGAGATTTATTAAAAATGATAGGGGAGCAGCGATAATTTCCCTTGCCTCTCTTAGGATGGTGCCCACTATGTCATCAGTCCCTGGGGAAGGTTTGGAGCTGGTTTTGTTAATTATATCTATGATTTCGTGTGGGGTTGTGGGACGTAGAAATATTTTTTTTGGGAGGTTTTGTGTATTTATATTGTTGAAATTTGGCTTTTGCGAGGTGTTCAATAGATTTATAAAGTATTCATTGATGTAATTGGCTAGATTATTTAAGTTTGTTATTTTCTCGCCCTGTTGGTTTTTTATATTAAGTTTTATTGGTTTGTCTTTTCTGTTTTTATTTATAATTTTCCACACATTTTACACATATAACCATCTATTTTTCTTTGCTTGCTGGTATTTTCCTCTTCGAGGTCCTTAGCTCTAATGCCTATTATGAAATTATTAATCATTTGCATTTGCAATTAGCTAGAGATAAACATTAAAAAAATCTATTTTAAAATATATAATTAAAGACTAAATAACCATTATAACAAGACATACATACTATTTTTGTAATTTTGCACTGCACTAACCAATGAAAACAAGTGTAATAATGGTCCCTATCATTATCATTTACATCATTACACAGCAATGGCAAATTAAGTTTTTACAAATTTGGTCCTATTTAAATCAAATAAAAATCTGCTCTTTCTGTAAATCAAATAAAAATGATTTTGGGGGCTGCTTCGTATTTCTGGGGCTACCCTGTATAACAGAAGAAAATTTATTTTAAAACAGAAGATATTTGACGTGCTTGACCGTTTGCTAAAAAATCTAAGCGCTCTTGCTTTTTTTTCTTTTTCAGAGGGATGTTTAATTCTATTAGCACTGCCCTGTATTCTGGATAAACAGTATTTTATATACCATAAAAATAAACTAAATTCGACTTTCGTTTTGCCCTTCTTAGAAATATTACATTTTTTTAATATGGAATAAAAGGAAAAGTCTATGCAATTTCCATGTAATTTGAAGGCCAGTAGAGTGGTCATATGCTGATGACACTAGCCTGATGACTTCGGCAGGAACCATTCAAGAGCTTCATCTAAGTTTGACTGGATTAGAATCGAGCGCAAAAAAGTGGTTTGATCAGAACACCCTGAGTATGAATCAGCAAAAAACACAAAGAATTTTCATCTCAAGTAATCCTAGGATAAACTCCACTCAGAGCGTCAAACGTTTAGGAATAACCATTGATGATGGGCTTACCTGGAGTGTCCATGTAAGCCAGTTATGTCGACAACTCTCAAAGAACATTTTCCTCTTACGAAGGCTCAAAAATTTCCTTAACAAAGATAGCATACTGAATACTTACTTTGCCATTATTCATTCCCACATTTCATATGGTATAATTTTGTGGAGTAAATCAAGACATGCAATTCGCATTTTTCACTATCAAAAAAAGGCTGTCAGAATTATAGCCAACGTCGCTTTCCGAGAGCACTGTCGGCCACTATTTGTCAGGTACAACATCATGACTGTCCCTTCGCTCTACATTTTTCAATGTTTGTTGGAAATTCATAAAAATAAAAGTAACCTGGAATACAACTCAGATGTACATGAATACAGTACAAGAAATGCGTGCCTATTAAGGCCTCCAATGCTTAGACTCCAAAGAAGTATTAACAATTCTCTGCCTGTTAATCTTTACAACAAGCTAAGACCAGATACTAAGGCTGCCAGTGAAAAGAAATTCAAAGCCCTAATAAAAAATGAGCTGATTAAAAAAGCCTTTTATAGCATTGAAGAATATGAAACCACACCCCTAAACATCTAATTTCCTTTTGTTATTTTTTAAATTTTCTGTTTGTTTGTTGTCAATAGTTTTTATAGTATGTACTAGATTCTCTGTTTAATATGTTTTTTTTTCTCTTCTTTTATATAATTGTGACACTCTATAACTTTTGCTTATACCTATTATTTTATCGTGTTTCATTTGTTACTTAAACTTTATTATTAGATTAGCTTAAATTTTATATTATTTTATATTATACCGTTTTGACAAGTGTAAAACTGTATTATAGTTAATGCACGTAATATATATTCATTCATTATATATTCATTCATTATGCCAATGACTTCCACAATACAATACTTCCACTTTTCTATATCAGTACATTTACCCTAGATCTTGCTGTTTTCAATTTGATTGTTATCGGCTTATGCATTCTCGAAATATGATTTTTCTATGTTTTCTTGCCTCTAAAAAATATCGAAGAATTACGCTCAATGATACCTATAATCTAATCCCCGCGAAATACTGACCCATAGTATTAATAATAATAATAATAATAAACATGCTTTATTGTCGGAAATATACAATATTTGTTGACAAAGCAAACCTAAATACTATATTAAAAATTTAAATGAATATTGAACATTCGTAGTTGCAAAATATACAATATTAAACAGTAAAAAATAAAAATAAAAATCAGACTACAAATAAATACATAATCCAGGCGGAAAGAGGGCTATGGGGGCTTCTAAAAATATGAAACAGATGAAAGAGAGAGACACACAGCCTTTCACATCCTTTCACAATCAATTAACAGTCACACAACTCTACAATATACAACCTCACAACAAAATTAAAAAATATATAAACAATATGTCCACAATTTAAAATACATTACAATAATGAAAGAAAACAAAAGATTAATAAATATCACAGTAGTCAGCACAGAGAGGTCTATATCACTTTATGAGTCGCTGTAAAATTCTGCCAAACTATAATAGGCTTTTTCTTTTAGAAATAATGATACCGACTTCCTAAATCCTATCTGTGTATTAGACTCCTTTATCACATTCGGTAAATGATTAAACACCTTAATACTTTTGTATATTAGAGAGTTTTTAGTTAGGGCGCTCCTTGGAATTGGCAATGGAAGATTATGTGTATTTCGCGTGTTGTGACGATTTTGCAGAGGAACATTAAATCTATACTTCTTAAAAACTAGACACACAGTTTCCAGAATAAATAAACATGGTAACGTTAAAATACCATGTTTAACAAACAGGGGTTTGCAGGGTTCTCGCATTTTTGCCATAGACATATATCTCACTGCTCTCTTTTGAAGTACAAATGTGGAGTGAAACATGTATTGGCTGCAGGCTCCCCAGAATGCTATGCCATACCTCAAATGACTCTCAACAAGTGAGAGATTGGCAGCTCTCGAAACTGATTGTCCCAGCTCGTTCGATATAACCCTGACTGCATAGCATCCCCTTGCGACCTTCTCATTAAGCAGTTTGATGTGGTTCTGGAACTTAAGTCTTTCGTCAATAAATACACCCAGGAATTTTATAGATTCCCTCCTCTAAACATCACCGCTGCTCATAGGAATAACATCGATGTTACACCCAAAACTCAGAACATTTGTTTTGTCGATGTTGAGACAAAGAAGGTTGGATGCACACCACTCGCCTACCCTTTGAATGTCGACAGACACAACCCCTTCTAACACATCCGGCCTTCTGTGAGACCATAAGATTGTAGTGTCATCCGCGAAAACAGTAAAATGACCCTGAATATTGAGTGTAGTGAGATCATTAATGTACAGAAGAAACAATACTGGGCCAAGGACTGATCCCTGTGGTACACCATGATCCATACTCTGCGCCCTTGAGGTTCCATCACCCGTTTTTACGATTTGCGATCTCCCTGTAAGATATGATTGAAACCAATCCAGCGCAATCCCCCTAAAGCCATACCTATTAAGTTTTTGCAGCAATATTCTGTGATTTACACAATCAAAAGCTTTTGAGAAATCACAGAATATCGCTGCGGCCACATCACCTGAATTTAGCCTCATGTAAAGGTCTTCTAGAAAGGCAAAAATAGCATCTCCCGTACCCCTAGCTTCCTGAAAGCCATACTGACATTTTTCCAAAATATTATGTTTTTTCATAAAACTGATCATTCTTTCTTTAACGAGTCTTTCAATGACCTTGGATAGTGAAGGAAGCAACGAAATTGGACGGTAACTTTTAGGATCATCCAAATCTCCACCCTTATACAAAGGTTTCACTACCGCAGTTTTTAAAGTAGAAGGAAATCTGCCAGAATCAAATGAAATATTAATACAGTTAGCCAAAACAGTTAGTGCCTCTCCAGGCAGACTTTCAAGAACTCTCACCGATAGTTCGTCAATACCAGAGGATTGTTTATTTTTTATTTCAGAAACAATGCGCCCCAACTCCCTGACATCGGTATGACGCATACAAAAAGACTCCGGAATGGAAACATCATGAAGATAGGACAACGGGTCTGTATTGGTTTTTAGGTTTTTTGTAAGTTGTTCGGCTACAGAACAATAAAAGTTCTGTAGCCGAACTTCAAAAAATATTTTTGATGCAATTTTGAAATAAGCTGATTTGGCAGTTCTGAAGTTATCGTGGCGCAAATTTTGTTTACATACACGTGTGCGTGTGTATGTGTGGATACACACGCACACCTGTACAAACATTATATTTTTTTTTTCTAAAAATATGTTTTTCGTATTTTAGGGACAAACATTGATTAAACTGAACGAAACCAGATACTTGTAAATTTATAATCAGTAAGTTTATACTGGACTGGACAAATTACGCTAATGTAAAGACTTACATGAAAACAGAATTTTTAATTCAGTTCCTTATATATTTATGATTTACAAAATTCTGTTTCAAATACTTGCAATCGAGAAGATATTTGGAAATATCTGGACCTACATATATCAAATTAAAAACTTGGTGTCTGGCCAAAGTGTTTATTCTGACGTTTATCAATCAAATCCATTCATCAACCTTAAAAAACGACTAAAATCTGCGATTTTTGATGAAACTTTATTTTACCCAGTTTCTGTACCTCTGACAAAGAAACATGTAAAACACTAGTGAATCACGTAAAAAGAAAATTGCATATTTATTTCTAAATTGTTCGTCCTGTATAAAACGGAGAGCAAATGTTGCAATTTGGAATTGCAATCCCTCGAGGGCACTTTTGGGGTCATGTAAGCTATTCCTGCCTCTCATTACTCTTGTTGAAAAAAATTAGTGATATTTGTGAACATTTTAACACTCAAAACAGTTTTCTTTTAGATTTTTTGAATTTCGACCATTTTCTTCGCATTTTAGGTATAGGCATCCTATTTCGATTTTGGATCTCCTTTATAATCCACATCAATCCCCTGTCTCAGCTTGGTCAAAGTGGTCGGGTTTTAGCTCCGCAAAATGCATCCAAAGTTACCCCATTTTTTCCCTGATTTTTTTTTTTTTTAAGCGACATGGCGCGCTCCGATGCTGCCCGTTAACGAACTTGTCCGAGATTTTTGGACTGGAAATTCGATAAAAAATGTCCTGCCTCGAAAAGTTAACCATAGCGACTTGCATTTTGAATCGAATATAAAAAAAACTCTTAGCGGACGTCACTGCTAAGTTATTACAGACTTCACCGAAATTTCATTTTTATCAAACGACATGCCTACTTAACTTCTATTCAATTCAATTATTACAAGTAAATTGATACAATATCATTCCTCACGTCATATAAAAGAAAACTTACAAATTAATGATAAACACTAGCACTTAAATTACATTTCACATACAGAAATAACAGATAATACATGTTAAAATATATGAAAATTACTATGATACATTAAAATCTAAAAATTCCTTAAAGGAATAAAAAAAGTTTTCCAACAATATATTCTTTACTTGAACACTATAACCTGGAACAGACAGCGCCTTTATTCGGGTTGGCAGCTTGTTGTAAAATAAAGGACTGTAATAATTTACAGAGAAGCGAGTCCTACTTAATCTTAGAAAACCCAGTCGTATGTCATCTCCCTGCCTTGTGTTATAGTTATGATATAAATTATTTAAATTATAGCGATTGTGGTTATTGTGCGCATACAAAAGACACTCGTATATATAACGCGATGGAATTGTTAAGACTTTTAGTTCAACAAAAGAATCCCTGACATCCTCCCTGTAGCCCTTTCCAGCATCAACCCGGATGGCCCTGCGTTGAAGAGCAAAGACCCTCTTTAAATGACCAGAATGCCCCCATGTTAGTATGGCATAAGTAGCGCCTGCCTGAAACAATGAATGAAATGCCTGGAGCAGAATTGAAGAGGGTAGTATTGTCTCCAGATTGCGCAACAGGTATATTGCCTTGGAGAGTTTACCTGCTACGTTGTCAACATGCTTCTCAAAGGTCAATGCAGGGTCCAAGTACACCCCCAGAAACCCTGCCATGTCAGGATTGTCCTCACCAATTTCACGTAGTGCAAACAGCATATTCACAGTCTTGTTCTCATTGAGTGAGAGCCGATTTGCCACAAACCAATCCCCAAGTCTTCCTACATCCTGCTGTGCAGAACCCAGCGCACTTTGTAAATCAACACTCCTTCTTGCCAGTGTGGTGCCATCGGCAAATAGCCATAATTTTGCTTCTGGAGCTGCAAATTGGAGGTCGTTGATGTAAATAAGGAACAGGAGTGGCCCCAGTATGGAACCCTGGGGAACACCATGCTTGACCTCAGCCCAGTCAGAAAACTGGGTCTTGTAGAGGGTTCGTTGTCTTCTGCCCCTTAGGTAGCTAGCCAGTAAACGGATGCTGTTCTCCTCCATCCCATAGTCCCGAAGCTTGTCCAACAGTATGTCATGTTGCACACAGTCGAACGCCTTAGAGAGGTCACAAAATACTGCACTTGCATATTGCCCCCTCTCGAAGACCTCCACCAAGTATTCCAACATATCTGCCATAGCGTTGGTGGTGGAGGTTTTGACCCTAAAGCCAAACTGACACCCCACCAGAATGTTATTGGCCTCGAAGTAATGGTAAAGCTGGTCTTTTAAAATACACTCGTACACCTTTGCCAATACAGGAATCAGAGTAAGTGGGTCTGTAATTTGTTGGGTCATTTTTAGCACCCTTTTTAAAAATCGGTACTACTTTTGCCATTTTTAGAGAAGAGGGAAAAACACCAGTCCTGATGCTGTGGTTTATAAGTCTGGTAATTGGTGATATTAACTGGTTTTTCAGTTGTTTAATCATTGGGCACTCATACCATAGATGTCACGACTAGGCTTGTCTTTTAGAGAGTTTATTGTGTATCCCTTACCTGCACAAAACTCACCTCTCCAAAAGCAAAGTTTGCATGCACTGTATCAGCCAACCCCAGGAATTCCACACGACTCACTCCTTCCTCTGGTAGTGAGGCCAGCACCCTCTCAGCAGCACCTACAAAAAAGCTATTAAACTGCTCAGCACTCAAGAACTCCTCCTGACTAGTCCCAGCATTTATTCCCCTAAATGAGTTAATGACCTGCCAGGAAGACTTCACTATGTTAGCAGAGTTCATAATATGGTTGGTATAGGATGTTTTCTTAGAAATATTTAATTGTTGTTTATATTGCTTTCTGAACTGTTTTATATCCTCTTTTAATTGATCGGAAAGTCTCAGATCATACAACTCGCCAAGAAATCTCAAAGTCTCCCGCATGTCCCTGCATTCATTGTCAAACCAGTCAACACCATCCCCATGACCACCCCGACCCTTAACAACTGGAAAAGCCAACTCGGTCTTCGACTGCAAGACATGCATGAAATAATCAAAGTTGTCATCCACATTGGTGTCTCCCTGAAAAGACAATGACTCCCATTTTTGTCCCACCAGAGCCTCATGGAGTCTACACATACCTGCTCTAGTCACTGGTCTATGCTCTAAAGATCCCCTTCTAGAATCGGACGCTTCCACTGAAACCTCAATGTCAATTGCACAGTGGTCAGACAACATAGGGTTAAAAACATCAGATCTGTATGACAACCTTCTAGAAAAATTTATAATAATATTATCAATACAATTGGCACTGTTTGTTTTTAAAAATACTTGCTGTTCCAAATTATAGCTACCCAGCAAATCTAACAAATCAAATTTGCGCTTATTATTAGTATTGAAAATTATATTAAAATCTCCATTAACAATTACTAGATTAAAATTCCTATTTACTATGAAGTCCAACAATTTAGACAAACATTCTAAGAACAAATTAAAATCTCCATTGGGAGGCCTATATATAGTCATGACAATACAATTAAAATTCTTTACCTCAATAGCTGCTATCTCAAAATTGTGATCTATTGACATCTTTACTATCTCATCAACATTCTTGTAAGTTAAAGTTGGTTTACATAAAATTATAACACCTCCGCATTGAGAGTTTTTTCTAGCATAAAAGGAAGTTGTAACAAAATCATTTATTTTTAGTAATGAAATTTCATCATTGTTTAGGTGGTGTTCAGAAAAACATATAATATTGTACTTTTTTGTTTGTGAGTTCAACAGGAATGCTTCTATTTCTGCAATTTTATTCCTTAGCGACCGAATATTCAGATGCAGTAACCTAAGATTAAATATTTCACTATCCCATGTTATTAGACTGTGTGAAATTGATGTTTCACCATCTACTGGCGCTGCAAATTCAGAAAATGGTTAACTAGTACGCCCCTTGGCCATAAGCCACTAGACATATATTCGTCCTTTTTTCCTGCTGGCACTTCAAGTTTAAAGAAACTGCGCATTTTCTGTTTAAGTGTTTTCATCTTCTCACACACGCAGTTTGTGTGGAGATTTTGAGTTTTTAGATACTCCAAGATGTCCTGACTCTCAGTTTCTGGAGTTAAACCTGAGATGAATAAAACAGCCTTGTTTTCGGCTACTTTTAACGTAGTAACACTATTATTGTCACCCCTCATCGGCTCTGGACGATTGTTTTTGTTTGGTTTTCTTCTATTTACATTTCGTTTATTCGTAACCTCAATCCACGGTTCGAGCTCGCGGGAACATTCCGCACTCTCAGGGGAATCGAAGTCGCGCCCACGGTCGGCTGACACTGTTGCTGCGGCCTTTGGCGATTCCGTCGTAGCGCCTCTTGTCGCATTTGATTGCGACCACGGTTGTGTCGCTGGTGTTGCCACATGAATGTTGCCCGAGTCGGTGTTGCCTATATCTGCTGCGGATATATTAACAGTAGCGACATCTTTCGCTGCTTCTTGTACTGGAATGTCTCGATTTTCCTGTTTACCTTTATTTGCTTTGCCTTTGTTGGAATTCTCCATGACACTAACCTTTTCCCTCCAAAGTCTATTATTCTCTTCTAAAACTCTGTTTTTTTCCTCTAGCTCTCGGACTAGCCTTTTCAAATGAGAAATTTCTATATCTTTATTCACTTCTTTAATACTTTCACATTACGTTAATTGGTTGATTGGTGAACACACAAAGCCGCTTTTTTGGCCGCCGCTTGCCTCAAACACGAGGGATGAAATCGTTCTCGTTGCACTTGATGCACTTTTCAGCAGTTTCCACGATTTTCTTACAATGAAAACAAAGAGATGTTTCGGGTCTTTGTCATTTTTATCACTCACCGAATAAATACGCGAGCGTTCAGTAGGCGCCATATTATTTGACAGTTGATTAGACGTCCTACGTTTGAGCTGGCTGCAGGCTAATTGCTGGATGCCTCGACCTTCACAGAAGAAGTAGAGACCACATAACCTGAAATGTCATTTTAGGGGGTTTTGGCGGGAAAATTCGGTTGAAGACTTTTCTGTTTTTTAATTTTATTACGTAATTCCAGGCGTCACGAACACTTTCCAAGCTGGATTGCAATTTGGGAAACACTAAGAATAACACTTTTTCAAATTTAAATCACTTTAACTCTGAATTTTAACGCAGATTCCACGGTGATAAACACTAGCATTCCGCAGATGTCAGATTAATTTGTCAAGAAACTCCAGGGCAGTTGTTGATCAGGTTAATCAGCCCTAAATCATAAATGCATACTGTCACCACTTTACCCACTTCTCTTAAATATTGATGATTGGCCTTCCGGGTCTCTTCTTCCCAGCTACAACAACTATAAGAAACTAGTTTATAAAAAAAGGGCTTGAGTAGTGATAGTCGTGTATTTAACACTGTTAATTATGGTTTTCTGCTCCTAAAAATGTATGCAATAGGGATTCTAGGACAAGCCTACACATGGGTTAAATCCTGTTAGGAGGTTCGTAAGCAGGCGGTTGTGATTGACAATATTAAATACAGTAAGAGAGAGAGATCAAACGTGCAGTTCCACAGAGCTCAATCCTGGACCCTTTATTTTTTATAATATTTGTCAATTATCTGACTGGACAAACCTTTATGCTGATGATGTAATGTAATTCAACATGTCCCAGGATTTTTTTGCAAATTGTACACACAACGTCCTCTTGTAAATCCTGATAAAAGCGTGTTTATGCAGTATTAAAACATTAGTATTCGGATTATGAACCTTTAATCAGTCTTGGTCTCTTTGTTGATTAAACATTGATGAGAAAGTGTAATATTGAGTTTCTCTGTAATTGCTCTGTTTTCGGACGTCATAATGATCTGTTTTTTTTTCAAGGCAATGTTGCATATTCTAGGAATGTCAAAAAAATTTTATTAGGTCCATGGTGAATGCAAAACCAGCAATACCTTGCAAACTTTTATCTTTAAAACTTAATCTGTTATCACTACTTTCAGCTGGTAAATATTTTTAGGGATATTAACAAAATTTAAAAAAAGTTCAGCCTTTCACTCACAATGCCAGAAAGTCCCACTTTTTAGGTCAACCATAGTCACAGAATTCTCCTGAATATAAGACCATAAAATTATACAATAAGTTGAGTGAACATGTGCCGGATGATAAGTCTTTTATCAAAAATGTTAGGAGCATTGGAATAATTTTTTGTAAAACTTTAATGATGAATAAATATATTTGTATTTTTTAGGTTTTGAACTAGATTTGAACTTTTGGTAGTCTTCTGTCTGGAAATCTTTCCTGATAATGATATCTTTAGTAAGCATATTTCACTGTTGTATAGTTTTCTATCACAAACGAATACCACTGTAGCATAAAATCTCCGTGTCCGAAATTCACATGAACATAGTACGAAATTCACATTATCAAAACTAGTATATAAGTAAAATAGTCTTTCTCAATAATGAGAAGTTCTTTTCTGTTTACAGTAGCAATTAGAGAAAAAGAACTGCAGTGACAGGTGAGTCTTCTTCCGTGTTGCCAGATTGTGGGTTCTGAAATAAGAGTCATAACAGTACTTAAATATTTCTTATACTTTGCGACTTTTTAGGCAAAAGCTTTAATATTAGACTAATATGGATGTAACTAATTGTAATGGATAACAAAATGAATAAAATATTTAGTGATTTTCTTAAATAATTCACTATTTACTTTTTTCTCAGAAAAAACATTAACCCCTGGTTATATGAGGAGACTTTTTTGCTTTAAATGACCTGTTTATTCTGGAAAGCTAAAAGTTAATATTGTTTTGTAGATAATAGAGGATTTATGACAGCTAATGGTCAACCAGATAATCCCAGGGCAGCAAGATACGTTTTAAAAGACTATGTGAACGGTAAATTATTGTACTGTAATGCACCACCTACTCTGGTTCAAGAGATATATCATACGTGGCCTGAAAGACAAAGACTATCGCTAGAGAATCGAGTAATTCCGCCTAGGGAAGCAAGAGCAATAAGAGTAAGTTTTATAGGATATTTCTATGTTAGAATCTAGATACTTATCACTAATAGTACGTTAATCATTAGAGTTGGTTTTTATTTATACCTAACCTATTTGCCTAAGCAAATTTGTTTTTCTGACATACAAGGCTCTAGCTTTTTTATTACAAGCGCTACAAATTTTGAATTTTATAGTGATATATGGTTAGTTATGAGGAAGATTTTTACTCAAAAAACAGTTGAATGTCGTTTTGTCGTTTCCGGTTTACCCGGAAATTTTATCAACTATAATATTTTTAACTGAACACCCTGTATATTGTTTTATTTTTGAACTGTATACACAGTTCTAACTATAAACATTCATTTTCCAT
The DNA here is from genome assembly GCA_030620095.1 of Kuschelorhynchus macadamiae. Classification (NCBI taxonomy): domain Eukaryota; kingdom Metazoa; phylum Arthropoda; class Insecta; order Coleoptera; family Curculionidae; genus Kuschelorhynchus; species Kuschelorhynchus macadamiae. The sequence goes on from JAUTXW010004371.1 coordinate 613,363, forward strand.
TCCCTATATGAATTCTTGAGTTTTCTAAAAGGCAACTTCAAAAATGTCAATGAATAATTCATTGATTATGATAATTAGAACTAAATGATATAATGTGTTAATTTTATTGAATGTGGCAGTTAGGGTACGTCCTGTTAAATCACTTTCCAAACGTTGCTTCCTCGTTTTAAGACTATATACAACTAATCAAAATCTCCAAACACTTTTAAACAATTTCATGTATAATACCCTATACCCATTCCAAATACTTATTTGAGATATTTCTGTTTAAAATGTGAGATTACGTTTTTATAATTTAAACTGATAAATGGCAAATATTACATTTCTGATATAAGGTAATATTAGTTTTGTTTTAAAATTCAACAGTTTAAAATATCACATTTCAAATTCTATATTTCTTAATTGAATAAATGAATGTCTTTCAAATGCCTGTTTCTAAATCACTGATTTCAGAAAAAATTAGATAAGAGAAAAAACTAATTTCTTTTTATTTATATTATATTTTGCTTTTTAATTCATCTATTGCCTTAAGTAGACTATATATTTTGATATTATGTTTATAGGTACATCGAAAATGTGAAGTCATTCCATGTTTGATGTGAATAACGTCACTCATACCCTATTATTTTACTCAGATGGGTTACCCAACCTATTGATTTTTTTATTTTTAGTCATTAAAAGTAACAACAGATGACATAGATAAAATGTTCTTCAGTAATCAAACTCAAGGAGTTCATTCAAAAGGCGTTAGCGGAAAAGCAGCGGGAATTCCTGTTCTTGGGTAAGGATGTTTTTTTGATATATATATATATATATATATATATATATATATATATATATATATATATATTAAAGAGAAGGGTAGTCTTGACCGACTAGTTGAACAAAGTAACCTAATTATTGGGGTATCGGTCCTAATTTAGGGCTAGATTTAAATTGCTTTTAAGCTACGCCAAGCTTTCGGTAATGATTATTACCTTCTTCAGGGCTGTAATATGAGAAGAAATTTGTTTTTTATCTCTGTATGCACATTAATTAGAAATTGAGGATTTTTAGAAAAAAAAAAGTCGAAAATTGTACTCACTGCTATGCAATTAGTATAGATAACTTCTTGCGAAAAACAAACACACTTTGACCTTAACATTAAAATTAGATTTTACATACTGGCAGGAATTCCTGTTTTCCATATATTTTTATATTGAAATAATAATAATAATAATAATAATAATAATAAACATGCTTTATTGTCGGAAATATACAATATTTGTTGACAAAGCAAACCTAAATACTATATTAAAAATTTAAATGAATATTGAACATTCGTACTTGCAAAATATACAATATTAAACAGTAAAAAATAAAAATAAAAATCAAACTATAAATAAATACATAATCCAGGCGGAAAGAGGGCTATGGGGGCTTCTAAAAATATGAAACAGATGGAAGAGAGAGACACACAGCCTTTCACAATCAATTAACAGTCACACAACTCTACAATATACAACCTCACAACAAAATTAAAAAATATATAAACAATATGTCCACAATTTAAAATACATTACAATAATGAAAGAAAACAAAAGATTAATAACTATCACAGTAGTCAGCACAGAGAGGTCTATATCACTTCATGAGTCGCTGTAAAATTCTGCCAAACTATAATAGGCTTTTTCTTTTAGAAATAATGACACCGACTTCCTAAATCCTATCTGTGTATTAGACTCCTTTATCGCATTCGGTAAATGATTAAACACCTTAATACTTTCGTATATTAGAGAGTTCTTAGTTAGGGCGCTCCTTGGAATTGGCAATGGAAGATTATGTGTATTTCGCGTGTTGTGACGATTTTGCAGAGGAACATTAAATCTATACTTCTTAAAAACTAGACACAGAGTTTCCAGAATAAATAAACATGGTAAAGTTAAAATACCATGTTTAACAAACAGGGGTTTGCAGAGTTCTCGCATTTTTGCCATAGACATATATCTCACTGCTCTCTTTTGAAGTACAAATGTGGAGTGAAACATGTATTGGCTGCAGGCTCCCCAGAATGCTATGCCGTACCTCAAATGACTCTCAACAAGTGAGAGATAGGCAGCTCTCGAAACTGATTGTCCCAGCTCGTTCGATATAACCCTGACTGCATAGCATCCCCTTGCGACCTTCTCATTAAGCAGTTTGATGTGGTTCAAGTCTTTGGTCAATAAATACACCCAGGAATTTTATAGATTCCCTCCTCTGAACATCACCGCTGCTCATAGGAATAACATCGATGTTACACCCAAAACTCATTTGAACATTTGTTTTGTCGATGTTGAGACAAAGAAGGTTGGATGCACACCACTCGCCTACCCTTTGAATGTCGACAGACACAACCTCTTCTAACACATCCGGCCTTCTGTGAGACCATAAGATTGTAGTGTCATCCGCGAAAACAGTAAAATGACCCTGAATATTGAGTGTAGTGAGATCATTAATGTACAGAAGAAACAATACTGGGCCAAGGACTGATCCCTGTGGTACACCATGATCCATACTCTGCGCCCTTGAGGTTCCATCACCCTTTTTTACTATTTGCGATCTCCCTGTAAGATATGATTGAAACCAATCCAGCGCAATCCCCCTAAAGCCATACCTATTAAGTTTTTGCAGCAATATTCTGTGATTTACACAATCAAAAGCTTTTGAGAAAACACAGAATATCGCTGCGGCCACATCACCTGAATTTAGCCTCATGTAAAGGTCTTCTAGAAAGGCAAAAATAGCATCTCCCGTACCCCTAGCTTCCTGAAAGCCATACTGACATTTTTCCAAAATATTATGTTTTTTCATAAAACTGATCATTCTTTCTTTAACGAGTCTTTCAATGACCTTGGATAGTGAAGGAAGGAACGAAATTGGACGGTAACTTTTAGGATCATCCAAATCTCCACCCTTATACAAAGGTTTCACTACCGCAGTTTTTAAAGTAGAAGGAAATCTGCCAGAATCAAATGAAATATTAATACAGTTAGCCAAAACAGTTAGTGCCTCTCCAGGCAGACTTTCAAGAACTCTCACCGATAGTTCGTCGATACCAGAGGATTGTTTATTTTTTATTTCAAAACAATGCGCCCCAACTCTGACATCGGTATGACGCATACAAAAAGACTCCGGAATGGAAACATCATGAAGATAGGACAACGGGTCTGTATTGGTTTTTAGGTTTTTTGTAAGTTGTTCGGCTACAGAACAATAAAAGTTATTTAGGATATCTACATCAATCGCAACATTTTTCACGTTAACTGCATTTCCTCTTAAGTCATTGATAATATTCCAGTTTTCCCTTGCCCTATTGTGCGCTTTTTCAATTCTATTTTTGTAGTACATTTCTTTGGCAGCTTTTATTACTCGCCGATAAGTACTCCTGTATTTATTAAAGTAACTATGAAAATGAAGGTTGGTTGTATATTTTCTTAGGTTATGTAAAACTCTAAGGTTGGTTGACGAAGTTTTTATCCCAGAGGTAATCCATAGTTTTTTAGAATTTTCTTTAATTTTACATATAGGAAAACTTTTTTCAAATATTTCTTTAACAAGATTATTAAAATTATCTAAATAGTTCGGAAAGTTTAAAATAGACTGCCAGTCTGCGTGTTGACTATACCTCCTAAACTTGATGAAGTTAGATGCACTATATATCCTTCCTACTCTAAAATTCTTCGTTTTTCGGGTTTTATTTAACTTAAGTTTTACAAGAACAGATTCATGATCTGACAGTCCAGCTGGGATTACAGACACTGTTGTTTGGGCATTCTGACCAAAATTTAAACAAAAATAATCAATAAGAGTGCGAGAATGATGTGAGATACGGGTATGTTGATTAACAAGCATAGACAAGTTAAATGACAAAAAAAGGCTTTTAACATTCTGAGTATCAGGGGAATCCAGCACATAGTTAATATTAAAATCACCAGCAAGAATAATTTTTGAATGAAACGGTAAACTGGAAAGGAGAACTTCAAGGCGTTCCAAGAACTCTCTAACATTGCAACCAGGGGGTCGGTAAACACAAATTAAATAAATATTATAAACTTAAAAAATACGAAGCAAGTAAATTTCTTATGTAGGTTTTTTTTGACATGTAAAGAATGTTATAGTACGTTCTGTCAGGATGATTGAAACACAGATCTAGGATTTTATGTAATCACATCGATATACATCCAGATACAAAGAAAAAAACAGTAGCTGAGAAATATCTTAATCAAATCAGAACAAGTATGAATTAAAAGTCGAATTTATGCCTACGACAAACTACTCGAATTGAAGAGACTGACTATAGAAAGGTATATGGATATAATACGTACAAATACTTATATTTTTTAAAAGGAAAATTCTGTGTTATTTAAACTATTATTGTTGTTCGTATAATTGTTCAGATTAAGTAAATTTGAATAAATAGAACTAAGGTCTTCGATATCAGCTCTCTTATTTAACGAATTAGGATTCAGAAATATTTCCACCATTTCCAGAAACAGTCTCTTGTTATTATTAGTTTCCTTACATAATATTTGGGTATCATTAAAGTTGAATAAGTGCCCTGATTGATTTGTGTGTTCTGAAAGTGCACAAGTATTTTTCATTAATCTACAGTCGCTTTTATGCGAAGTTATTCTGTCTTTTAGGACCCTAGAGGTTTGGCCTATGTAAATACCCTCACACTCTGAACAAGGAATACTGTATACAATGTTTGATGTTTTTTGTATTTCATCCCTATCTTTTAATTTTGTAAAAGTGTTGCCTACTATTTTATTATGTTTAAAGGCGATTTTAATTGAAGGATAATACTTGAACAACTTAGTTATTTTTGTTGAAATTTCTTTTATGTAAGGTAACGAAAAATAGTCTATTTTGAGAATCGAAGGCACTGACGTTGGGATTTATTCCATCATTTCTCTCTCCAGGGTTGATTATTGGAGCTGTGTTATATAATAGTTTTTTTAATAACTTTTGTGGATATGAATTCTTGAGGAGAATATCATACAATCTTTTTAATTTTTTTCTAAGTAGACTAGGGTGAGAAATCCTTTCAATACGTGTTTTTAGAGCCAATACTAGATTGATCTTTATTTTTTTGGGGTGGTTGGAATGGAAATTAAGATATCTACCAGAACTGGTAGGTTTTACATAGGAATGACCTACCAGATTTTGGTAGGTACCATAATACATAAAACCTACCAGTTCTGGTAGATATCTTAATTTCCATTCCAACCACCCCAAAAAAATAAAGATCAATCTAGTATTGGCTCTAAAAACACGTATTGAAAGGATTTCTCACCCTAGTCTACTTAGAAAAAACTTAAAAAGATTGTATGATATTCTCCTCAAGAATTCATATCCACAGAAGTTATTAAAAAAACTATTATATAACACAGCTCCAATAATCAACCCTGGAGAGAGAAATGATGGAATAAGTCCCAACATCAGTGCCTTCGATCCTCAAAATAGACTGAGGTACTATTTTTCGTTACCTTACATAAAAGAAATTTCAACAAAAATAACTAAGTTGTTCAAGTATGATCCTTCAATTAAAATCGCCTTTAAACATAATAAAATAGTAGGCAACACTTTTACAAAATTAAAAGATAGGGATGAAATACAAAAAACATCAAACATTGTATACAGTATTCCTTGTTCAGAGTGTGAGGGTATTTACATAAGCCAAACCTCTAGGGTCCTAAAAGACAGAATAACTTAACTTATTCAATTTAATGATACCCAAATATTATGTAAGGAAACTAATTATAACAAGAGACTGTTTCTGGAAATGGTGGAAATATTTCTGAATCCTAATTCGTTAAATAAGAGAGCTGATATCGAAGACCTTAGTTCTATTTATTCAAATTTACTTAATCTGAACAATTATACGAACAACAATAATAGTTTAAATAACACAGAATTTTCCTTTTAAAAATATAAGTGGTTGTACGTATTATATCCATATACCTTTCTATAGTCAGTCTCTTCAATTCGAGTAGTTTGTCGTAGGCATAAATTCGACGTTTAATTCATACTTGTTCTGGTTTGATGGAAGATATTTCTCAGCTACTGATTTTTCTTTGTATCTGGATGTATATCGATTTGATTATATATCCTAGATCTGTGTTTCAATCATCCTGACAGAAAGTACTATAACATTCTTTACATGTCAAAAAAAACCTACATAAGAAATTTACTTGCTTCGTATTTCAATATAAAAATTCCTGCCAGTATGTAAAATCTAATTTTAATGTTAAGGTCAAAGTGTGTTTGTTTTTCGCAAGAAGTTATCGATACTAATTGCAAAGCAGTGAGTACAATTTTCGACTTTTTTTTTTCTAAAAATCCTCAATTTCTAATTAATGTGCATACAGAGATAAAAAACAAATTTCTTCTCATATTGCAGCCCTGAAGAAGGTAATAATCATTACCGAAAGCTTGGCGTAGCTTAAAAGCAATTTAAATCTGGCCCTAAATTAGGACCGATACCCTAATAATTAGGTTACTTGTTATATATATATATATATATATATATATATATATATATATATATATATATATATATATATATATATATATATATATATAAATTAGGTATTTTTAGTGGTTTTATTTATAGTATTGTGACAAAGTTATAAAGAAACTGTTATATAATATAAAAAAATCCAAGGTAATAGAAAAAGTGTCAAAACAATAATTTTATAATTTATATTAATATACAATACAGTGGCGTAGACAGCTTTTAGGGGCTATTTGCCACCGAAAATACAAAATAAAGCATAAAAATAAGAGACTAGATAAAAAAACTACAAGTACGTCGCTTGGCTCATAAGATTGGAAACATAATAGTTACAGAAGAAAACTTCACGAGTTAAAGGTTCAATATTCTATACAGGTAGGAAGATATTCAACCACCTACCAGAGAGTGTGAGGACTTATAAGGAATAATATTAAAACATTTAAATCTTCTCTTAAAAGCATATTACTCCAAACAGCTTATTATGGCCTTCTGGAATTTTTCAATGATGTATTGTAACACTCGATAGACTTTCTGATTCCAAGTCTCTGTTTAATGTTCTTTAAATTTAAGTGTTATGTATATTTATATTATATTAGTGCTTCTGTGGTGTGTTTTTTTATATAACTCGCTGTTTTTTTTTCTTATTGTTATCTGTATGTTCTCTAGTTTTACTTTTTTACTGCTTGTTGGTTTATATATTTCTACCTTTGACTTTGTAACAAGATTTTATCTTAAACAATAAAGCAATCTTTGACTTTGACATGTCTGAAAACAAGACAAAGCTTACAGCGGAGCGCCACTGACCAGAAAAAAAAACTCAACCAAACCTTATTCATATTTTCCCAACTTATGGAAGCTAATTTTCCAAGCCCAGAGTGAAGATGATTAAATCATAATTGTAATCAAACGATTTTTAATAAAAAATCATGATTTTTTTAGAATCTTATGACATAAACTGCCCTTTGTATTGATTAAATGTATTTATTTCTATTTATCTATTTATCAACAAACGGGTAATTAAATCTGTTTAATTTACTTATCAATACATTAACCATTTGTTTCATTAAAGATTATAGTGCATGTGTTATGCTTTTTTTGAAAGGGAGCCTCCAAAAGGATTTATGATTGGATGGTGATTCAGAAACCTCAATGAACTGATCAAGGGATTATGCATACTATAATTTGTTGCATGGTACTCGATTTTAAAAGTATCATTATTCCTCAAAACAGAAACTTTTAAATTCATCTGTTCTAGTAACTCTGGAGAATCAGTGGTATCATTAATCAGTTTGAAGACAAAGCAAATATCATTGACTTTTCTTCGATCTGCTAGGCAGCCATGTCAAAACGTGGCCCAGTGAGCATTTTTCTGCGGCCCAAATCAGTTTTGAAAACAGCCAGATAATGCGGACCGAGAACAAGTTGAAAACCGTATATGAAACAACAACGACTGGTATAATAAAATGTAGAATTGTACACGTGCAATCTATGTTTAGGAGGATAAACTACACATACTCAACCTAAAGCCAAACGTTATCTGGCTTGTTCCATGAAATTCTATCGCGGAAAAACACAGATGACGCTACACATTCTAGAAAGAACTCGAGAAATCACAATCTGTATATAAGCCGGGTTTGATTGAGCTCAGTCGTTCATTGTTTAGTCAGTTATGAGTCAGTTGCGATAGAGTTTCGAGTTGAGTTGCGCACTTATTGTTACAACACTTAACAGTACTTATTATAATTTATTTCGAATACAGTTTTTAACATGTCCCTTTCAAAACCAAGTGGAAGTAAGGGAAACTTGTAGATGAGCATCATATCTTTTCAAGAAAAGTGGGAATTAGAGTTTTTTTACTGTGAAGTGAAATAAAACATTATTTGTTTGATTTTTAATAGTACAGTCTGTGTCCCAAAATTATATAATATAAAACGTCACTATGATATTCATAAAACTATGTTTGACAAGTATACAGACATGGTCAGAAACGGAAAGGTAAATAAGTTAAAATCACGGTTGAAAGATCAGCAGCTTATGTTTACACGTCCAAAGCAAGAAAAATCTGTCCTTCAAGCGAGCTACCTACTGTCGAAGTTGATCGCGAAACACTCAAAACCATTTGTTAAAGGTAAATTTATAAAAGAGTGCCTTATAAAGGCCGCGGTAATTGTAAGTCCCAGGAGCGTGAAAGCGTTTCAAAATATATCCTTGTCCCGGAATACTGTCGCTGAAAGAGTTACTGAGTTGGCTGCCAATATAAGTGATCAGATAAAAACAAAATCAGACTCTTTCGTTGCATTTTCTATTGCCTGTGACGAAAGTACGGATGTGTGTGGTGTGGCGCAGCTCGCTGTTTTTCTTCGTGCGGTTAATACGGATATCAATGTGTATGAAGAATTAGTAGCATTGCATGATACAACTGGGAAGGATATTTTCAATGCTGTCTATGGACTTCTGCAAAAGTACAATTTATATTTGTCAAAACTGTGTTCCGTTGCAACAGACGGAGCTCCTTCAATGACTGGAGTAAAAAATGGCTTCCTTAAAATATTACAGACAAAGATCAGAGACACGGGCAGTGACAAACCAGATTTTCATCATATTCATTGTATAATCCACCAAGAAGTTTTATGCTCAAAAGTGATTAAGTTGGAAAGTGTTTTAAAGTCAGTGAAAAAAATTATAAACTTCATAAGGTCACGAGGCCTTTAATCAGCGACAGTTTTCTGCATTTTTACGTGATTTAGAAAGTGAATGCACTGGTTTACCATATTATGCAGAGTTGCGATGGCTTTCGTGTTCTATGGTACCACTGGTTTTGGAAACTCAAAGAAGAAATACGCGTTTTTATGGAAACAAAAGGAGAAGATAGCTTATTATGCGACGTAGATTTTTCATTTATGGTAGATATCACAAAACACTTGTCGGACTTAAATACGAAATTGCAAGGACCACGTCAAGTTATTACAGATATGCATGATCATGTGAAAGCTTTCAAGTGTAAGATGATTTTGTGGGAAAAACAGTTAGCAGAGGATAATCTGTCACATTTTCTGACTTGTAAGGCATATCAGGAAAGCACAAGTGTCCCATTATCATACAAATTATATTCAGAGAAAATGAGAAGCATTCTGGCAGAATTTGAAAAGCGTTTTCAGGATTTTAAGACCCAAAAAAACAATTTTTCTCTATTTACTGGTCTTTTCACTATCGATATTGATAAAGTTCTCCCTCACTTGCAAATGGAAGTAATTGAGATTCAGTGTCAGACCCATTTAAAACAAAAATTTTATAGTTTTGGTACATTCGAATTTTACAAGTTCTTGCCTGTTAAATACCATAAAATGAGAAAATTTGCCTGTAAAATCCTGTCAATGTTTGGAAGTACCTATAAGTGTGAACGACTATTGATGAAAGGAAATCTACCGCAAGATCGCGATTGACGGACGCAGTTTTAAAACTTAATTAAAGACAAAAGATATCAAATATCTGGCAAAAGAATTTAATGTTTGTAGTTTTTTGTAATGTCCTTTTTATTGGAAATTTAATAAACAGACTTGTCCTATAATAGTACTTTTTTTTCAAGATTTTCAGTAGTTCCTTTTCTTTAAGATAAGGTTTTGCGGCCCACCTAGTGGATGGTCTTCATGCTTTTGGCCCACCAGTGTGTTTGACATGGCTGTGCTAAGGTGTTAAGGTTCAAAGAAATTTTGTCAGCTTGGTATTTAAATAACAAAATTTTATCAATTTAGTTTGTACTTTTTCAATGTTGTAAATATGAAAATTATAAAAAGGTGACCAGACAATTCATACTCAAGGCATGATCTGACAGAGATAAAAACAATGTCCTCAGAGAAGGCAATGATAGGTCTCGACCCACTCTTATAATAAAACCAAACATTTTTAAAGCTCTTGAAATCATAGAATTCTAATGAGCTTTGAAGTTGATCCTTTCGTTAATGAGAATCCCTAAATCTCTTATGCTGCATATAGAGTTAAAATCATCACTCCCCACCGCTGTATGCGGTGTGAATTTTATTTTTAGTAGTATGAATTACCAATCCTTGCTCGCTGAGTACGACCCACAATCCTGCTCTGCAGCTCAACTACTACAAATCCATCTCAAGGTGGCCAACAGATTGAGGTACACGGACATATCAAAACCAAGGTAAGGGTGGGCTTCAATTTCGCTATGAGTAGCTCATGATCTACTCTGTCGAACACCCTGGAAAATAGCATCTTTTTAATAATCTCTTATATTTATAAAATTTACTAAAATAAATATACTCTCAAACAGAACAATTAACTATTACATTTTTTAAAGAGAAATGCTCATTTAAAGACTTTTCCTAATATCAGAACGAACAAATCCGTATGTAGAAAACGTTCTTTTCAAGTCAGAGGAAGACGCACAGGCACGTGTAATGGGAACAGTTATGTGTAGTACGTTATTGATTATTGGAATGGCTTCTTGAGATCTCCACCACTGTAGCATAAAATTGCGTTTACATTTTGTAATACTTTGTTAGAAAACATGGTTTTCGAAAAGGGGTCTTCTAACTTGATTATCACTGGTAATAATCCTGTGTTTGGGAAATGTTTACTACCAGTATTTAAAGCAGCGTTTTTTTCTTCGCTTCGCTTATTCATTTTTATTTCTGATTGGATCAAATATGCCAAAAAGTGAAAAGTGTTTGAGAAATGTTTACTACCAATATTTAAAGCAGCGTTTTTTTCTTCGTTTGATAGAGGGTATTCATTTTTATTTCTGATTGGGTCAAATATTTGAGTCTTTGAAACACTACATTACGAGTATGCAACATGGTTTTTATCGCGGTCGCTCAACTACTACAAATCTTTTGATGTTCCAAAATTACTTAATTACATCTGTCGAAGCTGGCCAACAGATTGATGCTGTTTATACGGACATATCCAAGGCTTTTGATAGTGTTTGTCATCAGCTTTTATTATTAAAATTGCAGCAAATTGGTCTTTCTGGAAGTTATTTGGAGTGGATCAGATCTTATTTGTTTAATCGTCGACAACAGGTCAACATTTGTGGTTCAGTTTCTAGGGAGGTTATTGTGACATCGGGTGTCCCACAGGGTTCACATATTGGTCCAGTGCTCTTGCTTTAGAGCGTCCAAATGTCTTTTGTATGCAGACGATTTAAAATTTTTTGCTCCCGTTTACACTGACTCAAATGCACTGCAATCTGACATTGGAAGGCTCGTCAACTGGTGCAGCACTAATTATCTCCATCTTAACATATCCAAGTGTAAAGTGCTCCGTTTTCATAAACGCATTAATCCTGTTCTCTCCTCCTACTTCATAAATGATGTAACACTAGAGGTTGTTAGTTCTTACACTGACCTAGGTGTTATTTTTGATGACAAACTAACATTTAATCTGCATATTGACAGCATTGTACTCAAGGGTTTTAGATTGTTGGGCTTTATAAAAAGGAATACAAGGCATGTGACGGACACCAAAGCAATTGTCTGTCTGTATTACTCACTGGTACGGAGTGTTTTGGAGTATTGTTCAACAATATGGAGTCCATCATACCAGTGCCATAACGATAGAGTTGAAAAAGTACAAAATAGATTTGCGAAATACCTCTTATATAAATTTAATTTTCCTTATCAGGATCTATCGTATAACACTAGAGCTCTTCTATGCGGCCTTCAAACCCTTGAGTTTCGGAGACGTAAGGCACTTCTTGTTTTTCTACACAAGCTAATAAATGGAGACATTGATTGTGAAATATTGTTGGGGTCGGTCTCATTTTTGGTACCTATTAGGAGAACAAGACAACCTCAGCTATTCTTTGAAAGATACCACCGTACAAATTATGGGTCTGGCGAATTATTGACCGACTAGTGTGTAATTACAATCGCCATTTCGCAGAATATGACATCTTTAGACTTAGCACTTTGCAGCTAAAAAGGCAGCTAAATGGATTGCTTTTGTGAGGTTTTTTACACTTCGTATTCATATGGATTTATGTATTCCTTTGTAATTTTTTTTTGTCTGTAAATGTGTATTTGTGTATCAATTTTTTTTCTCTATTTTAAATGTTTGATGTAGTCACTGTTTTTATTTGGTCTCTCGATTTTGACTTTTTTATTTTGACCTTGTTTACGAATCCGTACTATTTAGAATGTTTAGCATTCTGTAGTGTACGTTTCAGAAGGACCACTTGTCCGATGCGTGCATCGGCTACGTCCTACGTCCTTCCATTAAACAATATGCCAAAAAGTGAAAAGTAGTTAAAGCTTAATTATATCTTGTTTTGAAGAGCTGATATTGATGTATATTTGTGTCCTTATGTTCGACATTATCAAAAGCCAATAGGTTTTTTCCCTGCTTCAACTCATAGAGTAAGAATTAAAGTAGAGATCACAAGTCATTCATAAATCACATTAGGGGTATGCGGCCAACATAGTTCCCCTATTTTTCACATTCTATCGACCAATGTTTACGATAAAACGAGAAGTGGGTATGGCCCATGCCCAAGCCGTGTGAGGTTTCACTTCCCGCATAAGGAAATATCATTAATCGTGAAAAAATTATCGTTCCGGGTTTTTACAGATCCTCATGTTTTTCCATTACTATCGGTCGGTCTGTTCCGGTATAGCTAAAAAATCCACTTACTCGATTAACTTTAATTTTCCACAAAAATTACGTCTGATATAAAAAAACTGGTAAAATATTGATATGAATTCAATATGGCGAAACAAAATGACGACCTGTTAAAATATTTGATGTATGAAAATGGAGAAAGGGGCAATGCTTCATTATCGTTCGCAAAAAGAAGGATTCTTACCTATTCCTTAATGAGGCAAATAGGTATTTTTACAAACTTCAAAGAAATAATTGTTCTCTACTTCACTATCTAAAATCAAAGCGTTAAGTTAGGTAAGCTTAAAAGGAAATTAGTTGTTTATATATTATTAACTTTAGTTTTTAGTTATGTTTGCCTTATGTCACTATCATTTTGTAATTGTGACATTTAGAAAAATTATTTGTTCAGTTGTTGAAAAAGTCATCTTAAACCTGTAACTGTCAAGTTAGACCTTGTCTAAAGAACCTCTTTAGTGAATACGGGTGTTAGAGTTTTAAACTAAAATCAATGCGCTTAACTCGCTTTTATTGGCTTCATATTCGTCTGATTGTATGTTTGTATGTCTGGTTCAAATCTTGTAATGGATTTTTCAGCACTTCCATTACCGATTATTTTCAAATTTGAAATGCATACACTTTCGAATATAAAAAATCCGAATTTTTTTAGTCAACGTTTAGAAATCCAAAATGGCGGCGCCAATACGGCCGACGAATTTTGTTACTTGTGAAGCCAAAACAGAAAATCAGTGCCTAGGAAAATCTAAAAGTGTCAGCATTTAAAAATTCAAAATAGCGGTGTCAAAATAACAATGTCAACAGGTCGGACGGATGATTTTAACATTTGTGGGGATTATTTAAGAATGCACAACATCAAAATGGTGGCGCCAATATAGCGAACGAATTTTGTCATTTGTACAGATTCGACTGAAATATCAGTATCTAGAAGTATTTAAGAATAAAGGTTATGAAATTTTAGTCAATATTTGAGAATTAAAAATGGCGGCACCACCATAACAGACTAATTTTAAAATTTTTACGGATTTGATTAAAATTCGGCATTTAGGGGTATCTATCATGAATTTTTGTCAACATTTTAAAAATTTCAGATTGTAATCCAACATGGCGGCGGAATTTTAACATTTGTGTAGATTTGGCTGAAAGAAAGTAGAAATCTGGGGGTATTTGAAAATACATATCATACATTTTTAGTAAATATTTAAAAAATGAGAGTAGGAATGCCTAGAATGCGAGCGAATTTTAATATTTATACAAATTTGATTAAAAATCGATATTAAGTGAGCAATTCATAAATTTTTAGTAATAAATATTTAAAATGGGGATGTCATCAATCAATCAATCAATCCGATAAGTACTTTTTTCAGATATTTTAAAACATTTAATTAGGCCACCATTTTGTTCCCCCATTTTGAACTTGTCTCAACATTGTTACCAGTTCATCCCTATATAATATTTGATTTTTGAGCAAAATTTGAACATAATCGATGTACCTAGTAGTTTTCTGCATTGACACACAATATTTTATTAGGCCGCCATTTTGGATTTGTAGTAAAACTTATCAGTTGATGGTCATGTCAAACCTAATTTTTCTGCAAAATTTGGATAAAATGAATAAGCAGTTTCTTTGTAATATTTTTTTTTAGATTTCAATAAACCGCCATTTTGTTCAGACATATTGGATTTTTACCAAAATGTTACCACGTCATCATCATATGACCTTTAATTTTTAACCAAAACTTGAAGTAAATAGGACAAGCAGTTCTTGAGCTTTGTCACGGACAGACTAACCGACGGAACTGATAAAACATGTTTTTTTTGTAACTAGAATACTTTCCTCTTGCGAGGAAGGTAAAAAAAAGCGAGCGCTATTAGATTCGAATAGAATAGCCAATTGTCATATTGTTTTTCCATGTTAATAGGTAAAATTTAAAAAATAAAAGATTTTTTTTAAATTTCAATATCCTAAATCTTAAATTCTAACCAGTTTAGAACATGTTTACGAACACATTTTTACTTTTAATACCCAAAGAATCACCATTTAAATTCCTTTACCTGACAACGCTTATATAAAAAATTGGGCCAACTCAAGTGAAAAGTAAAAAAAGGCGCGAAATCATCCGAAACTTTATGATTTCCCCAGATGTGATCCAAAATCTAGTGATTTTCGAAATCGCAGTACGTTTTTTGAGCGTGAGACGCCCTTCGACTATTTTAATATAGTATAGGTATATTCTATAATTATTTCAATTCTCTGATGGGAAAAACTATTGTAATCGGCAAAAAAATCACCCCAGAGTCTTTTTTGTATCATTTTGCTTCTGAAGATTCTCACATGACCCCCGACGAAATAAGCGTTCTATTATACTGAACCGGATTGGTCAATACGTCATGTGACCCAAAATAAGTGAATAAGGTATCTTCCATTAGACATGTCTCCTGGAAAAAGAAATCTTGCTGTTTACTTAGTGATTAAAAGAAAATTCGAAACTTAAGCAGCCATTTTTTTACAAACTAACATTGTCGCACCATAGTTAGGTCAACTAAAGCTCCTAGTTTCGCAATGTCCAAGATAAAGTATATAAAACTTATTTATCAAATATTTAAAAAATTAATGTTCTTCTAATGTCACCGCACTTTTAGAACGCTGCTTCTTGAAGTAAGGCTAATACATTCAAACACATGCAGTAGTGACGCTAAAACATATTTTTTAGCAAATTAATTTCTTTAATGTTAAAATTTATTGTAGTTCCACGACCCGCTATTGGTTTTTAAGCCACGCCGGTCACGTTACCCTGTAACAATGTTTACTGTAGACTATTATACTTTTTTACTATGAGGATCTCTTGTCAATGAAAGTGGGATGGTCTAATACGTGGAGTTGTCGATCGGGTTTGCCATAGCTAACTAAAACTCTTGTTACTGGTGAAATCTGATCTGAGACTTTGGGTATTTTAGTTTGTATTTTACTATTTTGCAATAAAAGTAATTTCTTTATACTGCTTAGAAACTAATACTGGAAATACATTACTATTATTTGCATGAAAATTTTATTGCATCATGTTTAAACATATTCACCGTAATATAAATTGATATAAACATTGGTGTTCTTGGCTAGGCAGTGGCTAAATATGTAAACAATGAACTCTATTTTTATTCTTCCTCTAAGCTTCAACTGCCTTAGACAACGAGAGGCATCTTTTTGCTGAACCATTATCCATTGAGATAGAAATTGTTTAAAGAAGTTTTAAAAATCTTCAGTTATTCGTTTGATATGAATATTCCATACTTTTTGAAAAATCACTTAATCAATGTCATCCTTCACTGATATAAGTTAATAAGCTTCTTTTCTCCTTTTTGTTTGTACTAGATCTTACATTTCTTACTTATAAATCCTTGGAATGCAAATTCGGTATATGAGCAGAACACCTGAATCTAAAATGGGATAATCCAGTGCTTCCACAATCGCACTGTTCGTATTTACTGCATATTCATCTTTACACTTTTTTATTAAACCTATGGCTATATCTATCAGGTATTTAGCCATTGAGATGAACGGTAGTATCAACACTTTCTAGAAGAACACTACTTCTATCTTCCATTGTCAAAGCTGGAGATATTATAGGACTTTATGAATATTGGACCCATCATCAATAGACATACAAAGGGACTGACCAGATAATTTCTTGAAGGATTTGGTTTTTTCTTCAAATATTTCGTTTAACAGGGTTGACAAGAAATGAATTCTTGAAGGTGGTTTGTAGCCTGATCTTAGCATTTCAATAGTTGACCTGAAACTGCAATTTGTGGTAAAAATTGCTTTTGCTTGTCTAGTTATTTCTTCTTATCTTGATATGTTCTTACAATAAAGGAGGACGAGGAGGTTAAATTACTGCTAGCTAGGCCTCCTAAATATCCGCCGGCGTTATAGTTATCGCATGTTTGTGTTTTTACTGACTGGGAACCCTGGGAAGTTGTTTTTTCATCATCTAAATTAACTGATTTTTATTTTTTTTTCTATCGACTAGTCCCTGCATTTCTTTATTAATTTTTTTACATTATGCGCGACATCCAAGTTTGCCCGTACTTTTAATTTGACAAAATGTTGCCAAATACTGTCTCCTCTCTCTCTCTCTCTCTCTCTCATAATTAAATTTACGGGGGGCAAAATGTTAAATGACAAGCAGGTTTCCGGTCGCTTGCTAATATCCAGCACGACAGACCGTTCGCGTTTTGCAAGTTTTTGCTAGTTTTAACAGGGTAGCAGGCGGGCTTTCGGATATTTTCAACCCAATTCCTAATCGTGTTTTTATTGTTTTAAATTACATTTGAAAAAAAAAGCGTGGCCCTCCATACTTGCGTTCCTGGGAATCCCTTTAGACCCCATAGAATAAGTAAAGACTCCTGTACCTGGTAAAGAAACTGTCTAAAACAGCCATGTCAAACTCAAAGTCACTGGTGGGCCAAAAGCATGAAGACCATCGACTAGGTGGGCCACAAAACCTTATCTTAAAGAAGACAAACTGCTGAAAATCTTGAGAAAAAGTACTATTATAGGACAAGTCTATTTATTAAATTTCCAACAAAAAAGGACATTACAAAAAACTACAAACATTAAATTCTTTTGCCAGATATTTGACATCTTTTGTCTTTATTTAAGTTGTCTATTTGTGGCGCGAATTTATCGGCGGAAATAACTTTTAAAACTGCGTCCAAGTATGCGTCCGTCAATCGCGATCTTGCGGGAGATTTCTTTCGTTTCATCAAAGAAAATAGTTCTTCACACTTATAGGTACTTCCAAACATTGACAGGATTTTACAGGCAAATTTTCTCATTTCTTGGTATTGAAATTAAATGTTTAAATGGGTCTGACACTGAATCTCAATTGCTTCCATTTGCAAGTGAAGGGGAACTTTATCAATATCGATAGTGAAAAGACCAGTAAATAGAGAAAAATTGTTTTCTTGGGTCTAAAAATCCTGAAACGCTTCTCAAATTCTGCCAGAAGGCATGTATGATATTGGGACACTTGTGCTTTCCTGATATGCCTTACATGTCAGAAAATGTGACAGATTATCCTCTGCTAACTGTTTTTCCCACATCATCCTACACTTGAAAGCTTTCACATGATCACGCATATCTGTAATAACTTGACGTGGTCCATGCAATTTCGTATTTAAGTCCGACAAGTGTTTTGTGATATTTACCATAAATGAAAGATCTTGTAGAAAAGGTACATCGCATAATAAGCTGACATCTTCTCCTTTTGTTTCCATGAAAACGCGTATTTCTTCTTTTAGTACCATAGAACACGAAAGCCATCGCACCTCTGCATAATATGGTAAACCAGTGTACTCACTTTCTAAATTACGTAAAAATGCAGAAAACTGTCGCTGATTAAGGCCACGTGACCTTATGAAGTTTATAATTTTTTTCACTGACTTTAAAACACTTTCCAACTTGATCACATAAGACTTCTTGGTGGATTATACAATGAATATTATGAAAATCTGGTTTGTTCACTGCCCTTTTCTCTGATCTTTGTCTGTAATATTTTAACGAAGCCTTTTTTACTCCAGTCATTGAAGGAGCTCCGTCTGTTGCAACGGAACACAGTTTTGACAAATCTAAATTGTACTTTTGCAGAAGTCCATAAACAGCATTGAAAATATCCTTCCCAGTTGTTGTATCATGAAATGGTACTAATTTCAGTAATTCTTCATACACATTGATATCTGTATCAACCGCACGAAGAAAAACAGCGAGTTGCGCCACACCACACACATCCGTACTTTGGTCGCAGGCAATAGAAAATGCAATGAAAGAGCCTGATTTTGTTTTTATCTGATTACTTATATTGGCAGCCAACTCAGTAACTCTTTCAGCGACAGTATTCCGGGACAAGGATATATTTTGAAATGCCTTCATGCTCCCGGGACTTACAATTTCCGCGGCCTTTACAAGGCATTCTTTTATAAATTCACCTTCAACAAATGGTTTTGAGTGTTATGCGATCAACTCCCACAGTACGTAGCTCGCTTGAAGGACAGATTCATTTTCTTGCTTTGGACGTGTAAACATAAGCTGCTGCTCTTTCAACCGTGATATTAACTTATTTAACTTTTCGTTTCTGACCATGCCTGTATACTTGTCAAACATAGTTTTATGAATATCAGTGACGTTTTATATTATATAATTTTGGGACACCGACTGTACTATTACAAATCAAACAAATAATTTTTTCTTTCACTTCACAGCAAAAAAACTCTAATTTCCACTTTTCTTGAAAGATATGATGCTCATCTACAAGTTTTCCTCTTACTGCCACTTGGTTTTGAAAGAGACACGTTAAAAACTGTATCCAAAATAAATTATAATAAGTAATGTTAAGTGTTGTAACAATAAGTGCGCAACTCAACTCGAAAATCTAGCGCAACTGACTCATAACTGACTAAACACTGAACGACTGAACTCAATCGAACACGGCTTATATACGGATTGTGATTTCTCGAGTTCTTTCCAGAATGGTCAGATAGCGTCATCTGTGCTTTGCGGGATAAAATTTTATGGAACAAGCCAGATAACGTTTGGCTTTAGGTTGAGTATGCGTAGTTCATCCTTCTAAACATAGATGGCACTATGTACAATTGTACGTTTTATTATACTAATCGTTGTTGCAGCGGCGTGCGCTTAAAAAAACGGTTTTCAACTTGTTCGCGGGCCGCATTATCTGGCTGTTTTCAAAACTGATTTGGGCCGCAGAAAAATGCTCACTGGGCCGCATGCTTGACATGGCTGGTCTAAAACAGCTGTTGCTATCACTCAAAAATTGGGTATTATTTTTATTACCATTCAGGGATCAGTGTTAGGACTCGTGTTGTTCCTGTTATATGTTAACGATTTAACTTTTTTAAATATTCAAGGTAAATTCACGCTGTTCTCTGATGATCCACAATTCTTTGGCGTGGCTAGAGTGAGAGCTTACACGGGGTGATGTCTAGTAATATTATTAAGGTAAAAACTTGATGCAATTCTAATTCACTTTGTTTTGATGTTAAAAAGACAAACATCTTGGCATTTAAATTTGCAATGGATCGTCTTATATTAGCTAAGCTGGGCCGCTGCAAAAATGTTCTATTTTTCTATGGTAGACTCTCAGTTGAGTTATGATGCGGCAATCTGGGGCTTAAGTGCTGAATATTTACTGAACTCAGTGTTCGTATTGCAGAAGAGGGCAGTTCGGTACCTGAACAAGGCTCAACCGCGAGATCATTGTAAACCGTTATTCATCTCATCCAGGATTTTGACTTTGCTGTCTATTTATTCTTGAAACAGTGTGTCTTATTCACAAGAGACGTCACCAATACACCAATTGTAGTGTAGTATCTCAATATCGCACTCGACAATCCAATAACTTTCCATTGTCCATCCCCAGGCTTACTTCAGCCAAAAACTTTATCATCTATGCAAGTGTTAAAGTATATAACCACCTACCCTTATCTTTTCTAAACAAACATGACCTGAAAAAGTTTAGAAAGAAATTAACGATCCAACTGAAACAAAGAGCCTATTATAGTTTATTGGAATGCTATTCAGATCGTTTATGATGTATTCTAGTCATCAGAATACTTATTTGCATGTTTTAATTTATATGTATATACATATTTTAATATTTTTAACTTCTATAAATATTTGTCAATTTGTAATATATGCCTGTTTCTTTTTTACTAGTTGGACATTATATATATATATATATATATATATATATATATATATATATATATATATATATATATATGTGTTTTATGTACATCCGGGTGTGTATATATATATATATATATATATAATGTGTTTTCATTCCGGGTGTACATCCGTTCACTACTGTCGTTCTGAAAAGAACAGTTTTGCTGACGTTTCGTCAAAATCACATTTGGCATTTTCGAAGCTTGTTTTCTCGCGTCCGAATAGAGACTGAGACTTGAGTCTATATATATATGCATTGTTTTATAACTGCTACCGTTTTTGTATTTTTATTTTGTTTTACCCTTTAATCTATTAACGATATCTGTTTGGTTAGGCATTTATATTTTTGCATGTGAAATTTAATTTAAATTGGCAAATGGTGATTTTTTATATACTACTAAATTACGGCATCCGACCATTTTTATACCTAAAATAGTTTATTTTCAGCTTTGTCAATAAGATTATACCTATCCTAGACAATAAAGCATATTTTGACTTTGACATTCTGTTACAACTTTGTTTACTATATATATTTATATATATATATATATATATATATATATATATATATATAAAGTATATACGATGGGATCATTTTAGAGTTTTATAATTTTTGGACAGCCTGTATAACTAAGTTAAAATTCAACAGTTTCAAGAGAAACAAAACTTTTTATGAAAAGGAAGGTTTCTCCTAAAATGCAATATAATAACGTTTACAAGTATAGTTACGTCCACCTGGGGATATATTGTACATGAAAGGCGTAATGGTCGTGATATAGGGCCTCTGGTTCAGTGTTTTTTATATTTTTAACTTTAAATAGCTTCTATCCCTTTGAAGAAATTTAAAATTTTAATTTTACATTGTAATTATTGTAACATTTATTATTTTGACATAAATAAACTATTAAATATTGAGTTGTCTTGGTCTAGTGGACAAGATAGTCAAAATACCCTTATTATATATATATATATATATATATATATATATATATATATATATATATATATATATATAATTAAAAGTTTTTGATGATGCCATTTAGATAAAAATTTCAATTTTGGGATTAAGGTAAGGTCAAGGGGTACTTCTTTTTTGAAGTATTTTCAACTTCCTGTCACTTCCGGTTTAACCGGAAGTTGGTATCAACTTGCTTATTTTAAATGGAACACCCTGTATTTTATGGTATTTTCGGATTCTACAGGGAATTCTAATGCCATTTTATGTAGCATGTCCTATACCTAGGTTTAAGCGTTCTTAAGATATTTAACCTTGAACCGAAAATGAGCCTTCGGGGTACCAAATTTTAAAATTTCATATTTTTGTAAGTTTTTAAGATATAATCTTCATATTTTGCAGACGATCGGTAAATAATCTTAGGTTTCTATTTTTTTTATTGAATTTGTCTATTTTTATACAGGGTGTCCTAAATTCAGCAGCAAACATTCACATTTTCAAAGCCGCTAAAGTCCGTTTTTTTTAAATGGGACACCCTATAACTTTATGCACTATCAAATGTAGAATTTCATTTTCTATCGAACTGTATTAAGGTTCCCTATACCTATTAGTAACCATTTTCGAAATAATTGGGTTTTATAAAAATATCGTATGTATTTGCTTAAATGTTTACATGTTCCAATGGTGAGCCATGGAAAAACAATTGAGATCCAATATCCAATATGATAGATGATTAGTATGCGTTATTTATTGAAAGCTGTCAGTGATAAACTAAATCTTCTAAATCGAAATGGAAGAATAATCAAACGCTGATATTCTCAATCTATTTTATATTCATGGAGAATGTTATAAAATTTTGGAGAGAACGTGTCGTGTGTTTAATGAACGCCACCCTGATTTGCCGCCAATGAACAAGTCAAAATTCAAGAGGATTGAAACGAACTTTTTGCGTTTTGGCAAGGTTAAAGTTACAAAAAATGTTCCAAAACCAGTGACAAATGCCGAGGATAACGTAATAAACACATTAGCTTATTTCCACGCAAACCCGCAAAGTTCAATACCGTCTGCAGAAAACGATTTGGGAATTTCTTCTTCATCTGTCCAAAGAATCTTGAGCGAACATCATATGCACCCTTATTCCTTCCAAAACGTGCAAGCCTTGAGATCTGGTGATGCCGTCCGACGAGTAGAATTTTGCGAATTCAAGTTTTTGAAAATTCAAGAGGACCCTCAATTCCTTTCAAACATATTTTGGACCGATGAAGCGAAATTTTCTAGAGAAGGAATAACAAATAGAAGAAACGAACATTTCTGGGCAGCAGAAAATCCGCACGCTTTACGCGAAACGCGTTCTCAAGAGAGGTTTAGCCTCAATGTTTTCGGTATAGTATTAAATGATCAGGTGCGGTACTGTATTTATGAAAACAATTTAAACAGTGATAAGTATTTGGAAATTCTACGAGGGACGGTTTCTGAATTTATAGAAGAAATTCCTACCTTAGTACAAAGAAGAATTGAAATATGTCTTCAAATGAACGGACAGCATATAGAACATTTGTTATAATTCAATTTTATTATTTTATTTATTTATTGTTGATTGTTAGATTGCTATAATTTTTAAGTTCACTAAAACAAGTTTAGAACAGTCTCGAAGTTAGTAGATATGGTTAAAAATAATGTAAACAATTTTCCTCAAATTTCTCTTGTTCATTGGCGATAAATGAGGATGTTTTTCATTAAAAACCTGGCACGTTCTCTCCAATATTTTGTAACATTCTCCGCGAATATAAAATAAATTGAGAATATCAGCTTTTGAGTGTTATTTTATTTTAATTTAAAAGTTTCAAATCAGCTGTCATGTTGAATAGAAAAGCACAACAATTGTTTTTCCATGGCTTACTACGGGAAGGTGTAAGCATTTAGCAAATACATATGATAGTTGAATTTAGAAACCTGATTATTTCGAAAATGGTTACGAATAGGTATAGGGAACCTTAATACGGTTCGATAGAAAACTAAATTCTACATTTGATAGTGCATAAAGTTATAGGGTGTCCCATTTAAAAAAACGGACTTTAGCGGCTTTGAAAATTTGAATGTTTGCCGCTGAATTTAGGGCACCCTGTATAAAAATAGAAAAATTCAATAAAAAAATAGAAACCTAAGATTGTTTACCGATCGTCTGCAAAATATGAAGATTATATCTTCAAAATTTACAAAAATATGAGATTTTAAAATTTGGTAGGGCTCATTTTTGGTTCAAGGTCAAGTATCTTAAGAACGCTTGAACTTAGGTATAGGACATGCTACATAAAATAGCATTAAAATTCTCCACAGAATCCAAAAATATCATAAAATACAGGATGTTCCATTTAAAATAAGCAAGTTGATACCGACTTCCGGTTAAACCGAAGGAAGTTGAAAATATTTCAAAAAAGAAATACCCCTTGACCTTACCTTAATCCCAAAATTTGAAATTTTTATCTAAATGGCATCATCAAAAACTTTTAATGAACGGGTTGCGTGAATAACCCTGTATATATATATTGTTTTTCAGGGAAGCACCCCCAGATAATGCAATTGTGAAACCATGGAAAGCTTTCAATAAACATCGTAACAAAAAGAAGAAGGAAAAACTTCGAAGAGTATATGCCCATTTAGATCAGCATTAACACATAACTGTTTAAAGTGTAAATAGAGAACTTGACGTTTCAAAATATATGTGAAGGCATTTCTATTAATTCTGTCTAGCTATAAAAATATTATAAATAAGCTTAAAAGGAGACATTTTATTTAAATAGAGCTAGAATTTTATACAGTAATATACACAAAAGATATAAGAATAGTTCAATATAAGATTATTGGTCAGAGCAGACAAAATTAATTTACTTTAATATTTTTATTGATACTGTTTTTGGCTAGAATTTTTACTTACTAATTTAAGGTTTATTGTCAGTGCTCACATAAATTAAAAAAAATATTTTAAAGACACATTTGCATGCATTATTACTTTGGACTAGCGATGTGCAAGTATTTGTTATCTGATAGAAAAGAATGGATACTTTCTGCAGATAGAAGTATCTAATACTACTTTTATAAGAGTTTGGATTCAACAGATACCTTACATTTTGTATACTACTAACTACGAAAATAAAATTCCTTAACGGGGCGTTTTTTTTTAGATAGTGAGGATTTTTTTTTTGTAAGGGAATATGTTGTTGGAAATTCATATATATAAAGATGAAGAGGACCTCTTCATTTTTTTGTGTATCGATTATTAAGTAATTGATACAAAATATCCAAGTTGCACATCAGTAGGTACTTTTGATAAGTCAATAAAATAGTAACTTTGTCTTGAAATATACAGAGTGCAAATTAATATATGTTCAAAATTTGGAAGCTGATTTAACTCATTAAGAAAGTCATATAAACAGGGATCTGTTAACGCTTCGTTTTGGAGGGTGTTAAAATGTTAATATGAAATTTAAATTAAATTCCTTAAAAACCGTCACAACTTGGACAAAATAACACCTTACAGATTTTTTAAAAACTTATTTAGTTGTGTTATTGAAATTAGTCGTAGCATAACGTTTACCAGATTTGATTTAACAATCTCTAGAAATGTACAAGGTACATTAAAAAATCTGTTAATTTTCTTTACCCGAAATCACTCTCGTTATGAATCTTTTCTTTTATCAGGAATAGTGAAGTGTGACCCAATTTAGTTCCACACATAATCATTTAGTAACAATATGTTCTGTCATTTTAAACATTTTTATTGGGCGCCATTTTGTTCTACCATATCGGATTTGTACCATTTTACCTGTTTCTAGCTATGCCACATTTGATTTTAGGGTTTAATATAAAATAAAACTCAATTAAATAAGGAATTTTTTTTACATTGTTTATATCCGTTTTAATTAGGGTGCCATTTCGTTCCGCAATTTTAAATTCGTACCATAATTTAACCAGTTTATTTCTATATTACTCTTAATGCTTGCACAAAATTTGAAATTAACCGAATAGGTAGTTTTTTCAGGTTGTTTTTTAAATATTTTAATAGGCCTCTATGTTGTTTTAGATAATATTCCTATGTAACCCTTAACTTTTGTGCAAAATTGGCCGTCATTTTTGTTCCGTCATATTCTATTTTTACGAAAATGTTACCAGGTCATCCCCGTATGAAAGACCAACAGATTTGAGAAAACATGTTTTTTTTTGCATATAAGGACGCTAAAACGTAAAGATATGTAAAACCTGGGAAGGGGATTTTTTCTACTTATAAACATTTTTATTTGGCCGCCTTTTTAAAAAGGGTGCTAAGAATGAATTAACCAATTACAGACCCATATCTCTGATTCCTGTATTGGCAAAGGTGTACGAGTGTATTTTAAGACCAGCTTTACCATTACTTCGAGGCCAAGAACATTCTGGTGGGGTGTCAGTTTGGCTTTAGGGTCAAAAGCTCCACCACCAAGGCTATAGCAGATATGTTGGAATGCTTGGTGGATGTCTTCGAGAGGGGGCAATATGCAAGTGCAGTATTTTGTGACCTCTCTAAGGCGTTCGACTGTGTGCAACATGACATACTGTTGGACAAGCTTCGGTACTATGGGGTGGAGGAGAACAGCATCCGTTTACTGGCTAGCTACCTAAGGGGCAGAAGACAACGAACCCTCTACAAGACCCAGTTTTCTGACTGGACTGAGGTCAAGCATGGTGTCTCCCAGGGTTCCGTATTGGGACCATTCCTGTTCCTTATTTACATTAACCTCCAATTTGCAGCACCAGATGCAAAATTATGGCTATTTGCCGATGACACCACACTGGCAAGAAGTAGTGTTGATTTACAAAGTGCGCTGGGTTCTGCACAGCAGGATGTAGGAAGACTTGGTGATTGTTTTGTGGCAAATCGGCTCTCACTCAATGAGAACAAGACTGTGAATATGGTGTTTGCACTACGTGAAATCGGTGAGGACAATCCTGACATGGCAGGGTTTTTGGGGGTGTACTTGAACCCTGCATTGACCTTTGAGAAGCATGTTGACAACGTAGCAGGTAAACTCTCCAAGGCAATATACCTGTTGCGCAATCTGGAGAGAATACTACCCTCTTCAGGTGTGCTCCAGGCATTTCATTCATTGTTTCAGGCAGGCGCTACTTATGCCATACTAACATGGGGGCATTCTGGTCATTTAAAGAGGGTCTTTGCTCTTCAACGTAGGGCCATCCGGGTTGTTGCTGGAAAGGGCTACAGGGAGGATGTCAGGGATTCTTTTGTTGAACTAAAAGTCTTAACAATTCCATCGCGTTATATATACGAGTGTCTTTTGTATGCGCACAATAACCACAATCGCTATAATTTAAATAATTTATATCATAACTATAACACAAGGCAGGGAGATGACATACGACTGGGTTTTCTAAGATTAAGTAGGACTCGCTTCTCTGTAAATTATTACAGTCCTTTATTTTACAACAAGCTGCCAACCCGAATAAAGGCGCTGTCTGTTCTAGGTTATAGTGTTCAAGTAAAGAATATATTGTTTTAACATGTATTATCTGTTATTTCTGTATGTGAAATGTAATTTAAGTGCTAGTGTTTATCATTAATTTTAAGTTTTCTTTTATATGACGTGAGGAATGATATTGTATCAATTTACTTGTAATATATTGAATTGAATTGAAATGAATTCATATCAGAATTTTACCAGTTCATCTCTATATCACATTAATTCTTGCTCAAAACTTAAATTCAACACATTAAGTAATTTTTTCGGGCTGATTTTTTTTCAAATATTTTATTAAGCCGCCATTTTCTTTCACCATCTTGGATCCATACGAAAATTTTACGAGGGGATTCCTTCGTATTGCATTGTGTGCAAATTTTTTAGGTGTTTAGTGATAATTTTTTTAAAATTTCACTAGGCCGCCATTTTGTTAAGCCATATTGGATTTTTACCAAAATGTTGCCAGGTCATTCCTACGCCACATACAGACAGACTGACTCATATGGGAGTGATTTTTTCACGATTACAATACTTCCCTTGTATGAGGAAATAAATCTAAAAACATATTAACATTTTAACACAATTTATTTTGAAAACGGAGAGAGAAGTAATGTAAAAAACATATTTTCTCAATTCCATCGGGCTGCTTGTCTGTTTGTAGCAAAATTTGTAGTCGGCAGGTTAGGTATTTTTTACCTTTTTTGGCGGAACAAAATGGCGGCTTAGTAAAATGTAAAAAAATATTAAAAAATTACTTATTCAATTTAGTACAATTTGGCATAAAAATCAATGTAAAATAAGAATGAACTGGTAAAATTTTGGTACGAATGGTAAAAACCAATTTATAAAGGAAATATGCATAACGAGGAAAGTTCCAGTATTTTTTATTTTAAAAGATAAATCATCTTCCAGAATTTTAACCATAAATTAATTTTAACCCTTGTATAACTTAAAAAATCTCAAAGCAAGTATCAGTTGGTGCGTTTTCAACAGTGTACAGGGTGGTCGAAATTGGTCTGTTTTAACAGAGAAAACCTATTTCCTGACTAGATAGAGCAAAACTGACTTAGGTGTCATGGGCTCGATTTCTGAGAAATGTTTAATGGCAAAAACCGCCTGCCGATATTTTCACTGCCAACTGAGATATAGGGCGTTTTTCAATTTTCGGCCATTTTGAAAATTGTCCATAACTTTTTTATTTTGCGGAATATTAACATTCTGCACAGACATTCTAAAGGCACTTTTTTATGTGCAATCCAGTGGCATACTCAGATTTTTTCTATAGTTGTCCGTTTTATCATAAATAGGCAAAACTTTTTTTTTCAAATGGAAATCATAGCTGGCTATAAATTATAAAAAATGCTCGCGTTTAGCCCTTTTCAGTGATATAAAGTTGTAGGTACTTATTTTCAAAAATAACGAAAATATTAGGTGTTTTTGGTTTACATCGAAGTAGGCTTTGATTTGTGATGACAATATCTCAATTATGTATTGTTAAGATTTATAGTTTGTTAGCAACTTAAACACAACTTTAAATAACACTAGCTAACGTTATTTTAATTATTTATTATTAATGTTTTTTATTTTTTTTTGTTTACATAGCAAAGTTGAACAAAATTAACAAACTAAACTACTATTTACAGCTACAAGTGAAAATAAAAAATAATTATGAAAATCTAGGTATTTAGTTAGATAGGTTTCTGATAAATATATTTAGAGAAGTTGTTCAAATTGAGCCCCTCCCTGTTGAATACAAACTAAGCATCTTTTGCGTACCGAGTTGCAACTATTTATTAGTTCAACTGGGCTAATAGATGCAAAAGCTTGCCTAGTGGCCTCTTGCAATTCTTCTTTTGTGTGAAAGGTTCTTCCTTTAAATATCAAGTCCTTCAATCTTCCCCACAAAAAAAAATCTAAGGGAGTTAAGTCACAGGACCTAGCAGGCCAAGGTATGGGGCCCCACGTACCAATCCAATTTTCTCGAAATTCGAAGTTTAAAAGATCAGTTGTGATCCTTGCATTGTGCGGGGGACAACCATCTTGTTGATAGTAGATATTTCTGGCATCAGCTAAAGGTATGTCTTCCAACAAAGGGACAATATATGTGCGCAAAATATTTACATAATCATCTGCAGTTAAATTTCCATCGTAAAAATAAAGTCCCACAAATCTTCCTCGGAATATCCCCACCCATATATTGAATCCACACCGACCTTGCCGGTCTTGTTGCACAACTACGTGTGGATTTTCAGTGGACCAGTGATATGAATTATATCTATTAAATATACCAGAAGTATCTACTCTGGATTCATCACTCCAAATAATATTTAATGGAAAATTCTCATTCTCCATGAATTTTTGCTCATACCACTGACAAAATCTCAATCTTCTAGCGGCGTCCCCTTCACGGAGTTGATGAACTCTTCTCGTTCTGTACGGTTTGAATTTATGTTTTTTGAGTATTTTTAAAACGGTGGCCTTTGGAACATTCGTTATATTAGCCAATGTTCGAGAGGAGGTGCCAGGATGATCTAATACCTCACCAATTATATTTAGCTGCTGGATTTCCTTTTCTTCCTTTAGTTCATAATGTCTTGTTCTTAACTTTTTAAAACTTCCGTAATTTACTAAATTACTTTTTAATGTTTGATAAATTCGGTTATCCGGTTGACGTCGCTCGGGAAATGTATTAAAATATAATTCACTAGCTGCTTCAGGAACTTCGTTAGATAATATGTAACATTTTAACATATCATACTTTTCATAATTCTCAAACATATTTTGTCAGCAACTTAACACAACTTTATAAAGATAACACCAAAACGCAATAATTACACCAGACTACAGTAATCTGACAGCAATATATTCAAAATATTGAACGCGCGTCATTATTCCAAGGCCTACTTCGAAGTAAACCAAAAACACCTAATATTTTCGTTATTTTTGAAAATAGGTACCTACAACTTTATATCACTGAAAAGGGCTAAACGCGAGCATTTTTTATAATTTATAGCCAACTATGATTTCCATTTGAAAAAAAAAAGTTTTGCCTATTTATGATAAAACGGACAACTATAGAAAAAATCTGAGTACGCCACTGGATTGCACATAAAAAAGTGCCTTTAGAATGTCTTTGCAGAATGTTAATATTCCACAAAATAAAAAAGTTATGGACAATTTTCAAAATGGCCGAAAATTGAAAAACGCCCTATATCTCAGTTGGCAGTGAAAATATCGGCAGGCGGTTTTTGCCATTAAACATTTCTCAGAAATCGAGCCCATGACACCTAAGTCAGTTTTGCTCTATCTAGTCAGGAAATAGGTTTTCTCTGTTAAAACAGACCAATTTCGACCACCCGGTACATTATTAAAAAAAATTAAACTGCAAAATTCTTGTCGGTTTATGTATAAATATAAATAAAAGAAATACCTATTCATATATTTTGTCGCAACAACTCAAAACTTGTGATTGGTTTTTGTATATTATTTTGTTAATAATTTTTGTACTATTATTGAAATAAGGAGTATTTGAAATACTTTTTATCACTGAAGCACTCTGACAATAAATAACAAAATATATTTAAGTATAATACTTATTTGGATGTTTTATTGCTAAATGCTAACATAGGAGTTAATATAATATTTGAGCTGCTGAGAAAATCGTAAGACATGTTAAAAATTTCGCAGTTTTTTGCTTATATGTCAAAAAGCTATGTATTGTTTCTAAAATATAATCTTATACGGAATTAAAGTAGGGAAAATTTTTTACAAAACGAACAAATTAGCTTTAATTTTCGGTAAGGTTCGGCCTCAAGAGCGCGCTGATAAAGGGTGACTTTTTTGGACCTCTGAGTAAAACGGTGCATACTAATACAATATATCGTAGAACGAAAGCTTTCACGCATGGTTGCCAGATTGGGTTTTTTTTCGCAATTTTGGTGAAAAAAGAAAGACGTGAAGAATTGTTGGGTAGAAAATCCTTATTCGTTCTGTTTATTTGATGGAAACAAAAATTTAATTAACATCGCTAACACATCTCTTATATTGGCAAAACTTAAAATCCCGATACGTTGCAAACCTGAAACCCGCACCGTGAAATTCGTAGTCATGGTTGAGGACGTTGAGGCGTTCTCTAATCTCCGACAGGGGATTGAGCACTGTCTCTCTCACGCACGAACATCGGCTATCGGGATTGAGAAAGACGATTATATGAGGTTTTAAAGTTGTATCATAAGTATTTTAAGTCTTCCTTTCTCAAATGCAAGTGTGAAAAGAGCTTGTTCTATAATCAATATTATTAAGAACTAATGGCGGCTATTCAGATGAAGTAGACTTCACCAGGAAAAATAAACAAGCAAACATCTCAACTATATTTATTATATATCTCTTAAAATTTAAGTTTTTACATTCATTTATTCACCTAATTGACAAAAAATAAACTGTACATCAAAACTTTCAATAAACTTTATTATAACAACTATAACAGTGGCGCAAACCGCTTCGACTTTGCTGAAAATGCTATGTTTAGTTTACGGTTTTCTTACTACGTTGCCATGACAACGCGTACGTGATGACGTCGAGCGCACGGAAGATTAATGTTAACCAGAGCCATACAACGCTCTCGGTGAATTGCTGACGCAGTACACTACACCCACTTGTATTTCAGTTTGGGGTGGTGGCTTACTTTTATTTTCGCGGATTTCGCTGCAACCTGCAACCGTTTAGTTCCTTTGCAGTTTGCTTGACTGTTTTGTGTTATATTTATTTATGGTGTTCTTACAACTTTATTTGGTGTCGGGTTTATTAATTTAAATTATTGATGAATCCGATCACGAATGTGGTTTGCATTTTGTTGGAAACTCCATGTAATCGATGGAAGGACCAAGATCAGAGTTTTAATCGTCATCCTGGTTTTTGGCGTACAAATGGTTATGTAGTAGGCAAATATTACAAAAATTGTTTTGCTGGCCTTGTTTACTAGTTTTTAATAAATATTCAGTGTGGAATAAGGAAGGATTTGCAGGTATGTTAAATAAATGAAGGTCTTTACATAAACATGAAGAGTCGGCGGAGCATTTAAAATGCGAATTAATGCTAAAAACATTGTAAAAACTCAAAGCACTATAGCTGACACTTTAAAAGAAACTGCTAAACCATATAAAATACATTTTAACGAAAACGTCCGATTACATAGACTATTTATGTGCTCCGTAATTGACACAGTTTTGTACCTTACAAAACAAGAGTTAGTCTTTCGCCGCCATGATGAGAGCAGGGAGTCAATAAATAGGGGGAATTTTAAAAAGCTTTTAGGTTTATTAATATCGGAAAGTTCCCAAGAACTAAACGATCATCTAAAAATGAAATAATAAACACACAGTTTTT
This sequence comes from Kuschelorhynchus macadamiae, assembly GCA_030620095.1. NCBI lineage: Eukaryota > Metazoa > Arthropoda > Insecta > Coleoptera > Curculionidae > Kuschelorhynchus > Kuschelorhynchus macadamiae. The sequence continues at coordinate 646,137 of JAUTXW010004371.1, forward strand.
TCAGTGCAAGTGGATGACATCACTGATATTACGCAAACCTCTCAGTGCTCCATAATTTTAAGATACGTTAATCCAGAAGGTTCAGTAGTCGAGAGATTCTTAGGATTTTATAATGTCAGCTTCGATAGAACGTCGGAGAATTTATATTCTCTATTGGATCAAATTTTGGACCAATTTGACTATAAATATTAATGAATAGGGCAATGTTACGATGTCGCAAGTGTGATGTCTGGGCATCTAAATGGCCTTCAAAAAAAATAAAAGAAAAAGCACCGGAGTCTATATTTGTCCATTGTCTTGCGCACCGTCTTAACCTTGTAATGCAGCAAAGTCTAAAAAATATTTCTGAATGTCGAATTTTTTGTTCAAGCCTTAGTGGTATTCCCTCATTTTTTCATCACTCAGCCAAACGAACGTATGCTCTTACATCTGCGTCTACGAGGCGTATACCAACACTTACAGAAACTCGTTGATTTTCAAATTCAAAAGTTAGTAAATGTAATTGTTCAAGACTGGAATAAATTAAAAGACGTCTTTGAATTTATTACAAACTGTGACAAATCTGAAGAAAAATCAATCCGGCTTGCGAAAGGACTTTTAGGTGAGATGAACGATTTTGAATTCACGTTTCTGGCATTAGTGTTTCATGACATTTTCTCAATCAGGGACCTACTATTTGACGTTCTTCAAAAAAAATCGACATTCAGTTTTGCATATCCAATATAAAAGGCTGTCGTGAGGCGCTCTGTAAAAAAAGAAATCAACATTTCTTTAATATCGTTTGATAAAGCAAATTCTATTACAGAAATAAATCATTACAAACGTTAGCTTGCTAAGCTTTCACCTGAAGAAATTAGGGCTAAGTATAGAACCCTTTTTTATGAAATATTGGACCATATTTTAATGGAAATGACACTAAGATTTCAAGACTGTGAAAAACTTTTATGTTTAGCAGATTCTGCTAAATTTTCCGAATATGGCTTAAATTTTCCGACTGGCACGTTTAAAAATTTGTTACAGTTATATGGGGAAATATTTTCAAAAAGTCAACGATTTAAAAATGAGCTTGGTCTTATTTTTGTCAATGAGAGTAATCGGAATATATCGCCGCAAGAGCAAGTGAAAAAAATTAATGAAAATAAAAATATTTTTACCGAAGCATATAAACATTTCACAATACCGTCGAGTGAAAAGTTTTTCTTGCCTTAAACGCGCGTGTAAAAACTTTTTTAAGAAATATAATATAAAAGGAATTTCTGGAGGAGATTAAGGCAACTCATCCGTTTTATGAGGATGTTATAAATAAATTTGCTGCTATGAAGGATAGAATTGATTTAGTATACAAAATTTAGGTAAGGCCGTAAAACAATACTCTACCCCTCCACATATAAAAAAATTCTGGAAAAAAAAATTATTGCGATATTTTCTTGCTTCATTTACTTTTTCACCCGCGAGCCGCCACTATTAAAAACAAGCTAAGAAACCGTTTATTAACAAATACTACAGATCATATTAAGAGAGTACAGTATGGTCTGCAAGATGGTTGCTGTTTCAAATCTAAGCCTATCAGCAAAATTTTGAACAAATTTAAATGTGAAGAAGTTTATAGTAGTAACAATGGTGGTGAAGATTTAGCTCAAAAAATACTAGATGGTTTCAATTCCATGTAAATTTTATCGAAGGTATATTAGTTACTTGTTTGAATTTAAAAGTTTTTAGTAATCTGTAATCTCTTTTTTTTATTATGTATATCATAATTCCTTAACCTTACTTATGTATATAATTGTATTGAGAACATTGTTCATAAAATAAAGTAAAAAACAGATAATTGATGCTATATTATTAACTTTAACTATAAATTTTATTTTGGAAAAAAATTAATAAAATTGTGTCATTTTTGGGAAAAATAAAATGTGATCTGGGGAAATTTAGAAATTGCCACCTGGTAACCCTGTTCATTTCACGGCTTTGGTCAATTAATGAAATTATGGTTCTTGGAACTAGACCGTGTCAAATTGTAAGTACTATCCGAGGTTTCGCCTTCGATTGCATGAGCTTCTAGCTGAGATTTATACTCTACGAGGTCTGAACACTGAATGAGTTCGGAGAGTTTGGTGATCAGATCTCGTGGAGTGTTTAAATGTATTTATTAGTTAATCCGATTTTAATTTTATAGCATCAACACGCTGGCAGGATTTAGTTCTTTTACTGTTTAAAATACCGTTTTACTATTTGTTTATGTTTTTTAATTTTACTTAACCAATATATTTATTTCAAAAAATTACAACAGACATTGTATCATGTCTACGAAGGCGTAAAAGGAACACCTAAAATAAAAATAAAGGAAATTCCTAAAATTTTGTCTTCTAACACGAAATTTTAGAGAAATTCCCTAAAATTTCAACTTTTAACAAAAATTTTTAGGAAAATCACACATAAAATAAAGAAAATTCCGCGTTAGAAGACGGAATTTTAGGGAAATTCCGTGAAATTCCGACTTTTAACAAAGAATTTTAGGAAAATTACTAAAATTCTAACTTTAAGCACGTAATTTTATCACTAAAATTCCATCTTTACACACGTAGTTTTAGGGAAATCTCTAAAATTCAGACTTCCAATCAGAATTAGGAAGAAATCGAATTTTTTTGGATTCGAATAATTTTTTAATTGAGTATCCGGATACGCTACCCTATTTCAAAAGGATTTGGATTAGATTCCATTTTTATTAGTCCGAATCAACTGAATATGAACTATAAAAATTGTAATATATCACGGCGACCAAAGAAAGAAGCCGAAATGAAACAAAGGACATTTTCTCGGCTTATCTTTATCCAAAATTAACGATGCTATCCAACTACCGCGTATGTCAAAATTTTTTCTATTTAATGTAAGAAAGTTTTGTTACTTCCGTTTTTATACATATACTACGAAATTGTAGTTACAATTACAAACACTTTGGGGGCTAGCTAGAAGTGAAAAGTCAAACCTAAAATTCCGTGTTGTGCTTAAAGTTAGAATTTTAGTAATTTACCTAAAATTCTGTGTTAGAAGGCGGAATTTTAGGGAATTTCCCTAAAATTCCGTGCTAGAAGACGGAATTTTAGGGAGTTTCTTAATTTTTATTTTAGGTGTCTCTTCTACGCCTTCGTACATTTCTCATTCTCTTGTAAAAATATCTAAACAAAAAATCAAAACTACTTAGTCAACATTTACTTATCTAGTAAGGGCAAACCGCGCCAGTGACGTTAGATGGACACGTTAAAAATACCTAACTGTTCTAGCTAAAATCCCTAGAATTCCCCAAACATTTTGACTGAAAAGTTCCTAGTATTTTACAGATATATTTTCGAATAAGTAGAACCACAAAATAGCTAATGAAGTACAAAATTTAAATTGAAAAAACAAATGAAATGCTTTTTTTTTTTTAATATCAGTGATATTACTCAGCAGTGGTGCCGGTTTATTCCAATTCGCGCTAACTAGGAAGGAACTAGAATCCTCAGCAGATGACTAAAAAAAATTCCAAAATTGATTTAATTTAAAGTTCTCCTCGACGACAAAACTTAGTTGCGAGTTTATTTGTTAAATATTTTTTTATTTAAATCAAATTTAATTTCAACAACTTAGTACTATTAATATTGCGATTGCTTTCCTTAATTTTACGAGATGCTGAGAGTCGATGTTTTTAGTAATCTTTTATCAACAGTTTGATATAATTATTATCTGCGATTCCAGGATAATTCCGGGTTCTGGGTGCATCATGACAAAATTCAAATAGTAGAAAACAAAACGAAACAGATGTTAGTCATACATAAGGTGTTTGCAAATCCCCGACCTTGATATACGGAAAGTCAAATATTTCAGCCAGTGTTGCGATTATCTAAATAAAGAACGTTTTACATGATAGAGGTTCAATATGATATTTACATCGTTTTCGATTGGGCGCACTTCACCAACCAATGTATTTTTTCCAAATAGGTAGAAATTTAGCATGGGTGGTAAAAAATTCCTAGAATTTCCTTATTTCCCTAGGCGCAGTAATTATGGTAAATTCTCCCTAGAACTAGATGTAACATCACTGAATCGCGCGATTTGCTCAGTGCTGCCAACAGCTCCTTACAAAATTACTGACAGGGAATTTCGCTTTTACTGGCAAAGCTGAAATTCGGCGTTTGGGAATAGTAAAATTTAAAAATGAATATCGATGTATTGTATCATACAATTTATTGAACTTATCAATAACATTCTATAAATATAAATAGCATTTATTAATAAACTTTACTTCACTATTAGTGAAGTACATTTTTTTTTCAAATTAATCTAAAAATAAAAACGAACAAATAAAAATAAATAAAAAATTGAAAATAATTACGAAAGAAATAAATATTAATCAGTTTATGTAAGTACTTAACTAAATCAGACGTATTGCTTAACCCTTAAATTAAACAAAAAAAAAACAAAACAATATTAAACAAAAAATGATTGTAAGAGTGTAATATCTTATTTTCTTTTTTGGCTAATATAGCACTGAAAAGTGTATCACAAAATACCTAAAACTTAATAAATACACGTACTGCTTAAATTCTAAACCTGACAAACAAAATACAAAAAATAAATTGGGGTAAATTTCAGCAACAGCGGCATTTTTAAATTGAACACTTTTAAAGAGTACTGTCCGCTGGGAAATTGCTACTTAATTCTAAACTAGAATGGTTTAACAGCGCATGACTAGATACACAAGCGGCTCAAGCAGGAAAATGCAGTAAGCACTAGAAATGTATACCTCAGTATCGAATAACGATTTCGAGATATTAAGTTCTGAGATTTTAAAGGAAAACCACATTCCGTTATTCTACATGAAACATGAAAATTTAAAAAATGAAGAATAACACATTTTGTCAAATTACTGGCAAATGTCCTTATTACTGGCAACAGTCTAAAAACAGCGAACGGCCTGATGTACTAAAATGTAGCTGCACTCGGCAGTATTGCCAGCTCTCACAGAAATATTGTATGAGAAATTCTTAAAAAAGCATGAGATGCAGCAATAACCGCTATAGCGGCCTCTAGCAATGTCCGCATACAGTTCCGTTATGGACGCCCCTTTAAACACAGGAAATATAGCATGAGTCCCGCCGTTGGCACAAAAAAAATCTTTTTTAAAAAGCGTATTGCGTCTAGGTTGGACGTGACAGCATTGGAGCAGTGACGTGACAAGAAAAAGAAGCGATATGCGAAAAGGGGATGTTGATATCGGCAAAAAATATCGATATATATATATTATACCGTGATTCTAAAACTATGTTGTATGGGGTATTCGATATATCGCAAAAAAATCGGTATCAATAAAAATAATGCTACTTAATTTAATATTTTGTGAATTATAGTACTTATTTTTTTAACCAAATGGCTAAATTTGTGGTATTGCCATTATTATCATTCGATATTTCCACACAAATTCCGAGAAGTACTTTTAGAATCAATTTTTGTAAAATATCTCCAGCCAGTAGATATAGGTAGAGGCACTGTGAAAGTTAGCTTGTGATATATATTTTTAATAGACAATCTGCGAACTTTACTTATAATCTGGTAAAATCGCTAAACCGCTGAAAATAAAAATCCAGACAGTTCAAAAAAAGATTGAGGCTATGCCTGGAACACAATAAAGTGATTAAATATTTCTAAGATATTGAAGGCAAACGACTTGTTCGAGTTAGTTACCAATTTAAACATATCCTTAACGCTTCTAGGACTGCAATGCAAGGAAGCAAAATAGTCCAAAACATATCGTATCGGTAAATTTTATAACGATATATCAGCCTAAGTATATCGTCTAAAGATATGTTATTTGATATATCGATATTTTTCAACATCCCTATATGCGAAATCGGAACCCATCTCTAGCTAAAAAGCTCCGATATGGCAGCGTTGCCAGATGTACGATAATTATAGTATTTTTACGATTAATTCGAGTTCTGCTGCTTGTACGATATTAGCAAAAACCTGATGCTTTTGTAGTTTCTACAAATCGAGGAAAATCTAGTTTCTCCGACTTACGTTACTGACTTCCCAAATTAAAACACAACTTTCTATGCTCTGAATTTATTGGAGAACCCCGATTTTAAAAGCAATGAGCTGAGAACAAACAAACGTCAGTCCAGTAGATATTAGTATCTTGAACTTTTTCGTTATATATATATATATATATATATATATATATATATATATATATATATATATATATATATATATATATATATATATATATATATATATATATATATATTATATATGGCGGAAATATCGGCTTATTTTATATAAATACCCGCTACACTTTTTCTTATTATTCCTAGCAGTAAATAGTTTGATAAAATTAACCTTGAAGATACGATAATTTGTCTTCGGGTATCTGGGAACACTGACTATGCCATTTCCCGCAGTCTGTATCGATTTTTAAGATTTTTTTTTTTACTCCTAAGTTGGTGAAATGTGAGGGGAGATACAGAACAGTCCAGACCTTGTAGACATCTTTAGAACAAGATTGATTAAACTATTAGGTTGCCTCATAACTTCATTCCCAATACGTGTGACGTCATCTTTGTGCAGATTTAAATTTACACCTACGTTTTTTCATAGAAACGGATCTTCCCTATAGATAGTTTACCGCTATTCAATATGAGATAATTGTACGATAAAATTAACCTTGAAGATACGATAATTTGTCTTCGGGTATCTGGGAACACTGACTATGCCATTTCCCGCAGTCTGTCGCCGACTCGATTTTTAAGATTTTTTAAAAATGTTCTAACCCGGACCATGCTCTATATTGCCCTCTAGATATCCTTACAGGTATAATGAAATTTACAGTATATCCATCTGATCACTATCGAGCATTCTATTAACAATGACACTTGCAACTATTTGCTTAATTATAAAGGAAATCCAAGAATGACATATTCTAAATTGAAACGCCAAAGACCTGAAAGCGGCCTGTAGCCAAAAATCTGAAACAAGTTCATTTAGTTTCGGTTAATTTTTTTTGTCCGATCCCATGATTTTTAATTATTTGCTTAATACATATTTATTATCCAAAAGATGGTCATATATCCGAGACTACTACGTCAGGAAAAGGGGAAAACCCTGCACGGGTTCTCGAAGCGGCTAAGAAGCGAATGGACCAGTTACACTTTTTAATAGTTGACCTTCGGGCAAAAGAAGGTAAACAATAAATTAGTGTCAATATCCAGGTAAAATGACTATAATCGCAAATAATTTTTAATGGGGAAAGAAAAAAATGACAATTATTCTGAAATGGTTACAAACATAATCGCTGAAGCGGAAGACCCTCAGATATGTAATGAGGATCAAAATAGCCTTGGTAGTTCTGAGCCAGAATATAGAACACCATACGATATAAACAATTCTGGACCACCCCTCAAACGAAAAATTTCAAGCTTAAAATCTAAAAATTCTGATGAAAGAATGAAACTTCTGAAAGAAATTGCAGCAAAAAATCATCGAGAACTGGTCATTGCAACTACACAGGACGTTAACGATTTATTTTTTAGTTCAATGGCCAAAATAGTTAAGAAGTTACCAGAACTGGAACAGTCCAAAATAAGATTACATATTGCTAACTATGTTGGTAACAAAGAGATTGAGTTTTTATCGGGACATACAAGCCAGCCACCATCTCGCCCATCATCTGAATTGAGCTACGCATCTTTCGAATGATGCAAGTGGACATAACAGGCAAACCACCAGCTCGTCCATCATCTCAATTAGGCAATTCTTATAATGAAACGTCGAGTGATAATGGATATGGGTCGATTTGTTGGCTTTCAGCATAATCGAATAACATCGGTGTAAGGCGAAAATATTCTTTAAACTTGTTTTCATTATTAAATAAATGTAGAACCTCATAAACCTTCTCTTCTGCGTTTTTTAAATATTTTAGCTTTAGTCTCTTCTTCAGAGGATTCCTTGCCTCAAAATAATACTGCGTATCACTTTTTAAATTTTGTCATGTCGTCCATCATCTTTAGGCAATTCTTATAATGAAACTTTGAATTAAAAAAACGCCCAAAGTGGAATAAAATTTTGTTATTTTTTGTTAAAATTAAAATCGTTTGTCAAAGTCCACACACAAAATATTTTTTTTCATATTTCACTTTTTCCAATTTCCAATAATCTAAATACACCGTTTTTTAACGTCTTATTTTTCGACGAAAAAAAACGCCCGAATAAAATTTTGTTAAGATTATCGGAAAGTACCTATTTTTTCATATTTCACTTTTTCTATTTTAAGAGTTTTATGATTTGTTAAAAAACTATAGAATTTCCAATAATCTTAACGGAAAACACCATGCTTTTACTCGGGACACTTTTTTCTTCTTCGTTTAATAATATAGAGGTGTTTTGTACTTAGTTAAAATGCGGCTGGTTCGCTAGACTTATGAGGTTTCTGTCGGTGACCCACATCGACCTGCCACACTACAGATAACATGTATTTATGCGCAACAACATAATCGAGAATTTATATTCCCTCGATGTCCTCTTAACTATGAAATAATTAATAAACATGGTGGGTAGTCAATACAATGTAAGTAAATACGTGGGCAATTCTTAGCAACTCTAAGCAAAAAGACTCTCCATATAGGCATATTTATTACTTAAACTTAACTTCAATAATTAACTTAAATACCAAAAAATATAATCCTAAATATTTTACACCTTTTACCTAAGTAAAATCACACATATTTTGTATGAAAATTCAAAATTTGCCAATAATTTATTTGCATTTAAGGTTGCGTAGTATATTAAGGTATTTTAAATACCTATACTGATTATAACAAGATTTTAAAAAATTGTTTATAACAATCATGTTCAAATATATGCTAAAATTAATCATTTCACAATGTGTCTTAAAATCATGGGTACTGCTTAATGGGAGATTCCTGGGTATAAAATAAAACAAAAACCAAACAACTTCATTTTCAAGAGACAGGGTGTAAAAGAAATATTCTGTGTTTATTCCCTGCATATTTAAACTCAATTATTATATTGGAATGAAACTCGGTATAGTAAGAAGAATAAAATTAAAAAAACATTCTTGTCAGTATTACCAACCAGTGGCGCACAAACCAGCAAGATTATTCGTTATTTCCACAATTATTTGGTAGACAATGTTCTATCACTTATTCTCGAAATAATTTTAATAAATCCAACCATACCTGTAATATTTTAAATAATGCTGAACATTATTAAAATCAATTTGAATTTCAAACAATATATTTAATTCTTAGTAAAAGCATGGCGGAGTAAGTCAGAATATATACAAAGCTGAATGGTCATTTAAAATAGCTGATTACAGTGGTTGTATTTATCGATTAGAACATAAGTGTCATACATCAGATTGTCAAAACTGGAACCCAAAAGAAGTTATGACCGAATAATGGTAAAAAATAAATATTTTTATTCGTCTGCACGCCACTGGTCGGCAATACTGAGAAAAATGTTTCATAAAAAAGTGAATCTCTCAATTTCAAGCTAATAATCCGTTTTGGATACAAAAAGAAAAAACCGAATCAAAAAAACTTTCCTTACCACCTCGTTTTTTGAAAATGAAACCGTTGTTTCAAAAAACATGATGAAAATTTTTTTTATTTCGTTTTTCCCTATATTCAAAATCGAATTACTAGATTCCAATAAATTTAAGTGTCTTAAAAACATATACAGAAATAATTTTTTTAATGATACCCTGATTCACATTTTTTCTGTTTGTAAAGTTATCATAACATGTTTTAAATATGCTTACTGGAGTGTCTGAAGTACATCATAGCAACATCTTAACTTGATGGAATTTTTTAAAGCAAATTAAAAAAAAATTAATTTAATAAAAATAGCTGCTGGGTTCCTTTGACACAAAAACTGGGCGTACAATCATTTAGATTCTTCCTTGCACAATCATTAGTATTAAACCTTTCTGCAGTGTCCCCTTGCTATGTTAACTATATATTGGAGTTTTTTTTTTAGGTTAATACATAAAAACCCTTAGATACAATTGCTCCTGCATCTCTAATAACTAATAAATATTTTAAGAACAAATTTTTAAATTGCTAATAGTAGGATTAGGTACGAGATTCCTACAAATTTTATAAGAGAAAAATATTTATAGTTTGATTTACATTTGCCAATTTTCGAGAAGTTGATTTAAAAAAATGGATTTAATAAATGTGAAAGGTTTTTTTAATACTCATAAGAAACAATCAAGTTGAAATGTGAAGGACAATCTTCAACAAGGATCTAAGTGTGGTAAATCATATAAAAACAGTTTAATCGGGAAATATATTCAAGAAATAATTGGTGGAATAGAACAAATGCTCTTTTTTGTTTTCCGTGTGAACTTTTTACGTGGGATGTGTCATGAACTCAAATTCTAGACATTTTTGAGAAACGCGATGAGTGAAAATTCTAATTGCACTATGTTGACCATTGAAAAAAGGCTTACTATTCTGTAGTGACATACCAAACTTCAATGAGAGATATTTATTAGCGTGGGGATTTAATGTACAAAAACTAGAATTGATTCATACAAATTTATTAAAGTTTTTATTAAATAGTCCTATGTGATTAAACATTGGTGTTTGTACTTGTGGTTAACATTTGGGTTTTCTGTCTAGAATTTTAATCAATTAGTTATATATTTCTGAAGCACCCCTATGTTCTTAAGTCACGAGCTGTCCCTGCCTAACCCTACTTTAACAAATTTCAAAATTTGTTCTTAAATTTGTCCGCCATCTTGGATGACAAACAGCATACGTTAAAATTGATTTATTAGTTATATGACATGCAGAATGGATCACATGTAAAAGTTTCTCCAAAATGTTAACAACAAAAAAATTTCCAATATGTGTAGAACATTATGTGGAATTTTTATTAGATATTAAAATGTTTGAGATATAAGAATACTTCTCTCACTGCATTAGAGTAACTAGAAAAATTGACTAGTTGATATATGACCCTCATTGGTTATATCAGTGCCTCACTGTAGATATTATGTTAATTTTAAATGATCATTAAAAATAATATATATTTTAACTTAATATGCAAACAAACATATTTGGTTTATTTTTCACGGACTGCATAAAATACTGGCAAATTTTACTTCGTTTTAAAGCTATTAATTAAAAACAATGCTATGGAGAATAGGCCTTTGACATTTTTCTTCAAAAGTATGTAGAACTTCTTCAATGTCATTATCTAAATCCTCAGCTGTAGCAATCTGGAATATAAACAATAAGTCTAAATTCAAATTACAGATTCAAAATTCATTAATTATGTTTCATTTAACAATTATAACAGGAAAAATATTTATAGTAGAACCCTAAAAAAAACTCTAAATAAATAATACACAATATAAAGTTATATACCGAGGTATATACTTAATACATACATGCATACACATATCACTGATTAAAAAAGCCCCTATTGTTGCTTCCTCTAAATTGTCCTGAATATCTATATTAATAACGTGAACAATTGAATTGTCTGAGGGAGCCTTGTTCTCCATAAATTCTATAACCTGGTCATAAACCCTCTCTTCACAAGTTATAAGAATATCAAACTTCTCTTTGGTTTCTTGGAACTTCTCGGGATGAGTTTTTATTCGTCTGTTTCTATCTAAGGTGTGTAATAATCCATTCTGTGTATATCTAAACCACTTTGTTAAGAAATTTTTCTAAAGAATAAAAACAAAACATCCTGAGAAAATACATTTTATTAAAGAAAATAGTTGAACGAAAAATTCAGTCAAAGATCTAGTAAACAGTAGATACTGCATTGTCATTTCAACAACATATTGATGCTATAATTGCCCCGATCAGGTATAGGGACACAAGGACCATTACAACAAAATATATAAAAAACATTAGTAGTGGGTATTTCACTAAAAATGATAAAAGAGTCTTAATTAAATCAAATTTTGTTGGAACAAAATAGAAAAAAACCTTCTGTTTAAAATTAGGTACGTTTCCTAAATGTTTTGATGCTTTAGCCATATCCATTATTTACTTGATCTTTGGGTAAGCAGGTGCAGATGTTAATATGAAAAGGATACAAAGTTTTATCTTTGTCTAATAAATCATGATAAATCTCATCATAAGAAGTGCCAAATTCATAAACATTTGGCTTATCTGCGGCAGAACCCGGAATTTTAACTTTATCACCGGTCCCAAAGGATTGGACATGGAACCCCTTTTTAGAGAGAAAAGCATGGGCTTCCATGCTCCTGTTCATATTGCTGGAGCATATTACTGCAATTTTTAAATCGCTTACGGTGGCCATTTATTATCAGACAAATCTTTACATGCAAAGATAAATCTGGGGTTCTCGAGTTATTCCTATCAACTTTTCATGAATTAATGTGTTTTTATTTAAAATTTAAAACGCAAAAAGTACTATAATTAACCAAGACAAGAACTATCAGATAATTTTTGGGTCACTTTGACATTTGTTAATTGACGTATGTTTGCTATTTTCACGAAAAACTGGCTGGCCGAATAGTAAATTCGGGTTCATGGGGTTGGTTACCAGTTAAGATCGTTTTTTTAAATGCAGCTATTTGACAACATAGCACTAGAAGTCTTGTAGAAAAAATCTCGGCAGGAAAGCTCCTCGCTGAAAACGCGTTTGTCAGGCTATTCAAAGCCAATAAACTCGTGATAACAGAGTCACTTCTTTATTTTGATTAAATTAACATTGGGAAGCATTTTTTTATTATAGATACATTTTTTTATATTAACCCAAATAAAACGTAATCAGGGCTAACCAAATATACAGTCCGATATTTTAAAAACGGTTATATACAAAATTGTGTTTTGATAGAAAAAAACATCACTCTACGGAGATGGAACCTAAACCCTACGCAGTGCAAGGTAAAAGTTCTATCCCTGTAACTACCTAGCTCACACCCGAAAGCAAACGAACTTTGTTTATACTCTATTATTTTCAATGAGGTCACTACTCACCAATGTTCAATGAAAATGCAGGAGTAACACCTCGGTTATAGGAGTTAGCCTAACAGTTATTAAGTATAATATTAACCAGTGCTAAGATAAGTACTTAAGATATAAAATCAAATCAGACGATCTACATGTTGATATTTTATACAGTTAGTCCGCTGAACAACTAAAATAATACAAGATCTAAAATACTACGACTACCGTCACTATGGTTCATTTAAAAAGTTAAATATATTTATCACCGTAAATTTCACAAAGCAGAAAAAATGGAAAAAATAGCAATTTCTATTGACTAACGCGTATTTCTTTTCCGTTATCTTAAATTGTCATTTTAGTTTATTAGCTGTGCTTTCAAGTTTCAGTCAGTTTTTAAAGTTAGTTGTTTTGTTCTAAGAACTTCTATTATTGCCTTGTTTTGATGTTAATATAAACTTGTGTTAATTATGTATGTAGCGCAACCAAAAATAATATTAACCTTAGTACTTCAGTCTGTCGTAGCGCACGACGAAAAAAGGACGCCTATGTGAGTTTGCCATGAGTTCGTCCTTGTTCAGTTCGACCACTGTCTGAACGTTCCAATCTGGTGAACCCAACCGATATGTTTTGATTTTTGCCTGTTTCTCGGGGTTCTTTCGAGAACCTAAAAGGCTGCCATCTTTTCAAAGAAGTTTACCAAAAGAAAAAGTTTCCACTTTATATGTAGTTACAACTTATGCTGAAAAGCGAAAGCATAAGAAACGAAAATAGGTCATCTGATCCAACAGCCCAACGGTACTAAACGGAATTGTGATGTTTTGTTTGGTAATGCTGCCAATAATTAAAAATTTACTGAAGCTAGTTTTATTTTTTCAAATCGGAGCTTGGAGTTAAAGTAGCAAAACCCGGAGAAGGGGCAGTCCTAGCTTCAAGTGGAATTCGTACAGCTAGAAAGGGTGCAGACCCAATGAACACGTATATTTCTACAGTTTGCTCAGTTTTCTATTTTGCTTGTCTACCCGATTATATAATAGAACAGCAATCATGGTGACGTAACTTGAGAGAGTGGGCTATATGTTTGACACCAGTATTATAAATAATTACGAAATTGTAGTGTGGGATTCATAGTTTAAAAATATTTTTTTTTCGCCTTAATAAAATCCGAAAATAAAAAAAAAATTATTTACCTTATCAAATCAATAGACAGTCTTAAGTTCTGGGTCCACTATGAAGGTACCCAAGGAACGACACTGAAAAATGTTTGTTTTCTGGACGTTATAAATAAAAAACGGAATAAAAAACTGAAAGCAGAATATTTCTTATGGTTAGTATCAGAAATATAACCAGAATGGCTAATCTCTGGCAAAATGTCAATGAACAATTTAAAGGTGTTATTTTTAATTGTTAGAATAAGGTGGGAAATATGTGTACCTAGAGTATGTTCATTTTAATTTATTGTATTTTGAGGTGTCGGTGATGTGTTATTAAAACTAACGGAACAAGATGCTACACAATTATCTTTATGCACTTTCTTTTATTTTACGTTTTTTGGAACATGGTTCTTTTGCTAAAATACTAGTAGCATTCCAATTAATTTTATGATTGTTATCTAGTTGTTGGCAAATGTTTGATTCTTGAAATTCCCTATTTTTATGTATGTTTGGTGTTCTTTAATTCCTTTGGCTAATGGCCTAGAGGTTTCATCTATGTAAAACTTATTGCATTGACACGGAGTTTTATAAATAACATTTTTTTGTACTTCATTGTTATTTTATTTTTGTAAGTTTGCTTCTAAGTGCATTTTGTGTTTTAAAGATCGTTCTGATGTTAAAACATTTACCTATTCGTTTTATTTTATCTGATAAATTAGGTATGTATGTATGTATTCTTTAAATTGACATTCATTGACATTTTGTCAGAGATTAGCTATTCTGGTTATATTTCTGATACTAAACATAAGAAATATTCTGCTTTCAGTTTTTTATTTGTAGGTTTGCGGAAGACGGGGGTAGACCTTCCCCCGAAACGTCCAGAAAACAAACATTTTTCAGTGCCGTTCCTCGGGTACCTTCATAGTGGACCCAGAACTTAAGACTGTCTATTGATTTTATAAGGTAAATAATTTTTTTTTTATTTTCGGATTTTATTAAGGCGAAAAACCCGAAAAATAGTTTTAATGGTTTACTGATGTATTATGCCTAAAAATTAAAAAACTCGAGTTTTGAATTATATTTTGAACCCGACAACATTAAATACCTTCGTTTTGAGCTGGCCATACGTTCGATTGAATTGGGTGTTACTTAATAAAAAACCATATCACAAATTTATTCATCAGAAAATTTCAATTTCCACTGTTTATTTAATAACTACACTATTTAGGAATAATAAAACGCTTTATTCAATTATTACCTCAATTCTTTATTTTCTTAAGCACTTAAATAAAAAAAGCATATTTGTTTTTCCCCATTACTCAATCTGCTTTATTTTTTGAACAAATTGAATGACTATTAGTTCATATGTTATAACAGCACTTGCAACCTGGAATTGATAAAAAATGTAAAAGGTTCTTATCTAATATTAGGTAAAATTATCTTACCCGTAATGTAAGGTTCCGCGTGATATGGAAAAAATTTCTGCCCGATAGTATCATTTGTCTGGATCCTGCTTGATGTAAAAATCGTTCTATCTAAAAAGTACGTATTATGGAATGGAAGAAAAGAGTAATTTACAGTTTTTTTAATGCTCTTGCTCGTCTGTCTATGAGTGTGAAGGTTAAAGCAGTGGCGGCTCGTCGTATAAAGCAACTGAGATCGGGTCTCAAATGAAAAAAGTCGTAACAAAATGTATAATGTTTTAATGGTATTTATATAAATAGCGTTTTTTTACTTATTTTAATATTATTATTAATACAACTATCAAAATATTCAATAAACATCAACGTTCATTTAAATTATCGTTGTACTAGGCTCATAACCTGGACTTGCGGAAGTTTTTTTAAACAGCGTTTATTTTGTTGGCCTTGCTTATTAGTTGGAAAAACAAAAAATGTATGGATCTCTGATGGGCATATTTCAAAAATTTTTCAAGAGTGGTTAAAATACACGAAGCGTCTATAGAAGATATCCAGAATACTTTAGGTTTTGTACGCTTGTCTCAAAATATGGCCACAATTAATGGAACTAATGGAAAATGCCCACTTATCTAAACTATTATACAATGAAGATGTTAGGAAAAACCGTTTACTTTTAAGAAACCTTATAGATACAACAATATTACTGGGAAAACAAGAATTTGCTTTTAGGGGGCATGACGAATCAGAATCTTCATTTAACAAGGGTAATTTTAAAGAAGTTTTTAATTGTTTAATTAAGCGTAATGCCGAACTTATCAAACAATTAGAACCAAAAACTGTATTCACGGCACAGTCTAAAACTATTCAAAACGAATTAATATTTTGTATCGAGGAATATATGAAGGACTTTATAAAACAAGAAATATCAGAGGCTACATTTTTTTCATTAATTGTAGAAGATACAACTGATATGATAGCAAAAGCCCAATATTGTGTAACTGTACGATATGTAAATAAATCAGCCGAAATAAAAGAACATTTTTTAGGATTTTATGACATAAGCGCAGATTCTAGAGCTAACGCGCTCTATAACTTAATTGTATGTATTTTAGAAGGTCTATATTTAAAAGAGAAGCTAAAAGCACAATGTTACGATCGAGCGCGGTTATGGCTGGCGGACTAAGCGGTCTACAAACACGCATAAGGTCGGATGCCTCACTTGCAATTTACACACAGTGTGCTGTCCAACGGCTAAATTTAATTCTACAGCAGGGTTCGAATTATATCAAAGAAAACAGAATGTTTTTCGCAACCTTGAAAAGTTTGATGGCTTTTTTCCATAAATCTTATAAACGGACATCTAACTTGAGCAAAATATTACAAAAACGAATTCCCCAAGCATATCAGACAATATGGTATTCCCGCACAAAAATTTTATTTTTTGTCGCCAATAATTGAGAGGGACTAATCTCAGTGTTTCAAAAAATGACCGAGAACGTCCAATTAGACTCAAATACCATTCACAAGGCAAAGGGGTATTTAAAAGACCTCTCTGACTTTGAATTTGCTTTTTTAACATTTACATTCAGGGAAATTTTTTTAATTACCGATATTCTTTTTAAAGTTTTTCAGTTGAGTAACTTAGAAGTTGATTTCACAAATAACTATTATCATCCGACGATTAAATGACCCTAGAGATGTTATGGAACAGCATTTTTTGGTAACAGTTACGATCTGTTCCTGTTCCATGCGCGTACCTGTTCCAAATACTTGTTACTGTTCCAAACTAATCCGAATTAAAATATTTCGATGTACGCGCCTGATGCGTGCGTTTGGATCGCTTCGAACAGTTGGACTCGGACCTGCAGCGACTTGTTTGTTTGAATGAAAATGCGAAACGGTTTAGTAGAATTATTTCATGTTGGTTTTGATTATCAGCCCACTGCAGTTTAGTCGTACTCGACGGCGAGAGTTTATTTAATACTAAAGCGTATAAATATTAATTAGTAATTAGTTATTTAAGTCAACTTTAAAAATGAGTAAACGAACCAGCGTAGTTTGGATTTTTTTTTCCGTAGTGGATGCATTAAAATGTGTTGCAAAATGCAATTTATGTTTGACGCTTATGTCTTTCAAGGCATCCGTATCGAATTTAAAAAAACATTTGCAAAGGAAGCACCCCAATGTGCAAATAGTTCAGGAGCCAAAGAATAATGTATAAATTCAAAATGAGGCAGGTCCTGCAATTGAAAGTTATTGTAAAAATGATAATAATCCATTATCTCAGGTTCAGGTATGGTATTATTTAAAAATATTATTTTAAAATAACAGTGTCTGATTTTTTTCCACGCGTTTATTAGTTTAACTTCTCTGTGTGCTTCTTCATTTACCTGGTTTTAACATTCTATAATTCGCAGTGGCGCACCGAGCGGGATGTTATGAAGGTTAAAACCTCACCCAGAGCTTGAACCTAAAGTCGAAATATACGGTTTCGAAGCCCAAATTAATAGTAAAATTCTCCCCTGCGTGGAAAAACCCCCTCAGAACTAATTTCTCGGTCCGCTACTGATAATTCGCAATAGGTACCTATATATTTCACCGACCTGCACGTTAAAAATTCACCTTTAATTACTCAATAGTGACAATTTTTAACTTGATATCCTATTTTTCAGAATTGTTAAGCATTTTGTCATTTTTGCAGATTATCAGATTCGGCTGAAAATCGGTTTTTGGGGGAATTTAATATTGCTAATTACAAATTTTAGTCATCATTAAAAATGGCGACATTAACATGGCGGACTAATTTGATTTGACTAAACATCGGCGACTAGGGGAATATTTAAATAGTGCTAATAACTTATGATCTTTGAGCTAACTATCTGAAAAAAATGCTACGCCGACATGGCGATCGAAGTTTGTCATTAAAATCCGACTTAACATCAGTATTCAGAGTGCTATTTATGATGTTTAGTCAACATTAAAACATTTAAGATAGCGTTGCTTTCAAATTTTATAATTTAATAGTATTTCAAAGAAGTTTTTAAACTTTAATTAAGTGAAATGAGAAATTAGGAATACGATTTGAGTAAGTTTTTATAATGTATCAAAATATATTCTGTTCCTAAGGTATATACTAATATATGAGTTGCATTAAAAAACACAAAAGATGAAGTGCCTTCAGTATTTTTCATTACATGGGGAAACCACGCTTTTTATTGTATAATAAATTTATATATCAGTGACCTAATCTAATTATATTTTTTTATCTGTGCTTAAGTATATTTTTCTACTTTTTGTTAACTTTTTTTTCTAATTTAATATTTAATTCATTTTCTTGTTATGTTCTATTTCATTTTAATTGCATTAAAGGCGCCTTCAGGGTTTAAAATTTATTATTGCGGCTCGCATTTTTTGTATTTTTATTTCTCTCTAATTTAAAAGCTTTTGTTTTACAATTGATTATTTATTATTATTGGTTATAGATATTGGCTTAGTGATGGTTTTTGTTCTTAAATTGCTATCATACGTTTGTTTGTCAATACAAACTTGAAATAACTCTTTTTTAGGAAAATCGTGAGTCTACTGCTTCAACATCTACAAGTACAACTTCCTTTAAGCAGTCTAACCCCAAATCGCAAACAAATATGTTCGCTTATGTTCCAAAAAAAGTGTCTGCCTCATCTAAAAAAATAATTGACTCTAAGCTGCTAAAACTATTTTATAAAGATTTCCAGCCTTTTAGTGTCGTTGAGGACAAAGGTTTTAAGGAATTCGTAACGGCATTAAATCCCTCTTACGAACTTCCATCAAGACAGGTTATATCAAAAACCCATATTCCAAGTTTGTATGAGCAATGCTTTGCTCAGTGTAAGGAAATTGCGAAAAACATTGTTGCCGCTTCGCTGACAACAGATTGTTGGACTTCGGTTAATAATGATAGCTATATGGGTACTACAATTCATTTTATAGACGAATATTTCAAATTACAAACAATGTTGCTGGAATGTGCAACTTTAAATGAGGCCCATACAAGTGTCACGTTTTCAGAAAAGTTAAAAGCAATTGCGAAAGAGTGGGGAATTGAATCGAATATTAAAAGTGCAATATCAAACCAAACACACTGGAAATTTTTTGGGTGCTATGCACATACCCTTAATCTGATAGTCCGGGATGCGCTAAAATCAGATCAGCTTATCACAGATTTGTTAGAAAAAGTAAAAACAACGGTTGCTCATTTTAAAAGAAGTTACAAAGCAACTGCAAAATTAAATTCCTATCAAGAAAATACTGGCGTTTCAGTACCCAAGAAGCTTATCCAAGATGTGGAACCCGGTGGAACTCCACATTTTATATGATAAAGCGATTCATAGAGCTAGAGGAAGCCATCCGAAGTACGATGGCTTTATTGGACACGGTATTGCCACAACTAACTTTGGAAGAATGGCAAATACTAAAAGATCTTAAAACTGTCTTAGAACCTTTTGAAGATGCTACTCGGACTATCAGTGGGCAAAAATATCTTGTAGCTTCAATGGTCATCGTCATAACAAATGGGCTGCAAAACGTATGTAAGAAGCTTTTAAATCGGCATATGACACCCATTGCCAATATTGTAATAAAAAAATTACAAAGCGGTATTAAGGAGCGAATGGTAAACTATGAATATAGCAATACTCTTGCAATGGCAACCTTCCTAGACCCTAGGTTTAAAACGCTAGTATTTTTAAACAATGATGCTATTGAAAGAGTTAAGAAAAATGTTATATCTGACCTATCAGATATAATTTCAAATAAGGAGAAAGGCAACGAAACAGATTCGGAAAATAAATTAGGCGATAAAGAAGACACAGAAAATCCAAGTCTACAAAAGGAAGAAAAACTGCCATTATGGAATACCCTAGACCAAATTGTATCTCGAGAAGGCACCAAGAACTCAAATACAAGTTCAACAGCAAAAGCTATTATCGAAATACAAAGGTACACGGATGATTGCATATTGGACAGAAAAAAAGATCCATTAGAGTGGTGGAATGATCACAAATATATATATCCGAATCTCTGTGACTTGGTAAGGAAAAAATTGTGTGCGGTTGCTACATCGGTTCCTTGTGAAAGTTTATTTTCGAAAGCAGGTGAACTTTTGAGTGACCGTCGTAGCCGCCTTGGGTCAAACAAAGTGCAGAAAATGTTATTTTTAAACTATAACAGCAATTTTTGCAAATTTTAATTTACGGTTTAAAAAATATGTAAATCTATATCTATAGATCTACTTATAAACTGACTGACTGACTGAACTGACTGACTTAAAAGTATCAAAAAATATATTAGTAATTTTTAAAACATTAATTCATCATCTGGGAAAACATCAGGACGCCAAATATAAAAGAAACATTAAATAAATATCTTATTATTATTATTATTATTATTATTATATAAAAGTCAAATAAATTAATGGACTTGTATTTTGAATGTCTTTAATTTTTTTTATATTCAGAGTCCTTATGATTCCCTAGGTGATAAAAGCGCTTAATCATTAATGAATGGATAGACCTCCATAAAAGACTAAAACACACTATTATTTTTGCTGCTTTTACTACCGTAGGCAATTTAGCTTACATGTTTAGATACATGATGTATTAATATTTTTTAAGTCAGTTAATAGTTTGAGATACATATTTTGATTTTCGAAAACGCCAGACAAATTTCCTTATGAAACTATATCGCCAGTTCTTCATATTTATTTATATGTCTGTTATTTCTTTTGAAGAAAAGAATATGATTTTTGTTTTTTTTTTGCATTACTACTATTATTACTATTACGCTTACTTTTATGTCATCAATATTTTGTTATGTTTCACCCTTTGCAAAAAAGTTTTTTAATATATGTATAACAGTTCAAAGAATTCGTAGTCCTTTTTTTCTTTTTATAAAAGAGTAGCGTATATTTTACTGTTTCAATTTTTTCTTAGCGCAAAAATCCAAAAATTACCAAACGAACACACAAACAATGCGTAAGTATATCAATATCAATGATACAGTCAAATACAGTCAAATAGTCATATACGCAAAAAAATATATATTTTTAATAGTCTCTCTGTTCAAAATCCCAAGCAGCCGGCATCGTTTCCATTCATAACGTAATCGTGCCGCTGGACTTGGATACAGACAATTCTTATACAGCAAAAAAATATATATTTACCAATTCCGACACGAAAATATCCTCCATTTCTCTCAAAAAATCCGGTTTTTATCCGATTTTTGTTCAAAAACCTCCCAGACAGGGACGTGTCAAAATGGAATCACTTTCCGACGTTTCGCCTTCGATTGCACGAGGCATCTTCAGGGATCTTCACTTCACGAGAGAACCTGAATGATAAAATTAAATTATCGGTTGGTATGCTCTAAAAAAATTTCTTTTATATTGTTAATTTAGACCATTTATTAACTATTTTAAAAAATTCTGTTTCTGTTGTTTTTTTAATTTGCGGTTCGGAATTACGGAAAAATATTCCAGTTAAACTATACTATCACCTTTGATCGAAATGACCAGGAGCTCAAATCACAGCTTAACCCATACATGTATGGGTTAAGCTGTGCTCAAATCTTGTATATTTTACAGTGTTGCCATATTATTTCATGATTATGATTAAATGGTTGCTTTAACACAGACTCGGAATTCTTTACAGCAAACCTAACCAATCCAAGCCTAACCTACCTAATATATATTTTAGTTAAAAAAAATATAAAAAGTCATGGCCTGCACGGGACGGGGATCCATTGCATTCAAAGTTGAATGTCCTGTTTCACGAAAGTTTAAGGAACTTTGCCTGATATCTCTAATAATTAAGCAAAATGCCGCGATCACTGAATATACAGGATTTATGCGTTCTTGAAATAATACCGCATAGATGTCTTAGAAAAAGTTAGCCAATCAAATTAGCAATTGTATTCCGGATCCGTGCCGCTTGTGTTTATATAAATTTGTATAAACCACAGTCATACTCAACTTGAAAAAAGTATACACAGGTAGAATAATACAAAAACTAGGAATGAACAAGGAACAAATAGCATTTTTTATACAAAAAAAATCAAGGAATAACCAGTGTTGGCTATTTGCTTCGCACATCCAAACACTCTCAAATCTGCAAACAAATAGAATAATGATAATGGTCTGGTGGACCCGCACTCCTCTCTCATTTTTTATTTATTGCCATTTAAATAATGCGTTAGAGAAGGATGGCAGTCCTAAATAAAAAGGGAATACCTATATATGTCAATTCGCAACCCGTTTTATTAGGAAGGAGAAAGAAGTATCGACTCGACAGATATTGCGCAGTTGCCGGATGTACCTATTTATCTTCTGGATTTTTTAATAAACACGATTGTCGTCGCTTATTTTACATAGTTTATATTGGAACACAAAAATCCGCCAAATATCCACTTTTTAACAAAATATCCGAAAAAACTCCGCAATATTTTAAAATCCGAAAAAAATCCACTGCTCTGAAAAAATCCGCAAATCTATAACACTGATACCGCGATCCGCGAGTTCCGCGACCGCGTTTAAAAAAGCATACTCGTGGTAACAGCCGTAACAGGTGCGGCGTAATTTGTGTAACAGGTACGTGGAACAGGCAACGCAAACCTGTTCCAACGGAACAGCTCCAGTTCCACTGTAACATCTCTAAATGACCCAAGCGTTGAAGACTGTCTTAAATCTATATTTGACAAAGCAAAAATTTTTACAGGATACAGAGAAACTCGCAATATGAACAAATTTGATCTAGCTGACAAGTATAAACGTTTATTTTACGAAATTTTAGATTGCATACTTTTCCAAATTAACATTAGTTTGAGGATTTACATAAAGTGGAATTTATTAAACTTCTCGACAAGTCAACGTATAAAAACTTTGCAGCAGGATTTCTTTCCAGTCTATTAAATTCGTTGGAAAAAACTTATCCAAATATGTTCGACAAAGACCGCCCCAAAAATGAGCTCGGCATAATTTATCGAAACGAACAGTTACACAAAACTCAATATTCCCGAACTTAGTAAACAACTCTGCAGTTTAGAATTAATTTCAGTGTTCTCTGAAGTGTATCGACTTGCGACGTTAATTTTGACAATCCCTGTAACAAGTGTTCAAGCCGAAAGAGATTTCTCATGCTTAAAACGAATCAAGACCTATTTATGAAATACTATATCCCAGGACAGACTTTCAGCCCTATCAATAATGTCAATAGAAAAAGAATTATTAATATTATCTCTTTCTGAAAGTGCTGGTGAGTTTGAGAATTTTTAACAAAAGTGTGCGGCATTAAAAGACAAACGAATTAATTTAATTTACAAAAAGTGAGTTATCGCTGATAACAGCGCACCGCGACATGGATATGATCTCGGATATGACATATACACTTACACTAGTCAATGCTTTATCATTAAAAAACAAAAAGGATTGAAACTATTGACTTATAATTATGTAAGTTATTAGACATTATGGCAAAAAAAATTTTTTTGTTATAACACAAATCACAATAGCATAATCTAATAGAATGGACCTATCCAAATACGAAAATGACAAATAAAAAGTTGCAGCACGTAAGGTTTTCTTGTTAGAGTTGTGGAACCATATCAAATGTTACGATACTTAATATCTATAGAAAAAAAGATTTCAGAAAATTCTTAACCCTGTTTATTAACTATGTTTACAGTTTTCGCCTATTAAACATACCATACAGAGAAAAGCAAACGAGAAAAATATAAACTTAAAACACTAATTAAACTTTATTTTTTCCGTTTATGAGGTGTCCTATCTTCTCTCTTCAAAAACCAACAGTAGTCACCCATCATGGCTGGATCCCATCGTCCCTGGTACCGAATTTCCATTGTCCTGATATCTTGGTGAAACCTTTCACACTGCTCGTCACTAACAGCTCCCAAATTTTTAGGAAAAAATGACATGGGATTGGAGGAAGTGAATTTTTAATGACATTCTGGTACCAAGCGCTTTATAAGCATCTAAGAGTTCATTATCTAATTGTTCATAATTTTCATCCATATTGTTGCCTAAAAATCCTCTTACTACATTAACAAATGAATTCCATGCTCGGAGTTCCTGCCTAGTAAGCTTTTCCATAAAATTGACATCGTCCAGCAATTTTCTGATTTGTCGTCCAGTAAAAATGCCTTCTTTTTATTTGGCATCATTTAACTGAGGAAAGACTTGTCTTAAGTATTTAAATCCATCACCATCTTTATTGAAAGCCTTCACAAAGTTTTCCATCAGCCCAAGTTTAATGTGAAGAGGAGGCAAAATACATTTTTGGGATCAACAAGAGGTATACATTTAACATTTTGAGATCCCGGTTGAAATTCGCTTCTTTCTGGCCAAATTTTTGTTACATAATGCTGACTTATTTCACGACTGTCTCATAAACAAAGAAAAAAGCAATATTTTGTAAATCCCCTGAATTCCCACTAAAATCGCTATAACTTTTAAGTCCTCACATATTGCCATTTATACCTATTGTAGTTTATTTTATCGAAAATCGTGCGCATATTTTCATAATTTTCTTTCATTGTAACTGAATGGGCAACTGGTATAGAGGGTTTTAAATTTTCATTATGCAATAACACAGCTTTTAAGCTATATTTAGATGAGTCTATGAATAAGCGCCACTTACGGGGAGAATGTTCCATATCAAGTTCCTGCATTAAACTGTCTATATCAGTACACGCCCACAACGAATTCAGAAAACATGGCATTTCTTTTTCTGAAATTCGTAATTTTTGTTTCTTTCGCCGATAGTTTCCATTCCTTAAGACGGGAACCCAGAACTTCTGACTGTTGCTTGAATAACCCCAAATCACGTACTAAATCATTCAATTCACTTTGAACAATCAAATTTGGCTCGCTGGAACTGGGACCTGTGGTAAAAGTGGGACCGGTGCACTATTCTTCTGAGCTGCCTGATGATGCGTTATCTCCATTATCTCCTAAATCAATAGCTTGCCAATTTAAAGACGCAATCGGCACGGGTAAATTTGTATTATGAGGAGCAGTTCGTATGGCAGATTGCAAATTTGGATATTCTATATTGTGCTTTCCTTTTTTGTAATAACCTTCAGTCTTTGTCAGGCAAAAATAACAATCGTCAGAATGATTGGTGGGTTCTCGCCATACCACTGGAACCTCAAAAGGCATACTTTTTCTCTTTCCCTTCATCGACTGCACCAATGATACACTACAACTAACACAGCACACATGGGGAGCCCACCGTTTATCTTGATCCCCAATTAACACACTAAAATATTTAAAGTAGGCTTTTTTTTTAATTTTCGGAAAATGGCCTGGCTTGTGATTTCACCAGAAATTCTCCACAAATATAACAACATTTGTCACGAGAAATTTTGCAACTTTGGCGCGTTTGCCTCGACATTCTCGTTTTCACATACCCTTGCTTATCGATACACAGAGAACCGCTCAATTCGAAACTCAACAGAAGAGTGATGTTTAACGTTTATTTTATGTCTAATGTTGTAAACAACCCAGTCTAGGCAATTTTGGTATACTTTTAAAAAGAGTATATCAGATAAAATGGTGGATATTCTGACCAAAAATGTGTATTCCCTTGAGAGATCAATACATCGCCTCACCGTGTTGAAAGGTCACGAGCCACCACTGATTCGAACATTCATTGAAATAAGTCAATAAAAGTCCAGTATCTCAGTGTGAGCTTTAAGGCTCACAGGTGAACATTCAATAAAACTTTATACTACACTAAAATAAATAAAGGCCCAACAGGAAGTTTCCTACATGCTTCGGCATATTCGCTACTGCCCGTAAAGTTTTTCGTAGGTTGCGTTTCTGCTAGCCGTATACAGACGCTAATAACCAAATCAAAGAAGCACGTGTAAATGAATATTATTTGAGATACTGTCTCATAATAAATGATAATATTACCTCTTTATTATAAATGCTTGAAGGAACGGACATTAACAGATCTATAATCTTCTCGTTCTCCTCGTTAAGAGAACCTCCATAAGAACTGACTAAAATTATCCGCATTATCATGATACATATTTTGTAGAATTGGATTTGTTTTGTATAAGAGATGTATTGATATGCTATAGCCAAAAACCCATTTACTAAAAGGTACTCGATATTTCCCAGGTATGAGACAATTATAAGCCATGAAAGCTTGTGGTTCATCATTCGACAGATTTTTAACAGCTTGGAATAATCTTCCCTAGTGGCACGCCAAATCTCTATGTTATCTACCTGAAAATTATAAGTATTGTAGATAGGTTTATCGAAACTCTCATATAATATTTAAACACTTAAAGAGATATTCATACAAGATACAAGGGCTTGAAGCAAGGTGTCAACGAATTTTATTCTCATACAGAGCAGCTAAATTAAAAATACAACTTCGGGTTATATACAAATAAAAAAATATTACTTAAAAAACGGGATTAATCATAAAAAATTTTAAATTATACAGGGGATTTTATATTATACAGAAGTTAAGGCTGTAAGAAGCACTTTTCTTATTTGTTTTTTAAATTTAGTTTCGGTGTAGACAGACAGGTCAGGTCGAGGCGAGGGAAATTTAATTCGGTCTGTTCAAATCACCAGTTGGCCACTACAGTCAGTAGAACTTCACAAACATTAAGAAGGTAAATCTGTTGCTAGATTCTCTCTGCAAGTGCAAAAAATATCGCAAAACATTTCTGCAAAAAAGGTGGAGCATATCTGGGGGTGAGTTAATCATATGGCCTCGCTTTGACAGTTTGCTATCAGGTCCATCGATAGCTTAGTTGGTAGAACAATGTCCCGGTACGACAAAATTGTCAAAAAACTCACCTGTCTTGCTTGAAGTTGCAGCTTTTGTCGTTGACATATAAGGAAATTTTAACTCCCACGCAAAAAACCTTAGTGGGGCTTTGAAACGTGAAAAATAGTTTTAACATATTAGTTGGCAGAGCAACGTCCCGGTATAACAGAGGTTGTGAGTTCGAATCACAATCGACGGCAGACTTTTTTCACGGTCTTTAACAATTTTCCAAAAAAATAGTTCTTTTTCCAATATCTACTAAAATTTTAGGTAGATAAGCTGGACAAAAATAACCTCGATGATTTTTTCCTAAATACGATAGTTTATTTTCTCCTGCTCCAGGGACGCTCAAGGGAATAATATCCGAAGAATAAATCCGAATATTGTAAACACGACTTGGAACCACATTTATGATAATTGAACCGAAATTTAAAATTGTTTATGTTTAAATATGAATTTGAAAGGGTAAATCAGTGGATACAACATGGGATAATTAGTATTTATCTGTCAACTTTCTAAAATATGATAAACACTTATTAATTTTTTTTTTTGCTCAATATTTTTACGGATTTATATATTTAATTGTATTTTTATAAATAGGTGTTTAGTTACTTTATCCTGGAATCCTCGAAAATGAATGTATGTATTTAGTATCACTGGAAAGTTTCAAAGGTCTGGTTTGTAATGAACGTTTTGTTTCTTTTTTCTTAAAAGTGTTCCATTTTTTGCGAATTTTAAATATTCCACATTGTCAAAATTGGACTTTTTCTTTAAATCACATTTTTCTCGGAGTGATGTAAAATCCTATGCGTCATATTGATCATCGTCTCCTAAATATGTAAAGAGAAGAACTTCTAAATTGAATGAAAATGGATCATCTGGAGAAAGCTTCAGCAGCTAACGTTGTTTTTATTTGCAAACTGCCGTATATGCTCACTTTGCAAAACTAATTCACGTGTAACCACAGATTCAATTCAAATTCATTTTTAGATATAAAAAAATCATTAATTATTGTTAAAATTATTATACATTTGGCCCCAGAGGGCGTTCCAAATTCTCAGATCTTTCTTTTGATAGCAGATCTTAGTATAAGAAAAATTTAACTGTAGTTTCCAATCGACTTATCTCAGAAACTATCGCATTTGGGAAAAATCAACAGGTCCATTTCTGTTTAGCATATAATCACCTTCATTTTTGCATTTATATATTTGCTCTCTCTGCAATACTTTGGCGCAGATATCGACAAAAAAGGGATTTTTATATTTTGTTTGTACTTTTTGCATTCTCAGAACTAGCAAAATACATTTTTGCTACTTCAAAAAAGTTTTCAAAACAGCTACAAAAAAATGTTTCCTAATTTTCCCGAGTTCGAGTTAAAAAATGGCTCTAGTAAGTAGACAAGAATCTCAGGAGCCCGTGGAGAGGCTATATGGTAGATAGTTCCATAACTTATTTTATATAAATTCACTTTTTTACGTCAACCCAAAAAAAGTCCTAACGAAGGCAAATTAAAAAAAAAATAAAAAAAAGTCAACCAGAAGAACCCAACACCTTTGCAATGTTAATCGGAAACTGAGCTAGCAAATCTCGTAGTGAAAAGAAGATAAACTTTGTTTAAATTCGGTAACATATTACTCAGAGTAAATGATAAATGTATGCCACATTGTTAGGCAACGTATATGTTAAAGGCAAAAAGAGAAAACAAAGCAAGAGGAAACTTATTGCATTCGATACCGGGCTTCAGATTTACGATCGATCAATTGTTTTTGGAAATATCGGGGAAAAACCGAAAATGGCGGATTTCGTTTTTGACCAGTATATCCAGAACGGTAAATTTGACAGCTGCCAAAATGTGACATTATTCGGACACATTTTTAAGACAAATAAGATGGCGTATACTACACGTCTTCATTGTTTTTTGTTAACCCGCAACCCGCCTCAACTTTCATTTTTCTTATGGCCGCCATATTGGATTTTTCGATTTTTGGAAAGAGCCTAAAATTTCCAGTCTAGTGATATCCAGAAGGGCATTAAAGATTTTGGTATCATCGAAATATTCGTAAAGTTAGGTTTCAGTTTTTTCTAAGGAGGCCATGATTTAAAGTAATGTTAGCTCTCAATGTTTTTCTAAGGAGGCCATGATTTATCTGTAACAAAACTGGATTTTGACTTTGACGTTAAGTTAATTAGTTGAAAGTATCAAAGCTGTGTTTTAATAAGCAGTAGGTGCGCTTTTATCCCAATAAAATCATAAATCTGACACATAAATTGTCAAAACCTATAGAAAATGGCCGGCATTCCGTATTCAAATAAAGAAAAGGTTGACATGTTAGCTCTGTACTTTCAATCATACAGAAACGCCGACGTTACCTCAGCAAGGTATTTGGAGATGTACCTCGAACGACGGCAGCCTCATAAAACCCAATTCAGGGAAATCGTAGTTAATTTAATTAACCATGGTGCCTTCAAACAACCTAGAAGCGTATACAATTATAACAATGAAAATCGAGACACAGACATTTTACAAGCTATCAACGAAAATCCTAGCGCATCGGTAAGAACTGTAGAACAGGAAATTAATGTGCCAAAATCAACAGTACAGAGAGTTTTAAAAAAGAATAAGTACCATCCATACAAACCGATAATAGTACAAGGACTTAAGGAAACTGATTTTTCAAGACGACTACAGTTCTGTGAGTGGTATACCAGGAAATGTAATGAAAATCCTTATTTTGTAAATCATGTCTTGTGGTCCGATGAAAGCAGGTTCACGAATTGTGGAGTCTTTAATAGGCACAACCGTCATCATTGGGCTGTGCAAAATCCTTGGCAGATTTCAGATCAGATTTTAAAGTAACGTGATATTCGCCTTCAGTAGGGTAAGTTAGGTTTTCTTTTTTAAATAGGCATCAAATGATGGTCAAATAATTTTTTATGTTCTTTAAAAAAATGACAAAAAATACCTAAAAATCTATTAGTCAGTCAACTTACTTTTTTTATATGTATTATATTTTTATTCAATCATTTTATATTGTAGTTTCGAAGAACCTATAAAAATAGAATTGGGTTCTTAAATTTAATAAACTTTATCTAAATTTTATCAAAGCTAATATCTCTAAAATTATTTTGATTGAATTTAATGATTTATTACTAAGCCTAGGTACGTTATGAAAAAAATGCTTCATATAATCAAATGTCGAATTATTTTTCGATTTTATATGATTTATGTAGGAGACACTATTTTCAAAAATAAAGTTTCGCAATATTTTTTTATTTTATGTTTTATTAAGCACATTCCAATAGATACATTATATACTGAAATAAATTGATTTAGTGTTTCTGAAATTAATATACAAACCAACAAAATAATTTATTGAAGAAAGTGCTAAAAAATTGTCTTTTTGATAATGAACTTAGGTTTCAACTGTATACAACTAATTCACACAATTTCGATAATTATTTTTGGAAAGAAAATATCTACTTTTTAATAAAGATAATTTTCTTTTAAAAATTGCATTAGTTCCTTAGCGTTATTTTTTGCGCTAATGTAATCATTTCAGGAAATCACTTTTGGACCATTTTTGTTTGACTACAATCTAAACGGGCAGAGGTAACACTCGGTCGAAAAGGTTGTCCCAGCCTTACGAGCTATTCTAACGGAAGATGAGATTAAGAAGAACTTGCTTTCAAAAAGACGGATGTCCTTTAAATTCATCAAAATTCAGAGTCGAGGAATTTAAGAGATCAGTTTGAAAAGAATAATTTCTTTAAATAGTTTATTTGGCCCTGACGTCTCGCCCTTCGATTATTGGGGTCACACAAAGAATGAAATCTGTATGATGTTTGAACATCTCACACATAGAAATCCTGAAGACGCTTGAGTTGTGGACCCATTTAGACATTTAACGAAATCATCGGGTTGTCCCGAAAAACAGTCAGAACAAAGTCGATCTCTCATTTTGCAGATTTGTAAATTAATATCATCCACTTTTTTAGGCGAAAAGCAATTTTTTCATCTGTTTTAGTTCATGTAATATATTAAAAATTCATTGTTCAGTACATGGAACTTATTATGTAATCTGAAAATATGTTCAAAAATAATTAAAATTAAAATCTTATTTGTCAAAAAGTCCAAAAACATTTTGACAGCCTTCAAACTATTTATTGCTGGATTTGAAATCCGCCATTTTCGGTTTTTCATTATTTTCTACTTATATTCTCAAATATGAAGCAATCAGCTATGATTCACGTTTTCAAATACTGTTAACACAAGTTTTTCATTATAGTTCCACCTATATAGAGAAGCGAATCTGGGACACACTTTGGGCAATACGGAA
The DNA here is from genome assembly GCA_030620095.1 of Kuschelorhynchus macadamiae. Lineage (NCBI taxonomy): Eukaryota > Metazoa > Arthropoda > Insecta > Coleoptera > Curculionidae > Kuschelorhynchus > Kuschelorhynchus macadamiae. The sequence goes on from JAUTXW010004371.1 coordinate 677,884, forward strand.
CTGCTGTAAACTATGGAGTCCAAAGCTTGTGTACGTTTGTTGACTCGGAAAAAAAAACAGCCATGCCACTTTAAGTAACGAAAAATACTTTACACTCTTTAATGTGATTGATGGACTGGGATAAAACTAAATTTAATTTATGAGCAAAATAATGGACAAACACAGTACTCTGGAAAGTTTCTCGAAATTTAGCTTGCAGATCCCCTAATTGTCCTGCCATCACTGCAGCTCTATCGTAGCTTTGAGCAACTAATTATTTCTCTCCATTAATTTCTTTAGTAACGTTATAAACTACGGTATATAATACATCTGCTGTACGATTTTCGGACACATTCTTAAAACCTAAAAATCACTCCTTAATATTTCCGTCTGTTTTAACGTAGAGTATTACTATAGATAATTGGCTAAAATTAGTGATATCAGTTGTTTCGTCCAGAATAATAGCAATGAACCGCGCCTCGTCAATCTCCTGCTTAATTCTTTTTATAATGGTAACACAGCGGAAATTAAATCATTCTGGATTCGATTCGACGTTCCGCGAAAAACGCTAGACTGCTCTAAATGATTTTTTAAGCAAATGATCATATTTAGCCATTAAACTAAGTAAATCTTGAAAATTTCCTCTATTTGAAGAAATCCTTGTTTCGTCATGACCTCTAAATCCCAATTCGTGCTGTCCGAGAAAACAAACAACATCGATAAGTCTTCTTAATATTTGCCTATTTTTATCGACTAGTTCATTGTGTTGGCGGTGACTAATCTCTAACTGTTTATTAAGGGCGTGTTCAATTCTGGTTTTGTCGAAGACTTTTTCTTTTATGACGGCCTGTAAATGCGCTTTGGACATAATGTGTCTTTTTACAGCTCTATGGAAATTGTTTAAATCGGAAAAACCATTTTTATTCCAGAGACCATTTTCATTTTCAAAAAGTAAACATGGCCAACAAAATAATTATATTTTATATAATTTTATTATATTTTCACACCCTGTTAGCCATTTAAATTGTTCGTATTTTTTTTACGGTTGAAAATGTCTAATACAGTTTTTCGTTTTTGTGGTTAAATTTTTCATAGGCGGTTTTGCCCTTCCTTTGGAAATTGTTTGAATCTTATCAGCGAAGTTTAATTTTGAAAATCCCTTTATTATTAAGACACACACCACACCTTCATACACACTCTTCTTACTAAATTCTCCAACATTTTCAACTTTATTACCGACAGCCGAAGTTGACGGTATTTGCATATCCACCTCCGTATTATTGTCTTCCATATCGCACCATGCACGACGAGACGTACGTATCACACACACACGGAGCCGTTCAAACAAAGAACCTACTCCAACGATAGCTTCCGCCCCCACTTAAAGCACGCGACAGAAGAAAAAAATTGCAAACAGCCGGTGGAAAGTTCAATAACCTCTGGCTCGATTCACAGGAAATCAAGCATACAGGACTTGGCTGCAGAGAAGTTAGCGGCCCGCATAGGTTCTATTCGATATTCAATTGTGCCTGGGTCGGAGTCAAGGCCGCATTTGTTATGGGCTTGATAATTAAGATAATATTTTAGCATTTTTAATATAAACTAAATTAATGGTTTCCTCTTTCAAAAATTACATTTTAGAAGATGTTTTGTAATTTTTTTTGGGGAAGCACTGCTTCCCTTGCTTCCATCGATTGCACGCTCCTGAGGCCCTAACAGTATCTTATTTACACCTTATGTTTGCATTTTTAATTGTAGTCTTTTATACCGTTACTTTTTTTTTAGATTTTTGCCTATAAAATTTTCTATGTAATAAATATTTTCATTATTGTATTATGATATACTTACCCGTGTTCGAGTTAAAAAAGAAATTCGATTCTGTACTTGCTGTAATCTGATCGTGAAGCAGATGCTTATGCTGATAATAAAAACATCTCTAAAGATCCAAATAAATGACCTCTGAAGCATTGTAAACTAAAAATGAAAATAAATAAAAATAAATTGATTTTTTGTTGTTTCTGATCGTTTAATCCCAATTTATTACTGAGTAATCACTTTTATTACCCGCATTGCATACAAATGGATTGGAATAACTTACGTAGTGCATACATTTCAAAGCGAAGCCGTGAGGAACTTGATCATAAAAATGAAATACGTTTCTGTGATTTCTTATCATAACTACTGGGTATTCCACTAAAAATAAATTAACATATATTATACATTTCCCAATTATTTAATCAGCATTTCCGAAAAAAATATTAAAATTATAAATAAAAGTTAATTTGTCTTTGCTGGGATTCGAACCCAAACCTTTCACTTTCTAGGTGAACCCTTTGACCATTATGGCACGAAGGCCGTTGAGCTGGTTTTTGTGGCTTAATGGATAAAGCGTTCATTTAGAAGCTGAGAGGTCCTGAGTTTCTAGATGCCGAATTACGAGAAATTTATAATAATAAAATACAGACATTCAAAAAAGCAACAATAATTTAATCATATAAATACCCAATTTATATTTTAATGTAAACTTGTAGAACATGAATTATCTACTAAATTATGCTTTCTTCTGCATAAAATACTTTGAAAAATTAGTTCTTGGGCTTGGACCGTTTCAAATTAAAGCTCTTGCTGTCCGCTCCCGTTTTAGTGAAGATCCTGGAAGATCGGAGAGTAAGTTGAATTAGACAGGGTTTAAACCCTTTTAAATTGAGTCGAGCCTGAAAACTTGCGTCTATGTAAGTGAACTATTTTACTTTACTCCCCCCCCATTAATTATTTATTATTTTGTTAAAAGTGGGTATTAAGGTATAGAATTCACAACTAACATTTTCGCACATTGAAAAAATATATAAATATACTTAAAAAATTATATGAAACATAGTCTAGGTATAAAGTGTTGAGGTAAATCACCATGTCTCCAGTGGCGGCCCATGGTCAACTTTTCAGGAGGGTCAATATAAGGGGCGTGCGGTGAAATTTTGAGAAAGGTAAGCAATTTTTAGAAACTTACCCTTTTGTAATGTAATTCGATTCTTCGATCATTTTTTGCAAATTCGTCAATGACGTCATCATAAAAACGTCGATGCTCCGACATATTTTGGAGAATTTTATTTTCAATGGACAACAGCGATGTATGCGAAAATCTCTCCTGCCCCGTTGAATTTCTCACAAAATTTTTTATACGTTTAAGTGTTGAAAAATTGCGTGCTACTGATGAACTTGTGTCGGGTATTGTCAATATTAATTCACACAATTTCGTCACTTCGGTTTAGGAATGTTCCAGCTCCTTGTCTTTTAAAAATTGCATTAGTTCCTTAGCGTTATTTTTTGCGCTAATGTCATCAGTTTCGTAAATCACTTTTAGTTCAGATCGCAGTAACACTCGGTCGAAGAACTGGCCTTAATGAAAAAGAAGAGATTTAAACGCATCTTCTGGAAAAGTTTTTCCTTTAAATGCATCAAAATTGCAGAGCTCGAGGAATTTAAAATCGTTTAAACCGTTAAATCTATAGTTTCTTTGTTGATGAATTGGATCGATTATTTGATAAAAGAGGCGTCTGTATGATGTTTGAACATCTCCCACCTTGTCTGTTCGAAGACGCTTGGCTTGTGGCTCTACATTTAACGTCATCGTTTTCTCCCAAAATAGGACAAAGTCATCTCCTTTTTGGCTTAACATAGACTTAAAATCATCCACTTTTTTTAGACAAAAAGCAATATCATTTGTTTTAGTTTGTAATATATTAAAAACATTGTCCGAGAATAAAAATATTTCTGAAAATATGTTCAACAAATAATTAAAATTAAAATCTCGTTTCAAACAGTCAAAAAACCCCTTCGAACTATTTATTACTTCTGAGCCCCACGTTTCATTATTTTCTATTATATTCTGAAATAGTTCAATCAATGATTCACGATTTTCAGATACTGTTAACACAAGTCTTCCATTATAGTTCCACCTAGTAGGAGCTACTGTGGGCAATCGTTTATGGATAATGGAGTCCAAAGCTTGTGTACGTTTTGTTGACTTGGAAAAAAAAGCAGCCATGCCACTTAAAATAACGAAAAATACTTTACACCCTTTAATGTGATTGATGGACTGGGATAAAACTAAATTTAATGTTTGAGCAAAACAATGGACAAACACAGCACTTGGGAAAGTTTCTCGAATTCTTCCTAATTCTCCTGCCATCACTGCAGCTCCATCATAACTTTGAGCAACTAATTTTTTCTCTCCATTAATTTCTTTAGTAACGTTATAAACTACGGTATATAATGCATCTGCTGTACGATTGTCGGACACATTCTTAAAACTTAAAAATCGCTTTTGAATACTTCCGTCTGTTTTAACGTAGCGTATTACTATAGATAATTGGCTAAAATTAGTGATATCAGTTGTTTTGCCCAGAACAATAGCAATGAACCGCGCCTCGCCAATCTCCTGCTTAATTCTTTTTAGAATAATGGTTGCAACAGCGGAAATTAAATCATTCTGGATTCGATTCGACGTTCCGCGAAAAACGCTAAACTTCTCTAAACGATTTTTTAAGCAATCATCATATTTCTATTAACTAAGTAAATCTTGAAAATTTCCTTTATTTGAAGAAACCCTTGTTCCGTCATGACCTCTAGATCCCAATTCGTGCTGTCCGAGAAAACAAACAACACCGATAATTCTTCTTAATATTTGAAGACTTTTTCTTTTATGACGCCCTGTAAATGCGCTTTGGATATAATGTGTCTTTTTACAGCTTTATGGAAATTGTTTAAATCGGAAAAACCAGTTTTATTCCAGAGACCCTTTCCATTTTTAAAAAGTAAACATGGTCAACAAAATAATTTACTTATATCTTCACACCCTGTTAGCCATTTAAATTGTTCGTATTGTTTTTCCGGATATAAATGTCTAATACAGTTTTTCATTTTTGTGGTTAAATTTATCATAGGCGGTTTTGCCCTTCCTTTGGAAATTATTTGAAGCTTATTAGGGAAGTTTAATGTTGAAAATCCCTTTATTATTAAGACACACACCACACATTCACACACACTCTTCTTACTAAATTCTATAACATAAAACATTTTCAACGTTATTACCGACAGCCGAAGTTGACGGTATTTACATATCTACGTCTGTATTATTGTTGTGTTTCATATCGCACCATGCACGACGCGACGTACGTATCACACAACACACGAATAGCCGTTCAAACAAAGAACCTACTCCAACGATAGCTTCCGCCACCACTTAAAGCACGCGACTAAAATGCAAAAATTGCAAACAGCCGGCGGAAAGTTCAATAACCTCTCGATTCACAGGAAATCAAGTATAGAGGACTTGGCTGCAGAGAAGCTAGCGGCCCGCATAGGTTTTATTCGATATTCTATTGTGGCTGGGTCGGAGTCAAGGCCGCATTTATTATGGGCTTGATAATTAAGATAATATTTTAGCATTTTTAATATAAACTAAATTAATGGTTTCCTATTTCAAAAATTACATTTTAGAAGATGTTTTGTAATTTTTTTTGGGGAAGCACTGCTACCCTTGCTTCCATGGACTGCACGCCCCTGTCATTTACCTATCTGTAAACGAATTTATCCAGCAGATTAAGTTAGACGGAAATCTCTCGATGAATACCAACTTTACTGGATACAGTACAAAATTGGAATCCATTTAAGAGGTCTTTTATTTTCCATTTGCTGGATCGTCTATTCGGAGAATATTTGAACTTTGGCCGTGTGAACGATCTTTGATTTAATGAATAACATACCTACAAAAACCACTAGAAGTATGACTGTTATAATTTTGAAAGTTCTCTTCACGTCCATATCGGGTCCTTCGTATTGTTGCATAGACTTTTCTAAGTTTTGCCATTGCTGAACGATCCTGGACCATGAACAAGCAAGATACAGAAAAATGAACACTTGTATAACGGATTCAAGTGCTGTCATAAGTGAACCTATAATGGAAGTAGTAACATTTATAAATAGTTTGAAATGCTGTATTTTAAACAAAAATAAACCTATTTTCTTTAATTTTGTTTTAGTTTTAATATTAGTAGATATCATTACCCCACTAGTTCGGTAATATCTAACATTACCTAACTAAAATCAGTGCAGTGTTATCTCACGATCGTAGATAAAGAATATTATTTAATCAATAATAAGAAATTGTGTCATGTACTTTTAAGTTTTTATAGACACATAGCAGCTGTACAAGTGTTGTCAAAGTGTCAGTCGCGAAAAAGAAATTTATTTAAAAAAAACGCAACGAATAATCTGTTACATAATACATTAAAAAAAAAACTATTGACCTCGGGAATTCAGCACACAATTTCTGAAGTAGAACGCCTTAATTTTCTACAATATTTAAATACTATTTTTTACGTTTTTATACACGAACGATAACCTATGTGCGCAATGCTGTATCGATGCGCCTTTATACTTATTAATAATTATTTTTACTTAATTTACTTAATTGTTTCACGTCTGAAAAACGCTTGCTTAAGAAAAGGCTAAACTAAACTGATTCATACAATTCCTTTTCGCATTTCATTTAAATAAGATTAGTGGAAGACAAACATAAATCTTTTTGTTGATGAAATAATGAGTATTGCCAACAATTTCTAGAACACAAGGATTACGTGCTTGGACGTGACGTCATCGGTCGTAGGTGAAGGTATGCGCAAACGAGGCATACACTATTACTGTTTTTAAGCAAGATCTTTATTTTAGAAGTGATTATTGGAAACAAACAGCAATTAAGAGTTAATTCAATTTTCAATACACCAGTAAAGATGTAGAGAGATATTGAGATGAAAAACAATGGAAACAGTATAAACCAATGTTTTAAAACAAGTTTTAATTTTATAGCTAGAAAAGTTTATTGTCTAGGTAGCTTCCTTATTAAGATCTAAATATTTTTACTTTACTCATTACGAAGCTTATTGTTTATAGTACCAAACGCATGGTAAAAATTTCAGTAAAAACACACTAAAATAAATATATTTTTAAGCATCCTCAGACAGCAAAAGTTAATTAACCCAATAAATTATAATATTGAGAAATATGTTATGCAATTCCTCATAGAATTTTATATATGTTATGTATATATTTTTTAATATGCATCTATTTATTCATTTTTTTTATTTAGAAAACAGTTAACAGATTGGTGTCTATTCTATAATTTACAAGTACAAGTATTCTGCCAGTGCAAAATATAAAAACATAATTATGTCGTAAGTAATGTAATATTAATTAATTAATAAATTAGAAGAAATACTCGTAATCATAAATGTATATGCAGTTGTTGCTATCAAATTGCTGTTTATTGCAGACCCTACAATATTTCCACCTTCATAGTCCAAAAATGAATCGATGTGAATTTTATCCATAAGTAAACTTACACTTTTATCTTGGTTATTCAAAAATTTAAAAATATTTTGAGCATAAATTAGAAAAAAAAATTTTCATCGATGTGATCGGTTTAATTAATTGTTTAGGGCAAAATAATTGGTCCATAACTTCTTAAATATTTATAGGCGTGAGGACTAATTGTATTCAAAATTAAACAAAATATCATAACATTGGGAGAATCTTTTTTGGCTTTTTCGCAACTGAATAAAAATATTTAAATTAGCATAAGAAATTATATTTATTAAATAATATTATTTATATTATGTATCGAAACATATTATAAATAATATTAGTCTACATGTTGAGGTATGTAATTATATTAAATATCTGCTTCAATTAATTTAAAGTTAAATATTTTTATTCAGTTGCGAAAAAGCCAAAAAAGATTTTTGTTTGTCAATCTAAACGCAACAAATAATCTCAACACATTTAAAAATTGGGAGAATATCTATAACGATCTTTTGAAAGCGTGCGCTATTTTAGTTGTTCAGAAATAAGTTGAATGCCTTTCAATAAATGATTGTCCTCTCTTTTAAGGTTTTTAAAAACATCGGACATAAAAGTCAGTACTTTGTTAAGCCTTAAGGCATCCGTGCTATTATTAGTTTCACATTCGGGATTTATATTGTCATGTTCGCGATTTACACTGTCATCAATAAAAAACCATTCTTCATTAACCCGAAAATATTGAAATAGCATCTTAAATTCTTCAAAAATTGCAAATTCACTTAGTTTTTTATGCTGAATATATTCATGTTTACTTTCTTCAATTGCCTATTGAAAACGAATTTCATCAAGTTCTTTAAGTTTATCGTCTTTAATTTTTCTGAATGACACCTTTTTTGATAAATATTTAGCAGAGTTCGGAAATTTAGTAGGTACGCTAATTTCCTTTAACGGTGGCAAACTTGATTGAACTGTAACGATCTCACCACTTTTGGAATCCTGCTGTGAAGTTGTCTGAATAAAAACTTTCGGCGTAATTCTTCGTATCCGAAAAAGTCTGGCTTTAGCGTCTTTGGAATAGTTTCCTTTGCAAAAAGGCACACAGCCTATATATGGCATAATGCTACACTGTTTATTTACATCACTATTTAAATAAAAACCACTAAAAACAGAAATGAAATGTAGAAGTTTACATAAATCAACTCGAAAAGCCGGCCGGCACAAATCACAAACAAAACAGTAACACAAAGACTAGGTTAGGTTACTCGTCGGATTGAAGAATTTCTGCTGAGACGGAGTGCGACGTTGACAAATCTCCACCGCCTTTACTTAAAGGAAATTAATGATGTTTAATTAAGTAATACGCCGTACTCTATTGAAATTTCAAGTATATTTATTAGAAAAAAAAATCGGCAAATTTTCTTTACCTGACTTCTATTATTGTAAATCTTTCCTTTTATTTTTTCCACGATTACACACATTTTGTTTGGTGTTATTTTGTTCCGTTACTTGAATTTGTGGCAAAATCGAATTCTATTATACCACAATTATTTCTTGCATAAAATTTGAAATTAATCTACCAAATAGTTTTTTAAACTTTATTTTAAAATATTTTATTAGACCGCCATTTTGTTCTACATCTTAAATTTACCTAATACCTGATTTTTGTGTAAAATTTGAGATAAATTGGATATTTTTTAACGTTTTACTTGGTCGCCATATTGTTTCGTCATATTGGATTTCTATCAAAATATTTCGAGTTCATCTTCAAATTACTCTTGTTTTTTTTACCAGAATCTTAGCAGGGCCTGATTAATTACTTACCAGGCCTGTGACTAGTAAGTGTTAAGGGGCACCTTACGACGAGGTTGGCAACTTTTAAATTACATTTTACTAAAAAAAGCTTTGTAGCTTTGTGCTATGTAGCCTACGTAGCCCCGCCCGTAGGAAGTAATAAGATTGGTAATATTGCCAAAAAATATCTTTGATTAAAAAGAAAACAGATTCTGGCATTAAAAAACACTTAACCAGTCTGGCAACGCTGCTGCGAAGAGAATTCAAAGATAACCGTGGGTCACTTACTCACTTATTGGTCGACGCGATAGACAATCAAAAACTCGTTAATCGTTCACCTACGGAACGTGACGTCAAGGCAATTTTAGAAGTAAGCACTTTGTCCTTTTGTTTTAAGAGTTGTTGGTATAGCCCCTTCCGTGGAACTATATCAGACCGGTTTTTTGAAGGCGTCTATATGTTTTATTTTTTTTTAGTTTTCGAATTAAATTACTTAGTGAAGTTGTGGTTCGGACTTTAATGATTTCAGAATACCTGAGTATAAAATGTGTTATCCTTCAAGAAAGAGAATGGAAATATCTTTTTTATTTAATTTTCGTCTCAAGATACATATATTTTGTATACGATCTTGATGGACGTATTATTATTGTCACCAATGCCAGTACTGAGAGTAAAGAGTAAAAAATATTAATATTTTAAATAAATTCTTGAAAATAAATCGTTTGCAGACCTCTCTTTTTATAAAAAACGATTTTCTTATGTTTATGGGATATGTAATCTGCCAGAGTTTAATCAATTTATTAACTTATACCCTGTACTATATAGACTGAAAACCCGTTTTGCATTGGTAGTCGTGTGAATGATATTTGACAACACACCGTTGTGTAGAGCTGTCTTAAAAAAATGAAAATTTACATAACTATTAATATTCGTACTTACTTATCCTTAGGGGAACATCCGGAATATAATGAATCAATACACAGCAATATAAAAGCAAATAATGCACATGGGCAATACCGCAAAATAGAGTGTATAACAGTTTCCAGGAAAACAGTTTTACATCTAAACTTTTATAGGAACTCCCTCTTACTCCGTTAACAGGAAAAATCCAAAACATTTGTAAAAATGTTAGAGGCAACACCATAGATTTCTGGAACGAATTTATCTTGTAAACGTATTTGAAGATTTTTTTCGGTTGTCTAAATTTCTCCATAGACAACAGGAAATTTTCATTTGAACCATTCACTGTAAATTGTTAAATATTAAAACCTACTGAAATAAACTAATAGTCGCCTATTTGTGCAACAAATTAAATACATATACTCGGCTCTTGTAAACAATTTTAACCACGGAATTTGACAAATTTAAAATATACATTTGAAATATTACCTTTTTTTAATACTTTCTATACACAAACATTTATGGATGAACCACTTTTTCAAATTAAATCCAAAAAAACTAAGGTTTCGGAAGGTTGCACTGAACTTGTTTTTGGGGTATCGCTAAAAACATATTTTTCACAAACTTAATTTATGAACTACGTAAAAGATTGATTATATTATAATGCTCTATAACACAAAAATGATTATTTGTAACTAAAACTTAGAAGTAATTATTATATTAGACATTATTAAACGTTTTTCTAATCTAAATAAAGAGAGAGTGGGAGTGTCGCCTGTTAGATGGAAATCCAGTGTGCTAGGGATGCTACGTTGCCAAGTTTATTTTATATATGACCTATATAAATTATATAAAAAAAACAAAACGCATGTGTGGGTTGTGGATCGGTACCAGCAGGAGCGCGAAGGCACTAGGTGGATTGGTACCAGGTTAGGCGCCGTAGGCATCATCGTTAATGCTCTAAAAGACGAACAACAGCGCAGAGCACCACTACCGAAAGTGTAACATTCGGCATCGGCCGAGGGTGCCGATGTCGAATGTTAGACTTGCGCCAGTGATGCATCCCCCTGTCGATTAGTGTTGGCCGCACTATGTAGATTGGTACCGGGTTAGCACCAGGTTAGGCGCCGTAGGCATTATCATTAAAGCCCTAATATAAAAGGCGAACGACAGCGAAGTGCATCACTGGCGGAAGTCTAACATTCGATATCGGCACAGGGGGGCCAAATCCGTTACTGTCGGGAGACAAACATGAAAAATTTAAGCTCCATACAATAATGTAAGTTTGGCAACAATGTAAGATAACCTTTCTTCAAATTGTCATATTAAGGAATATGGCGCATTGGAATGCAGTGGAAATATCGAATTTCTTTTTGGTTTTTTTTATTAGAAAAAGTGGTTCATCCATTTCTTTTATTTTCTTAAAACAGTTAAATGAAGGTAAACTTTCTTTTTTATATTAAAAAATTATCAAATTCCGTGGGTTTAATTGTTTACAAGACCCCATATACTCTATTAAGCGGGGTGGTGGAATATTTAACTGGAATACATTTTATAACTTAGAAACTAAAGGTACAGTTGCGGCAAATGAAAAAACCGGACATAAAATTGCAATTTAATGATATTCACATGGATTTGCATATATCTGACTTTTACCTCCAATATTTACTTTTCCTTTTAGCATTTAATTTTAATATTTCTTGTAAATATTATAAACGCAGATAATTTAACACAATTTTGATACTCTTTTGGAAAATCATGGCAAAATTAGACATTTTAAAACATAGGTAACCTTGGAAGAGTTGTTTTTTTAATAAAAAATTACTATAAAACTTGTTTTCATCCTTCAGGTACAATTTTTACTGTCGTTTGAGAAAGTTTTATATTATATGTTGTTATTAATAGTTAATATATGTAGTAATAACTCAAATATTATCTTTTGCATTGAAAAGTAGTGAAAATTGTGAGGCTTTTTCGATTTTTTTTTTGAAAAAAAATTATGTATCACAAGGAATTTTTACTTTTAATCTACTCTATACAGCATATACTATTTTACCACTGAAAAAACCTCAAACGTTTGCATTCTCGTACGTTATTTCAGATGAAAATGATTGTTTTAATGATAAACAGATAAACAGAAACAATTTTTTTAAAAACTTAAATGTATATACGATTTTAATTAAGGACCAAATAAAACAGAAATACAATGAAACGACAAACTATAAGAAAAATAAAATGGAAATTAATATTTTGTTGCCCCACTATTTTTTTCAGTTACATTGTTAAGTCTTGTGATCATTGAAGCAATTAAAGAATTTTCGTAATCCTGAGTTAATCCATTCCACACCTCCAGAATTTTGTTCCATAATTGGTGAGAATTCCTAGGATGAAATTCATTAGAATAATTAAATTTTTTCACTATGTAACCCCAATTCGGGCAATTGTGTTGGTAAGTAAAATTGGTTTAAAATTGTGCGGTGATTGATGGTAATAACGTATTCTAATATATTAATGTAATTTTGCACATTAAAACTTCCTTCAGTTCTTCTGCAAATTCCGATACCCCTTGAGCTCAGCCACCCCCAAACGTTGATTGTTTTTTTTTACATTTTGGGTATATTTCTCATCGAAACGAGTTTTTGGGGCCTATACAAGCCAATGCGACCATTGAAACATGACTGAAATATCTTCTGGTCATATAAAATAATTTTCGACGAAAAATCCGTGTCCCCTATACAAAACTATAACGAGAAACCAACTTTCTCTTCCTTACTCGCCTCAATAAGGCAAGGCTTTATTGCTGCAGTTCTAATACAACCTGGGGAATGACTTGCCGTTTTTGCCGTCACAGCAGATTGGAAGGGAGTTTCTCTAAAAAAATATATAAAGCGATAAGGCGTTCATCCTCCTCTTCTGAAGAAACCTTACGTGCTTCGTCTCCTGTTCGTCTTTCTAAGGAATTTCTTTGGTTCCATTTCTTTGTTATATCCTGTACTGTACCTTTTCCTACGCCAATTCAGGTCATTCTCGTAAGGTAACACGCAGGTGAAAGGTTAGAAAAGTACTATTTACAATATGTAAATATGGTGTCCGGTTTTCATTTGACGTAACTGTACAACTGTAGAGGGTGGCCCACTTAAGGTGCTCCTATACTATATCTCAATAAATAAGACACTGAGAAAAAAAGTTAAATACAAAAAGAATTTGACTCTAAGTATTTTTTTACTTTTACTAATATTTTTATGTATACAGGGTGTTGCATTGTGCCAGGACAGTAACTTTTTTCTTTTTAGTGAAATGGTATGAATATTTTTAGAAATTCTAATTCTATGCTTGATTTTGATTATTTTTTGTCATCTTAGCATACGAAATTTTGAGAAGTTTTTGAGAAAAATTAACTTTTCTAATTTTTTTCGGAAAAACAGGTTTTTGGAAAAATGTGATTTTTTTACACCTGAAGACTAAAATTGTGAATTTTGGTCATGGATCCATGGGAGTGGTTAATATTTAATACTCTGACCTATCAAGAGCGAAAATCCATTATATAAGGTGGTCACAAATGACCATCAAAAAAAATGTTTTTATAACTAAAAAAACTTAATTTTTTTAAATGGAACACTCTGTATTTAGCACTTTTATTGTATTTAGGATTTAATTCTGCATCATTCCATATATATATATATAGTTTATAAGTATTCCAAAAATTAGTAGTTTAGAAGTTATGACCAATTTTCTATAATAATTCGGGTATTTTTGTTAAAAATCTAACTAAACCTAAACATAAGTTTTTTTTAACATTATAATTAAATTTAACATTAAATCAACAAGTAATGCAAGAAAGAAAGTAACTAATTACTTATTACAAAACATTTTCGACATAACCCCCGTCTTTGGCAATACAAGTAGTATACATGGTTTCAATTCTGGCAATAGCATTTCTAACCGCGTCTGTTGCATTAAGTCTTTCTACCTCTTGACTAATTCTCCCTTTTAAATCTTGAACAGTACTACACGTATTTTTATACACATCGTTTTTTAGGTTGCCCCATAAAAAAAATCTAGGGGTGTTAAGTCGGGGCTCCTCGCTGGCCAATCTATGGTTCCGTACCGACTAATCCAAAATGGAAACTGTTGATTCAAACAATTTCTAACAGGCACTACAGTGTGATATGGAGTACTATCTTGTCGATAAACAAGCCCTTCTTTAATATCGTTCGGCAGATTGTCAATTAACGGAAATATTTCGTTCTCCAACAAATATAAATACCTCTCACCATTCAGAACAAAGTCATAAAATACTGGACCTATTATTCGATCACGGATAATACCACACCACACATAAACACTTCTCCGACCTTGTTTTTTCATTTCTTTTACACGATGTTCATTTGAGTTACACCAGTAATGAGTACTTTTTCGGTTGAACATGCCGGCCGTATTGAAAATTGCCTCATAGGTAAATAAAATATTTTAAAAAATGTCAGTTTCAAAATGGTGGTCCATCTTGAGAGAACAATAAAAAAGCCTTGTTTGAAAGTCCTGTTGGGATAATTCCTGAACTGGTAAAAATTTGAATGGATGGTAGTTATTATCAGTTAAAGTCCTTTGAACACTAGTCTTACTAATTCCCGGTAGATCTCGGGATGCATCTCTTTGCGAATTTTCGTTGTTTTCTTTAAAATACAGGAGAATTTCTAATTGCTTTTCTTCTGTTAGGACAATGAAACAATATGTTTCGTGGGTACCCGTCTTGCAGGTTACAACATCCGATACTCCCGCAGGGCTAATGCTGGACTCTTATTATTTCTTATGTAACATTCATGAAGATTTAAACGCTCTTGGACACCGTATAAAGCCATTTTTCCTTTAAAAAGTGTTAGAGGCAAATAAATGTCAAATAAAAACTGTGTATTTATTGGTGTCCAGGCAACAATTTTACTAGTTTTGTTTTTCCATGGATATCTTGTAAAATTAAGACGCGTTTAGAAATGCTATTATTGCGAAAATTAAAACCGTTACCGTAATATTATACTACTTGTATTGCCAAAGACGGGGGTTATGTCGAAAATGTTTTGTAATAAGTAATTAGTTACTCTCTTTCTTGCATTACTTGTTGATTTAATTTTAAATTTAAATATAATGTTGAAAAAAAAACTTAGAATAGGATATTATTTAGGTTTAGTTAGATTTTTAACAAAAATACCTGAATTATTATAGAAAATTGGTCATAACTTCTAAACTACTAATTTTTGGAATATAAACTATATATACATAGAATGATGCAGAATTAAATCCTAAACACAATAAAAGTGCTAAATACAGGGTGTTCCGTTTGAAAAAATTAAGTTTTTTTAGTTACAAAAACATTTTTTTTGATGGTCATTTGTGACCACCCTGTATAATGGATTTTCGCTCTTGATAGATCAGAGTATTAAATATTAACCACTTCGTGTGTGAAAAAACCACATTTTTCCAAAAACCTGTTTTTCCGAAAAAAATTAGAAAAGTTAATTTTTCTCAAAAACAACTCAAAATTTCGTATGCTATGATGACAAAAAATACTCAAAATCAAGCGTAGAATTAGAATTTCTAAAAATATTCATACCATTTCATTAAAAAGAAAAAAGTTGGTTACTGTCCTGGCACAATGGAACACCCTGTATAAGTAAAAATATTAATAATAAAAAATATACTTAGGGTCAAATACTTTTTGTATTTAGCTTTTTTTCTCAGTGTGTTATTTATTGAGATAAAGTATAGGAGCATCATAGGTGGACCACCCTGTACGTATATTCAGAGGTATAAGAAAATGATTACCTGTCTTCAAGTAAGAGCGGTTTTAAAAGGCAGTAAAAGAGCATTGTGAATTTATTATAATCTGCATAGGCAAAAAGGCAACTATGGGCCGTACTTATCGTGGAAGGTACTTAAACTACATCTTCAGGGATCTTCACAACACACAGATCAAAACACTGAATACGATATACCGGTTGGCGCATCGAAAAAGAAACAACGATGGTTTTAGGGCAAGTTTGCCTAGATCCTACGATAAGTACCCACTAATTGTAAACGGTGTCTGGTGTTAGTCGACGTAGTATCCAACGGATTCTTTAAGCCCATAGTTTCCATCCGTACAAAATACACGTCGTACAAGAAGTTAATGAAGACGATTTTGATCGGCGATTACAATATTGTGAAGTTATGAGTAGACAAATTATGAACGATGAAAACCTTCACTTGTTTCTCTGATGAATGCTCTTTTTCCTAAAACGGCATGGTAAATCGTCATAACTGCCGATACTGGTCCGATTGTAATCCCAGAATTTATTATGAGGTACAGGGTTTTCCCGTATATTTTTCCACCCACCTAGAGAGTTTATTTGAATAGATACGGAAATGTCGTAAATACAAAAGTTATTGGGTTTTTTATGAAGATTTAGAATATTATATCATTAGAGCGAAAATATTTTTGGAAATGTCAAATTTTGTCAGGTTGTCACTTTTTTTAAATGAAACACCCTGTATATTAAATCATATTCTTGAAGATCTTTTTTTTTTTTTCTATTTATATATATATATATATATATATATATATATATATATATATATATATATATATATATATACTTTTAATATATTCTGTCAATTAGTTTTCGATATATAAGCGTTTAAACATTAAAGAAATGGTAAGGTAATTTGCGCTAAAACATAGTGAGCCATGGTCAAGACAATTGCAATGAACGACGCCTTTTTGACGTTTACCGGTCAGAAGTAATTATTTACGAGCATTTTTAATATCTAATACGTTGGACGATGGGTTATTCGGAAGAAGAGAAACTCGACATGATAGAATTATTTTATTTACATGGTAAAAATGCATCGATAGCTCGTAACGAATATCATAGATGGTTTCCAGATAGACCAACACCGACTTGTAGGACAATATTAAACATCGCCAAACAATTGAATGAAAGACAAACACATAAGCGAAAAGTTAGAATAGTGGAAAGAAACGCTGAAGAAGATTTAAATATTTTATTATATTTTGAAGGTAATTTTGAAACGTTTGTATTAAAATAATTTATTTATCTTATTTATTCTTGTTTTAGAAAATCCTGAGCGTTCAATTCCCGATGCAGCCACTTTTTTAAAAAATCATGGCATAAAATCCACTCAGTTCTAAAACATTATAAATATAAGCCATATAAGTTTTTACGTACTCAAGAATTAACCGATCAAAATAAAATAGACCGATTACACTTCTACCAAGAAATAGAAAGACTTGTTATGATGAACCAACTAAATCTGTCAAACATAATTTTCACTGACGAGGCAACATTTACCACTGGAGGCATGTTTAACCGGAAAAATAAGCATTTTTGGTCAAAAGAAAACCCGCGAGCTCTTCAGGCGGTCAAACTTCGGGGAAGAAGATCCCTACATGTTTGGTGTGTCCTTCTTAACAATCATGTTATTGGACCTATATTTTTAAATGGGAATTTAACCGGACAAAGGTATCAGGACTTATTAGAAAACGAAATCGAGGGGCATTTAGAACAACTACCGATTAATTCATATCTTAATTTGATATGGCAACAAGATGGTGCCCCTCCTCATAACGTCCAGCCGGTCACCAATTTTTTAAATGACAAGTATCCGTTTTGGATTGGAGGACATGGGCCATTAAGATGACCAGCAAAACAGTCCCGATCTCTCTCCATTGGACACATTTTTATGGGGTTATCTGAAAAGCAAGATATCAGTGGCGGCTCGTGAGTATATTGAAGGGTGAGGCCACATGAGGTTAATTTTGTTTAAATGCGAATAAATTTCCACGTCACCCATGAGGTATTATTCTGCGACGCGTTGACTTTTTTTTTTAATGGAGGTCATCTTCAATAGCCCTACTAAACCATTAAAAACTAAAAAAATAAACTCTAAAAAAAGTAAATAAAAAGTAAAACAAACAAGTAAAATATGTACACCTATCACTAAAATATAGCTGTGATTGCGATAATAAAAACATAATTTAGTTTATTAAAACTTAAAATAAATAGTTGTATGAAATAAGATAAAAAAACTACTTTTTGTACATTAAATCTATACGTCTGTCTTTTAAGGTTGCAAATTTATCTATAATTTGGTCGTAAAAGTTTTGGTCTTCACTAAGTTCTGACAGTAATTCCTGCTCTATTGACATCATTGCTAAATCCGAAAGCCGTTCTTGTGTCATTGTGTTTCTTAGGTAAGTTTTGATCCGTTTAAGACATGAAAAATTTCATTCGGCCGATACACTTGTTGCGGGAATAGTTAAAACTAAATTAAAAAGCTTATATGCTTCCGCAAAAATTGCTTTAAAATCTTTAAATAACAAAGCTCGACTTTTTTCGACATCTAAATTTGAAAATTGTTCATCCCTATACAATACAGAAAGCTCATTCTTTAATCTATCTCTGTCAAAAATGTTTGGATAATTTTTTAATAAATTATTTAATAAGTCGTCTGGAAAGCATTTAACATATTCCGAATATTTTGTGCAATCGACTAAAGCAAAGAAATTTCAATTATTTAAATTTTCAAACCGCGTCCCTAATTGAAGAATTATACAATCTATTATTTCGAAATATAATATTTTATATTTAGTAAAAATATCAAAGTCGCTAGAACATTGCCCTCGCCGTGTGTTAGTTGGCAGAATAGTGGCTTTTTTAGCAATATTGAAAAGTTCTTTGAAATGGTCCTCGTTTCTAAATTCAATAATTCGTTGCTTGGCAAGGTCTATTTGCAAAATGCAGTAATTTATATCTAAATGCTTTAACTGTAATATTTGAAACAGTACATCAGTGCAACTAAAAATTTGTTCATAAATATGCGTTAAAAGGCAAAATTCGAAATCATTAAAATGCTTTAGAAATCCTTTTGCACCATTAATAGATTCTGTTCCAGAACTTAAGTCATTAATAATAGTTTCAAATACTATAATTAAATTGTCCCATTCATTAGCCACTAAGCGATACGTTGAGGATAAGTTTAAAATTTTAGACCGTGTATACCATCGCGTTTCTACAGCTCGCCGAATTCTTTTACCTACTATCTGATTAAGCACAAAAGACCGTTTTGGTGATTGGTGGAAATAATTTGGTATTCCTAATAAAGTGGCAAAAAATATACGACTTTGGGTAATCAGTTTTGTTCCCTGTTGTAAAACTAGATTTAATCTGTGGGCGCAACAATGAGTAAACATAGCTAAAGGAGCAATAGATCTAACTTTTGTTTGAAGCCCATTTATTTCACCTGCCATAACACTAGCCCCATCGTAACACTGCGCGACCAATTTATTTTTAAAGTCATAAGGCTCTAAGCTGTTTTGTATTAAATAAAAAAGGCTCTCTGCTGTTCTATTATCGCTAACGTCAAAAAATCCTAAAAATCTTTCTTTTAAAGATCCGTTGGTCACATACCTAACTGTTATCAAACACTGTGATTTTTCTGTTATATGAGTACTATCATCCGCAATTACGCCAAAAAAACAATAATCGGTGTCATTGATTTCTTTTTTTATATATTCTTGAATATAGTCATGTATGCAACCAATTAGTTCATTTTGTATAGTCTTAGATTGTCCCGTAAAAATATTACTAAATTTAGCACAATGTTCAGTAAGTTCGGCATTTCTTTTTATTAAGCATGCAAATATTTCCTTAAAATTGCCACGGTTAAAAGAATCTGTTGTTTCATTATGACCTCGAAATGCCAAGTCCTGTTTACCCAAAGTAATAGTAACATCAATTAAATAATTTAATAATAAACGGTTTTTTCGAACATTTTCATTATAAACAATTTTATTAAGACTTGCATTTTCTTGTAGTGCATCCGCAATAGTCGCCCTATTTTGCTCCAGTCTTGTAAGTGCTACCGAATTTTTGATATGCTCTCTTGAACTTTCATGCGATTTTACTGCTCGTGAAAAATTTTTTAAATCCGGATATCCACCCCATGAACTCCAATTATTTTTGACGCAACCTAATAAAATACAAGGCCAACAATATAAGCTTTCTTTATAAATACTTCCGCATAGCCACCTATAAGTTTCGTACCAAGGTATTTGAAAAGTTCTTGAATATTTTTTACCTTGCCTCTTATCGTTAAATATTGCTAAAATTTTCGGCGTCGGACGGCTACCTAATATCTGTTTCTTTTCAGTTTCGCTTCTTCTTAAAAAAGGCGTTTCAATTAATGAAGCAATAATGTGAATAGAATTCATTTCAAAAGCAAAAGGCAAATACAAAAAATGGAACGGTCCAACTTACCAAATCAAAACAAAACAAAAACTTACTCACGCGTATTTATTCACCTTAAAAGACAGAACGCCCTCAATCAGCGATTATCGCAATCTATTTGCTATTTCTTTCTCAGCCGCACGCACCACGTAAAAAGAAGCCGTTGGAATATTTCGCTAGTCATGTGATTTAAATAACCAATAAAAGCATATCCAAGCTACAGATTTATCGCCTCAAGAATGCAATAGAAAACGCGTGCATCGGTAATCGCCATCCCGCTCTGTCGTAATCAGGTGACTCGCCGGCATCGGCACCGGCCGTTGATAAATAGGTCAGAAGTCGAAACTTTCCAAGCTAAAATTATTTCGCCTCATTCGAGAGCACTTTCTTTAGGAATGGGTTTGCACGGATTGCACGGTCGGTTTTTTGATGTGGTAAGAATTTATTTTCTAAAATATTTATTATGGGATTATATTTTGTTTTTTTTTTAATGTTATTATGTTGTAAAACTGTTAAAAAGTATATTTCTAATTGGTAATAGATAAAAAGTTATATAAAAAAATTCTCTTTTTCTTTATTTTGGGGGTGAGGCGCGGCCTCAGAGGCCTACCCTGACGAGCCGCCACTGCAAGATATACTACAATAGGGCAAGAACCATCCAAGCTTTAGAGCAAAATATAGTTCAAACAATCGACGATTTAAGCACCCAATCACCTCATTTTATCTACTCATCCATATACAGAAAATTTAGAAGAAATATTCAGAAATGCATTATAAACCAAGGAGGCTATATAGAAAACCAAAACTTAGTTCTTTAAGCTAATATTATTATTTATCTACTTTATATTATTGATTTTTTATGGTATTGTTTCTTTCCACTATTCTAACTTATTAAGATTACACTTGTACCAAGAAATAGAAAGAGGTGTTATGATGAACCAACTAAATCTGTCAAACATAATTTTCACTGACGAGGCAACATTTACCACTGGAGGCATGTTTAACCGGAAAAATAAGCATTTTTGGTCAAAAGAAAACCCGCGAGCTCTTCAGGCGGTCAAAATTCGGGGAAGAAGATCCCTACATGTTTGGTGTGGTCTTCTTAACAATCATGTTATTGGACCTATATTTTTAAATGGGAATTTAACAGGACAGAGTTATTAGAAAACGAAATCGAGGGGCATTTAGAACAACTACCGATTAATTCATATCTTAATTTGATATGGCAACAAGATGGTGCCCCTCCTCATAACGTCCAGCCGGTCACCAATTTTTTAAATGACAGGTATCCATTTTGGATTGGAAGACATGGGCCATTAAGATGACCAGCAAACAGTCCCGATCTCTCTCCATTGGACACATTTTTGTGGGGTTATCTGAAAAACAAGATATACTACAATAGGCCAAAAACCATCCAAGCTTTAGAGCAAAATATAGTTCAAACAATCCACGATTTAAACACCTAATCACCTCATTTTATCTACGCATCCATATACACAAAATTTAGAAGAAATATTCAGAAATGCATTATAAAGCAAGGAGGCTATATAGAAAACCAAAACTTAGTTCTTTAAGCTAATATTATTATTTACCTACTTTATATTATTGATTTTTTATTGTCTTGTTTCTTTCCACTATTCTAACTTTTCGCTTAAGTATTTTTGTTTCATTCAATTGTTTAACGATGTTTAATATTATGCTACGAGTCGGTGTTGGTCTATTTGGAAACCGTCTATGATATTCGTTACGAGCTATCGATGCATTTTTACCATGTAAAGAAAATAATTCTATCATGTCGAGTTTCTCTTCTTCCGAATAACCCATCGTTCAACTTATTAGATATTAAAAATGCTCGTAAATAGATACTTCTGACCGGTAAACGTCAAAAAGGCGTCGTTTATTGCAATTGTCTTGACCATGGATCACAAAACAACTTTTGTATTTACGACATTTTCGTATCTATTCAAATAAACCCTCTAGGTGGGTGGAAAAATATACGGGAAAACCCTGTACATACCCAACAGCCACAACAATTAAATGTTTGGGCTGGTATTTTTGGCGATCATATAGTTGGTCCTTTTCCTTGCCTGGAAATTTGACACATGAAATGTATTTACAATTATTACAAGACGCCATAGTGCCAGCGTTAACAGCAATAACTGACAATCTGATTAATCGGCGATACGTTGAGGATAAGTTGATGTTCCAACAGGACGGTGCCCCGCTACGTTATGTAATATTTGTGCGACAATATTTAGATCAGACTTTTCCGGGTCGATGGATTGGAAGATGAGATTCTATTGAATGGCCCCCAAAAACCCCAGATTTATCACCTCTGGGTTTCTTTCTATGAGGTCACTTAAAAAGCAAAATCTATGCGACTCAACCGACTTCATTACAAGATTTTCAACAAAGAATTGTAATAGAAGTATTTCATCAATTTATTTTTAAACGGTGAAATATTTTTTTAGAAATAATTAATCAACAGCAAAAGTTAAGGTGCGGGTTCGATCCCCGCTCTTACCACAACTTTTGCTGTTGATTTAATATTTCTAAAAAAATATTTCACAGTTTAAACGTAAACTGATAAAATACTTCTATTCATATTAGGATTTAATTATCTATAATCGTTCGTGCGAATCACTTCTGTTAAAATAACTTCCAAATGCCAAGTATGGAGTGCCCATGGAATGTTTCCCCCGACGTGTCTTCCCATTGTACAACTAAAAAACATTTGTCTGTGGATGCCGAAGAAATTATAAATAGCGTTTATGTTTTAGAGGAGACTTCTATTTTGACGAAAGTACCAGACTCAACTATTTGGAACATTGTGAATATTGAATCCTATTGTAGGGAGAAAAATAAGAAATGATAGCGATAGCTTGTCATAGTTAGATTGAGGCGATGAAGAAGTAATAAGGCGCAAAATTCACGAGTTTTAGGAAGAACAAAATGGGCCGATATTGGATAATTTACTACAGAAACTTGAAAAAGATGAAACTGGAATTAAATGCGGTCGAACTAATCTGTGGAGATATATTAACAGAAATGGTTTTAAATTAAAAAAAATCAATACAAAACAAATTATAATGGAAGGTGGCTTCAGGAATGACGTCTGGATTTCTTGGACAAAACTAAAGACTACCGAAATTAAAATAAGTGAATTATTTGTTTGGATGAGACTTGACATGACACTCACAATACTCCTTCAGAACTTTGAGTTGAATCCAGGGATAAATGTAAAAAGAATGGTGCAGCTCAAACTTTTTAACATTTAATGCTGAGAAGTCCAATATTCTAACATTTAAATTTATCATGGGAAATCTGCAGTCTGACTGTAATCTAGTTCAAGATTCTAGGTCAATTCCAAGGTCTACATGTCGATAAGGATTTAAAATTCGTGAACCATATCACACTGGTGAATACAAAATTAGCTTCTAAGTGGTATTCGATACGATCTGTTTCTAATAAAGTGGGTCCGTCTGTAGCCCGCACTGCCTATTTTGCACTGATACAGTCCCACATTCGGTACGGTATTGCCTTTTGGGGATGTAGTCGACAACCAGGGGCTTGCGGTGAAATTTTAAGAATTCGATCATTTTTTGCAAATTCGTCAATGACGTCATCATAAAAACGTCGATGCTCCGACATATTTTGGACAAGTTTATTTTTAATAGACAACAGCGATGTATGCGAAAGTCTCTCCTGCCCCATTGAATTTCTCACAAGATTTTTTATACGTTTAAGTGTTGAAAAATTGCGTTCTACTGATGAACTTGTGGCAGGTATTGTCAGTACTAATTGACAATTTCGACACTTCGGAGTAGGCATCTTCCAGCTCCTTGTCTTTTACAAATTGCATTAGTTCCTTAGCGTTACATTTTGCGCTAATATCATCAGTTTCCTAAATCACTTTTAGTTCAGATCGCAGTAAAACTCGGTCGAAGAAATGACCATAATGAAGAAGAAGAGATTTAAACGCATCTTTTAGAAAAGTTTTTCCTTTAAATGCATTAAAATTGCAGAGCTCGAGGAATTTAAAATCATTTCGATCGATTATTTTATAAAAGAGGCCTCTCTATGAGGTTTGAACATCTCCCACCTTGTCTGTTCGCTTGGCTTGTAGCTCTACATTTAACGTCATCGTTTTCTCCCAAAATAGGTCAAAGTCTTCTCTTTTTTGGCTTAACATGGACTTAAAATCATCCACTTTTTTTTAGGCAAAAAGCAATATCATTTGTTTTAGTTTGTAATATATTAAAAACATTGTCCGAGAATGGAAATATTTCTGAAAATATGTTTAACAAATAATTAAAATTAAAATCTCATTTCAAACAGTCCAAAAACCCTAACTATTCTCAAATAGTTCAATCAGTGATTCACGATTTTCGGATACTGTTAACACAAGTCTTCCATTATAGTTCCTAGTAGGAGCTACTTTGGGCAATCGTTTGTGGACAATGGAGTCCAAAGCTGGTGTACGTTTTGTTCACTTGGAAAAAAAGCAGCTATGGCACTTAAAGTAACGAAAAATACTTTACACTCTTTAATGTGATTGATGAACTGGGATAAAACTAAATTTAATTTGTAAGCGGAACAATGAACAAACACAGCACTTGGGAAAGTTTCTCGAATTTTAGCTTGCAGACCTCCTAATTGTCCTGCCAACACTGCAGCTCCATCATAGCTTTGAGCAACTAATTTTTTCTCTCTATTAATTTCTTTAGTAACGTTATAAATTACGGTATATAATGCATCTGCTGTACGATTTTCGGACACATTCTTAAAACCTAAAAATCGCTCTTGAATGCTTCCGTCCGTTTTAATGTAGCGTATTATTATAGATAATTGGCTAAAATTAGTGATATCAGTTGTTTCGTCGAGAACAATAGCAATGAACCGCGCCTCGCCAATCTTATGCCTAATTCTTCTCAGAATAATGGTTGCAACAGCGGAAATTAAATCGTTCTAGATTCGATTCGACGTTCCGCGAAAAACGCTAGACTGCTCTAAATGATTTTTTAAGCAATCATCATATTTAGCCATTAAACTAAGTAAATCTTGAAAATTTCCTCTATTTGAAGAAACCCTTGTTTCGGCATGACCTCTAAATCCCAATTCGTGCTGTCCGAGAGAACAAACAACATCGATAAGTCTTCTTAATATTTGCCTATTTTTATCGACTAGTTCATTGTGTTAGCGGTGACTAATTTCCAACTGTTTATTAAGGGCGTGTTCAATTCTGGCTTTACCGAAGACTTTTTCTTTTATGACGGCCTGCAAATGCGCTTTGGACATTGTCTTTTTTCAGCTTTATGGAAATTGTTTAGATCGGAAAAACCAGTTTTATTCTAGAGACACTTTTCATTTTCAAAAAGAAAACATGACCAACAAAATAATTTACTTATATTTTCACACCCGGTTAGCCATTTATATTGTTCGTATTGTTTTTCCGGATAAAAATGTCTAATACAGTTTTTCATTTTTGTGGTTAAGTTTTTCATAGGCGGTTTTGCCCTTCCTTTGAAAATTATTTGAAGCTTATCAGCGAAGTTTAATGTTGAAAATCCCTTTATTATTAAGACACACACCTCCCACACACACACACTCTTATCACTAAATTCTCCAACATTTTCAATGTTATTACCGACAGCCGAAGTTGACGGTATTTGCATATCCACGTCCGTATTATTGTCTTCCATATCGCACCATGCACGACGTGACGTACGTATCACACAACACACGGATAGCCGTTCAAACAAAGAATTTACTCCAACGGTAGCTTCCGCCCCCACTTAAAGCACGCTATTGAAATGCAAAAATTGCAAACAGCCGGTGGAAAGTTCAATAACCTCTGGCTCGATTCACAGGAATCTTCTTTATCTACAATCTACAAATAGCACATTCTGTATATTTATGGACTATAAAATTTGTCTTTTTTTACCTTCTCAAAAATATATAATAGATGCACTTTTTCTCAGAAACCCGCAACTAAATGACAATTTTCTGAAATTAAATGCATAATTTAAGACTAGGCTATGGCTTTTGTTTATGACAACAAATAAAAATAAATGTCAAATATTTGTCTATCTCATCGGTTTTTGGATCGACTTTTGGTTTATAACGCCTGGGTTATAGATTTAAAAAGTTTGCGTCTTGCGTCGTCCGCTTGAGCTAAACGTATACGCTGGTCCTTAGCCCGTCTTATAGATTGACAACGTTTGCGCTTTGCGTCGCCTGTGGAACTAACCTTACTTTTATGTTTATATTTATCTCCTTTTTGTGTAATGCAATTTTGCCTTGCTTGTTTTAAAGTTTATGTGCGTTTTTTTTAATTTACTGAAATGGATAATCAAAATCATAGTAATGATGCCTAGTAAAGACTAGGCATTGTGGACATATTAATATGCGCCGCAGCTGTAAAGTTGTTGACGAGAAGGCTGCAAAGAAGGCGTATTCGGCTTGTTAGTTGGTGTAGAAATACTCAAAACTCCTGCCAGTATTTTCGTAAAATTAAAGACAACGACCTCAAGCAGTTTTTTTAAATGGATTAGGATGTTCTGTGTATATATTAGTGTCAAATTTATTACGAAGGACGAACGTTTTAAAAGACCTTCTAAATTCCAATAATTTCATTGGTTGTAGCTCAACGCAATCGTCGATTTACGCTAGCCGCTTCCGTCGAAGTTAAACATCGTCATCTTTTCGACGGCTAGCGGAAACTCAAAGGGCCGGCGGTATAAATATAACCGTACCCATTGCTTTAAGTTAAGTGAACTTCAAAGACAGCGCAAACGGCGACGCAAGACGCAAACGTTTTCAATCTATAATCCAGGCTTCAAGCAGTTTATAAACGTTCTTTTTGATATTTTTAATTGATATTTATTAATTTCTTCGAATAATGGCAGCGCATGAAAATTATGAAGAATATGATTTGCTGGTATGTGTTATACAGAGTAATGAACATTTTGAAGAAGCCTCGGAATTATATTTCCAAAGGTGAGTAAGCTATTATGGCTATGAAAATCTGTATTTTCATTATAAGTGTTTGCTTGTTAGATATCCAGAAATAAAGCAACCGTTTTTTTTTTGTAATACCCTGTATAATAACCGATTTACTATTTACGAGGAAGAAAAATGTACTCACGTATTATTATTTCAAAACTCTAAATGTGTTGAGCAACGAATTAAATCTTTAATGAACTAATACTACATTACAAATTATATAAAAAATTAACCTTACAAATAATAGTTTAGCCTAGGGAAACATCTTTCAAATTAAAAAAAATTACATATAATAAGTTGTGGGTAAAGGGGAATTTAACGAAACAAAATTTATTTCAGTTAATTGCTCAACCTTGTATTATAAAAAACATAATACTGCGTTATTATAGGGTATACTCAGTGGCGGATCGCGGGTGAAAAAGTAAGTGAAGTGCAAAAGAAGCAAGAAAATATCGCAATAATTTTGTTTGCAGAATTTTTTAATATGTGGAGGGGGTAGAATATTTTTTTACGACTTACCTAAACTTTGTATACTAAATCAATTCTCCTATCCTTCATAGCAGCAAATTTATTTATAACATCCTTATAAAATGGATTAGTTGGCCTAATCTCCCCAGAAATTCCTTTTGAATTGAAATATTGCCTAGAGAAGTAAGTCTTTCTTGAGATATTGTATTTCTTAAATCAGTTTTTCCACGCGCATTTGAGGCAAGAAAAACTTCTTTCCACTGAAGCACTTATATTAAAGTTTAGGTCACTTCCGGTTAAACCAGAAGTGATGTATAATGCAATTATCTGCCAAAATATGTATCTTAATAAGTTACTAAACTTACCTAAGTTTCAAAACGATATCCGAAAAGGTAAAAAAATTAGGGCGTGTACCCTATGTTCTGTGTCACGTAAAATGCAAACATCAATATCGAAAATTGACGGGAATATCAAATTTTTGTAGACAGTAATGGCGTTTATATTTTAGCTAATACGTCGTATCTAGAAATTTGGTTCCATAAAAGAAGGGTAGAAAGTCATCAGTTTCCTTTAACATAATATAAGCTTTTTCTTCCCTAGCCTCCTAAATCCGACCCTGCTTTGTGGTCTGTAAAAATATTTGAAAACTATCCTCATTATGCTATGTAACTCTGTACTATAGTTAAAATTGTATTACTGCCAATCAAAGCCGCCAGATATGGTGAAATTTGTAGTGATCAATCAGAAATTCTTTTATCTATTCAGATTCGTACTGTGATAAATTGAATAAACTGTGCATGTAGTTTTTGGCACTATTTTTGACATAGACAGGTTTTTTGACAACTTGGAGTACATTTTTTCCGACAATAAGTAAATGTCGAAAAACTATTTTTACACTGCTTGAAAACAATGTCAGGATTACAGATTCAACCAATAATATGTTTCAGTGTATTATAGTAAAAAACATGTAAACTATGGCCTTAACAAATCAAAATCTTGTATGATCAATATCAGAAATGTAACTGGGGAAAAAATGTTGGAAACAGGAGTGAAGCTATTATAAAATTGTGCATTTGTAGTGGTAAAAACATTACAATTTTGCCTGGCAGAAAGCTCCCGCTTGACATAGCGTGTGTTCAATTTAGTTAACATATTGGAACTTTGTTATTACTGTTTTTTTTATTATTTTATTTTCTTTTAAACACAATTTTTACTGTCGCAAAAACAAAATAGCTGTTAAAAATCGATATAGATCGTCAAGGAGTTCGTTTTCAAGATACAAGTTACTTTATCATAGATAATTTAATAAATATTTAAATGTTGCAGTTTTTAACACTAGCCATTTTTGAATCCCACCATATAGATAAGTTTTTAAGGTTAGTACAAGTAAAAAAAATCAAATTTAAAATATGCTTCATTGTCCAGAAAAAAAGCTTTTGGTGACGCTGCTCGAAAAAAAAATAAAATACAAAAGTCCCTTTTTAAGATTAACATTATACATTAAAAAATAATGGTACTGTTGGAGGATTATCGCAAAATACTCACTCATAAGGTAATAGAGCCTCTAGAGAGTAAACGTATTTAACAAACACACAAGTACGTTAAAAATAACAAAATATATAAGATACTAAATAAGAAAAAAGAAAAATCTCTTAAAATTATCACTGTGTATATAATTAATGTGTGTAATAACCTTTCCAACAAGCAAGTTCTTGACTGAATTTATAAGGATTTCTTTGCAGACAACGCTTAATGGAAACAGGAAGAAAAAATAGAGCTACGAGTCAAGTTGAAATCGGAATTGGCAAATGAAGTTACCAGCAGTTTTTTCACTTGCTCTTGCAGCAATATCTTCCAATTACTCTCATCGGCAAAAATAAGACCAAGCTCATTTTTAAGTCGTTGACTTTTTGAAAATATTTCCCCATATAACTGTAACAAATTTTCAAACGGGCCAGTCGGAAAAGTTAAATTATATTCGGAAAATTTAGCAGAATCTGCCAAACATAAAAATGTAAGTTTTTCACAGTCTTGAAATCTTAGTGTCATTTTCATTAAAATATGGTCCAATATTTCATAAAAAAGGGTTCTATAGTTAGCCCTAATTTTTTCAGGTGAAAGCTTAGCAAGCTTAGGTTTGGAATGATTTATTTCTGTAATAGCATTTGCTTTATCAAACACGATATTAAAAAAAATGTTCATTTCTTTTTTTTACAGAGCGCCTCACGACAGCGTTTTATATTGGATATGCAAAAATGAATGTCAAGAGATTTTTTTTTTGAAGAACGTCAAAACGTATGTGTGTGATTGAGAAAATGTCATTAAACACTAATGCCAGAAACGTGAATTCAAAATTGTTCATCTCACCTAAAAATCCTTTCGCAAGGCGGATTGATTTTTCATCAGATTTGTCACAGTTTGTAATAAATTCAAAGGCGTCTTTTAATTTATTCCAGTCTTGAACGAGTTTCTGTAATTTGTAACCCTGGATTTTCTCCAAACCAAGGTACAAGATTGCTACGCTCTTATTTAATAAAAATTATTATTACTGTTTTATTTTAAATTATTTCGATCACAAAAAGGTATCAAGATTACAGCTCGTGGTCAACAGAGCGTGCAATGTAGATGCCCTAGCTCAATTAACCCGGAGAGTAGGGCGTGGGAAAACTTAAGAAATCTTAAAGAAAGAAAAAGAGAGGAAAAAAAAGAAATGAGCGCCACCAATTTATAACGACTTAAATTGGAAAGCCCTTGATCTTCGCGGCACTTGCTTCCTCTTGATACTTTAAAAGAAAAAGAGTGAGCTAAATAAAATACACAAATGAAGTTAAGAAAAAAATCTATTTATCCGTTACTGTATAAAAGAAAAATATAAACAGTAAGTATGTTATCAGTTACGGTATAAAGAAAAAAAAGTAAACAATAAGTGTCACCAAATCCAGCAGCACCTGGAAGTTCTAAAGCGCTCCTAACTTCAAACTAGGCCCGTAACATGGGATTAGTCCCGAGTCTTGAAGTTAAGTCCGTGACTTGAAATTGTCTGTGACTTGCAGTTGCAATTAGCCCCTGACTGAAATTAGGACTGTGACTTACAGTTGGCCCCTGACTTGAACGCTATGAAAACAAAAATTTTCTAGAATTTTTCGTATTGATTCAAAGTCTATAACGAAAACCCAAATAAATTTAATTAATTCAAAAAAATCCCCAAAAAGTTTCTACTGATTCAAAATTAACTGAAGTGTCAGAACAATAAACTAATTTTAAAAATTTAGTCCTACCGAGAAGTATAAAAAAAATATTTAATTAATTTCAAGACACTAATCAGAACTTTTCTTTAAATAAATTAAAACCGCAAGCAACAAAATAAAAAAATACAATAAAATAATTTAAAATGAAATCACTAAAGATACCATCGATAAGCACAAAATACCCTGATAGGTATCGAAAATTCAGTCGAAACGTTGTGTCAATAAATCCAACAAATCCACAAATACAAACTAAGACCGAAAAGAAAAATTGAAAAATTTTTTTTTTACTTTATCAAAGATAATCTCAATAACCAGCGTTAACACTAAAATAAATATAAGGTTTCGACTGAATCCGAATGATTTAAATTAGTAATACGTAATAAAGTAGAAATAATTGTAATACTAAAAAAAAAAAATGTAGGCCCTGATGATGACCGAAAATTAATCGAAACGTTGGGTAAGAAAAATATAAGCACATTATTATAACTGACTCCAATAACTAAATTCAATTTACAATAAATAAATAAATAAACAAAATCGATTACTATAACAATTTCGCGTATAAAATAAATAGAAAATTTAGACTGACCTCGGCCAATTTAAATAGAAATGAGAATAAAATAAAAAAAAAATAGCAAAATCTTAACAAAAGAAGGTATGTATAGACCTGAAGAATATCAAATATTTAAGCGAAACGTTGTGAGAATACTTACAAAAAATATAGATATAACAAGGCAGCAATAATAAAAATCAAAAGGCACAAATATATTTAAATTATAATATAACCAGCTTAAAAAAGGGTTTTATTTAACTAATTATTTTCCAGCGGTAAATCAAAATGCAAAAAAATACCATAAATTAAAAGAACAGCAATTTACGTCATGCTTAATTGTTACTGAAAACCTCTGCAAGCCATTTATTAATCTGTTTATTATCTATTAAAAAGAACGAATGCAGTAATCAAATTACACTATGCAAGCTGCTTAAATATTGTGGTTTTATTTTAAAATAAAATAGAGCCAATTTACGATCCACAAAATATGGTTAATATAATAAGAAAATTAATCAAATTACTGAGGTAAAAAATGTTCGACGAAATTCAAACTAAAAATGTGTCTTCGTATGAATTCGTTACACTTGCATTTAATATTTAAAATTTCAAAAAAAAATATATAAAAACTAGCCCCTGTTGCATCAAAAAAAAAATCGTCTCACGTCGTTAATTCCAAAAAAAAAATGAGAAAAGTTACCAAATTACGAAATCAAAAATCAAGCAAAATTTAAGAAAAAAAATTCTCTTTTCAGGATAAATGATATTAAAGCAAATTACCTATCCAATAGGGTCACTCAGTTCTAGTCAGAAAGTGGTTACACGTGCCAAGTACAAGGGCATGGAAAGTGGCGGTCTG
The DNA here is from genome assembly GCA_030620095.1 of Kuschelorhynchus macadamiae. Classification (NCBI taxonomy): domain Eukaryota; kingdom Metazoa; phylum Arthropoda; class Insecta; order Coleoptera; family Curculionidae; genus Kuschelorhynchus; species Kuschelorhynchus macadamiae. The sequence goes on from JAUTXW010004371.1 coordinate 710,323, forward strand.
TTCCAATCTTCAAGTAAAATCCTCTCTTAGAGAGATTTTCTAGCACGAAAAATAACACTCACAGTGCAAACTATAATGTGCCCGAAAAACTATTGCGGTGTTGAGGGAAAATCCCGCTAACAGATTTCCAAGATTTTCCTGGATTATTTCCTCAGACTCGCGCTGAAGACCTGTGGGTTATCTGCAGGTGACCAGAAAAGTGAAAAATGTGTTCCCCCAGCTTCCTTTCCATCTAGAACTTTGGTTAACTAAGGTGGCGGAATACCATTGGCTAGAATATGTCAGGTGTTAAGAACATTGCCAAAAGAGCACATAGACGGAATAAAACAAGGATATGATTAACATGTTAGACAAGAAAAACGACTCTCCATTGGTTGAGAAAGATACAGGAAATAATGCAGGAATACACTTGGCAACAGCGAAAAAGATGCCTGCGCTCTTGATATGAGGAAGTACCGGATGGAGGGTTTCGAGAATAAGTTAATATGGACGTCTTAGCCGAATAGATCCGAAAAGTTCCGAGACGACGCAATAATAACATTGACAGAAACAACTAACAATGAAATGCACTTATAACAAAATTAAACTGTTACAGATTATTAGTATACGCCTCGTAGATGCAGATGTAAGAGCATACCTTCGTTTGGCTTAGTGATGAAAAAATGAGGGAATACTACTAAGGCTTGCAAAAAAAATTTAGAAATATTTTTTAGACTTTGCAGCATCACAAGGTTAAGACCATGTGCAAGATAATGGACAAATACAGCCTGCGGGGCTTTCTCTTTTATTTTTTTTTGATGGCCATTTAGATGCCCAGACATCACACTTGCGCCATCGTAACATTGCCCTATTAATTTATGTTTATAGTCAAATTGATCCAAAATTTGATTCAATAATGAATATAAATTCTCCGACGTTCTATCGGAGCTGACATTACGAAATCCTAAGAATCTCTGGACTACTGAACCTTCTGAATTAACGTATCTTAAAATTATGGAGCAATGGGAGGTTTGCGTAATATCAGTGGTGTCATCCACTTGCACAGAAAAAAAACTGTGTGTTCATTATTTCATTTTTTACATGATCATTTAAATAATCAGAAATGCATTCAATTATTTCGTTTTGAATAGTTTTCGAGTCACCAGTAAAAACATTTTTAATTTTTTCGTGATGATCTTTTAGTTGTTGGGAACTTCTCGATATTAATAAACCTAAAAGCTGTTTAAAAGTCGCCCTGTTTATTGACTCGCTGCTCTCATCATGGCCGCGAAAGGCTAACTCTTGTTTTGCAAGGTACACCTGCCACTTTTTTTTTATTTCTTTTTTTGCGGAAATTAGCAAGTCAAACCTTGGCTGCCCTAAATGTAATACATCCCTCTTATCTTGTTCCTTCTATCGAGTTTCCAACAAAATGCAAACCACATCCGTGATCGGATTCATTTTAAAGCTTAAATGTTATAGTCAGCTAATAATGTCCATTAATAAACCCGACACCAAATAAAGTTGTAACAACACTATAAATAAATATAACACAAAACAGTCAAGCAAACTGAAAACAACCACCCTAACCAAAGTTTACAGAATATTTAATTCTGTAAACGGAGTCTTCCGGTTCGTCTCGTCGAAGGCAGACCTCTATGTTATTAACATAACTGGTTCCACGTGTTCGGTTTTGCTGCTTTATTTCGGGGGGAAGCGGGAGACTCAACCGCTCAGAGTGGAAACTAACGACCCCGCTAGAAAGGGAGCAGATGCTGTGAACGTGTCAGGCCTAGTTGTTCCTGCATTCTATGACGTTCCTCTGCCGCAGTTCTACATAGAATATTAGCGTAATGGTCGCTATGTGGCGGGAGTGGGAGGGGTAAGGAGATAGCTAGTAGTACTCTCAAAGGGCATCTAGTGGAAGCCAAGAAGCAATAAAAAGACATTGAAAGATAGTACCAAAAAAACAAACAAAATTGAAAATTGAAAATATAGCAACCACATCGGCCGTATAGCCCAGGCAGCTCAAGGCCGTTAAACTGAACAGAAAGAAGAAAGAATTCTGTAAATTTTGCCCTAACCTGAAAAACAAGTGGGTGTAGTGTACTGCCGCAGCAATTCACCGAGAGCGTTGTATGGCGCTGGTTAACATTATTCTTCCATGCGCTCGACGTCATCGCGTACGCGTTGTCATGGCAACATAATAGGAAAATCGTAAACTAAATATAGCAACTCCAGCAAAGTCGAAGTGGTTTGCGCCACGGTTATAGTTGTTATAATAAAGTTCGGTTGAAAGTTTTAAAAAGACATGCCGCCAACGGCCAAGTAAAATATTTATTCGAGATGTACAGTTTATTTTTTGCCAATTAGGTGAATAAATGAATTTAAAAGCTAAAATTTTAAGAGATATATAATAAATGTAGTTAGATGTTTACTTGTTTATTTTTCCTGGTGAAGTAGCACTTCACCTACTTCACCTGAATAGCCGCCACTGGGTATACTATTTAATATAGTGTAATGGCCCGTATAATAGTCCATATATTATTAATTAAAAAATGTACTTACCTATCATTGTTTTAAACTTCTAAATGTGTTGAGCAACGAATTTAATCTTTAATGACCTGATACTATATTACAAATTATATAGAAAATTAATCTTACAAATAACAGTTTCGCCTAAGGCAATATTTTTCAACCTAAGGAGTTTGTTTACAAATATGTTCGTCACATATACTTTTTATACTTTATGTTATTTTAACAAAACACGTATATATTATACTTTCTTTCCTGTTGACATGTTTGATTAATTAAAAAAAAACACTCTTCCTTCATACGAAATTGTTTTTTAACAATAATAGAGCTTTTAAGCTTTTTTTTATTTAAAACGTTAGTGAAATGGAAAAAGTAACATAGTTGGAATTTTGTTTTTCTACATAAACTCGTTAATAGCTTTTTAATGACTGTCTATATTTAGTTACTCATCACAATCCCTTAAAACGTATCTCTTATCTTAAGTTCTAATTGACAGGCAAGTTTGTTGGGGTTTTAAATTTTATATAACTAAAAACAAATAAGCAGGGCGGATCTAGACTACCGGCAATTTCTTAAAATTTAACTTCAATTTAAATAACCATAAATAGTAAAAAATGGTTTGATTACGGATGGTTTTTTACAGGGGATAGAACAAATGCTAGATTTTTTTACATGAAATTTTCGAAAAGCTATAATTTTGGGCTATCAGCGCCAACACAGCCCCTGCGACCGCAAGTAAAATGTTGGATTTTTATTTCTTTTAGAAGTTTCTCTTAATTTTTCACAATTTAGTATACCTAAAATCAGTTACATGAAAACTTTGCTTTGCTTGCCACTTAAACATTTTTCTGAATATAAAAATGCCGAAATATTTCTGCGGAATTTTTTGATTTCCATATTCCGAGGAAATTCTTTACGCTTACACTAGTACTTGAAATCAATTACTTAAAAAAATTGCTTTGATTTGCATTTTGAACATTTTCCTTAACATAAAAATGCAAAAATGTTACTGCGGAAATTTGTTATTTCCGTTTTCCGAGAAAATTCCTATACTTTAGAGTACCTGAAATCAGTAACATGGAGATTTTGCTTTGTTTGCCATTCAAAACACTTTTCTGAACATAAAAATGTTAAAATGTTTTTCCGGAAATTCCTCATTATTTTGATTTTCTTAGGAAATCAGATACATAGGATAGATATTTTAGTCTGATTAGCAAACTTAACATTTTTCTGTATATAAAAATGAAAATACATCTATATTATTTAGAACTAAAACTTAAATCGAAAATCCAAATAAAAGATTATCCAATTCTAGTTCTAAAATCCCCATATTCTCTTCTAATAACGCTAAGGAGTTCATCCATCGGATTCAACTGTTTTTTTTTGCAATATCTATATTAAAATGATTACAAAAATATATATATATATATATATATATATATATATATATATATATATATATACTGTTAGTTGTAAGGTGGATCTATCGCGTTAGGTGTTAGGTTAGCTCAGGTTTGCCGATAAAACCATCATTACAGCCATAAACTATTATTTGAGTTACAAAATCGGATGCTATGCTTTTTCGAGCCCTCGAAGTCGCGGCCGGGCGAGATGCATAAACCGGTTGTCCGTCGTATAATAAAGTATTGAAACATAACACCAAACATTAATATACAGTGTGTCCCAGATTCGCTTCTCTATACAGGGATTTCGGCTCCTATTATACCTACAGCAAAGGTTAAATGGGGAAAGTTTTAGAGGAAACTTATTGCCTTCGATATCCGGCTTCAGAATTACGATCGATCAATTGTTTTTGGAAATATCGGGGAAAAACCGAAAATGGCGGATTTCGTTTTTGGCCAGTATATCCAGAACGGTAAATTTGACAGTTGCCAAAATGTGACATTATTCGGACACATTTTTAAGACAAATAAGATGGCGTATACGACACATCTTCATTGTTTTTTGTTAACCCGCAACCCGCCTCAACTTTCATTTTTCTTAGGACCGCCATATTGGATTTTTCGATTTTTCGAAAGAACCTAAAATTTCCAGTCTAGTGATATCTCACAACTGCATTAAAGATTTTAGTATCATCGAAATATTACACTTCGTAAAGTTAGGTTTCAGTTTTTTCTAAAGAGACCATGATCTAAAGTAATGTTAGCTCTCGATGCTTTTCTAAGGAAGCCATGATTTATCTGTAACAAAATTGGATTTTGTCTTTGACGTTAAGTTAAATAGTTGAAAGTATCAAAGCTGTGTTTTAATAAGTAGTAGGTATGCTTATATCCCAATAAAATCATAAATCTTACACATACATTGTCAAAACCTATAGAAACGGTATTCAAATGAAGAAAAGGTTGACATGTTAGCTCTGTACTTTCAATCATATAGAAACACCGACGTTACCTCAGCAAGGTATTTGGAGATGTACCCCGAACGACGGCAGCCTTATAAAACCCCGTTCAAAAAAATCGTAGTTAATTTAATTAACCATGGTGCCTTCGAACAAAACCGACACAGAAACATTTCACAAGCTATCAACGAAAACCCTAGTGCATCGGTAAGAACTGTAGAACAGGAAACTAATGTGCCAAAATCAACAGTACAGAGAGTTTTAAAAAAGAATAAGTACCATCCATACAAACCCATAATAGTTTTTAAGGACTTAAGGAAACTGATTTTCCAAGACGACTACAGATCTATGAGTGGTATACTAGGAGATGTAAGGAAAATCCTGATTTTGTAAATCATGTCTTGTGGTCCGATGAGAGCAGGTTCACGAATTGTGGAGTCTTTAATAGGCACAACCGTCATCATTGGGCTGTGCAAAATCCTCACGAAGTGCAGAATGGCGTATACAGATCAAATTTGGAAGTAACGTTTGGTGTGGGATCATTGGTAAGTTAATCTAACCAATATTTTTTAAATATGCACCAAATGATGGTCAAATAATAATTTTTTTTTTCTGTTTAGTTCTTTAATAATACTAAAAAATTATAATCTAATAAAAAAAAGTAAAACGTTCTACTCTAGTCAGTCAACTTACTTTTTTGATATTGTATTGCATTTTTATTCAATCATTTTGTATTGTAGTTTCGAAGAAGCTATAAAAATAGAATTGGGTTCTATAAATTTATTAACACTAACTAAATTTTCTGCAGATTTCGCTAATTCTCTAAAATTGTTTTGATTGTCTAAATTTAATGATTTATTATTACCCGGGAAGCCTAGTTCTTGCGTTATGAAAAAAATACCATATTAATCAAATGTAGAATTATTTTTCGATTTTCTTTATGATTTATAGAAAGGCGTTCAGCTGTATTTCCGAATAATTTAAATTTTAAAGCACAAGGGGTTTGTTCTTTTGATATTTTATGTTTTATTAAGGCACGGTGTACTTCTTTAAGATTATTCTATCACTGAAATAAATTGATTTAGTATTTCCAAAATTAATATGCAATACCAACAAAATAATTTATTATAGCTATTACTTCCCGCTAACCAAATATGTTTTTCTTTTTCATAATAAAGCTGAATAGGTTTCAACTGTATACAAGCTCATTCATTACGGGATGTTTCGATAATTATTTTTGGAAAGAAAATATCTACTTTTTAATAAAGATAATTTTCCCTTTATAATTTATAGTTTCTAGTACCACCCGGCCGACCCTGCCGCCCTTGACTGTTGGGCACCTATTTATAAATTATTAATCATTTCAGGAAATCGACTTATTGGACCATTTTTGTTTGACTACAACCTAAACGGGCAGAGGTACCTAGAGCTTGTAAGAAACCAAGTTGTACCAGCCTTACGAGCTATTCTAACGGAAGATGAATTAAGAAGAACTTGGTTTCAACAAGACGGATGTCCGGCTCACAATACCATTCAAGTCAGGAACTTCTTAAGAAAGCAGTTTGACGAAAGAATAATTTCTTTAAATGGTCCAATATCTTAGACTCCTAGGTCCCCTGACCTGTCGCCCTTGGATTTCTACCTCTGGGGTCACACGAAGAATGAAATCTATGAATTTGATCCCCCCGTGACCATAGAAATCCTGAGACAAAGAGTTCTGGACACATTTAGAAATATTAACCGAAATACACTTACCAGTACGAAAAACAATCACCAATTTTCAAAAATGTCTCGATGCAAACGGACGTCATTTTGCAGATTTGTAAATTAATGTTACCCACTTACAAAGTAGTTAAAAGTCATTTAGATTTTTTTAAGTCGTTATTTACGTTCATGTTGTATTGAAAATTCTATGCGTTCATTATATTACTTACTTATTAATTAATCTTGTGACAAATCATGGCCTCCTTTAAAAACATTGAAACCTAATTTACGAAGTGTGGCTCTTTCCAAAAATCGAAAAATCCAATATGGCGGTCATAAGAAAAATGAAAGGTGAGACGGGTTGCGGGTTACCAAAAAACAATGAAGACGTGTCGTATACGGCATCTTATTTGTCTTAAAAATGTGTCCGAATAATGTCACATTTTGACAGCTGTCAAATTTACCGTTATGGATATACTGGCGAAAAACCAAATCCGCTATTTTCGGTTTTTCGCCGATATTTCCCAAACTTATTGATCGATCGTAAATCTGAGGCCAGATATCGAATGCAATAAGTTTCCTCTAAAACTTTCCCCATTTAACCTTTGCTGTAGGTATAATAGGAGCCGAGATCCCTATATAGAGAAGCGGATCTGGGACACACTGTATACCAATTGTCTTTATATTTGCCGGCGCGCGGTGTGAAACTAATTTTTTATTTTTTAAAAATTAAAATAAGCATTTACTAATTTTACTTAGTGTTTTGTGTTTGGTAAATGGCTGGAAAATTACGATTAACTCCGTTCTATCTTTATAAGAAAGTTTAAAACGCAAAAATTATTCATTTCTTTTAACAAGAAACCTTAGTCAGGATTGCCTCGAATTTTTTTTTGTCCTGATAAGAAATTGTGGCGGAAATTCGAAAAATCCATCCCCAATACAATTTTGTAAGGCATTCAAGAAATTATTTACTCAAAAATATCTTAATGAGGTTGAAGGTGCAAAATGTATCCAAGATATTAATAAAATTTTGGTTAATGTAACTCCTGATATAATCGAAGAATATAAAAATATCTATGTACAATGACAAAAATAGTTCTTTAAAAGTGTTTGCATGTGACTATATAAATCTTTTGGATGGCAATGCTGTAGTGTTTAAACATTACTGGCTATCTATTAAAAAATCGGTAAATTTTCTTTAGCCGGAACTTTTCTCGTTATAAATCTTTTCTTTTATTAGGAATAATGAATAGTGAAGAGTGGCCCAATTTAGTTCAGTATAATAGTCATTACTATCTTTTAAACATTTTTATTGGGTGCCATGTTTTTTCATCATATTGGATTCCTATCAATATTTTACTAGTTTCTACCCATGCCATACTTGATTTTTGGGCATAATTAAAAATAAATTCAGTAAGTACTTTTTACATTGACAAACACCGGCGTTTTGTTACGTCATATTGAATTCTGCCAGTTTATACCGAGGTTTATCCCTATATCACATAATTTTTCTATAAAATTTAATGTCAATTGAATCCTTGCACCATCTTGAAATCGTGCCACAACTTTACCAGCTTATCTGTACATCACATTTATTGCTTACACAAAATTTGAAATTAATCTAATAAGTAGTTTTTCAGGCCGATTTTTTAAGTATTTTATTTGGCCACCATTTTATTTATACCAAAAGGTTACCAATTTATTTGTAACATTTGATTTTTGTGCAAAATTTGAGGAACTTGGATAATCAGTTTTTAGTAATAGTTTTTTAACGTATCACTAGTCCGCCATCTTGTATATTGGATTTTTACCAAAATATTACCAGGTCATCTCCATATGACTATAATTTTTGCCTAAAATAGAAGTTAAACTGATGAATAGCTTTTAAGCTATGTCGCGAACTGACAGACCGACAGACAAATTGACAGACGGACCGACGGAATAGATGAAACATATTTTTTGGCGTCTAGGGACGCTAAAACCTGAAAATATGGAAAACCTGAGAAGGTGATTTTTTTCACGATTGCAAATATTTTATTGGGTCGCCGTTTTGTTCCGTTATCTTGAATTAGTACCACAGGTTTACTAGTTTATCTCTATACCACAATTAGTTTTTTAGGCTGAATTTTTAAATACTTTATTAAGCCGCCATTTTTTTCCGCCATCTTGGATTAAAATTTTTAACAATTAATTTCCTTTTTTACTTAATTTTTACAAACAGTACTTTTTATGATTATATTAAGATCTATTAATTAAACAACTTGGGTTACAATAAAAATTATGGATAGACATTTTTAAACCCGTTTTTAAATCACCCAGGTAAGTGAACGATTATTCTTTTTAATCGCTAGCGGTTTGCATCAACCTCGTAAAAGCATGGGCACCTGCACAGTTGTATGCATTTTTCGGATTCGTCGGCGCGTTTTTGTAAGCACATCATAACAGTTCCGACGGACTGTGCCTCTTCTTGTCTTGTTAATGTTGGGTAATAGAAGTAAACTGTAATAAAAATGCGAACTAGGTTAGATTAGGATCGGTTAGGTTGGCTGTAGAGAAAGCTATTAAAATTTAAAGCTATAAACCGTCATTTATGTTATAAAATAACATAATTTTTTTAAATTCCACATTCAGAAGGCTCTATCGAAGTAAAATAAAATGTGTTGTAAATGTATCACATTTTAGTAAAGAAAAAGGTTAGAAATAAATATATAAATAAAAATTGAGAATTTCCGTAGATACATTTTTTAATTTATGTCATTCAAGAGGCTTTATTGGTGGATATACATATGACATTTCAGCTCAAGTTTACAAAATGTCCTCGGAAAATGGAAATGACGTATATCAATTTTGTATTTTTATGTTCAGAAAAATGTGTAGAATGCAACGCAAAATGAAGTTTAAGTGAAACAGTTTTTGGCTATTCTAAAGTCTGAAAAATGGAAATTAAATTTTCTCTGAAAATAGGCGTATTTCTGCAAGATTATTTTTACATTTTTATGTTTAGAAAAAAGTTTTCATGGAGCTGGTCCCAGGTATTCTAAAGTGTAAAGAATGGAAATGATGCATTTCCTCAGAAAAATTTTTCTTTCTTGTTGTTAAGGAGGGCTTCTAGAAGGCAATGAGAGCAGATTTTTGTAGGTAGCTTATTTAGGGTATTCTAAAGTGTACAAAATTTCCATGGAAAATGGAAACGACAAATCTCCGCAGGAACAGTTTGGCATTTTAGTGACTGGACTGAGATGCAAAGCAATCTTTTCATGTAACTTATTTGAGGTATTTTAAAATGTGGAAAATGGACATGATGTATTTCCACAGAAAAATTTTTTTTCCCGTTTTTGGTGGGCTTTTAGAAGGCAATGATTTTTTCTTCAAATCCTCCATTTCAGTTGAATGAAAGTTGCCCTTAATTATTTTACGATTTTGCGCTGTAGATTGGTTTGCTATCTACATAAGAGTTAGTACACGGCAAATCCTCGTGTTATATGGCCCACTCTATATTTATGGAAAAGCGATCGTAGAAAAATTTTTGTATGTAACTGTGTGGTGTGTGGTTTGTCGGATAGTTATAGACGGTATTATTAGCAACTTCATTATTGGTTCTATTTTATTAGTGTCTTGGCATTTTAGTTTTACTGTGTTAGGTTAGTCATTATATGATTGTTATTAAGAGTTGGTTTTGTGTCTATCTATTTTAACATTTAAAAGTTAAAATATGTAAGTGCTAATGAAATGTTTACAAAAAGACTAAGATATTTGTATGAATGAACAGCTAAAATTTTGGTACAAACCCAAGATAGTGAAACAAAATGGTGATGTAATAAAATGTTTAAAAAAGCTACTTCATAATATGAAACAATAACAGATTTCTTGGACAAATTTGTTTGTTACAGAACCAACGTTTTGACACCATTTTGTGCCATCATTAGAGCTAAAATACAAGGAATAAATAATAGAAAACAAGGATGTTTTATACAAATGTTACATATATATATATATATATATATATATATATATATATATATATATATATATTCTATATATAATATATATAATATATATATATATATATAATCTATATATATATATATATATATATATATATATATATATATATATATATATATATATATATATATATATACTCGTATATATATATATATATGAACTACTACCCAGGGTTCCATTTGAAAACGGCTAGAGATAAAAATATGGAATTTGGTGTGTTGATAGGGTTGAATATTCTGAACATTTGTAACATAAAAACAATTGAATATTGTTTCCGGTTTCCCCTAAAATGACCGCGAACTCGTTATTTTCAATGGAACACCCTGTATATTTTATGTTTTTGAACTCTCTTAATAATTCTAAACAACTTTTGTATAACACAACTTATGTGTCAAATGTATAGTTTTCCAAATAAAGCAACTTAAATATGTGCTACAATTCCCCCTTAATTGTATTTTATGGAAAAACGGAGTAGGCCAGGATAAAAATAATGACGGTTATTTACTCTTTATTTAAGCCTTCATCCAACAAGATGTCAAAAAAGAGTTTAAAAAAAAAATGTGTTTTTCGCAAATCGATTTTTCAAGTTTTGATCAGACCTTGTACAGGGTGATCAGTTAAGGGTAGCGAGCGGCCATATCTCATAAGATATTGGTCGTATAGATTTGAGAAAAAAAAATCATAATAAAAGTCGCCCAGAGAAATTGCTGAACATTATTTTCGAGTTTGTCAAACGTCCGCTAGAGGGCGTAACAACCAACACCAAGTAGAAAAATGGGGTTTTTATAGAATTTTGCCCAATGAAAATGTATCGATGATATCATTTTCATATTTAGTGACCATTTCCCTACACTTTTTGTCTAAAATGTTTTGTTCTATATATCAAAATAGAGCGGTGCGTGGGGGAAGTTCAATTGTTCATTGTTCATGATAAATTATTTTCATTAAATTATAGAGAAATTTATCCCCTTTTAAAATATGTAAAAATGAATATACCATTAGATTTGTTTTTTTTTTGAAAAAAACTAAAAAATATGCTACTAATTCAGTTAACGCCATCTAGCGACGCCAGCAAAAGTAAAAAATTCAAAACCAAATAAGCGTTTTGTAGTGCAAATTATGCTCTTTCATATGAGCCTAAGTTTGCTAAAATAGCTCAAAAGAAACGGGAGACATCTTGGTTTGTTTGAAAAAACAATTGAACTTCCCCCACCGCTTTATTTTGATATATAGAACAAAACATTTTAGCCAAAAAGTGTAGGGAAATGGTCACTAAATATGAAAATGATATCATAGATATATTTTCATTAGGCAAAATTCTATAAGAACCCCATTTTTCTACTTGGTGTTGGTTGTTACGCCCTCTAGCGGACGTTTGACAAACTCGAAAATAATTTTCAGTAATTTCTCTTGGCGACTTTTATTACGATTTTTTTTTCTCAAATCTATACGACCAATATCTTATGAGATATGGCCGCTCGCTACCCTTAACTGATCACCCTGTACAATAACCGCTTAACTGACTCTTTTTCGCTTTGGATAAATATTAACATCGCAAAAATAGGATACCTTATTTTCAATTTTGCAGTTGTTTATGAAAGTTACGTTATTGATAACTTAAAGCTAGTGTGATAAGTACCTATAAACAAAGTTTTGCTAAAATTAAAATAATCATATTAGCCTTGACAGAGGTTGCTATGGTTTTTAAAAGCAATTGAATTTTGACAAGTAACTTTTATCACTTGTGGGCTTGGCAGATTATTGCACTTTTTGTAAATTCTCGTGCTTTATTTCGTGTCTCTATTGGTGTAGACTAAAAGTTCTTTGTAATCTGTTTAAAATGGCAAGTTTTACAAGGGCAGAACAAATAGATATGCTTCTCATTTATGGCGGGTGCTTACAAAATAAAAGGCAGGCTCAAACACTCTACGCAGAGCGTTACCCCAACAGAAACCAACCCTGCTATGGCTATTTTCCGTGGCTAGTACAACATTGGAAAACAGTTCCCCAAAATGAAAATGAAGGAAAGTTCATTATTAGTGAAGAAGCTGAAATAAACGTTCTGGCATGTGTGAATGCTGATCCAAGTATTTTCTACCAAATCCACCAATACTTGGGTGTTAATGACTTTGCTCGGCGAGTTGAATATTGCCGATGGTTTATGGAAAATTCTAAACATAATAATAACTTATTAATAGATTAATATTATTTTCGGTTGAGTCTCGGTTCACAAATTTGGGAATGTTCAACAGGAACAACGTAAGATACTGGGCAAATGATAATCGACATTTATTTAGAGAAGGATCTTTCCAAGAACGCGTTGGTGTTAATGTGTGTCTAGGTGTTTTAGGAACGAGAATTGTGGGCCCAATATTTTTTAATGAGCTCCTTACAACACAAACTTATTTAAACTTTCTAGGAACAATAGTTACCGATTGGATTTTGGACAATTTACCTCTTGCAGAAATTCCCAACATTTACTTTCAACAAGATGGTGCACCGGCCTCTAATGCTCGAATTTGTGTAAAATATTTAAATGACAGGTTTGGGACCAACGAAATGCCACCTTACAGGCTGGCCAGCACGTTCGCCCGATTTGACTATTTAACTCAATCTGAAAATTTGGACATTTTAAGAAATCGAATTATTAGTGCTATTAATAATATTAGTATAACTCAAAAAGAAAATTTATTACGGAAAATTGTTGAAAAATGTGAGACCTTTAATGAACAAGAAGGTCGTGTTTTTCAAAAATTTAATTATGATTAGGTACGTTTTTTTTTATTTCTTTTATTATTAGTTAATATTAATCATCTCTAGGTATAATAAAGTTCATTTGTTTTCACCTTACCATATTCGTTTCTTTTCTTAATTAAAATTAATTTAAATGAATTAAAAGAGGATTCCTTTGAATAATAGATTATTTTATAATCAAATAAGTGCTAGTAATATTGATTTTCGCTTTAGATGGGCATTAAGAATATGAAAATAGGGTATCAAATTTTCAAGTTTGCAGCGGTCTATGGAAGTTGAATTTGTCATATGTGGATAACGGATAAAAAAGTACGACTGGATAGTGGAGGTTTTGCTCCAGTCAGTTGACCCATTATGGTACCTTCATGTTTTAGCGACCCTAGTTGTCAAAAAAATACGTTTTATCAATTCTGTCGGTCTGTCTGTCTGTTAGTTTATGGTATAGCTTAAAAACTAATTACTTCAAATTTCGCACAACCTTAAGGTTATATGAGGCTGACTTGGTAATATTTTGGTAAAAATTCATTGTGTCGGAATAAGATGGCGGCCTAGTCAAACGTTAAAACCTCGGTTAAAACATCATTATTAAAAAGCTAATTATCCAATATATCTCAAATTTTGCACAAAAATCAAGTGTTACATATGAATGAACTGATAAGACTTTGGTCTGAGTTGAAGATAGCAAAACAAAATGGCGGCCTAATAAATTATTTAAGCAATCAGACTGAAAAGTTTACTTCTTAGATTAATTTAAAATTTTGTGCAATCATTAAATGTGATATGGAGATAAACTGATAAAGTTGTGATACGAATTCCAAATAGCGGTCAAATGAAATGCTTAAAAATCAACGTAAAAAGATCTTCTTATTCAATTGACTTTACATTTGGAGAAAAATTAAATGGGATATAGAATTAAAGTATGAATTCCATACGATGGAATAAAATGGTGATGTGTGTCAACGCAAGAACTACTTATTCTAGATTTTAAATTATGACCGAAACTCAAGTCTAGTAAAATATTGGTAGTTATATCCAATATGGTGGAACAAAATGGCGCCCAATAAAATGTTTGAAAACAGAGTATATGTGTGTTACTAAATGCCGTACCGAACTAAATTTGGTCACACTTCACTAATGAGACACATTCCGGTAAAGGAAATTTACCAATTTTTGTTATATGCTCTTTTCTTGCTCTATCCATCGTATCTCAAATCAAAGCAACTCTTAAAACTCAGACACCGCAAGAAATTTAACAAAACATACACCTACAAAATGTAAAGAATCCGTCTGCATATAAACCATTTTGTTGTATTTGCACAGTAGTTTAGAGTTTTGGTGAGTACTCTAGTTAATGCAGAGAAGACTGATGTCTACGCCAATGATGATGGATGTTAAAAATCGATGGAATTTTTACAATTAAGTTAAAATTACAAGGCATTCTTTTACAGTGCATATAGAGGATAAAAGGATGTCCCAGAGACGGTATTTTACAAAAATCTTAAGGTCTTTAAAAAGGTTATCTATGTAAACTTACTAATAAAGCCAGTATGCTGAAACCGTGGCTAGAACTATCCGATGGGTTTTCTAAAATGTCCTAGATGTAACTTAAGAATATGTAGCAATCGAGTAAACTTTTGGATTTTTTGGCTATTGTCTCTCGAATTGTTTATTAAAAAAATGTTTATGTTTCATGTAAAAATATTGTTAAATTAAGAATATCCCTAAGTTTTTACAAATCTTTTGTTTTAAATTCTTGCTGATTGAACTGTATTAGCACCAATTCATACGTTACAATCGCACTGGTCACCTGCAACAAAATAACAATGTACATATTTTCAAACAAACAAACAAAGTATGCTTTATTGCCGCAGAAAAATTTTACAATTTTATGGACAAAGCAAAATATACCTAAAATAAGACATATCAAAACATTAATCGAAAAGAATTTCGATAGGTCAATGCTTTTTAAAAATGTAAATTATCAATTTACCAAATCGTAAAACACACGTTAGAATATAACATAACATTGCCGCAAAACAGTTAATGAATCCTAATAATCTTATAAAAGTAAACAAACACACATGTACGAGGAGAATAATTTCGATGACATTGAAATCAAAATTGCAACTATGCGACCTTAAACTCTATGTTATTATAGTTATACAAATAATTGTGATGTTAAACAGAAGGTATAATGAACTAGTGTAGAATGTAGTATACAAAAAAGAATTAAATTTTGTTTTTAATCCAATACCTAACAAAAATAATTAAGTTTTAAATGAATGTTCGACAGTTCTTTTCTCTATATGATGATTTTCAAAATTCTATGCTACGAGTTAGGACATGACTCACAAAAGATTTAAGTAAACAAGCGAATTTAGTGACAATTTAAAGAGACTTACTCGCTGTAAAAATCATTAACGCTGTAAAATGGTCTCTCAATGAGGTATGCTTTGGTGTTTTTTCAAAATTGTGCAAGCATAGGGATAGATTTTAAATGTACTGGCAGATTGTTGTAAAGTTTTATGGCGTTGTAAATAATTGATTTTTTTATTAATTCTGAGGTGTTTATATGTTTTCTCAGCAAACATACCGTTTCCAAAATAAATAATGCAGGAAGTGTTAATATTTCATGTTTTTTGAAATAGTATTGGCAGTGAGCTCTATTATTTAGACCAAACAAATAACGAATGGCTCTCTTTTGAAGCATAAAAATACTACGAAATTGTTCGGTGGTACAGCAGCCCCAAAAGGGAAGGCCATAGCGGAGGTGGGATTCAAATAAAGAGAAATAAGTAAGTCTGGCAGAAGGAACGTCTAGTTCTTTTGAAACTGATCGAATGGCGAAGCAGGCGGTAGAAAGTTTTTTAGTTAAGGTGTCAATATGATTAGACCATTTTAGGTTGTTATTTATATTTAAACCCAGGAATTTAACCGACTCTACGTTTTCAATATTGCTGTTATGTACCTGAAGTGGTTGTAAAGTTCCCTTATAAGATAACTCCACCGTTTTATCGACATTAAAACAAAGCATATTGGAATTGGACCAAGCCTTAATTATAACCAAGTCTTTGGAGATACTAGAGTGTAAAGACGTTGTATCAAAATCACTCCAAGTTATGCTTGTGTCATCAGCCAAAAGGGAAATTCTTCCATTAATTTTAAGGTTCGTGATATCATTAATGTATAACAAAAAAAGAATAGGTCCCAAGACTGAATCTTGAGGGACTCCACTTGTAATCAACTTACAATCAGAATCGGAACCATTAGCCCTTACAAGTTGTTGCCTTTTCCCAAGATAAGATTTGAACCAATTTAAAGAAGTACCACGAATTCTATAAAAATTTAGTTTGTTTATCAGAATTTCATGACTAACACAATCAAAGACTTTCGCATAGTCACAAAAACTGAGGCAGTTAGGTGGTTGTTATTGAGAGATAAGTAGACGCCTCTAAGCAACGTGAACATGGCGTCGCTGGTGCACTTGTTGGGTAGAAATCCGAACTGCTCCGGGGATATTATCTGATGTTTCAGGAGAAATGGCACAAGACGATTCTTCAGTAGTCTTTCGATGATTTTTGATAGCACTGGTAGTAGCGCAAGTGGGCGATAATTGCAAGAGTTAGTTTTTTCGCCGCCTTTATGAAGTGGAATAATTATAGCTGTTTTAAGGCAATCAGGGAATACACCTTTTATAAAGGACTCATTTATTAATGTTGTAAGGGCCTCTATGACTGGGAGTGGCAAGTTCAGGGATATTCTAATTGATAGGCCATCAGTGCTATACGAAGATTTACTTTTGATATTATTTATTACCTTCAATCGTTCAGTGTTGCTAACTGGACTTAAGAAAAAGCTATCAGCTAAATTTTTTGAAGGAGGGAGAAACGAAAGAGGGTCCAAACTTGGCGAGATACTAGAGGTAACATTTTTGCCTACATTAATAAAATAATCATTTAGATCATTAGCCCCTGGCAAGATCTGAGTCACAGGGTTTGATTTGTTTCTGAGGTTATTGATGATGGACCAGGTTTCTTTTGAAACGTTATTTGAGTTTGTTAGACGTTTTCGGTAGTGTAATTTTTTTGCTGACTTAATAAGAGTAGTGTAGATCCTCCTATAGTTATTTTTTTATATATGAGAGCGAGCGCATATTTTTAGCAGAAATTCGTATTCCTTTCGTGGTCCACGGTTTATGCCGCTTAGGTTTGATATTCTTAAGCGGGAAGGCCTTGTTAAAAGCTCTTAAAGTTTTATTTAAAAAAGTTCTGAAGTTTGTGTTGACATTATCAGATTCAAAATTCCAATCGGTGTTAAAGCAACTATTATGAAATACTGAGAAATTTGCGGCCGAGAAAATTCTGCCCCGATGGCGAGATCTTGGTAAGGGCCTAATAGGTAAACTAAACCTGGAAATTACCGCCTCGTGATCGGAAAAACCTGAGTTATAGACCTGTGAATGCACCTCTGATGGAGAAAAATCAGACGCCATGTAATCGATGATAGAAGAAGAGTTTTTTGAAATTCTAGTTGGCGAGGATACATGCATTGAAAGACCGAAAGAGTCGAATATAGAAATTAGATATTTTTGGATGGCACAAATAGTAGCATAGTCAATATTAAAGTCCCCGCATAGAATTTTTTTACCTTTAATCGGTAGACTGTCTAACAAACTTACCAGGCTATTTAAAAATGATTGTACATCAGAGTTTGGTGATCTATAAATACAAATTACATAAAGATCAAGGTTTTGATTATATACCATAGAGAATTCAAAAGAGCTATCCGCTAACAAATGATCATATTTAGATACCGACATGAAATCTCCATTTAGGGATAGAATCAGTGTTCCCCATGAGCTGAGTTTTTTCTGTCATATCTAGCTATTGTGGTATACCTCTCAATATAAAAGGGTTCGTTTAGATTCAGCCAGTGCTCAGTAATTGCAACAAGTTGGGGGAACTCCAATTCTTCCAGAAATAGGTACAACTCGTCAGTTTTATTTCTTAGAGAAGCAATATTAATTAGAACCATATTAACAATAGTAACAACAGGAAGTCTTGAGGAATCTAGTTCCTCAGGACACGTCGTGTTTTCTAAAAATTTTTTTTGGGAGAATTGCTGGTAAAGTAGTTTTTATGGCATTCTCTGGTCCTCTGAAGATGGATCGTTCTCTCCGAAGATATATAGGATCCATAGGCTGCAAGATCCGCTTCCACTTCTGCTGCGTTAAATCCGTAAGCAACATGAAAACCGAAATATATCTTATGTAGGGCTCTATAATCTATAGGAATGCCTTCGGAAGCCAAAAACAGCCTGGTGCTTGTATTTGTAAACCTTTCAAAGTGAATTGGCGCAGGTTGGTCGTGCAGGAAGGCGAGATATAACTTGAAGGCCTTTAAAATGGCTGGTTCTCTTAGTCTAGACATGAGGAAACGGTTATCAGAACTTTAGGAGCTTTCTTGGAAAGACTGTAGCAGTTGTCGCTCAACAAGACATTTGCTTTGCAGGCAGCAATGGCCTCTTTGTCAGAAGATATTATAGTGCCCTTTTGAGAAATTGGAGAGGAGACAACCAGTGAACTGATGGAGCTCGAGTTGGTGGGCAGTTTATTCGGTGTGGAGGGAGGTGGGAGGTTCGATGTAGATTTTTCTGAAAGTTCGGATACAGCTGACCGTTTTATTACTACGCCATAGGGCCATAGATTGCTGTCTAAAAGCTTTTCAGCTGACTTTTTTAACTGAGTTCCAATTTTAGAATCAATATTTGAGATATGATTGATTAGGTGGTAGCAGCGAATAAACTCTGTAGTCCCAAGCTTCTCCTTAACGTAGTGAACTATGTTGTTAGGCGTAAACTCTGCAGGAAGATTTTTTACGACTACATAGTGCCACCGTTGTGTATTATTATAAGCCAGCTTGTTGGAGCCTTCAGTAGTACTGGGAATATCCGTAGGTGTTACCTCAGTTTGTGTAGAGGCGGTGGAGCAGGTAGTTTCCATAGTTGGTGTAGGCAAGGATATGGTGGTAGGGTATGTATTTTTGATATGCTTACACTTATGTTGGTTTTCATATTTGGAGTATAACTCCTTTACCAAGTCAGTTGCACAAGTTAGGTTGCTCTTAATGTTAGCAATACCTGCTTCTAATTCAATTGAAGAGGAGTCCTGTACTTGGATTTTTATCGCTTCTTCGGCATTATTGAAGAGGATTTGGGAAATATTGAAAATATTCTGCTCCATATCCCTTAGAGACTTTAATAACATATCTGGCTTGTAAGCGGAAAACTCCCTCGAGAGATTGTGGATATCGTCAATCTTTTTCTCCATGAGATCCCACCTGGATTCACTCTTTACTAAAATGTCATACATTTCAGAAATTGTCGGTACACTACTTGACAATTGGGATACACGGTTTGCGACTGAATCAAAAAGTTCATGTGGAATCAAATTTTGAGATACCTTTGTGATTTCATCGTTGAGATATTTCAAATTAGGCGAGTCGCACAGGCCGCAGAAAAATCGGAGGTGGGTTGATTTTTGTAATATCAAGATTTTTGTGGTAGCCTTATCAAGGCCCGTGCAATTCATGCAAAAAGATCGTTTATACTCGCCACTACAACGAAGTTTATTGTATTTGTCTTTCTCTGAAAACTCTTTACGGCAATTGTCACACTTGTATTCAGCCATATTTAGAAAATGAAAAATTCGAAACAAAAATACACAGCGAAAACAAACACACGTACTGCGTACTACGTACGTTTATTGAAAATATTAAAATCTAAACTCACCTTCAATATTAGGTTTCTTGTAATCTTGAAAAAATTTTTGCCTGTTAGGGCTATTTCGCACGTGGCTAGATGTAACACAAATCTTTCAACCTAAAATATAATAAAACTTAAAAAATATCTTTAAAATGTTTTAAAAAAAAAATCTTTTTATCAAAATATTAAAATACAATATTTGCAAGTGTATATATTCCGTAAACCAAAATGGGGTTGTAGCGTATTATAAGTCCATAATAATTAGCTAAGTTGGCAATGTATCATAAATATCTAAAAATTCTGAAAATTTTCTAGTACAATACTCAGTAAAATATAGCAGTAAGAAAAAAATCGGTAAATTTCCTTTAACCGGAACTTCCCTCGTTATGCTTTTTTTTTCATTTGTTAGAAATAGTGAAGTGTGACCCAGTTTAATTCAGTACATAGTCACAGTATATGTGTTACATATACTGTCTTTTCATTTTTATTGGGCACCATTTTGTTCTATAGTATTGGATTCCTAACATTATTTTACTATTTTCTTTCTACTTATGCCACACTTGTCTTTTGGGCATAATTTAAAATAAACTCAAGTAGTTTTTACATTGACCCATACCGCCATTTTGTTACGTCATGTTGAATTCGTACCAGTTTATCCCATTTTCAGAATTAATTTTTCTGCAAAATTTAAAGTCCATTGAACAAGATTTTTTTGCAATGATTTTTTAAAAATGTTATTTGGGCGCCATTTCGTTTCGCCATTTTAAGTTGAAACCCATATTATCAATCTTTACCAATTCCGTTGGTCCGCAGATATTAAGTTTCTAAATGGTTTTCGTTAACGATGGTCTTGTTGTTATGTTAGAGTGGTGTATTATTTCGATTATCCAGTAAAAAAACAAAAGACTTTTTTAATTTATCGACGTTTCGCAACTTTATTGTTGCATCCTCAGGACACATATAGATCTTACTTTACCTACTCCCTTGGTCCGCAGATATTTCCTAACAACAAATAATACACCACTATAACAAAACAACAAGAAGATCGTTAACGAAAACCATTTAGTAACTTAATATTTGGGAAATATCTGCGAACCAGCGGAGTAGGTAAAGACTGATAATATGGGTTTCATGCAGAATATAAAATCTATGTGTCCTGAGTATGCAACAATAAAGTTGCGAAACGTCGACAATTTAAAGAAGTCTTTTGTTCTTTTACTGGATCCTAACCCGAAATAATAGACCACCCTAACATAACAACAAGAGGGTCGTTAACGAAAAGCATTTAGAAACTTACCTACTCCGTTGGTCCACAGATATTTCCTAACCCCAAATAATACACCACTATAACAAAACAAGAAGATCATAGAACGAAAGCTTTCACGGCTGTGGTCAATTAAGAAATCATGGTTCTTGGGATTAGACCGTGACAAAATGGAATCACTTTCCGACCTTTCGTCTTCGATTGCACGAGGCATCTTCAAGGATCTTCACTTCACTGAATTCAGTGTTCCGATCTCGTGAAGGATAGTGATTCAATTTTGACACAGTCTTAATCAACAAGAAGATCGTTAATGAAAACCAGTTAGTAACTTAATATCCAGAAAATATCTGCGGGCCAGCGGAGTAGGTAAACACTGATAATATGGGTTTTATGCAGGATATAGAATCTATATGTGTCCTGAGGATTCAACAATAAAGTTGCGATACGTCGAAAATTTAAAAATAGACTTTTGTTTTTCTTTACTCTATTCTAACTTCAAATAATACACCACTTTAACATAACAACAAGAGCATTGTTAACGAAAACCATTTACAAACTTAATATCTGGGAAATACGAGGGGAAATATATGCGGACAAACGGACTAGGTAAAAACTGATAATATGGGTTTGATGCAAGATATAGGATCTATGTGTCCTAAGGATGTAACAGTAACGTTGGGAACCATCGACAATTTAAAAAAAGACTTGTTTTTTTTACTGGATCTTGAACCCAAATAATACACCACTTTAGCAAATTTTTTTTAACGTATTACCAGGTCATCCCCATATCACTCTTAATTTATAGTCAAAATTTTAAGTCAATCGGGTAATTAGTATTTAAGCTATGTCACGAACTGATAGACAGACAGATAGACCGACAGACGGACCGACGGAATGGATAAAAGATAAAAAGTAAAACCTAAGAGGGTGATTATTTCGCTGAAAATACAAAGGGGCGTAAGTCGAAAAATGGCTATTTCGAGTTAAGATGTGACAAAGTGAAGAATATCGCAAATTAATATGTGGACGGACCTCCTTTTCTTAAAAGTGCTGAAAAAACAAACAGGCGTAAATCGACTTACGCTTATATGACACGATGATGGAGATACGTACCCTTTTTTGTTTATTATTATATTTTAAATATTATTAGATTTTTATTTAGAATTATAGATAGAGTTAATTACTGCTTTACTCAATAATTTTTTTTATAAAATTGAGTTTTTGTTAACAATATATTGCTCCTTGACCACTAGACAAGTAGGCGTAACTCACGCATTTATAATAATAGACAAAAATAAGAAAAACCAAACAGGCGTATCTCTCAAAATTATTTTAGTTATTTTAATATTTTGTAAAATTAGTCAGTTACTATTATACTAAATTTATAAAATTGAGTTTTTGTTAACATTACATTGCTCTGTGGTTACTAGACAAGTAGGCTTAAGTCATGTATTTATAATAATAGATAAAAATAAGAAAAAAACAAAGAGGCGTATCTCTTTTAAAACTCTATATTTTTTTTAAATACACTTTTTTGGAAAAAGGTATCTTCTTAAAGAAAGTACCTAATGTATTGGATTTTTAAAAATCATTTGCAATTATATAGCAAGCGACCTTCAGTGCATCGGCAATGCAATATTCACCAAAACTTTAAATGCGTCTATCGAAAAATAGCAAAAATGGAGTTACGCCACTTCGTATTTCCAGCGACGAGTTATGGCACACAATTTGAAATTAATCCATTAAGTAATTTTCTTCAGGCTGTATTTTTAAATTTTGTTCCGCCATCTTGGATTCGTACCAAAATTTTACCAGTTGATTCCAACATAATTCTTGATGTTTACGCACAATTTGAAATAAATTGGATAAGTGGTTTTTCATAATAATTTTTTTAATATTTCACTAGGCTGCTATCTTGTTTTGCCATACTGGATTTTTACCAAAATATTACCAGATCATCCCCATATGACTTTTAATTTTTGGTCAAAATTTGAAGTGGATGGTTAGTTTTTAAGCAATGCCGCAAACTGACAGACAGACAGACCTACAGACGGACTGACGGAATTGATAAAACATATTTTTACAAACATTTTATTTGGCCGCCATCTTGTTCGAGCAACTTGAATTGGTACCACCATTTTACTAGTAGATGCCTATACCACAATTAGTTATGGCATACAATTTGAAATCAAACCATTAAGCATTTTTTTCAGGCTGAATTTTTAAATATTTTATTAAGCCGTCATCTTGGGTTCGCACTAAATAGTTGATTCCAACATAATATTTGATGTTTTTCCAAAATCTGAGATAAACTAAATTGCCATTTTGTTTAGCCATATTGGATTTTTACCAAAATGTTACCGGTTCATCCTCATATGACCAAGTCAATCGGGTAAGTAGTTTTTTAGCTACACCGCGAACAGACAGACCGACGGAATTGAGGAAACATGTTTTTCGTCATCTCTGAAACGTAAAGATCTGAAAAAATCTCGGAAGGGGATTTTTCACGATTACAATACTTTCCTTTTACGAGGGAAGTAAAAATTGAATTTCTTACTGCAAGGGGACTTATCACAATAACCATTTAATTATTGTTATCCATGACTTCAGACAAAAGATGTTCTGTTTTCGACCTGTCTGTGTGTATGTAGTGATGCCGCGAGACGAGTTTAAATGTGTCTCTTGTCTCGACAAGAATATAGGTTTTGAGACGAAAAAAGATTCTCGTCTCGGTTTTAATAAAATAAACCATCATAGAAATAGTGACATAATTTTATTCATTTCTGCCAAACGATTTACTAAAAGGATTGGTTTTACTAAAATTTTGTATTGCAAAAATTGACCGAGTTTAGTATTTTTTTGTCTTTCTTGTTTTTTTTTAGTGATTAATTTTAGATATTTTGCATCTCTAATTAATTTTTAATATATTTTATTAATATTTATAATAATAACACCAATTTTTAAACTACATGATGTACACAGTTTTTTCAACGGGCTCTACACTCTTTTTTCAAGGTGCGCCACGATTTGCTAAAAAAAAACAAACGGCTATTGGAAAGGAAAAAGTGAGCATGCATGAATTTTATTGTTTTAAATGAAACACCCTGTATATTATTGCTTCATTATGTGGGGTTTGATTTTCGAGAAGATTGACAAAAAATCTGCCATAATAGGCAATGTTTTAAATTTGTTAGAACTGTTCTGTCTCCTTCTAACACACTTCAGCTTATAGCTGGATTTTTGACAATTGTATTGGTTATTTTTGAAAATAAAGGCATCAAACTTGGTATATTTATAATCAGTAATAAGAGAAGTATGTAATGAAACCATATCAGACCAACAAGCCATATCAACATCTAAATTAACAAAGTCGATGGTAACTTTTTCCACTGGACATTTTTTTACAAGCCTGGCGTCTCAGTTAAAAACTTAAAACATTTGTTTTTCTCCATTTTTTAAAATACAAACTGTTTCAGAGAAAAAACGCAGGTCCAAAACAGAACTTCCTTTTTTTGAAGTCGATTAAAAGTGAAAACAAGAAAAGAAGTAAGATAAAAGTAAGCAAGAATAACTAATAAATCAGTTGTTGATGTATTAGTCTCCATATTAAGTTTTTAAAAAGCATAATTTCTAAAGAGAAAGCTACTAATATCAAATACATGGGTTTTCTTATTTAGAACCTAGTAAAAAAATTTCAGTTTCACACCAACTTTTACGTAAAACTTAAAGGTCATTTTAAATTTTATTTTTCTACTTTTGAGAGCTTTTTTGAAGTATTCTTTTCACTTTTTATGTTGTACTTTTATACTATCTTACCTCTATGTTGTATGCTACTGATGGTATGGTTGTTAATATCTTAGTGATTTTTTCGTATTCATCGTGAACGGCACCTCCAAAAATACAGACAGATGTTACTCTGAGAATCAGAAGGAAAAATGACACGTAGAAATAAACCTTCTGGAAAGTATCTTCAATGGGACGTAAGCTGCTGAACAGTTGAGATAGGATGTGGTACATGTTAGCAAAGTACGATATTATTATGAACCAGCACAAGTGTTTGTTGATGATATCGCAGAGCTTTGAGAGTTTTATGTAATTTTCTCTGATTGTTCGCCAAATATGTTCGTCGGATACCTAAAATATAAAAGTTTATTAAAAAAACCCCAATTTTTATAATTTTTATTTTATTTAGTACTTAAAATAAGGGTGACTTTGTATGACATTGTTTATTTCACATTTTACACAGTTCCCATTTTTGCAGTCTTTCAAATTTTCATGCAGTAAGATCGCGGAACTTTCAAGAATCCTGGCAATTTAATGTATTTTGTGCTATAAGGAATGATGGAATAGAAAAACTACTTTTTTATGTAGAGAATTTGAATGGTAAGTTATTATTAATACAATGCTTATTTAAAATAATGTGTATAAACTTTTGTAAGAGAAAGCTATCTGAATATTCTAGAAGACTTAGACAATGATTATAAGTTCCCCATCACACAGAACCGTTTCAGTTACCAACTTTTTACAAACCACATTTTATCACAAGTGGATTGACAACAATGGGCCTTTCCTGTGGCCTTCTCATTCTCCCGATCTGATTCTTTTAGACTATTTTATGTAGGGACCGATAAAAGACATCGTTTATTTTAATCCAGTAATAACGAACTGTAAGCTGAGGATAAGGGACACTTTCTAAAGTTTATCTCTCGATTTAGTTAGAGCGGCTACCCATGAGGGATTTATTCGGAGATGCGAGAAATGTTTGAAAGTTCAAGTTGGAACACTGCTCGGTGATAGTTCTGGATATCTATCAGCAAATATCTGGCATGTTCTTGTTAAAGATAATAATCAAATTTAAATAAACCTCGTGTGTATAATTTAACCGCCCCGGCATGATTATTAATTTAATAATTAAAAGTACTTATAATAAATTATTATAGGTGCCAAACGACAATAAATATGACGTTTCTATAGTACTCAATGTTTTTTGTTTTCGCCACGCCTCCCTGTCATGGCCAACTAATAACAAAACTTAGAAGCCGCATGTTTACAATAAAAAAATGTTAAATGGTCAAATTTCGAAAAGTACAAAATTTTGGAATAGGCAATTTCATACAAAGTCACCTTATTTTAAGTGCTAAATAAGATAAAATTATAAAAACTTGGGGTTTTCATTTAAAAAAAAGTTACTTTTAACGATTATTATAAAAATCAGCACAGCCTACTAAGATCCCCTTCGACAAGGAAACCAACCGCAAATATAAGGAGATATTGATAGTTATGTTCAGACCTGCAAAAGTCATTTTTGATATAAAATTCAAAATATCTCAAAAACGGTTGAACATAGGTATAAGATAATAGGATATTATGCATAAAACATACCTAGAATTTTCCAAGGAATTCAAAAAGGCGATAATATATAGGGTATTCCATTTAAAATAAGAAAGTTGACACCTACTTCCAGTATAACCGGAAGTGCCGCCATCTTGAAATTATTTTAGCCGAATTTCTTCCATCGACTTTAGATAACTGTCAGATTTTCAAAATTTTCTAAAGCCTACTTTTCGAGAAATCGATCGCCACAGTTCGTCGAGGAACACCCTATATATATATATATATATATATATATATATATATATATATATATATATATATATATATATATATATATATATATATATATATATATATATATATACAATATTTATATCGTCGTCTATTGCTAATTTTCTTATTAACGCAGCTATGGAACTTGTTAAATTAGAATTTTGATTTTGAAATGAATTTACGTTTGCTAAAATTGAAATGTTTATAGAGTTTATAGGAAAAAAATGAAGTAACTAAAGTGGACATATTGGCATTATTTGAGGCTTGAGTGAAGAACTATTCACAATATTTTGGAGAAATATAAATTTGTAAAAATAAAATAACATACTATTATGAACCAAATTTGTACGATTAATGGTATGTTTATTAGAAAAAACAGTTACTACTTGAGCCAGAAAAAATTTTAATCAACGTTGTTACTTTTAGTGAGGCTTCAGTGTATGGCAGGGCTTGATTGGCTTAAGAATAATTACTAGTAATGGATTTTACCAGTTTTCTCTTACAAATGCATGTTACATTGAAATATTAAGAACCATAGTTATAGAGAATTTTTCGATAGTCAATCAACGGAATGGTTACGACTGTTACATTCATGCGTGATGTTTAAACTTAGTCTTTTCGCTCGACCCCTTGGTTGCCAAACCTAAATCATGCAGACTTTTTTGGATTTCTTTAAATATGTAATAAATACGTCTAATTCAATAAATTTATGTTTTATACAGAATGTGTGAGAAATGCACCTTACCTCAGTTCTTGACATATAGTTTAACTTCTTCGATATCTGCTGTAGTCTAAATTTAAAGCACATTGCTATGAGTATTATGAATACGTCTAGAAAGGACCATATAAAAGTTTTCTGTATAATTAAGGCCTGAAAGAAAATAGTGTCGCTGATAAATCTGATAATATATACCATTGTTTATATCTGTAATAGATTGTACATTTGTAATGATTAACTGTAACTAAATAATATAGAAATAATATTTATAAAACATTTTATAAAAAAACCGACTCGAAAAAGTAAAAAATAATATTTAATTCCATATTGAAAGTATGACTTTATAAAGTTGACATCAAACTAATACCTAATTCCTAAAATCATCATAAAAAAGACACGTATGTACTTTTGAATGATTTTATAGGATAAAATATTATATTCTATTTTACGTTTTTTAATTCGCTTTTCTTTTTTTATAAAAATATTTCACACAACTTTCACACATTACATTCCTCTAGGCCTAAACCTAGGATGATTTTAATAAAGTAAACAAGTATAACTTGGGTTCACTGCACGTAGTTTTTTTTTCTAGAATCAGGGTATTAATATATTATACAGAAAGCTTTATTTAAACATATTTATAGAAAATCATTAACGCAAACTGTCAGAAATTAAAATAATTTGTCGAATTGAACTTCGTGTCTGTAAAAACTCCAAGAACCATATAAAACACGATATTAAACCCATTTCCTTTGCACTTCAATGCACTGAATGTAGTCATTTAATATTACCAACATTCAGGTCATTCATTCATTCATAGGGTCCAAAAATCATGGACCATTATACCGACAAGCCTATATATATATATATATATATATATATATATATATATATATATATATATATATATATATATATAATATATAGTTGGTATAGCACGGCAAACCAGTAAAATTGAAGGCCTACGCATATCGCGCTTGTGTTTTTAACTTATACATCTATGGGGGTTAATTTCTTACTGCCTTTAATTTTCATCGTATATATTCAAACTGCCATTGAATGTTTTCCGTCATCTCTACCATATGGCTGCATTGACCTGATGAGTTCCAAAAGGGCGAAACGTCGCCACTTGTGCCGGTAAAGATGATGAAAAACGTTTAAAGGCTTGTCGGTATAATGGTCCATGATTTTTAGACCCTATTCCTGAATTAGCTTATCAAATGCAGCATTATTATTTATCCGAGTGGCCGTTAAACTTCCTACTAATTTATCTAATAGACAAAATTTTAAGTAAAAATATTAATTTTAATAAGTTTATTATATTTTCCGAGAAATGCACATTTTCTACTAATGGAACTGTAGTATCCCAGCACGTCAGGTACTGGTCTTGAGAAAACCACGAATTTAGAATAATGAGGCGAAGACAATATTATACAAAAGTGAACGTGTGGTACGCGATATCTGTCCACGACATTATAGGCCCATATTTCTATGATAACATCTGCAATAGAATATCGTACTTAGAAATGATGGATATTTTTTAGCAGTGAACTTGGCCATTAAACCTTCGCCAAAAAAATGTTTTTTCAACAGGATGGTTGTCCAGCACATTACGCTCGTGAAGTAACAGAATGGCTTAAGCGTAAATTGGAAGATACTTAGATTTTCTGTGGCCCTAACTGAATTGTGGCCGACATGTTTCTATGGGATCGATTAAAACAAATTGTTTATGCTTCTCCAATACCAAATAATATTGCAGTCCTAAAAGGCAGGATTACCCAGGC
Organism: Kuschelorhynchus macadamiae; assembly: GCA_030620095.1. Taxonomy (NCBI): domain Eukaryota; kingdom Metazoa; phylum Arthropoda; class Insecta; order Coleoptera; family Curculionidae; genus Kuschelorhynchus; species Kuschelorhynchus macadamiae. The sequence goes on from JAUTXW010004371.1 coordinate 739,794, forward strand.
TATCCATTCCATATCCCAGCAAGAAATCAGATATTCCTTCAGATACCTAAGGAAGAATTTAGAAAAATGTCTTGAATATGGTGGTAGAATTTTTATATTTTTATCGTACTGCTTAGTTTAATTCTTTTTAGCTTAATTAAATGTTTGCATTATTTAAAAATTACACTTGAATTAGAATTATTTAGTTAATTTTGATAAAAAATATTTCCATATTTAAAGAGCAATTTTTTCTTCAAGTTTTAATAGATTAATCAAAGGAAATAGGAAGAATTGATCTATTTTCTATAGATATATCATGAATGCTTTTAGACTAATTGAAAAACATATAAAACTTATCTTATTTGCATAACAGCATATTATTATCGCTTTGTTTCTATAACTTAAATATATAAATAATATCTAACAAGGCTAGTTTTCATTTAATGGAAAAGTAAATAAGCATAATTGCCGGATAATGAATATACTACCTACCGTTTACTTTCAGCTAGATAAACCTACTTCCCATTATGCGTTTATAACCAGAGAGTCTCTTAATATGGTTTTTGGAAACAAATTAATACAAAGATCGGGTCTTATTTTATGAGCTCCTCGATAGTCAGACCTAAAGGTTTCACACTCTTTTCTGGCGTTATGTGAACGGCCGTTTTTCCACTCTCTTACCACAAATATTAGACGAATTAAAAATTAACATTATATTTGACATGATTGAAAATTGTGAGTTAAGTTATTGTTCCAAAACTGCGTTACCGTTGTTGTTATTATTTATTTAACTCTTAATATATAACATAATGGTTTCATGGTAAAATCAAAAGATAATGTTTTAACATGTGATACATAAATATATAAATTATGTATACTTACATTGAAAAATACTCCTAACCATATTTGAAAAGGAATATAAACAAATATTTCAGAGAATACATGATGAACAAAATAATCATATGCTACTTCATATGAGTTGTTGGGATGTTTCTTTATACTTATTAAAACTGGCTTCACTGTCACCATTGTATGTTCAACTATAATAATAATAATAATAGCCATAATATTAATACTAATAATGCAATCACTGACCGAATGGACAAAAGGAGTGCAAATGCCCAGGCAGAAATCATAATAATAATAATAATATTTTTAGTCTAATTTTTAACTTCTACATTCAATTTTACCGCTATTTCTCGTTTTTATTGACTTGCAGAATTTACACCATTTCAAAAGATCTAATAGACTGTCAAATTAGTATAGAATATATTATATATATCTACGTTTAAAGTAATTATAACTGAAGTTACTTACTCAGTGCTAATCCCAAAATTGAAATAGAGATTAGGGTCAGTTTTCTCTTTAAATTTATCGATAATTCATAACTTCTCATAGCCACTTCTACAACATGCCATTCTTTAACAAATGCTGGCCACTGCTTTGCCAAATTCAGAAATAATATTGATAGCAATATGCCCTCAAAGTGGAAAAATAATGCATCTACAAATTACCAAAGTGTTTCAAAAAGTTATGCTAAAATTAAATAAGCTGCTTACTTTTCGATGTATATATATATATATATATATATATATATATATATATATATATATATATACATATATATGTTGATTCGTAGTCCTGCATGGATGGAAAAAAATTATGTGTTTTCATTCCGGGTGTACATCAATTATATCACTCTCGTTTTGAAAAGAACAATTTTGCTGACGTTTCGCCAAAATGGCATTTGGCATGAAGACTGAAAGTGTTAGTGACAGCGGAGCTTCCTTTTATACCCCCACCCTCGGCCAAAGGTTATATCTAAACGATCGTGCGTCATTGTTTATATTTTCGGGTCGTTGCCGCTTGATTTTCTGTGGTTTTTGGTTTATATATGATTGATTTCCATACTGCTGGTAACTTTAATGATTCGTCCCTTTTATTTAAATCACCTTGTTTTTCTATTTCTAGGGCTTCTCGGATTATTCTGGTCCGATAGTGCCCTATATTGGCAATCTCCTTACACCCTTCGAAGTTTATTTTGTGGCCTGTTTCCTGATGATGTAAAAATAAGGCAGATGGTTTTTGTTTATTTCTGATGCTGAGTTTATGTTCTTCTACTCTTGCTGATATTTGTCTGTTTGTTTGCCCAACATACGACTTTTCACAGTCCTGGCACGGGATGCTATATACTCCGTGGTTTTCCAATTTTATTTTATCTTTTAGATTTCCAAGTAGTTTACCTATGGTTGTTTGTGGCTTATGAATTGTTTGTATATTGTGTTTTCTAAGAATCCTGCCAATACGGTTTGTGGTACCTTTTACATATGGTAGGACTACTTGTTGTCTTCCGGGTTCATAATCTTTGCTGTTTGTTCGGGAACCCTGTTTATTAATGGCTTTATCTATGGCATGCTTTATGTAACCGTTTTTATTTAAAGCACTAGATATTATATTAAGTTCATCATGTCTCGTTTGTGTATTAGTTTATCTCATACTGACAGATATTTGAATGCTGGATCACACCACCATCTAGCACAATAGCACAGCCGTGTCCAATACCCTCGTATCTAGATCCGTGCGATTAACATTGAAAGAATCATTGTTAAATATCAGCAAGCTTGGTAAAGATCTGCTGAAAGGACATCGTTGCCATTAAATGGAGTTTTGAACTTTTTGGAACGTTGTCTACGTAATTCTTACTTTCAGGTTAAAGGTAAGTTCTACGCTCATGAGAAGTAGTTTATACTTACATGTGTAGTTTGAAAATGACGTTATAGAGACGGCGAGTTTTAAACCTATAATTTAATTAAGATATATGTTAACGACACTTATATTATATGGAACAAGAGCACAGAATAGGACTTTAACCAGTTGAATCATTCTGGGGCAAAAAATTAAGACGTGAGAGGATACGACAAAAAGAAATTTTTCAAAAAGCCACAGCAATAAAGACAAAAGGCTTCAACTACCTGTGGTCCAGAGATGACTAAATATTTACCAAAAACGGATCAAAGTAGGGTTCTAGGAATCAAGTAAGCAGATCATTTATATAGTTTAGAACAACAAGCTTAGAGACACTATTTACATATATTTTTTTTTCAAAAAGTGTAATTAAAGTTAGGTATTTATTTTTACCTGACTGTGACGGCAGTTCATGATTTTCGTGATGACTTCCAAAACATAACAACTTTGAATTGAAATGATGTTGGGGAGGTTGATTTTCTTGGAGACTAACTTAATAGCAAAATAAATTTTAATCACTTTAATATTCGTAGGCTCATTACGACAATTTGATCGTCTTCTTTTAAGCCGTGAGCTTACAGGACAGTCTAACAGCTTTCGGCATCCCCACTTACAAATTTGTCTTCTGGTTCTTGAACAATATTTACAAATTTGCTAAAATTTCAAACAAAAGAACTAATTTTGTCCTGCAATGACTGGATAATCTGTGAAAGGAGTTTGAACAGTCCCCAATCAGCATTTTTAGTCAATGTTACGTATGGCTGAATATACAAAAAAACTTTAAAGTTGCAGCAAATACTGGTAGGGGGAACCGTTTAGGGATCGTTTAGACACCACGCTGTTACCAAAATGGGGAATGATTTAATGGTTAATGGTAACGTTGACAGCGTTATTGCACCCAAAGTACGTAGTAATATTCACCAATAAGGGACTTCTCCCATGATGTTCAGTTTTCTGTGATTATTATTATATGTCTCCGTGTTCTCTATACAAAGTAAAACATGGCGATGTAATTTTATAGAAAACATGGCGGATATTAAGTAAAACTAGTTTAAAGTTCCTTTGAGTCCTTCAAAGTTGAATTTATTTAACATGAATGGAAATGCCTACGATCTGTTACCTTAAAATGTTACTACTAAGTTCCTATACAGTGGCTATTTAGTAATGCTTACTTTAAAGTTGTCGTTCAGTTGTCGCAGCAATCACCATTTTTTTACTATACAGTTGTGATCTCATTTTGGTAGTTACATAGACGTAGTGGGCATACCAGGGGCGTGCGGCGAAATTTTAAAAAAGGGAAGCAATTTTTAGAAACTTACCTATTTGTAATGTAATTCGATTCCTCGATTATTTTTTGCAAATTCGCCAATGACGTCGTCATAAAAACGTCGATGCTCCGACATATTTTGGAGAAGTTTATTTTCAATGGACCGTTGAATTTCTCACGAAATTTTTTATACGTTTAAGTGCTGAAAAATTGCGTTTTACTGATGAACTTGTGGCAGGTATTGTCAATACTAATTCACAGAATGCCGACACTTCGGTGTAGGCATCTTCCAGCTCCTTGTCTTTTAAAAATTGCATTAGTTCCTTAGCGTTATTTTTGCGCTAATGTCATCAGTTTCGTAAATCACTTTTAGTTCAGATCGCAGTAACGCTCGGTCGAAGAACTGGCCACAATGAAGAAGAAGATATTTAAACGCATCTTCTGGAAAAGTTTTTCCTTTAAATGCATCAAAACTGCAGAGCTCGAGGAATTTAAAATCATTTAAACCGTTAAATCTATAGTTTATTTGTTGCAGAATTTGATCGATTATTTCATAAAAGAGGCGTCTGTATGATGTTTAAACATCTCCGACCTTGTCTGTTCGAAGACGCTTGGCTTGTGGCTCTACATTTAACGTCATCGTTTTCTCCCAAAATAGGTCAAAGTCATCTTTTTTTGGCTTAACATGGACTTATAGTCATCCACTTTTTTTAGGCAAAAAGCAATATCATTTGTTTTAGTTTGTAATATATTAAAAACTTTGTCCGTAAATGTAATATATTAAACTTATTGTCCGAAAATGGAAATATTTCAATAAATAATTAAAATTAAAATCTCGTTTCAAACAGTCCAAAAAACCCCCTCGAACTATTTATTGCTTCTGAGTCCCACGTTTCATTATTTTCTATTATATTCTCAAATAGTTCAATCAGTGATTCACGATTTTCAGATATTGTTAACACAAGTCTTCCATTATAGTTCCACCTAGTAGGAGCTACTTTGGGCAATCGTTTGTGGACAATGGAGTCCAAAGCTTGTGTAGGTTTTGTTGACTTGGAAAAAAGCAGCCATTACTTAAAGTAACGAAAAATACTTTACACTCTTTAATGTGATCAATGGATTGGGACAAAACTGAATTTAATTAATGAGCAAAACAATGGACAAACACAGCACTTGAGAAAGTTTCTCGAACTTTAGCTTGCAGACCCCTAATTGCCCTGCCATCACTGCAGCTCCATCATAGCTTTGAGCAACTAATTTTTTCTCTCCATTAATTTCTTTAGTAACGTTATAAACTGCGGTATATAATGCATCTGCTGTACGATTTTCGGACACATTCTTAAAACCTAAAAATCGCTCTTGAATACTTCCGTCTGTTTTAACGTAGCGTATTACTATAGATAATTGGCTAAAATTAGTGATATCAGTTGTTTTGTCAGAACAATAGCAATAAACCGCGCCTCGCCAATCTCCTGCTTAATTCTTTCTAGAATAATGGTTGCAACAGCGGAAATTAAATCATTCTGGATTCGATTCGAGGTTCCGCGAAAAACGCTAGACTACTCGAAATGATTTTTTAAGCGATCATCATATTTAGCGATTAAACTAAGTAAATCTTGAAAATTTCTTCTATTTGAAGAAAATCTTGCTTTGTCATGACCTCTAAATCACAATTCGTGCTGTCCGAGAAAACAAACAACATCGATAAGTCTTCTTAATATTTGCCTATTTTTATCGACTAGTTCATTGTGTTGGCGGTGACTAATTTCCAACTGTTTATTAAGGGTGTGTTCAATTCTGGTTTTGCCGAAGACTTTTTCTTTTATGACGGCCTGCAAATGCGCTTTGGACATACTGTGTCTTTTTGCAGCTTTATGGAAATTGTTTAAATCGGAAAAACCAGTTTTATTCCAGAGACCTTTTTCATTTTCAAAAGGTAAACATGGCCAACAAAATAATTTACTTATATTTTCACACCTTCTTAGCCACTTAAATTGTTGGTATTGTTTTTCCGGATATAAATGTCTAATACAGTTTTTCATTTTTGTGGTTAAATTTTTCATAGGCGCTTTTGCCCTTCCTTTGGAAATTATTTAAAGCTTATCAGCGAAGTTTAATGTTGAAAATCCCTTTATTATTAAGACACACACCACACATACACACACTCTTCTTACAAAATTCTTCAACATTTTCAACGTTATTACCGACAGCCGAAGTTGAGGTATTTGCATATCCACGTCCGTGTTATTGTCTTCCATATCGCACCATGCACGACGTGACGTACGTATCACACAACACACAGACAGCCATTCAAACAAAGAACCTACTCCAACGATAGCTTCCGCCCCTACTTAAAGCACGCGACTGAAATGCAAAAATTGCAAACAGCCGGTGGAAAGTTCAATAACCTCTGGCTCGATTGACAGGAAATCAAGCACACAGGACTTGGCTGCAGAGAAGCAAGCGGCCTGCATAGGTTCTATTCGATTTCTATTGTGGCTCGGTCGGAGTCAAGGCCGCATTTATTATGGGCTTGATAATTAAGATAATATTTTAACATTTTTAATATAAACTCAATTAATGGTTTCCTATTTCAAAAATTACATTTTAGAAGATGTTTTGTAATTTTTTTGGGGAAGCACTGCTTCCCTTGCTTCCATGGACTGCACACTCCTGAGGCATACTGTCCCAGCCACTGTCAGATTTATAATGAAGTAATGATACCATGGAGTTGTTAAATCAAGTAATTATTTAGATAGTGTTTCTGTTAGCATTAACTATATTGTAGTTTACATTTTAAAGAATAATTTTTGGTGACCAATAGGTACCAGTTTCTCACCAAGTTATAGAAACAGTGTCAATCGACATGAATATTTGGAACTTTAATGCTTCTTGGGATCGCTAGTCGGTAGTTTTCTTGGGTTTTAGATAAGACATATACGGGTTAAGGTTGCTACTTTGGCTTCAGCAACATATGACTGTAGTGTTTTACTCATTGGATTTACGATTTCAGAATGCAATGGTCAGAAGTTAAAGTCCTTAATAAAAAACATCATTGGAAAAAAGAAGCCATATTGACCGAGTTTAACATAAAGGTCTTCAGAAGTCCCGTACCGATATTTTAGATGGTACTTACTCTCTCGTACGAACATATTACGCCTAATTTTCACACATCATTGCACTCGACTCTACTATACAGGGTGTTTCTTAATAACATGCTAATAATTAAGCAGGTTATTTTTGGGTCCATTTTGAGAAAAAAACTTCATATGAACATATGTCTTAAAGGTCTTAAATTTTGAACTATAGAGTACTAAAGTTTTAAGGTAAAAAATTGTTTTTTTAGGTATTTGCGAAACTACTCTAGATATTTTTGTGAAACTTGGTACGCAGCTTCTACGCATCAGAGGCATTTTCTGGCGTACAATTTATATTTTTATTCTTGCCAGTGGCGTTTGTGCGGGTTTTGCACTGAATCATTTTAAAGAGATACGTCACTGCTTTTTCCTAAAATAAAAATGTGTTTTGAAATCCTCATTCCATTTGGGTAAATACGGTTTCTTTATTTTTTTTCCGTTTTACGTAGAGTTTTTCAAAAAAAATGTATTGATTTGCACGTTGTTATTAAATTGGGTTTTATCAAGGATTAAAAATGTATCGAGTAGGTAAGAAGCAGATTTTTTTTGTAAATATAAACATTTTTGTCAGATGTCTACCTAGTCCAGTTGTCACGTATTTAAGTCATTAAAATTAAAAAAAACATGGTCCATTTTACGAATTCTGAGTTTGCAGATATGTATTAAATGTATGGGTTTGCTTATGGTAACGCACTGGAAGTCATGTGGTTTATGAAGCTCGCTTTCAAAATAGACATATTCCGGATAAAAGAATATTTTCAAACATTTATAGAAGGTTGTGCGAAAAGGGAAGTTTTGAACCAGACAATCATAAAAAAAACAGTACAACGTACTATAAAAACACCAGAAATTGAGGAAGCGATTTTGAATTTAATTGAAGAAAATCCTGGATTAAGTACATGAAAAATTGGGAACAATTTGGATATCTCACATATTCTCTACTCCCTTGCGACTTTCCTTTACCCATGAACTTTTGTCATCGGTTTGCTTAAAAAGTGTATGAAAACCTATTATTTGATACTGAAATTTTATTTACCGATGAATCAAATTTTTCCAGAAATGCCATCTAAAACTTTCACAAGAATCATTTTTCGGCTGCAGAAAACCCACATGCAATTTTGGATCCCGTCACCAGGAGCAGTTTTCCGTTAATGTATGGGCTGAAATGTGCGGCGATTATTTAATTGGGCTACAGTTTCTTCATAAGAAGTTGAATGGGCAAAATTATCGATAGTTTATTATTATATTACAATAATCGCTGGATAAGTCTCCAAAGCACACCAATTTTTATTGAAGAGCAGTTAAAAAATCCTCATTACACTTCCTTCTGAAAATATTAGCAACACTCCTAACAAAACCTAAATTTTCCAAAGAGTACATGAGTCTATGAGAAAAAGAGCAGAAGGACGCATATTTGCAGCAGGTGGATATTTTCAACATCTGATTTAATTTCTTTCTTTGTGCGTTCTGGGTAATTTTGTATTAGTATTCCAAAATGTATTTAGATTACTTCAATTTCATAATGTTACCATTCAAAAATTATTCTATTAAATATAAATTATTGTTTAAAGTTACATGAATTGTTTTTTCGTAAGTTGTCTAGCGAAATGCAAATGAATGAATTTTTATTTCGAAAACCCTACATAAAACGTAAAAGAATAAGGAAACCAGATTTCCTCAAAAAGGAATGTGGATTTCAAAAATCATTTTTATTTTAAGAAAAAACAGTGGCATTTCACTTTCCTCTTTAAAATGATTCAGTGCAAATCCCGCACGAACACCACTGGCAACAATAAAAAAATCATGTATACCAGAAAACGCCTCTGGATGCATAAAAGTTGTATACCAAGTTTCACAAAAATATTTAAAGTGGTTTCGCAGATATTTGAAAAAAACTTTAGCACCCTGTAGTTCAAAAGTTAAGACTTTTAGGACGTATGTTCATACGACATTTTTTTTTTTAAAATGGACCTAAGAATAATCTCCTTAAATATTAGCATGTTATTAAGAAACACCCTGTATATTGACGTAGTTTTAGACTTATCTCTTAGAATATAATTGATAATGGTCAGAGATACGTCTCTGATAAAAGCGTTCTGAAAAATTTAAATGAAAAAACTGTAAGTCCGACAAGTGACTTTTTATCTAAATTTTCCGTTGTCTACAGTATTCAGACATATTTACACAATTTAAAGTTTATCTAAAAAAAACTAACACAGTTGTGGAGGATTAGGGTAATTGACTTACTTAAAATTAACATCTTTTCAATTCTTCTGTTGACACAATAACAAATAAACTGTATAATATAACCAGATAAACATAGTAGGGAAAGTGCTACTCTCCAAGACACCCATCTAAATCTTAAACTTCGATAATTTAAACCGGTTATTCCTAAAATAAAGGTAAAATATTAGTCAAATAAGGTTATTATCGATCATTTTCAAAGTTAAGTAAGGTCCAGTACGGCCAGTGTTTAACGGATGGGTAAGAGAACTTTACAGGATATTTTATAATTATAAGATAATAAATTGCAGGAAAAAATTGTAGTGATTAAAACCGACGATAGGGATATCATGGTCTAGAGAAGGCGCGGAAGAAGTACGGGACACGAAAGAAAACCGGGCGGTCTTTAAAATAAAGGTTCATAGTCTTAAGCAAGCAGAAAAGTAAAATTTGTGTACGCAAATAAATTTTATGTTATTTTATTTGTTGTAATAGTTTGCCGCTTCACCTATAAAGTGCGTCAGCTAAGCGATACGGAAAATCGAGGATTTAGTAAATTTCGCACTGGTCCACTTGCAATTGGGATGTGCCTAGAGTCTCCATGCACTTGCCGCTAGAAGGTTCTAGCTATTTCCAGTGGCGCCTATACATTTCGAGCATTTGTTTTCATTCCTATAAATATAAATGCGTTGCGTTGAATTTGAATTATTATTTCGAAGTAACGATGGCGAGTAAAAGAGGAAAAACAATTCGAAGCGGTGCACGTGAAGTTATTGCGAGCGTTATAGAGGCCTGTACTAGAGAAGATGAATTTGACTATTCCAATTCAAAATCGAACAGAACGCGCTGCGTTTTACACTGGTGTTTTGGAAAGTAGTGTAAAAAAAATTCCAAGAGAACATAATGATCGCTCATGTTCTACTTCACCTTTAAAATCTTCTGGTAAAAGAAGACCCCGATTATCATAGAAAGATAAAATTGACGATGGTGATTTTCAAGTAATTCGACGAACAATAGAGGATTTTTATATAAACTTGATGAAGGTTCCGACCTGCAAACCCCTACTTCGTGCTGTAAAGAACAAAATAGATTTTCCGTACGGGTATAAAACCTTAAATCGGCTTTTACGATCAAATGGTTTTGTTTGGCGCAAGTGCCAAAATAAACGAAAATTGCTCATAGGCAAGAAGGACGCAATGTTGTGTATCTAGACGAAACGTGGGTAGATACTGATATGACAGTGAACAAATGCTGACAAAGTGAAAGTGTTACAGGTGTTGTTCAGGGAATCTGCTCTAGTAGTCGCTCTATTATAGTTCATGCTGGTTCAGAAGCCGGATTTGTTCCAGGTGCTGCTTTAGTTTTTCGCTCGGGACTAACAACTGGAGACTATCATGGACAGATGAATAGAGATAATTTTGAAAAGTGGTTGCTCGAGAAGCTTCTACCTAACATTCATCCCAAATCAGTCGTGGTAATGGATAATGCGTCTTATCATTTTCACGTAGAAAATAAAGTGCCAACTAAATACACTACAAAAGCTCATATGATATCGTGGCTTAAATCGAACAATCTTGTATGTGATCCAACATGGAGAAAATATGGATTATATGAAGTAATATCAGCCAACAAGCCTAGAGAAAAAAAGTATAAAATTGACGGTTTTTTACGTAACTTCGGTCATACACCTTTAAGGCTGCCTCCATACATGTGCGACCTCAACCCTATTGAAATTGCATGGGCAGGAGTAAAAAAATATATTCGAGAGCGCAACACCGGTGAACTTTCAATTAAAGATTTGGATAAAATAACATTAGAAGCGATTGAATATTATAATATTGATAGAACCATTAGAATCACAGCAGTCAACCTCAAAACTGGCTTAGTTTTTTTTCATATATTTTATAAAATTGTTCATAAAGTAGCTGTCAATAAACTGCTTCAAAATAATTAATTTTCTGTTCAATACCGGGTGTCAAAAAATATCTAATATTGTAATTAATATTTGAAAAACTACACAACTCATATTTTTCCAAAATGAACACATCAATGTAGTTATAGTAGGGGAGCCAGCACTGATTTCAGTGAACAAGATTTATCAAAATTTTAACTTATGCTGTTCGACTTTGGGCTATTCGGGTATGCCAAAAGTGACCGTTTGTCTCCGTTTGTCATATTACTTTGTACAGGGGGCGTCATTGTGAAGTACTAGACAGGGCGTTTCCTAATTGCGTGCTAATGTTAAAGGGAGGTGATTCTTGGACCTTTTTAAGAAAAAAGTTTAATATGAAAGTCTTAACTTTGAAGATATAGGGTTTTAAAAAAACATTTTGTTTAAATCCTAATTGTGATGCTATTATAGATAAATAATTGTGTGAAATTTGATACATGTCTTTTATGCATAAAAGGGCATTTTTTATTAACAATCAATTTTTGAAATTTCTACCAGTGGCGTGCATATGTAATTAACCTGGTTTAATCCGTACGCTCCTTAATGCATAGAAAGGGATGAAAAAAAATGTTTTCTTTTTAAACTTTACCATCCTGTATCTCAAAAGTTAAGACTTTTAGGACATAAAAACAACCCCTTTAACATCAGCACGCAATTAGGAAACGCCCTGTATAGTACTTTACAATGACGGCCCCTGTATAAAGTAATATGACAAACGGAGACAGATGGCCACTTTTAGCATACCCGAGTAGCCCAAAGTCGAACTGCATAAATTAAAATTTAGATAAATCTCGTTCACTGGATCTGATGCTGGCTGCCCTTGTAAAATCTGAACTCGTAAATCGGGTATCACTATATTGGGTGGTCCAATAATAGTGGACGTAGGCAGTAGCCCGGGAACCGTTAATGACAGAACTCAAGAAAAAATATATTTATAGGTAAATCGATCAAGAAAAATCAAAATTAAATCATTTTAAAATTCGAAAGTTCGCCGTTTTTACAACACAAAAGAGATATAGTAGTGCGGTACACGAAAGAAAACAGACAAATATAGATAAAGGTTCATTAAGCAGAGTTACATTTTTTAATTATCTGAAGTGCGTATAGTCAAAAAGGAGTGCCATATTATTTAAAGAATGACGGGACACCACTGGTTTAAAGAGATTTCTTGGCCGACCTTCCTAAACCGATTGACTCCGCCCGGTTTTCTTTCGTGTCCCGCACGTTACTACACATAGCTATATTAGAAGGTGTTTGATTAATAAAGCCATTAATCATGCATATACTTTTGATCTTCTTGATCTGTTGATAATGAAGTAATATTTTGCAAGTGACTAATGCCAAAGCGTATTTTTTAGTCACTATTTAATAGTCTCCGACTCTCAGCTTTAAATTCTCTTGAAGTTCAGGTCTACTCTTCGTTCTTTAGAATTGGAAAAATGCTGAATGACACGTTCGTTAAAATTGCACGTACCGGGTGGTCGAAATTGGTCTGTTTTAACAGAGAAAACCCATTTCCTGACTAGATAGAGCAAAACTGACTTAGGTGTCATGGGCTCGATTTCTGAGAAATGTTTAATGGCAAAAACCGCCTGCCGATATTTTCACTGCCAACTGAGATATAGGGCGTTTTTCAATTTTCGGCCATTTTGAAAATTGTCCATAACTTTTTTATTTTGCGGAATATTAACATTCTGCAAAGACATTCTAAAGGCACTTTTTTATGTGCAATCCAGTGGCGTACTCAGATTTTTTCTATAGTTGTCCGTTTTATCATAAATAGGCAAAACTTTTTTTTTTCAAATGGAAATCATAGTTGGCTATAAATTATAAAAAATGCTCGCGTTTAGCCCTTTTCAGTGATATAAAGTTGTAGGTACTTATTTTCAAAAATAACGAAAATATTAGGTGTTTTTGGTTTACATCGAAGTAGGCCTTGGAATAATGACGCGAGTTCAATATTTTGAATATATTGCTGTCAGATTACTGTAGTCTGGTGTAATTATTGCGTTTTGGTGTTATCTTTATAAAGTTGTGTTAAGTTGCTGACAAAATATGTTTGAGAATTATGAAAAGTATGATATGTTAAAATGTTACATATTATCTAACGAAGTTCCTGAAGCAGCTAGTGAATTATATTTTAATACATTTCCCGAGCGACGTCAACCGGATAACCGAATTTATCAAACATTAAAAAGTAATTTAGTAAATTACGGAAGTTTTAAAAAGTTAAGAACAAGACATTATGAACTAAAGGAAGAAAAGGAAATCCAGCAGCTAAATATAATTGGTGAGGTATTAGATCATCCTGGCACCTCCTCTCGAACATTGGCTAATATAACGAATGTTCCAAAGACCACCGTTTTAAAAATACTCAAAAAACATAAATTCAAACCGTACAGAACGAGAAGAGTTCATCAACTCCGTGAAGGGGACGCCGCTAGAAGATTGAGATTTTGTCAGTGGTATGAGCAAAAATTCATGGAGAATGAGAATTTTCCATTAAATATTATTTGGAGTGATGAATCCAGAGTAGATACTTCTGGTATATTTAATAGATATAATTCATATCACTGGTCCACTGAAAATCCACACGTAGTTGTGCAACAAGACCGGCAAGGTCGGTGTGGATTCAATATATGGGTGGGGATATTCCGAGGAAGATTTGTGGGACCTTATTTTTACGATGGAAATTTAACTGCAGATGATTATGTAAATATTTTGCGCACATATATTGTCCCTTTGTTGGAAGACATACCTTTAGCTGATGCCAGAAATATCTACTATCAACAAAATGGTTGTCCCCCGCACAATGCAAGGATCACAACTGATCTTTTAAACTTCGAATTTCGAGAAAATTGGATTGGTACGTGGGGCCCCATAACTTGGCCTGCTAGGTCCTGTGACTTAACTCCCTTAGATTTTTTTTTGTGGGGAAGATTGAAGGACTTGATATTTAAAGGAAGAACCTTTCACACAAAAGAAGAATTGCAAGAGGCCACTAGGCAAGCTTTTGCATCTATTAGCCCAGTTGAACTAATAAATAGTTGCAACTCGGTACGCAAAAGATGCTTAGTTTGTATTCAACAGGGAGGGGCTCAATTTGAACAACTTCTCTAAATATATTTATCAGAAACCTATCTAACTAAATACCTAGATTTTCATAATTATTTTTTATTTTCACTTGTAGCTGTAAATAGTAGTTTAGTTTGTTAATTTTGTTCAACTTTGCTATGTAAACAAAAAAAAATAAAAAAAATTAATAATAAATAATTAAAATAACGTTAGCTAGTGTTATTTAAAGTTGTGTTTAAGTTGCTAACAAACTATAAATCTTAACAATACATAATTGAGATATTGTCATCACAAATCAAAGCCTACTTCGATGTAAACCAAAAACACCTAATATTTTCGTTATTTTTGAAAATAAGTACCTACAACTTTATATCACTGAAAAGGGCTAAACGCGAGCATTTTTTATAATTTATAGCCAACTATGATTTCCATTTGAAAAAAAAAGTTTTGCCTATTTATGATAAAACGGACAACTATAGAAAAAATCTGAGTATGCCACTGGATTGCACATAAAAAAGTGCCTTTAGAATGTCTTTGCAGAATGTTTATATTCCGCAAAATAAAAAAGTTATGGACAATTTTCAAAATGGCCGAAAATTGAAAAACGCCCTATATCTCAGTTGGCAGTGAAAATATCGGCAGGCGGTTTTTGCCATTAAACATTTCTCAGAAATCGAGCCCATGACACCTAAGTCAGTTTTGCTCTATCTAGTCAGGAAATAGGTTTTCTCTGTTAAAACAGACCAATTTCGACCACCCTGTACATTCCTTTTATAAACGATTTCTCGATACTTAACATTGCTAAAGCAGATAGTTTATCTTGGCCCAACTCCTCAACAAAATTTATAAGCCCTCGAAAAACTCCTTTATTTTCAGACAAAGCCGTTTCATCATAGCCATGTAGTGCCAGCTCGAATGCCCCACAAAATTTTACACAATCTATAATTTTGTTTAAAATATAAGGATTTTTGGATACATTTTCATTAAAATCTCTAAGGGATTTTCTATAAGCTGTGTCTAGCTGAGTGCGAATATCAACACTTCCGACCGTAGCAGTTCACCGAACATTTCATGTGATCTGCAGAAAACGCATGTTTTTTTATTTTGTCCTTTAGGTGTTTTAAGTCTTTAACACCGGCTTTGCACAACAAACAAACATAACAGTAAAATGAGTTAGAGACTTCACAACCATATATCCAGATAGATAAATCGTACATACTTTTGCGAAAGTTTCGATGAACCTCTTTAATTTTGTCTTTACTAGTTGTCGTATACTAAGTTCTGGCAAATTGCGACCACTTACCTTGAATTCGGTTATTTTCTCAAAATTAAGTTCGTAAGCACTTTTTAGTTGTTTATTTGTTTGCACTAGTCACTACCAACATTTTATTTCCTTTATATTTTCAAATCACACATGGATCATAAAAATAAAAAAATATATATAAAATATAACTGTTTTTTGTAATAAATTGTTATAAATCAATTTTCATTGATTAATAACGTCCGAAACAATATCGGGTTAGAATATCGACCGCGCGACGTCTGAACAACTGAACTTCCGCATGCCGACGTGATGCCGCGACCGATCGATCGAATTATGAGAAAAGACCGGCTGACCGGCTGATGACCAAAATCGCGATTTCATATTCCATTTGCTATCACGTTCGGCTGCCGCTCGATAGCTGTGAAATCTTCGGGTACTTTGGACAAGTTTTAAGGTAATCAGGGCAATTCCGACTGCCCAGTCAGCTAGCTAAGTATAGCGTATTTTATTATGCCTAAGGAACGCAACGAGACCATTCGAACCGCCGGCGCCGCGCACGGCTAATAGTGTAGCGTATTTAACTTTTCCCAAGGTTCGCGTTTTATTACAACTATTAGGAGGGACGGTCAAACTAATAATTTATTTTCTAAAATATTTTTGGGGGGTCATTGACCAAACGACCCTATGGAAGAGCCGCCACTGAAATAATATAAAAAAACTGCACTTATTTACGATGAAGGGTTAGTGAGCTACGACGAATTGGAGTTTTTATTAGATTATCGTATAGATATAACAGGAACAAATGAAGGAAAACTAGACATGTGATATATGAATTGATATTAGAATTTAGTGCATAATACAAAAGTAAAATAACTTGAGATTTCTTCGAATTTTTGTCCCATCTTGTATATAAATAGTTTCTAACTAAAAAAAACATCTTACTAGCTACAACTTTTATATAAAACGTTTTGTTCTAAACCTAATTTAGAAGTTAAGGGGGGTAAGGCATTTATGACCAATAATCCAGCACATATATAAATTCATACATTTTTTATTATAAAAGGAAGGATTCATTGTCGGATTGCCTAACATTATTGTTGATTTTTGATAATGATTGTATGATGATTACGGCAAGGTATTTTTCTCTTCTTTCACAAGTTTCTGTAAAAAAAATACGTTGGTTGTTTTGAGGAGAGTTTCCACTAACAAAAAACAGATTTCCAAATTTAAACGTTTGCAAATTTACCTTCAACGGGCAAAAATCCAAAAATCTGAAGAAGAATTAAATGCTGTTTCATTGCTTCTTGAAAGGAGTTAGGTGTCGAACAATTTTTATATAAGAGTTTACTAGGAACTTTTGCCTTTTGATTTACTGGAAAATCCAGAATTTCATTGACAGCAACCATATCTAAAACAAAGGTGTATGATATAAATACCTTAAATAAATGTATTTTAGTTTTTTTTTGTATTTACGATTACTCAATTTTTTAACTTTCTAGTACGCACCTGATTCTCGTGGACTTTTCATTTTGTTCTTTTTTATGGCATTTTTTTAAAAATATTTTAATAAAGTCTTGTACAATTTTAATTAAAATTCGGCTAATTATTTCTGACAGATTGTTATAACATGTTTAGTTATTTAATAAATTCTCCGTTTTAAAACTAGTATTAAGTATACAAGATCCGTTTATACGCTCTGACTTTGGTAATACATTTTCATATGCCACATTTCAATTTTATTGTTCTCGACATATTGGCAATTGAAAATTAAGATTTTGGCAGACTCTAAAGTACACACACAGATCTAAAACATCGAAGGGGGGAGGTAGGTTAAAAGCAGGCCGTTTCCATGGATATACAGAGTTGTAGCCAACCCCGAATGATCATTATACAGTTTCCATAGCTACCCACATTCTTTTCACAGATTCAGATTCGTGTGCCAAACTTTAAATCTAAATGATTCGACTTAAGGTAAGACGAGTGGCAAATTTATCTCTGTCTTGTATAGCCCTTCTTATAACATCCAGTTATGATCTAAGTAGAAAAAACTTCTTTCAGTATTTCAAAAAAAAAAAATGGGAAAAATAATTAATGCCATGTTGAACTGGAAAATGGCACAGAACGGACCATTAAAAATTAAAATAAGAATGTGCAATTTGTTTTGCTTAAGTCAAACAATTTAGATATTATAGCCTCCCAAAATTTCAGTGGTCGATTTTTAAATGTCAATATCTTGCAAGCAGCTGTCTTTAAGATAAATGCTATATAAACAATGTTTTAAATTTTGTGCATATTTCAAGTATGTAATAAAAATGGGTAAATAATACACTTTTTGTATTTGGAATTATTGTTAAAAGAACAACAATTTAATAATTTTCACTTTTATAGTAGACTTGTAGAAGCCTATAGACATTGCTAAATTACTAAAAAAAAATAAAACAAATATGTGTTTCTTTACTTAACACACGTGATAAGGAAATAAAAATTGCAAGTAATAGCATCTAAATTGTTATCAACCATTCTCACTTAATATTTAAAACATTTATTTTTAAAGTAGACTAGTTTTATAGCATAATTTTTTTATATACAAGACAACTGTTCTTATCTAATGTAGATGTCATGAAATGGTAAAGTGTAGGAGAAGTCATTAGACTGTTTCTAGGCAATATACTAAATTTAAATAACAAAAATGAGCTAAAAATTGAAATAGAAATGTCAATGCATGCAAATCATAAAATTTGGCTAATACAAGAGTCTCTTTGGTGTTGTTTCTGCTGAAACAAACAAAGCTGTTTGCACGTTGGCAATAAATTAAAATAATTCCTAAGAAGACTGGAGTTTGTCTGGTTTTTATTGTGCTTTAGCATATTTGATTGGATTTATGTCAAACCAGGTAATACTTTAATAATTCAGCTTTGCGAAGAAACTGTAGTTGTAGTTATGAATGAAGATAACGATATTGGGATGAGGTGCCCCTGCTCTTATTTCTAACAGTCAAAGTGTAAAGGTTATTGGTTTTAAATGTCACTCCCCTCTAACATCTTTATTTTTTGTTGAGTTATAGGGAATCGCCTGAATTTTTTTATTGGAAATATTAATGTGAACACCCTGTATATTATCGAAAATTTAGATTCGACTCGTAAAACTATGTGTATTTAAAATTTTCGCGTATCTTCAACTGTTTTCGAGATAATGGCAGTTGAAAAATGAAAATTTGAGATTTCGAAGTGCTGTCAAATTTGAAAGGATCAAATTAGAGTAAAACGGTGTGCACTTTCTTGTCTTAGTTTTTGAAACTCTTTTTAATGACACTAATGCCCGATCAAATGGAGAATATCAGTTTTTGACAGTTCCAGAAAAAATCTTTAATTTTACAATCTTGAAACTAGTATCACTGGCTTTTTACCAACCAACCTTGTCTAATAATTGCAACAACAAAATAGTTAAAGATGATTAAAAATGCAGGGAATGGTCTGACTTTTTTTATCGACAATATAAAAACCGTACCGAATTAAACTTTTTTTTTAAGGAATACTCTGTGTATTACCGAATATTTAGGTTTTTCTTGTAAAACTAAAATTTTTTTGTATTGAAAACTGTTTTCGAGATAATGGCAGTTGAAAATTAAAATTTGGGACTTTGAATGGCTCTCAAATCCCTTTGGATCAATTTTCCAAAATAAAACCTAATTTCGTATATTATTGGCGGATTCTAAATAAAATTCTACCATACATCATGTAATATATCGCGTACCTAAATCCAAATATGTAACCTATAATATATTGTGTCCAAGTTGGCCATAATGTTATATAAACAGATATACAGTGTGTCCCAGATTCGCTTCTCTATATAGGGATCTCGGCTCCTATTATACCTACAGCAAAGGTTAAATGGGGAAAGTTTTAGAGGACACTTATTGCATTCGATATCTGGCTTCAGATTTACGATCGATCAATATGGCGGAATTCGTTTTTCGCCAGTATATCCAGAACGGTAAATTTGACAGCTGTCAAAATGTGACATTATTCGGACACATTTTTAAGACAAATAAGATGGCGTAAACGACAGGTCTTCATTGTTTTTTGTTAACCCGCAACCCGCCTCAACTTTCATTTTTCTTATGACCGCCATATTGGATGTTTCGATTTTTGGAAAGAGCCTAAAATATTCAGTCTAGTGATATCTTTCAAGTGCATTAAAGATTTTAGTGTCATCAAAATATTACACTTCGTAAATTAGGTTTCAATGTTTTTAAAGGAGGCCAGGATTTATTTGTCACAAGATTACATGCATTGAATTTTCAATACAACATGAACGTAAATAACGACTTAAAAATGTAAATGAGCTTTAACTACTTTGTAAGTGGGTAACATTAATGAATTAATGAATGAATTTAATCTGAAAAATGACGTCTATTTGCATCGAGACATTTTTGACAATTGGTGACTGTTTTTCGTACAACCCTGGTAAGTGTATTTCGGTTAATATTTCTAAATGTGTCCAGAACTCTTTGTCTCAGGATTTCTATGGTCACGGGGGGATCAAATTCATAGATTTCATTCTTCATGTGACCCCAGAGGTAGAAATCCAAGGGCGACAGGTCAAGGGATCTAGGAGGCCAAGATATTTGACTATTTAAAAAAATTATTCTTTCGTCAAACTGCTCTCATAAGAAGTTCCTGACTTGAATAGTATTGTAAGCCGGACATCCGTCTTGTTGAAACCAAGTTCTTCTTAATTCGTCTTCCGTTAGAATAGCTCGTAAGGCTGGTACAACCTGGTTTCGCAAAAGCTCTAGGTACTTCTGCCCGTTTAGGTTGTAGTCAAACAAAAATGGTGGTACTACAAACCGTAAATTATAAAGGGAAAATTATCTTTATTAAAAAGTAGATATTTTCTTTCCAAAAATAATTATCGAAACATCGCGGAATGAATGAGCTTGTATACAGATGAAACCTATTCAGCATTATTATGAAAAAGAAAAACATATTTGTTTAGCGGGAAGTAATAGCCGTAATAAATTATTTTGTTGGCATTGCATATTAATTTCGGAAATACTAAATCAATTTATTTCAGTGATATAATAATCTTAAAGAAGTACACCGTGCCTTAATAAAACATAAAAATCAAAATAACAAACCCCTTGCGCTTTAAAATTTAAATTATTCGGAAATACAGCTAGACGCCTTTCTATAAATCATAATGAAAATCGAAAAATAATTCGACATTTGATTAATATGGTATTTTTTTCATAACGCAAGAACTAGGCTTCCCGGATAATAATAAATTGTGTTAATAAATTTATAGAACCTAATTCTATTTTTATAGGTTCTTCGAAACAATACAAAATGATTGAATAAAAATGTAATACAATATCTAAAAAGTAAATTGACTGACTAGATTAGAAAATTTTACTTTTTTTTATTAGATTATACTCTTTTAGTATCATGAAAGAACTAAACGAAAAAAAAAAGATTATTATTTGATCATCATTTGGTGCCTATTTAAAAAAGATTGGTTAGATTAACTTATCAATGATTTCACACCATGAACCTGCTCTCATCGGACCACAAGACATGATTTACAAAATCAGGATTTTCATTACATCTCCTAGTATACCACTCACAGAACTGTAGTCGTCTTGGAAAATCAGTTTCCTTAAGTCCTTGTACTATTATGGGTTTGTATGGATGGTACTTTTTTAAAACTCTCTGTACCGTTTATTTTGGCACATTAGTTTCCTGTTCTACAGTTCTTATCGATGCACTAGGGTTTTCGTTTATAGCTTGTAAAATGTTTCTGTCTCGATTTTCATTGTTATTATTGCATCCGCTTTTAGGTTGTTCGAAGGAACCATGGTTAATTAAATTAACTACGATTTTCCTGAATTGGGTTTTATGAGGCTGCCGTCGTTCAGGGTACATCTCCAAATAACTTGCTGAGGTAACGTAGGCGTTTCTGTATGATTGAAAGTACAGAGCTAACATGTCAACCTTTTCTTCATTTGAATACGGAATGCCGGCCATTTTCTATAGGTTTTGACAATTTATGTGTCAGATTTATGATTTTATTGGGATAAAAGCGTACCTACTACTTATAAAAACACAGCTTTGATACTTTTAACTATTTAACTTAACGTCAAAGTCAAAATCCAATTTTGTTACAGATAAATCATGGCCTCCTTAGAAAAGCATTGAGAGCTAACATTACTTTAAATCATGGCCTCCTTATAGAAAAAACTGAAACCTAACCTTACGAAGTGTAATATTTCGATGATACTAAGACCTTTTATGCACTTGTGAATTATCACTAGACTGGAAACTTTAGGCTCTTTCCAAAAATCGAAAAATCCAATATGGCGGCCATGAAAGAAATGAAAGTTGAGGCGGGTTGCGGGTTAACAAAAAACAATAAAGATGTGTCGTATACGCCATCTTATTTGTCTTAAAAATGTGTCCGAATAATGTCACATTTTGGCAGCTGTCAAATTTACCGTTCTGGATATACTGGCCAAAAACGAAATCCGCCATTTTCGGTTTTTCCCCGATATTTCCAAAAACAATTGATCGATCGTAAATCTGAAGCCGGAAATCGAATGCAATAAGTTTCCTCTAAAACTTTCCCCATTTAACCTTTTCTGTAGGTATAATAGGAGCCGAGATCCCTGTATAGAGAAGCGAATCTGGGACATATATATGTATATATATATATATATATATATATATATATATATATATATATATATATATATATATATATAGTAGGTTTTGACATTATTCAATGAAGTTTGTTAATGTGGGCATCAGAATCAGAAAACGCGAAATTTACGAACTTTATATAATGGTTATAATTCCAAACTTGCCATACGGGAATACCGAAGACTTTATGAAGGACTAAGGAGAATTCCTGCCAACAAAACATTTTTAAAAGCTTATCAGAAACTTTCACATGAATCATCTTTCAAACGGAAGGAGACAACAATTAAAGTAAATGAACAACATGAAAATGAAGAACTGGAGATCCTTCTGTATTTCCAAGGTATTTTTTGGAACAAATTATTTTTAAATACTCTTTAATAATTAGTTATCTAATTTTAGAAAATCCCAAGGCTTCTATTCCAAATACTGTTGAGATTCTAGGCAAAACATACTATAAGATACAAAAAACTTTGTCAAAATATAATTTCCATCCCTATAAAATTGTACCTGTGCAAGCCTTGAGCCAAAATAATAAGGCCGCGCGATTACGCTTTTGTCAAGAAATAATGCAACGCCTAACACAACAACATCAAAATGTGCACTTTTGGGCTCCTGAAAATCCTTGCGCCGTTCGGGAAATACGGCACTCTGGTCGACAATCTGTGCACCTATGGTGTGGGATTCATAACGATAGAGTTTTAGGGCCAATATTTTATAATGAAAATATGAAGGGGCATAATTGGCGCTTCATGATTGTGATATATTTTGGCAACAAGATGGCGCTCCAGTCCACAATCTTGCTGACGTAACCGCATTTTTAAACGAAAGTTTTCCGTTTTGGATCGGTAGATCTGGCCAGATGAGGTGGCTACTAAATAGCCATAAGAGAAATAATAACCCAAGAAATTGAAACACTAAAAAACTAAAACTAAAACTAAAAAAAAAAACCAGAAGAGAACTTATAGTAAATGCAAATTAAGCAAAATGGGGGGCATGTGGAACATAAAATTCAATAATCTAGTTTTTATTAAAAATAAAATTGTCCTTGGCAGTGTAAAAGCTACTGTTATTGTCATCTTCATGTTGCTCATTTATTTTCCAGATTTCATTTTTGTTTTATTTAAAATTGGCCAAACTAAATATAATATAATTATTAATAGGGCATTAATACAGGCATCTCTGATATTTCGAAAATAAACTTACAACATACAAAAATCCTCACACAACTCTACTACATTTATTTTTTTAAACTAAATTAAACAAGCGAGGTAACATGGCCTAAAATTACTTATAATAAGCTACTATCTGCCCGGGGCAACGATAGCTTTTGAAAAGTGAAGATAGAAAAGTGCGCGACATTTTTAATCATCTTTAACCATTTTCCTGTTGCAATTATTAGACAAGGTTGGTTAGTAAAAAGCCAGTGATACTAGTTTCAAAATTATTGTGAAATTAAAGATTTTTTTCTGGAACTGTCAAAAATTGATATTCTCCGTTTAATCGGGTGTCATTTAATAGAGTTTCAAAAACTAAGATAAGAAAGTGCACACCGTTATACTCTAATTTGATCCTTTCAAATTTGACAGCACTCTCAAATTTTCATTTTTCAACTGCCATTATCTCGAAAACAATTGAAGCTACGCGAAAATTTTAAATACACAAAATTATTAGTTTTACGAGTAGAATCTACATTTTTCGATAATATACAGGATGTTCCATTTAAAAAAATATAAGTTTGATTCGGTGCGTTTTTGTGAAACATCCTGTATCATATTTATATTGTCAATAAAAAAAATTAAACGAGTCCCTAAAATTCAGTAAAAATAAAGATGTTAGAGGGGGGTGACATTTATAACCAATAACCCTGTACCTTTACAATGGATTTATAGGGTGCGGTATTAGAGATTAAGATATTGTTGAATGGCTCACGCGATTTCATTGTTTTTTTTATCATGCTTAGAGAGTGAATGTATCAATATTTAAGAACCACCTTTAAGAATTACCTTAGTTTAGCTTAGTGGGATTTTTCAGATATTTCCGAACGTGTGAACGGAATTTGAATATAGAATTTATTGTTATTAACAAGTTAATGGTACGTTGGTCTGTAACACGCTATGAAATAAAATTGAAAATTATAGTTTGCACAGGGCAAAGACCGGGTGCATACATTCATTAACGGATATTTGTCAATTTTCAATTATTTATTCATAATTATTCGCGAATTGCCATAACCACATATTCATTATACTTCTCAAATATTTCTGAAAAACTGGGTAAACCTCATTGAACTTTTTACATAATACAACAGCTTGTTTGGACGAAAGGTTGTTTATTATTTTAAATCAATTGCCGATATTTCGACACTTTCCGTGTCTTCATCAGGGCTAGAAAACATCAAAGAACACATCAGCTATTCTACACATATATAAATGACAAATTTACGCAAAAAAACAATAGTTGGTATTAAAAAAATGTACATAGCTATAGTTTATAGTAAAATAAATAGAAATAAAGAAATTAATATAAAAGAATCACTTATTTCACTCAGATCTTAAAATTAAATGTACATGGATATATACAGTTTATACTAAAACAAAGAGAAATAATAAAAATAAAAGAATTACTTTCTGAATATAGATTTAAATTTTACGAATATAAGGAAAGAGTAATGTAACCTACCTAGATTTGTTTTACAAACAAACAAACAAACAAACAAACAAAAGTATGCTTTATTGCCGCAGAAAAATTCTACAATTTTATGGACAAAGCAAAATATAGCTAAAAATACGACATATCAAAACATTAATCGAAAATAATTTCGACAGGTCAGTGCTTTTTTTTTAAAAATGTAAATTATCAATTTACCAAACACGCATGTACGAGGTGAATAATTTCGATGACATTGAAATCAAAATTGCAACTATGCGACCTTAAACTCTATGTTATTATAGTTATACAAATAATTGTGATGTTAAACAGAAGGTATATTGAACTAGTGTAGAATGTAGTATACAAAAAGAATTAAATTGTTTTTAATCCAATACCTAACAAAATAATTAAGTTTTAAGTGAATGTTCGACAGTTCTTTTCCCTATATAATGATTTACAAAATTCTATGCTATGAGTTAGGACATGACTCACAAAAGATTTAAGTAAACAAGCGAGTTTAGTGACAATTTAAAGAGACTTACTCACTGAAAAAAAATCATTAACGCTGTAAAATGGTCTCTCAATGAGGTATGCTTTGGTGTTTTTTCGAAATTGTGCAAGCATAGGGATAGATTTTAAATGTACTGGCAGATTGTTGTAAAGTTTTATGGCGTTGTAAATAATTGATTTTTTTATTAATTCTGTGGAAGGAATAGGAAGATAAATATCATGCCTAGAGTTTCTGCTAGGGTATACATGTTGTGGCCTTTCTGGGAGGGTGTTTATATGTTTTCTCAGCAAACATACCGTTTCCAAAATAAATAATGCAGGAAGTGTTAATATTTCATGTTTTTTGAAATAGTATTGGCAGTGAGCTCTATTATTTAGACCAAACAAATAACGAATGGCTCTCTTTTGAAGCATAAAAATACTACGAAATTGCTCGGTGGTACAGCAGCCCCAAAAGGGAAGGCCATAGCGGAGGTGGGATTCAAATAAAGAGAAATAAGTAAGTCTGGCAGAAGGAACGTCTAGTTCTTTTGAAACTGATCGAATGGCGAAGCAGGCGGTAGAAAGTTTTTTAGTTAAGGTGTCAATATGATTAGACCATTTTAGGTTGCTATTTTTTTAATATATTTTTTTTCCGATCGATGGAGTTACAGCAAAGAATAAGTGTTGCCTGTCACAATAGTGATGCCGGCGTATTTCAAAATGTTCGTGACAAGTATTCAAATAGACTGTTTTTCAATATAGTAATATATAGAGGCAAGCCTTGCTTACTTTTACTTTTTTTTCGAATTTCTGTAAGCTAAATTTTGACACGCAGCAATTTCCTTGTTAATGCGCGTAACGTTATAAAATGTTTACACAATAATCAACTCGATAAGATATTTTTTTGCGCCATGGCACTTATCACCATTTTGAATATTACAAGTATGAAATGAAAAAGTAGTATTTACATAGCCCCCCAATTTTAAATTTTTATGTTCACCGGTTGGGGAGGGGGATATTAAAGAGCCGCACTGTATACTTCTCAAGTGTAGCCAGGCGCAATGTTAATAGTTGCACCAGGGGGAGCAGTTTAGGCAACTTCTCTCGCAAAATGATTAGTTTCTAGATGTTAGGCATGTCTAAACATGGTTATCTGAGAACGCCTTGATAAAATGGCGATTTAATAATATATTTAAAAATGCAGCCTGAAAAACTAATTAATCGATTTTTTTTCGAATTGTGTGCCATAACTAATTGTGGTATAGGGGTCAGCTAGTAAAATCGTGGCACTAATTCAAGATAGCCCAACAAAATGGCGGCCAAATAAAATGAATAAGTCATCCTCTCAGGTATTGCATATCCTGCATATTGCATAGCCAAAAAATAAGTTTTATCAATTCCTTGTCGGTCCGTCTGTCAGTCAGACCACTTATCCAACTGACTTTATATTTTGATCAACAATTAAGGGTCAGATAGGGATGATCTGGTAATATTTTGGTAAAAATCCAATATAGCGAATCAAAATGGCGGCCTAGTGAAATGTTAAAAAAAGTATTACTATAAAACTACTTATCCAATTTATCTCGAATTTTGCATAAATATCAAAGTATTATGTTAGTATCAACTGGTAACATTTTGTACGAATCCAAAATGACGGAAGAGAATGGCGGATTAATAAAATATTTAAAAATTCAACCTGAAAAACTACTTGATTGATTTCGAATTGTGTGCCATAACTAATTGTGGTATAGGGGTCGAACAAAATGGCGGACAAATAAAATGTTTGTAAAAATCACCTTCAGATTTCACATATTTTCAGACTCTAGCGTCCCTAGATGCCAAAAAATATGTTTTATCAATTCCGTCGGTCCGCCTATCGGCCTATCTGTCGCAGTAGAACTTAAAAACTATTTACTCGAATGACTTCAAATTTGGATCAAAAATTAAAGGTCTTATGGGGATGATCTGGTAATATTTTAGTAAAAATCCAATTGGGTGAAACAAAATGGCGATCAAAGTATTATGTTGAAATCCACTGGTAAAATTTTAGTACGAATTCAGGATGGCGGAAAAAATGGCGGTTTAGTCAAATATTTAAAAATTCAGCTTGAAAAAAATTACCTAATAATCACCTTCTCAGGTTTTACATATCTTCACGTTTTAGCGTCCCTAGATGTCAAAAAATATGTTTTATCAATTCCGTCGGTCCGTCTATCGGTCTGTCTGTTTGTCTGTTAGTTCGTGCCATAGCTTGAAAACTACTTCAAATTTTGAAAAAGAATTAAGGGTCATATGGGATTGACCTGGTAATATTTTGGTAAAAAATCCAATATGGCGGAACAATATAAAAAAATTATTACTAAAAAAACTAATTATCTAACATGCCTTTAATTTTGCACAAAAATCAAGTGTTACGTATAAATAAATTGATAACATTTTGACACGAATCCAAGATAGAAAAACAAACCAGCAGCCTAATAAAATATTTAAAAATTAGTCTGACTATTCCACTCTGTTGTTTTACAATGGCAAAATGACATAGCAACGGCTTGTTTTCTACTGCCAAAACTCATACTTGGACAAAATTCTCCCTGCCTGGACAAAATCAACAAGATGGCTTTTCAGCGCCAATATTTTGTTGGGTTAAAGTAAAAAATTGATCTTGTCATTTTGACAAGTGTTACCTAGGTTAAATATCCTTGGTTACCGATTTAATTACTCTATTTATTACAATACAAGACGCGCTTTTGTTATTTCTTTTGATTTCACTGTTTTATTTCATATTATATATGGAAAGACATTGATCTCGTGAAATAGTCATATCGAATACCACGCGAGAAAAAAATTTTGAAGGTAAAATTTTCCTCTCATGTTTGTTGCTCGTGGTTTTGTTACAAAAATGTCATTCGCGAAATTACCAAGCAACAAACTTTCATAAACAATCGGAAAATTTTGCCGACAAAATTTTCTCTCTTGTGGTATTATATACAAATATTCACTCATGTACAAATTTTCCCGTAAGACTGGTGGTGTTTTCAAAAAATTATAGCGGAAATACCACGTCGTCTAGGAAACATGGTGTTTCCACTTACCTGGTTAAATGTGGTTACATACCTAACCAAAAAATGAAATCTTGACAATATGAAACCTGCTTTTGAGAGACGCTAGAGTCCCTAGAAACTGATTTTTTTTAAATATCTTTCAAACATTTTTGAAAAGTTGTCAATATGAATAATCGCTTTGGGCTAGTTCAAGAGGAAATTGATGAAAATATAATTGGAAGCGAACCAAGAAACAGCGTTAAATCCAAGAAGAGCATCTGGAGACAGTTTATGTCATTCTGCGATGAAAAAAAACTATACGTTTGACCAAGATACTCCAGTATCCCAACTAGCAATGATTTTGAAAAGCTGGGCCTACAATATGCGAAAAATGAAACGGGGAGAAATATAAAGACGGCACGGTAAAAATTATTTGGAATGTGACGGCGAAATTATTGATGGAAAGGTATTTCAATGAATACAAAATTAAATAAATCCCTTCGGGTAGATCGAATTGAAATGGCCCGAGACGCAAAAAATGCCAAAAGGAGACATTTGCAAGGTATTGAAGGCAAACGCAGAGAATCGGCCGTTTTTTTAACATACAATGAATTAAAAAATCTAATCGAAGCTTGTGATGAATCATTTCCAGAGGGTTTACAAAAGAAGTGTTTTTTTCTGTTGTCCTATGAATTAGCCTGGAGAGGGGGAGAAGGTAAGAGCCGAAACAACTTTTTTTCGAAGAAGAAACTGACAACTTCGGAGGAAAAACAGGTAGAATTCAATACAACCCTGTTTTTTCTAAAACATGTCAAGGTGGTGGCCGAAAACTCGCCGATCCGAAGTGGTTGGAGAGAAACTAGAGAAGTCCCAGCTTTTGCCCAGTAAGAATTTATCAAGAATTGCAAGATAAAAGGAAAAGTATCTCCAACACTCGACTATTTTTGACGCCAAACCCCCATTGGAAAATTTCCGGAAAATGGTTCAAAAACAGCGCAGCAGGAGAAAGCGAGATTTCAACTTGGACAAAAAAATAAGCACAGTAATCAGGCCTCAACACCACAAAAAAATTTACCAACCATTCCCTCAGAGCTACTGCCGTGTCCAAGCTGGCCAAAAGCGGAGTGTCGGAGCAAAACTTGATAAAAATTACAGGTCATTCGAATACGAAATCCCTATCAAGTTATTTGCAAATGGATCCAGATCACCACAAAAAAATTATCGAAAAATTAGGGAATCTGAAAAGAACCACCTCAACAGCACGTGCATCCAGCCCCTGTAGCAGCATCACCCAGCACAAGTACAAGTAGTGATCTGACGGCATCTTCTACTTCTACAGAACTGTACCTTTTATTATACAATCAATAATTAAAATTGCATATTTAGATTTGTATTAAGTACTTTTTCAATATTTAGACAAATAATTTTATTAGTATATCATTATTCAATTTGTGTTCAATTTGTTACAAAATTCAAATGTCTGAACTTGAAATAGGTATGTATTTAATATTCAGTTAATAAAGCTTAGTTTCCCTGTAT